>OX453242.1:13011201-14211201 GCA_949709985.1 Luffia ferchaultella | reverse complement strand
TACTCGGTTTATACGTATATACCTTATTTTAAAAAAATAATGTGTTAAATTATTACAATATTATATTATCAATGATTTTTATGAAGTAGAAATTCTATATTTTGTCGATATAATTTATTCAATTGAACGTATACATATAGGCAATGAATTTTCGAATACAAGAGTTATCTCTTGCTGAACTAAAATGTTATTTAAATTTAAGCATCGATTATTATAGAAAATATATTTCTAAATATTACATTTTAATAATTGTGTATAAATTGCCAGTTCTGCATATATGCAATGGCGACACTATCAAAAATTTATCAACATAAAATAATGAAATTACAATACGAAATACAAATATTGATCAGGCGCATGAAGTTTGAAGTGGAAACTTAACAGTAAATATTATATTACAATACGGATATTTGCCGTAAAACATAAATACCGGATATCCGGCATAATATATTAAATTAATATACGCTTCGTCCTTATTTGTTTCTCATCATAATTATATTGTAACTTCATTTCAAACATGAATTGACACGACAGAATTTTACCACTACGTTTGATCTTAGATAAATTCAAATAAGCTTGCCTAGGCTGAAAAGATTTTCATGTTAGACCAATGTTAACCTATGTAGGTTTACAAGATACTTATGTAAAAGCTATATTAGCCTAAATAAGCTTAAATTAGTTTTGACAAGATTAGTATCAGTGCAAACTGCATTCAATTAAATTGATATTAGAACGATATTAAATTAAATAAGCTTATAAATTGTGGTCAAATCCAGGCTTTCAATATTATGCTTTTCGATATTCTAATATTACTGAAAATGCGAATTTTGTGAGTTTGTGTGTATGCGGAGGATAATTTCAGGAAGAATTACTTATCACCATTATTTCAGATGCACATAGGCTATATATACATAATATAACATAGGTATTTTTTTTCAAACCGGGCAACGCTGCGAACCGTTAATATATTTAAAAAAAAAAAATTAATGTGTAGTATGCGTAGGTATAATACATCTCTGTCAATAAACCGTACCTAAATAATATTTAATCTATAATGTATCAGTTTTTATCCATACAATATTAATTGTCAAACGTATTAGAAATATTTCTTGTTTTTCTTATAACTGTGATGTAATTTAACTCAGAAAGGTTTAACTAACACTGATTTCCGATTAACTTGAATAAATGATATAAGATGCTTTTATATTCAATTAGCTCCCTTACAAAATGAATACGTCACCACGCACTCAAAGGGAAGCACGTAAAATGGATTATTGCAACTTAAGTATTATGGAATTCTTTTCAAATTATTACATATGATTTTGTATGAATCATTGGCAATCTCTGCCCCCTCCCTCTACCCGCGTTAAAACGGGTAAACCCGTGTTCATTTCAAATTGACGCCGCTCAAGGCTCCTACAAACTCTTACATCTTACGCGGATGCAGCATCACCATAGTTGCCAATCGTTCGCAAATTTTTGTAACGAACTCCATCGTTCCACATAATTCTATTTCATAGCCTTTCTACATTTTTGTTTATATTAAATTTGACTTACACCTAGTTATTTTGACAACCAATCTATATGTGCATGTGTGTCATTGGTTCCGTGATCTATACAATACATTTAAAATTTTAATGCTATTTCAATTTAAAAATAAGTTGAGCTTACTTTGAGGCCCTGAAACTGGATGTCAGTTAATAGAGTTGTTTCATATACGGAAATTAACACATTCACTAATGTCCAAGTTCCAATGCGGATATGAATCAGTAAAGACACGTTACAGTAGAAAACGTATGATTATTCATACGTGATATACATTGTTGAAATACAGAAAGCTTAGACTGAGAATTTAAGTAAAATATATCACGTGCAGGTCGTTTTAAGCGATTTTTTTCATAGGAAAATTGAAGACAACATCCAACATATAAATGCTGCCCGCTACTTGAACTTATAGAATTTACACTACACCCCGCCCAGAAAAATCATTGACAAAATCGTTCCCTACTAGCTGTCTAATCTCTAGGTAACAAAGCGTGATATAACCCTGGACTGCGACTAACAAATTACAATAAGTTTCATAAAATAGAATAGAGATAAAATTATAATAAGTATTTATTTTATCGTGTTTATAGAAACAGACAAATATCCAAAAAGACGAACAGAAAAACAGACAAATAATGACTATTTGACTAAACCAATAGCCGAGTGGTTAGAGACCCTAACTGCGGCGCCGAAAGTCGCGGGTTCGATTCCCGCCCGGGAGAAATATTTGTGTACATGAAATGAACATGTTTGTTTCGTTCCGTGTCTGGATGTAGATAAATTATTTATATAGGTATATATTATGAAGAATATTCAAGTATGTATATCATTTGTCTGACCTATAACACAAGCATAATGCTTGCTTACTTTGGGACTAGATGACGCTGTGTGGGAAGTCCCATGTATTATTATTATTAATTCCAAAAAATATTGTTTTGGAAAAATATCTTATAATATGATTTAAAATATTTACACATCGAGCCAAACATTATGGATGATCTGAACATAGCGTCGTTTAGCGTCGCAGTACTAAATTTCAAGTGACAGCGGGTGTAAGCGCGGGTGCTGTTGGTACCGTTGCAAATACGCATTGTCCTCGTGTTCACAACGGACATTAAGTTTAGTTTGATCAGTACATTATTTTTGAATTCGCAATCAAATAATGTGAACGACGAAGCGATTTCAAAATGTATACAAATGTCGTTATTGAGAATAACTTTAAACGTCAGTCTTCGGATTTATTACTCCTATAAATCTTTGTTGAATGAATCTACCTCCGGTAAAGTACGTAAACGATAATTCAAAAAATATCGGTGACAGGTAAACAGACAAAGTTTGTATACCTATTTATCTATGTTTTTACCATAGACATACTACCTTTATGGTTTTTACGTTAACCCCCTATGTACTGCAAATTCGTGAAAAGTATCCCATTTGTATTAATACAAATTAAACATTAACCAATATAGATATCGTCCACATTAATTTAGTGATCAATATGTTGGTAGAACATTAGAATGGCCCGCATAAATACTTGAATCGACAGATTCATAAATATCTCCATAATTAGTGCAAATTTCGCAGGACGCTCGCCATTGTCCTGTCCTTTAGGACGTAACGTAAACTCTGCTGTAGGCTCGCATTTCATAGGGCTCTCGACTCAATTGTATTTAAGTAAAGCCGTTATGCAAATCATCTCTGAATATATTAAACTTTTAACTAATACACATGGCTTTGACCCATAACTTCGATGTCAAAACGATGGTAAATGTTTCACGATTTATTAGGAATACATTCTAAACAACAAGAAAAACTGATTTTAAATTGGGATTACAAGACAATAACAAAAACAAAATCCTTTTATTTACATTTCATTTTATTAATATTTACATTTTAAATAGGCAACAATAAAAAAAAAGGCGTGTGCTTATGACCACACGACGAATATGTAAACTTATGAGATTTTCAAATTTTGAAATGTACATATATATACATATATATATATATATATATACCGACCCGAGCGTGACGCTGAGGCGTGACGGTTCAGTTTCGTTTACTGTTTTAAAAAATCGCAAAACGTTCGCCTAAAGAAGTTTTCACTTCAAAAAATCGCAAACCTCCGTTCGTCTGCGGTCATGGAGTTGTGTGCTCTATTTTCTGAGTTGCATATGCACATAACGTTTTATTGGTACTTTAGAATAGTACTGTTGGTACTTTAGTCGTTATAATAATTAATTGTAAATAAATTTAGAGACTTTGTCCGCCTGAGTTCCTGCCGCGTGGACATGTGGGTTAACGAGTGACGGACGATCTTGCGTCCCGCGGACAGGCGCATTTATGCGCCTCGTAAACGTCACGTAATCGAACAAAGCGCCACACGTTGAACATTTCTCAAACAATCAATAGACGCAACCCTAATATTGTATATTCTTAATTTTTTTCGTATCAACTTTTTAGTTTTGTTATTTTATAACACACTCGTTCTTTTGCCTCAAGGGTTGTGACGCATCGTAGAGCGTTATTTTAAAAACGTGAAAAAGGATGCACTTGGCTTGCGCAAAAAATATTGCGGAAATTGTACAAAGAAATAATGTTTTCTTGTATTTACATAGCGTTCAATCCCTGCAATGTATATTTTGATTCAGTTTAATAATGTAAGAAAAAAATACTGACAATAATAAGTAAGACTGTAATATAGATTTCAAGAAAACGTTATTTTTTTGCTATGACCACAACGACTCTTTTAGAAATGTTCCAAAACGGCATTCAGAAATGTTCTACCGTATTCTGACCACTGGACTGGTTCCCGCCGAGTATCAGGACTACATGAAAAGCAAACGTGTAATTTTACCATTTTACTACAGCGAAAATCAAAGTGAATTTTGTGCAGTGGAGAAGGTTGGCCTATAAAAAAGTAAGCAGGCCGAGATATTATAGCAAGGACTGATTGGCTGAGTCGTTAGAGACCTCAACTGCAGAACCAAAGGCAGCGGGTTCCATTCCCGCCCGGGACAAATCTATTTGATCCGTACTGGGTGTAAAATATTTATATATGTATGTATGTATTTAAAGAATATTTAAGTATATATATCAGTTCTCCAGTAATCCAAAACACAAGCATAATACTTGCTTAGGACTAGGTGGCGCTGTGTGGGGTATCCCAGGTATTATAATTATTATTTATTGTGATGGTCTATTCTAATGTTTAAGAGTTGTTAGTATACATACATTAGAATAGACCATCCAATATCACTAACCGGTCACTCTTTGCCACTGACGTTATGTCTTCAGATTTGATCGGGATTATAAATTCGTTACATATCTACTTGAACACTATCAGGTGCCTTGGAATAAATGCTAATACAGATTATAACGAATTTTCCCAATTATACAAGCACTATGATTGAATTAAGACACGTTCCGAGTCAATCAGAAGTCGTGCAAGGCCGCTGGCTACGCTGCCCCGGTACACGAATTACGTTCCGCTATTGCTTTAACTCGCCATCTTTAATTAACACGAAATTAACGGCCCCAATAACGTAACCACAATGTAGAACGTTATCGGTCTGCGCTATCGTCGACGCCCGAGAGCCGCGTTAAACCACTGTATATTATTATTTAAAAATAAGAGCACAATTATCCATAAAGGCCTCGTTTTCGATGCGATCTGTTAAGGGAGATCCGAAGAGCGATATGGCGAGCGGGCGACATGCGACGACAATGCGATATTTAATTGGACGTCGTCGCGACGTGCAGCGCAACGAGGAGCCGCTTGTTTAAGGCGCGAATGTGGGGCAGCGGCGCAGGTGGCGGCCGAGCGAAGGCTGCACATACACCTAGCGTGGCAGCGTGCAATGCGCTCGATCGTGGGAAACAGAATTCTGTACTAATTACCTTCATCGATCGATATAACAGAGTAAATCTTAGCGTATTTACAACTAGGAATGGCTAAACGTATTGTTCTTAAATAAAAAAAAGAAAAATCTATAGAATTTTAATAAAATCCACTATCACATGAATATGACTTAAATGTTATAAGGTATTGCTGACTCATTGGTACACGCCCGGATTCGAACCATGACCCTATGGCCTTATAAACTTGAGACAGGTTCATTGCGCTCTGGGCTATCACGCTGGGCGAGTTTTTCTGACTTAAGTACATTAACTATCACTGACTCCGTGCCTCGGAGAGCACGTTAAGCAGTCGGTCCCGGACGCTGTCAATAGATGGCGGTCGTTACAATCCCCAACCCGCAGTGGAGTAGCGTGGTGGATTTAAGCTCCAAACCCCCTCCTCGCCCTGGGAGAGACCTAAGCCCTTGCAGTGGGATAAAATGGGCTGATGATGATGTGATTGCTGACTAGTACAAACCAATAACCAAAATAAGTTTAGTGGCAACAACGACAACTATAACAACAATTATTTATTTTTATTTCTACAACTTTGTTTAATTATCATTATTTTTTCGTCCCCGCCTGCTATACTTTATAGTTTATATTTGTAATGATTTACAATAATGATTATTTATTTATCCGATAATACATGGCCATAGGTTTGTCCAGCACACGCGGGCATAGCCTGCTTTGTAAGATACCGTTTCTCTATTTATTTGAACCGATTCATTCAGATTTTAATAAAAATGAAATCGTTCCCCCTTATTTACTTTACTCCAAAATATTGTTATTACTCACTTTGCTAAAATTGATTCTGATACATAAACTAATATGAAAATGTATGGTAGAATGGCGAGCGCCTTCGCGGTTTTTTTTTTGACACAAGATGAATAGACAACATAATTGAATCGAGATATTTTCGCCTCGATGGACCGTTTTTTATCTGATCTCGTTATGTCGGTGTAAATTATTAAGCGCCTCGATTTAGGAGCTCGTTAAATTTGCGTAGACGCGGCGCTACAAGATTAATAGTATCGCATTGATATAATGTTAGCTCCATCATTTTGTGTTGCAGCGACGCCGAAGATCGCCAAAAGTCGTTCGTCCGTTAATTGCCCCTCTATTGCGTTTTAATAACCGGCCGTAAATGGGTAGCTCGCGCATACCAGACCGCGGCGGCGAGCTCTCCCACTGACCCGTGGCATTTGAGCGAAGACGCCAGCGCGAGCCGACAACCGCCGATAGGCCGTTGCGGTAGTTTCGCAACATATACAACATCGGTATGCATCGTTAAAAGACTTAATAGTATTCCCCATCGACGCATCTAGTTTCAACGTACTCCATGCTTGTTGGGGCTTGTTGCGATAACATGTCGCATTGTAACATCGTTTTTATGTCGATGACATGCGTAAACAATACTTAAAATTATAGATATTCGAGCATTAACGTCGGCGTTAATTTCACTGAACCCATTTCGTACAATGAAAATTGCCCAAGTTGTGTAAGTACTTCAGTGGTTGTATAAGTAGTTAAAATCCACTAACCCGCACTGGAGCAGCGTGGTGGATTAAGCTTCAAGTCCCCTCAACCCAAGTGCAGGCCTATGCCTCTGCAGTGAGGCATTAATTGGCTGATGGTATGGTATGCAGGTATGTATAAGTATTTACGCAACTAGTAAGTATTTTGTGCTATTTTAATTTTACAAAATAGATAAATATTATAACGAGAAAAAAATGAAATGTGAAAAGAAAAACTAATTATAATATGTAGGTACTTTTAAAACGTAAAGAAGTTACCAGCTACAATGGAGCTATGATAGTTTTCGCACTGAGCCCTCTGGAGTATAAAATATTTTTTGTATGAAAACACGATTGCCAATATCCGCGGTAGTGAATAATGCGTTCAAGTGTAATAACGAGACATCGTCATGTGATAAAATGAGACAGCTGACATAAAACGTCATATTTATTTGTCAAATTTGTCTCTCGTTCGATCTCACAGAACTTGTAGTAGGTATTTTATGCTTGCTCCAGGGGTGGCGAACGAGCGTTGGCATCTCCTTCTGTTGGTATAGTTCCATTCAAACTTTATGGCGGATCGGAATACAACGCTTTATGCATGCTTGCGCAGGTTCAGTCATATACCCCTCGCTCCACTGCGTCCCGCTACACCTAAAACTGGTTACTGCGACGCGACTTGTGCCTATATTCACATCCGCCATAAAGGTTGATTGGAACCATTTTACATATAATTTGGATTTGAGTAAATGATTTGTTTAAAACAAAAGAAATTACTTATTCAAAGTAACGCAACGTCGCTAATTCCCAGAAAGTTGAAAAAAGCATGAATTCCAGTCCAATAATTATGAATTTTCTGTGCTAATATTTCTCAACATGCTACGTCTAACAGAGACTTTTAAGGTGATTTTGAAATAAAAAGCCGACCAAGTACGAGTCGGACGCGTTCTCTGAGGGTTTCCATACAATAAAATTATCAACGTATATTGAAGTGTTTATCGCTGCTCGTAGTCAGAATTCCAACATGAACACACATTTCAATTTTAAAATATTAAAAAATATATTTTTTATGTCATATAACTTCAAGATAACGACTTCCGAATTTATTTTTTTACTTGCGCAGTAAGACCTACCTTCTTGCTAAATATGATTCTAGATTCTAGATCTAGATTCTAGATCTAGGGACGTATCCTATAGGTTTTCATTTACTTGTGAATGTGAAGAGATATGTGGAATAAATAGCACTATGTTTTATTGGGTTTAATTAGAAGCTTGATTTTTCGCATTTCCAATTTTTTTTTAAATTTTAAATTGTTACCTCCACGTGTTTGGAAAAAAGACTTGATAGATATACAGGCATACATACAAACAGACAGACGGATAACGAAGTGATCCTATATGGTCATTTATTTACCTTTTGAGGGATCAGACGCTAAAAAAATGCTTTTCGTACTTAAATTCACTCAACTGTGTCAAATGCTGACTGAACGGTTGGCTGAGTGGTTAGAGATTCTAACTACGGAGCCAAGGGCCGCGGATTTGACTCCCGTGTCTATTTGTTCCGTCTCTCGGTGTAAAATATTTATATATATATATATATATATATATATATATATTTAAAAAAATATTTAAGTATGTATATATCAGTTGTCAAGTAACCCATAACACAAGCTTACAGGCTACTTGCTTACTTTGGGATTTGAAAGCGCTGTGTAGGATGTCCCATGTATTATTATTATTAACATTAAATGTCAGTTTTTTATGTTGATCGGTGCATTCACGCTCATGCCAGACAGAAACACAGACAAATGTATTTGTAGATACACCGTCATTATAACCGTTCGTGTACCAGCCTTTGCAAGGTGTAGTAGGTACTTTTCTGTTATATGCGTGTCTAATGTACGTATCTGTCTAAATGTTAGCTCTACATTTTAGGGTAGAGTCAATACATGTTCGACTGTCGAATTACGCTATACATATATTCTCTCGTATATTAGACACAACAGATGGGTTTGACTGTACCCTAAAATGTAGTGTTAATAAACCCTGCAAATCTAGAATGTAACACTAGTGTGATGTAGTGTAGTGTAGCGCTGGTGTACACGTACGGCACAAAACGACCGATTTAAGGTGGGACGGCGCCAGTCTAGTACGGCTATTTATTAATAGATGGAGCCACCACATAAATAAATGATCTTTATTTTCTCATAATCACATTTCTAGGTTTCAGTTGATAAACCATAACATGCGGCTATAAAAAAATATTTATCTTTAATTTTTTTTAACTGACTTTATTGATTGTTTCAACAGGCTCGAAGTTTTTTAAACAAAAACTTAAAATTTGTGGAAAATAAAGTTTTTCGACAAACGCTTCGAAACTATCAAAAAATCCATAATAGAAATCAGTCGAAGAAACCTTATTTTCCAAAAATTTCACATTTTTGTACAAATGCTTCGAAACTATTGAAACAATCAATAAAATCAGTTACAAACATTAAAGACAAATATTTTTTATAGCCGCATGATATGTTTTATCAATTGAAACCTAGAAATGTGATTATGAGAAAATAAAAGCATTCCTTCGTTAGGTGACTCCATCTATTATTAAATAGCCGTACTAGACAGGCTTCGACCCTCGATAAGTAGCGACTCTATGTCGAAATATAAATTATTATAGAAAATGTCACAGCGCACCGACCAGTCGAAGTGAGGCACGTTTTGTCAAGCGATTGCTCGAGCGATTCATGTATTTTGTTAATGATGAACTGACCGAGCTGTCCATGTATTTTTATATAGCTTACACGACTTGCCCGAATCACCGTTAAATTGTAAGCGAGGGCTCGAGTTACGACGTATAAATTTTATTGCTCCCCGTTAGATCGATATCGCAGCAAGGATACGCAATCGATGCCGGTGCTAATGGGTACACACCGTGCGCTACAAGTAAGCTGTGTTTAATCCCGACGTAAAATATGGCTGCGTGTAGTCCTGACATAAAATATTGTTAACTATCGGACCGACTACATCGATGTGGCTCAGTGGTTGGCGAATTCCCACGCGCAGTATGCCCGCATTTTGAGAAGATAGAGTTTACTTACCTGCGAACTCAACCTCGCATTTGTAGTAATGGCTAATAATCTATAAGGAAAGGAAACAGATTTAGTACCTATATTTTGCATATACAACATTCAATTCTGTAATATTGCAATGTATTTTATCTTCTATTTGGTTTTGAATTTTTATTTAATTATTTTGTATTAATTAAAAACTGTATTAGTTTGAATTGTACACATAGGTGTAGGATATTGTAAGGAAGATTCCAATTGAAATTTTCAATTGCATAAATGCATATGTTAAAACGTTTGTCTGTTTATCTGTTTGTACTTTTATTTGAAAGCGCAGAAAAACACTGCACTGATTTTGAAAAAAAATAATTAATTACGAGTAGAGCAAGAACGACAAAAGTAAAGTACAGCAAGGTTTCATAAAATATATTACATGCCAAAAAAATCAATTTACCTTAAGGGCAGGTGCCTCGGCCGATTTGAACTCTCTTACAGCCGTTACGACCTTATATAAGGGTAAGTGTAAACACCGAACGTCGCCTAAAGACGTGGCAAAATTTTAAATTCATAGTTTTTATTTTATTACAGAATTGTGACCTCATGCGCTTTAGACAGCGTTAGCAAGACAAAGCGCTCGAATATATTTTTTGTACGACTTGTTTACAAAACATCGACTTTACTTTTTATAAATATAATATGCATGTTTTCAACAAACAAATTCTTTAAATGATAGTAAAAATAGGACCAAAATCCGTTGTGTACTATAAAACTAAGCGAACAAATAGTCTCGAATGGCTAATTTGTTTTACATTATTTAAAGAGTACCGTTCGACTTCACAACTCGAAACTTTGCTCGTCATTCATTTCAAATCTTGATTAGTTTTGTATCCCATGGGATTGAACCAACTTCGTAATCGATCAAAATCCGTTTAGCTGTTTCAACATGAAGTATACAAAATCAGGCTTTAGGTATATCCCACAGGAACCGTGCATTTTTAGAGATAAAAAGTAGAACGACGGAATGATTTGACTTATTCAATGATCTAGACAAATATTCATTACAAAATAGTTATTGCGTTTGGTATAATAGTGATTTAAAATATTTAATTAGTTATGTTTAAGACCTATATGCCTGTGTCTGTGTCAGTGGCATTATCGTAGCTCCTAAATGAATACACCCAATTCATTTTATTTTTTCAATTGAAAATTGGTTTGATTGGAACTGTTTTAAGCTAGATACATTTTTGTCTGTCAGTTTGTTTGTGTGACAGTCTTCAAGTTCAACCACAGAAAAAATCTGATATCTTCGTTCCTTTTGCTGTGGAAACGACGGGCTGTTGGAACCTTTAAGCCAAAAATTTGATTACGACCATTGGCCTCCCAATGGGAGGGGAGATGTGACCCTCGTTCTGGGTCGTTTTCCGTTAAAATTGTATATATATATTAATCTTTTCTAAATTGTTTTGTCACTACGATTTTACTTTAGTTACGAAATAGTATAATATTTTTATATCGAATTTAATATAATATAATTACATATGAGAATGTATGTGTGTTTATATAAAAGGGAAATCATTTTGAATTTTTAATATACGTGTTAACTTTTTGCTAAAAGCCATCGAAATAAAATCAAACTATTGCTATTGCAATCGACGCGGTTGACGCGAGCTT
Source organism: Luffia ferchaultella (assembly GCA_949709985.1). Classification (NCBI taxonomy): domain Eukaryota; kingdom Metazoa; phylum Arthropoda; class Insecta; order Lepidoptera; family Psychidae; genus Luffia; species Luffia ferchaultella. The sequence continues at coordinate 14,199,506 of OX453242.1, read as the reverse complement.
CTCTCAGCGAGTTGGGTTAAGATAACAAACGATAGCTTGAACAAACAATAATACGTTAACAAAATGACGCGATTTTGATGAGAGTTCTTAAAAACACGCATTTTGGAGAGACTTGGCTTTAATTACTATTATTATCATTTCTATAAATTAACAACGAAACAAGACGGATAAGACGCAGACAAAAACTCATTATAATTACAATAACCTAAGGATTTTCTTGGTAATACAGAACATCATTCAATAATAATAATAAACTCATATAGCGCCATCTAGTCCCAAAGTAACCATATATTAGGCTTGTATTATAGGTACCTACTGAACAAATGATATACAAATACAAGTCTATTTAATTCAACATCAATGTTACATAAAAGAAATAATGAAAAAAAAACAATATTAGACGAAATATCAAAACATAGTTGTATCCACGTAAAAAAAACAGTCAAACAATGCGTAACACTATAGGGAGCAAATTTAGTGGTTCCCACACTAGGTCGATGCCTGTACCGTGGGCAACCTGGGCATATACAGTTTAGTGACGAAATTTGGTATGTATTATGTGTGTAAGTGCAGATGTGACTGTGTGGAGAGGTGGCAGGGGGGGGGGAAGGGAAGGGAGTGTAATTAGATCAACTGTTTAATTTAGGGACTCCGTCTGACAATAAGATAAAGACAGGAGGCGTTTGATGACTGACGATTTAGCCAGTTTAATCGTACGCTAATTTATATCGCAAACAGTAACGATTTTGTTGTAAAGGAAGACGGACATGTACTCGAAAAAATGCTGTGCAAATCGAGTTTTAACAGTGATCAGTCGAACTTTAAAAATCCTCTTCGTTAAGATAAAGCTTTATTGTTCAGACTTAATGACTTTCAGATGCATGTACAGTACGACTTTTACAATGAATATTTGACGCACGCTTAATACTTGTGCTTCCCGATAAAGAGTATCAGTAGGGTAGCGAATAGGTTTATTATTCATGACCTTCAAATACAGCACGCTGCACGCCTTATATACATACTTAAATATTCTGTATAATATACATAGATATTTTAAACCCAGGCACGGAAGAAATAAACATATTCATGTACACAAGTATATGTCTCGGCCAATCGGTTAGTCAATCGGTCGGTTTATGAATCAGATAACACAACAAAAAACATGTCTAAATAATTTAACCGTTGCATATTAATAAAAAAACATATCGATATTGTCTTGTATAACGACCAGTTTTTGTGATAACAAAAACGGTATCATAAACAAAAAATCTTGGACGATCAGTTGTGACGACTGATAGTCCAAAAATAATTTCAACTATAATATATATAACAGTAACCGAGTTGCGTAAGAGCGAGTTGAGGGTCGACCGTTGCTGTATGTATATCGAAACCGCTTCGCTCGGTTTGAAAATATCTACGTTTCAACTAATTAGTGGCTTCGTTAGGGCGTGATGCGAGCGCTAAAATGTCGAACAGATACGGTTAGCCGAATCGAGAGTTAATTAATACTGCGTCTGCATTAGTGTCGAATTAATTGCTACATCTGTCGTTACGTTGTTCTATAAACCATTAAGCTACGGCCACATTACCTCACAGTCAGCGGCTCAATCAGCACAGCCAATCATATTATACTAAGTAACATTCAAACAGACTGACTGTTGAAGTGACGTGATGTGATTAGCTGTGGCTTCTCGTAACTCTCGTAAGTCGGTTTATAGAATAATTTAAACTTCCCAATGAGGCTGGCATAGTCACCCAGGGTTTATCAGTCTATTCGACCATACACAGAAAAAAAAAGAATTCTGTTAAAAAGAAAATATATTCAATATTTATATATTTAAATACCGCATATTCTTGAACTAATGCAATGCACATTGATACAAGAATTATTTTTCTTCTGTGTAACACATAAAAAAAAAGAATGCTTATGTCAATGCAAATCGCATTGGTCCAAGAATATGCGGTATTTATATACATTTTTTTGACAACATAATATTTTTTTTCTATGTAGATTTTTAATTGGAGTCCACGCAGATTCTTAGATATCGATTTTGAAAGTAATCGGTCTGTAACTAAAAAGTTCAAAATGGTGGCTACTTTTTTCAATTTAGACCACAAATTCGTGATCGGAGTCCACAAGACTCTTGGATATCGATTTTGAAAGCAATAAAAACTATGTATGTCATTATCGACCATCTCCATTCGTACCTGTGAAGTTTCATTAAAATCTGTTCAGCCGTTTCAGAGATTAGTTTGCACAGAGAGACAGACAGACAGACAGACAGACAAAAAGTAACCTATGTCACTCCCGATAATGCCCTCGTATGTGTGCAAAGTATCATTAAAATCGGTTCAGCTGTTTAGGAGATTAACCGGGACAGACAGACACTACGATTTTATTTATATACCTATATTGAAATAATGAAAAAGTACCGAGCAAGCAGTAAACGAAACACATCCACTTAATTGGAATTCGTTTATAAATTACCTATATATATATCATAAGAATGTACCAGGAAAGTAGTAGACGAAAGAGATCATCATCTATTTAATAAAAAATTTGAATTAATATAAATTACCTATTAACAAACATACAAAAATAGTTTAGTTAGATCTGTTATTCAACCTTTTTGATTGATATTTCATTTATTTCATATTTTTTTTTATATTCTGTCGATCATCCTAAAGTCAATTTGCTCTGCATTAAAATTTATATTTTAAATAATTAAAATTGTAAATTATTATTTTTATGTTCTTTTATTAAGATAAAATATATAGGTATATCATGAAAAGACACTAGGCAAGCAGGAAACTAAAGACATTCACTTAATTAAAAAACCAGAATTTATTTATAAATTTTACCTACATATTATATAAAAATATAGAATGAAAAGGCACCGAGCAAGAAGTATACGAAAAACTACTTTAATTAAAATATTGGAATTTGTTTATAAATTACTTTTATATTTGATAAGAAGGTACCAGGAAAGACATTATAAAAAACTAGATATTTTAAATGTTATATATTTATTAAGCTTCCGCAAGATTTGGGCTATCAAATACAAAAAGAATTTTTCTAATCCGATTGGTAGTTCCAGAGATCAGCCCGTTCAAACAAATAAACAAACAAACAAACAAAAAAACAAACAAACAAACAAACAAACATAGGAACTCTTCAGCTTTATATATTAACTAGCGACCGCCCGCAGCTTCGCTTGCGTAGACGACAAATTCCTGATATAGGTACTATTAACGTTCGAGATGGTTTATACGTACTTTTTGCTGGAACCAATTTTGGTTACACCCATTCAAACTTTCAATATTCATTCCCCTTCCACTCTTTAAAAAAACCTATTCAATTTTTCATCTCCCGTTTCGCACCCTCAAAATGTGGAAATCTAAAAACCCTGAAACTTGTCATTATTTGAGTCCCTCCATTCCCATCCTTAAGTTTGAAATTTCTAAAAAAGCCTTTCTTAACTTAATGCTCACGTTATAAAATAAACCTATGTTCCAAATTTAAGCTTCCTAGACTTAGTAGTTTTGGCTGTAGTAGTTGATAGATCAGTGTGGACAAACGACAGACAAATAGACAGACAAACAAACACAAAAAGTTGCTTATGACACTCTTGACAATCTTCTTTCACGTCTGCAAAGTATCATTAAAATCTGTTCAGCCGTAGTGGAAATTAGCTCGAACAGATAAAATTGAATTGAATAGACACATAGACGTACAGACAAACAAACGGACAGAAAGTAGCTAATGTCAAATCTCTTGACAACCTTCTTTCCCGTCTGCAAAGTTTCCTTAAAATCTGTTTAACCGTTTAGGAGATTAACTCAAATAGACAGATACACGTACAGACAGACAGACGGACAAAAAGTAACATTTGTTAGTTTTGACGACCTTCTTTTCATACTTGTGATGTTTCATTAAAATTGGTTTAGACAGATGGACGTACAGACAGACATACAAAAAGTTCTGTATGTCACTTTTGACTACATCCTTTCCATATGTGTAAAGTTGCATCGAAATCGGTTAAGCTGTTTTGGCCGAAACCTATTTGCTCGAATAGACAGACAGTTCGTTTTCATATACCTATATAGCCTATAACCCTCCGCTAGATTCAGGCTATTAAAGGCAAAAAAAAAATTTCATATCTGACTGGTAGTTTCAGAGATTAGCGCATTCAAACAAACAAACAAACTCTTCAGCTTTATAATAAGTATTTCTATTATATAGATTATTAGATTATAAGATAATAAGAAAATAAGATAATACTGAAAACCGTATCAAAGTCTATTGCGTGGTTTGGAAGTAAAAAGTTAACGAACAGAGGCAGACAGCGAATTTATTTTCTCCCGCTATAGTTTTCATATTTCGATAAAAACTGCTAAGATATTAATTTAAATTGTGTGGTGTAAAGGGCAATTATAATATGCATGAAATGCTTAAGACAACTAACGTATTTAATTTGATAAGGATTAATATTACGTTTAAAAAACATCTTCGCAAATAGTACATAATGTAAGAACAAATTTGATTGTCATAAAAAAGGTTATAGTAAGTTAACCTTAAAAGATACACATATGCTGTCGCGGACTTTTGGTTAGAACTTTTAAAGGGGTACAATTCCGTAATACATGATTTTTGCTTAACATCAACCGTTTACGCAGCGCGCGCGCCGGAAGCCCTCAAAAAGAATAATTTTTCCTCGTTTTTGCAACATTTTTCATTGATGCTCCACTCCTATTGGTTGTAGCGTGATGTAGTATAGCCTATAGCCTTCCTCGATAAATGGACTATCCAACAAAAAAATAATTTTTCAATTCGAACCAGTAGTTCCTGAGATTTGCGCGTTCAAACAAACAAACAAACAAACAAACAAACTCTTCAGCTTTATAATATTAGTATAGATAATAACATAAAATAATAGATAATAATTTAGAAACATTACTAATTATATATTAATATAGTAAAATATTATAAGCACTAATTATTATTACGTATACTATAACTACTTCTAAATTAATTCTTCCAAACATTATAAAATATTTATTAGTTGGTATCCCTACGCACGCACACAGAGACGGTTAGGTTCACGTTTTGGAGTGTAAGAACGTAACATCACACACACTAGTACGTCAGAGTTGGCCAGTCAATTTTTTGACGTTCTATTGCGATGCTACCTACAAAACTGACAACCAACACCAAATTTTCAAACATACGTATTTACGAATGTGAGCACTACCCTACGAAGGAAATGCTGCTATTGCATAAAAAACAATGTTGCCAAATGAAAAAAAAATACGAGATTAAGGGAAAAAAATGGTTTTCTTATTTTGTCCAAAAAACCATGTTTCGTTCATTAAATGGTGAGTGTTCATTTAGTGGAGCGCTTACCCTATTTCTATGTTTGATTTCTCTAAGCTCTTACTATACTACCGTATAGTCATGTAATTTATAGTTTAGTCATCTTAGTTAATAATAATAATTTCATGTTAAAATCTGCTTGATTTTAATATTTGAATTTTGAACCTATGCTTCTTTACCTGAAAAGAAACTGTCAGCATCTTTTAACCGCATTTCATAAAACCGCATTTCATGATAGACCGCATTTCATAAAACTGGACATACGGTAGTCTCCATCTACATCCTCGAAGCTTCTAAGTTTGTCAGAAAAAATGAAAATCTTTTCATACCTTTAAATACGTCCAAGCGGAACAACCGCACACAAAATCAGTTAAAAGCTCAATTTTCTAAATTAACTATTTTCACAACAGGTCCCCACTCAATGATGATTAAAATATATAACTCAATTCCAAACTACATCAAAAATGTTAATTGCACAAAGTTATTTACAAATTCATTAAAAAAGTTCTTGATTAGCAAATGTTACTACACAATTAATGAATTTTTTGATGATAAAAATAAATAAACAATATTTTATAAGTGATGTATCTAAATATCATTAACATTTATTGTATAGATTATATAATAATATTTTCTGTAATAATAGCTATTTAAGTCGTATCAGTGTAAATTGTAATCGAATACTCTGTTTCAAATTGGATAGGTTAGAATAGCTCCTGTTGCAGGATTGCCATGCCCCAACGGGGCGTCGCAGGATGTTATATTGGGTGTAGGACGCATCTGTAATTTTATAATGATTCTGTGGCATGCAATAAGCTTATTATGATTATGATTAACAAGGAAAATTTGTCATGCCAGTTTCGCACATGGATTTAATTGTATGCATTACTATGAATTTCTGGGGGCACGGCCGTGCCCCCACCAAGTCGAGCGAAAAAGCGTCACGGCCGTACCATCCTTTTCTCGAAGCAATTCAGACCATTTTCGACCCCCTGTAACTTCGTTGTGGATAAAACTAGAAGACTGAAATTTTCAGTAACCATGCAGGCATATTATATAAGCATATTTTCAAATTTCATTCAATTGGAACCAGTATTTTTAAGAAATTATAACGGGTCAAATTTCTTCATTTTGTCACTCACTCACTCACCGATCATCAAAATTCTAAGGCACTTCTAGCAGACCTAGAAGCTTCAAATTTGGAATATAAGTAGTGTTTGGTGTATGAATGAAGGAAAAACTAAAAAATCTAGAAAAGACCGCAAAGAAAATTAAGTCCATACAGCCAAGTCTTCAGTTAAATTTTTCAATATTGGCTTTATTCGTAACGATGTTTTATTACGGCAGTTATTATTATATGGCGTGCGAAGCCGCGGGTTTAAGCTAGTCCCATATAAATATAGGCGCATGGTAGTGCCCCTGCCAAATCGAGCAAAAAATGGGTATTCCCGTCATGAAAAAACGTGTATTAAATTATTTATTAATGCAAAAAACGTACCTACGTGCGTATTCGTACTTATTACGAGTGCGTAAGGTTGTATAATATATCTTAGAAAAACTATATACATATAGATATACATATATACAATAAGTAGAAGGTACCGAAAAGGAAAAAATAGAACTGTCTACAAAATACAAAAAGAAATGAGATCCCATCAAAAACAATACTTGTCAAAAAAACCAAGTCTCGCAACTCAGTTGTTCTGCGGTAAAAAGTTGTGAGATCCATGTAATACCAAGTCGGGTATGTTAATGTTTTATATAAATATATTGAGACTTGGCCATCGCACTAAATAATTGAATTTACATGTGTTTTCAGGCGATTGAATTTACACGTGTTTTCAGGCGATGGCCAAGTCTCAATATATTTATAACCGAATAAATTAATAACCGACTTGGTATTACATGGATCTCACAACTTTTTACCGCAGAACAACTGAGTTGCGAGACTTGGTTTTTTTGACAAGTATTGTTTTTGATGGGATATTTTCTTTTTATTTACTTTATATTCTTAGATAGCCTAATAATCAAGATTAAGCATATCATACTTCGGAACGTTAGAAAAAATGAGAGCTAAATGCCACATTCCAAGACTATGCGCCTTTATTCTTATTTTAAAAATAAACATCTTGTTAAATTACACATGAAATTTTAGAATCGTTATTTTCTAATGTGAAATTTGCATGTGAGTTAGACAAAATTCTACCTACTTCAGTGCGAATATTTCAGAACATCAACCGCTGTATATTTGGTCTAAGTGTATATATTTTTATGTTCAAATTTTTGTTGTAGCAATGTTATTACAAAAAAAAATAAGGGAAAAACGAAGTTGATCGATAGTGACAGATGATGTTAAGGAACATAATTTGTATGCCTAAAGTATTATTGCACAGTGCAGTAGTTACGAAGCGGAGAACCTCACGCGTGCGCGCGAGTACGGCGTGACTGCGCTCACGAGATCGTGGCTGTCTGTCAATGGCGTTTTAAAATCCATTGCTACAAGGCATCTAACGTTGACACAGTTTACATGCAAATCACAAAAATCAAATTGTTTATTGGTAAAAATATCGATTATAACTGACGCGTAACTCTTTATATGGACATGATATTTGTCAACGATAATCTTTTGCAACTCCATGCTTTGATTACAATTTTTATTAATCAATGAGATGAACTAGTTCTTTTTTTTAATATAAATGTAATCAATGTTTTAGTTTTAATTACGAGTCATTGATTTGATGACTTGGCTACTTCAAACGGCTCTTTAATAACTGTATTCCATCTCAATCCAATATTAGTTAGAAATCTTTATATTAGCAATGTCTGATTATGAACTCGAAATCATAAATCCATTATTTGATTATTTTTTTAAAGATTATTGACAAAGTACAATTTAATTAAAGGTACGTGTGTGTATAAGCACAGTGTGTGTACACAACAGTTTTGAAATAATTATTCACGTATGTGTGAGTAGAAGTAAAATTTACGGGTCTTAAAACAAACTAATATAGCTACTACAACGATGATTAACTATTTAGAAACATACTGAAGGTCACATGGCCTAAAATAAACGAGATCAAAATGTAGTCAGCGGATGTCGAGTTAAAAGTGAACAGGTAGGATGACAGACAGACAGGCATTTTGAAAAAAATACAGATGATAAATCATTCAAGTTAGAAATTAAGTAAGGTCAAATTGCAAACAGAAATATAAAAATGTTACAACATAATATCTCAATCAGTTGATGTTTGGACACGCTTAACATGAGTATAAACGCGATATTAATTAAATATCCGTCACGAGAAATTAATATATTCTATTAATATATTAGTATTTCGATCCGAGAAAATATTACAATACGATACTTTATAGGGAAATTAATTATTGATTAGGTCTAATGACATGTAGAAAATATTACAGTATTTGCATATTAATTTATTAGATAATCAGTAATTTATAAGGCGTGAATTCACTACATACTTTCGACGAAATTTTTATTTGACGATAATAAAACGTCAACAGTCAAAAATGGATCGCCCAACTAGAATGTTAGTGAGAAAATCACTGAACTATAAACTAGTAGAACGGAAAGCACGAACAAAATCAGTGTGCGCGACACTATCACCTTGTTTCTACCACATTGATCTTCTACCAAGTATAATACACTGTATTATACATGTCTCATATTTATTCATGTTGTGCTCGGTAAGGCTGTGGGTCGGTTTGTTTCCACTACAATACACAGAATAGCAAGTATTATACAAGTCTTTAGTAGGTATTATACATGTTGTGACATTACTTGTAGTGAAAACAAGTAGGGTGGCAACAGTAGAAAATAATGTGGTACAAAAATTAGTTTTGGACGGTTTCAGTTTTGTTTTATTTAATTATCGACGATAAGTTATGCCACTATCTTTTTTCTTGGCAGTTGATTAATTTTTACACGTTTTTAACACCCACGGCATTTTTGAATTATTATTTAATCACGTTTTTGGCACGCGGTCGCGAGGAGCATACGCGAGTGACTGAATAAGTTGTTGCCGGGCGGCAATAAAGCTTGGCTCAATCATTTGGTTCGCGGCATCGGTTCTACTAGTACATAGTTCAGTGGAGAAAATAGATATTTATTTTACTTGCTTGGGCTTGTCCCAAAATTTTAAGTTGCGCTGTTGGTCATTAAAATTAAAAGGAATAAGATTCTAGAATAACCTCTCAAAAAAAAATTTCCATTCACTATTTTGCCAGATATTTATCAAAATTCATCTGACATTTAAATTGTTCCTGTGGCGTCGTCATCTGGGTGGCTGCGTTTATTGCGCTGCTTTCCATATCAAAACCAAAGGTAATGACTAAATAAAAAATATTGAGGTAAGGTCACTATGTAAAATGATATTGGAATCCTCATGAATTAATAAAAATATAACTTTATTTAGTCTGAGAAAATATAAATAGTAAATATCTGTCCAGATGACGTCACATGGATATTATATTAATCAATTTTTGGAAAAACATTACTAAGTAAATGACAAATATATATTTTTATTTATTTTAAGAGGAAGGTATATATTGGTCTATATTTAAAAAAAATATATATTTAAAAACTACCTGTTAGTAATTCTGGTCCAAGCCCATTACTCCGTGTAGAAAGAGAAATTATTTCCATCTACCATCACCGAACCTACCACAATGGCGGCCGTTAAGCCAGGAGAAATTCCGTTTCTGATAAGGACTTTTTGATACTGGCCATCTACGTATCTTACTGGAAGTTATTATAATTAACACAATTAATTCAAACAATAAATACATCCATTTGTTGTCAGTGGCGTGCATAGTGTAGACAAAAAATAATTTTGCCAAAAAAATTACTTAATTAGGGTCAAATTTTATTTTGACGAGTAATTTTTGCCACGTAGGAAAACGAAAAGACTACATTACAATCAAAAGTGAAATTCATGATTAGTAATTTTCTTAGGTTAAGATACTATTTGCCTACCTTTTACGTATGCCAATGTTTGTTGGGTAACTTTTAGTAAAACAGTACATCCCCAACTGACATGGTACGTACATGTAATGTGGACAGGATTGGACTTTTAGAGTCCAGTAAGGATCCAGATATCAGTTCTTAGACTGTTCCAGGATTAAGTACAAATAGCAGACCTTGACAAACAGATTTCCGTATAAGAGGCAACCCATACACGACTTAGTAATAAGCCTAATAATATTACGTGGAACAAATAGTCCAAGAGCCCATTCGCCATAGAACAAATTAAAATATGGCTCTAAACGTTTATACGTACTTAAATAGATAAATGTATTTTCTCCTTCCGCCTACCGAATATGCAATTCGCAAATTAATTAAGTCCGATAACAGCTATTAAGAAGGTTCAGCCCGTACAATGTCAATCTAATTTCGTACTCAACGCAAACTAGTTTTAAACGTCAAGGCCGATACCGGCCGATATCTCGTTGTGATACACAACTACTATTTCGTTTATAAGCAAAATCTTATTTTGAATGTATTTCATGTGGAACATTAGTTGCACGATCTGGTTAACCAATTTATTAGCTCTAACTTTCTGTATGTTGGCTGTTTCAAAATAACCGTAGAGTCAAAGAATGTTGTACAATATAGATTTTGATCTTCACACCTAAAAATAAACAAAAATCTTATAAGAGATTTAGGTTTAAAAAAACGTCAAAGATAAATTTTATACAAAACACAATCGATCTTTCCGTAATCGGTTTTTAGTTTTTTTCAACAATTAAAATTTATAACAGATTTAGTCTTAGCATATACTATGTTCTACGCAATTTTCATCGTTTATTTATATATTACTAGCTTCCCGTCTGCGGCTTCGCCTGCGTGGGCGTGGACAGATAACAGAACGCGGTGCTTCAGGACACTGTAAGAATTTCTAGAACATTTTGAAACTTAACTAAGTACTTAATAAATCTCTATAATTACTATACCAAACATCACAATCCGTTGCATCATTTTAACACGACGAAAAGCTATCCCAAAGGAACTATGTATTCTCTGTGAAAAATTTGTCTTGTCTCTTTCTTCTTCTTCCACGCTTTAGACACCATATTGTTAAATTTCATATTCAATATCCGTTCAGTTATTTTAGCGTGAAGAATAATTATCCCGCAGAAACCTTGTCATTTCTGAATAAAATGTAGCCTATATCACGCTCCAGGTCATGAACTATACCTATACCAAAATCACGTCGACCCATTAGTCCATTGTTGCGTGATTGACTGCCAAACATCTAAACATACATGCGAACTTTCACCATGGATAGAAGCAGAGTTCACTGGCTGTTTATAGTTTATAAGAAACAGACAAATAGACAGACAAAAGTAGTCCACATCACTCTTGACAATCTATTTTTTATTAAAATCAATTTAACCATTTCGAAAATTAGCCGGAACAGACAGTCAGACAGACAGAGAGACGAAAAGTAGCCTATGTCACTCCTGACAACCTCATTTTTATGTCTACACAGTTTAATTAAAATCTTTTCAGCTGTTTCGGAAATCTCCGAAAGCTCCGTAGCTAATCAGCCTGAACGGAAAAACAGACAGACAAAAAGTAGCCTATGTCCTTTTTTAAGGTCTAATCTATCTCTGTACTAAATTTCATTAATACCGATTCAGCGGTTTACGCGTGAAAACGTAACAGATAGACAGAGTTATTTTCGCATTAATAATATTATATATAGTAGGGCTAATACATAACAATATATTTTTGTATTGTTTATAAATGAACCAAAACAATTTTTAAATGTGTCAGCCCACTAGAAACTTTTTACAATTTAATAAAATTCTTTTTTATTTATATCCACTCTATTGACTGATTTCATATAAAAATATACTCTTTGTATTAAGACGCATAAATTAATAACGAAATCGGCTAAATGAGTGAAAAAAAAAAGAATTTGGCGAGAGGTTCGGCTTCAATTTGTTTAAATAAAACCGCAACAAACCGCTGCACACTGTTTCATTTCACTAAAAAAATTTCCCTATGCTGTTTATCGCATAAATCGACTAAGAAATCCATTTTAAATGTAAGAGTAAAACACCCACGTGTCAATTGGACATACTTTTTTTTTAAAAAAATAATTTGTGTTTCGTGACCTCGTCGTAAAAAAAAGATTAAATAAATTCTGTGAGCGTGTCTGATCAAAATATATCTTTTTGATTAATATGGTTTGATGAAAGACCTTCAGGCGCATATTTTCCAGTTTTTATTTTTTGAAGATCACTTTTGGTTACCGAGTTATTAATTTTTATTCTAATTTTTGTTTTTATTTTTTATTTTCATTTTCTGTCGCACGCTCGCGGAAAAGTACATCCAGTCATTTAATTGGCAGTCGATGACTGTGACGGTACACAAAATTCTAGTCCATGGTAAAGAGATCGTAGAATCATGTTCTCTTCCTGTATGTATGCTCTCAGAACAAGCGGCTGAATCGCGCAATAAATTTTGGCGCTCAAATAGGGAACGCCACTGTCGGAAAATGAACAGGAAAAAAAACTATGATTGACCTCTTCCACCATGCACTTGAATCGTTGGATCCGTTTGTGTGTTTACGGCACACTATAGACAGCTCCAAAGATTGTCTAATAGGATTTGTCTGCCAGCAGCTGTTCGTGAACTTCTGAAGCCGGTTAATGAAGAAAACTTGCAGTTGGAAGAAGTGGCTGACGAAGTTCCAACATGATAATGTTGACGACAGCATGTTGATACTCGTAAATGAAAATTATATGTATGTGTCTTAAATTTTTTATTGATTACAAATATTACAATTGTTTGACCTTTAGTGACAACCTTAAAATGTACTATATAACCTTTATCCGTAACTCCCAAACGCTTCCATAGTGCGACTTGACTTTTTTATCACTGATAGACGCATTTATGAGGAATCTTTGAGTGCCAGTCACAAGTCGCACTTTTGCGGTTTTTGGGAGAAAAAAAATAAAAACAAAAATTTGAATAAAAATTAATAACTCGGTAACCAAAAGTGATCTTTAAAAAATAAAAACTGGAAAATATGCGCCTGAAGGTCCTTCATCAAACCATATTAATCAAAAAGATATATTTTGATCAAACACGCTTACAGAATTTATTTAATGTTTTTTTTACGTCGAAGTCACGACACACAAGTTATTTTTTAAAAAAAAAAAGTATGTTAAATAGACAGGTGGGTGTTTTACTCCTGCATTTAAAAAGCATTTCTTAATCGATTTATGCGATAAACAGCATAGGGAAATTTTTTTAGTGAAATGAAACAGTGTGCGCTGGTGGAGAAATAAAATTACTCGAAATTTACCGGGATTTCGTTTTCGAACACAGGTAAGTATCGTAATTGACTTCCTCGCAGGTGGGTCCTTGGAAAGTGAAAGTATAGTTTTGAAACGGGTGAAAGAAAATCTTATTATCGGAACAAGGGACGCCATCCGACCTAGTTCACGACATGCGCCGACAACGTCGCGTATCCGGTACACGCTGCACGTGTTGGTCCACATTAAATTACTTTAAAAGCGGAGGTGAAGTTACATTAAAGCTCGATCGAATACGTGTGCATTCAAATTTTTTAGTGTACTCCGACTTTATAAAAATAAGATAGATTTACTTCATCATCAGCCCATTTTACCCCACTGCAGGGGCTTAGGCCTCCACCAGGGTGAGGAGGGGGTTTGGAGCTTAAATCCACCACGCTACTCCACTGCGGGTTGGGGATTGTAACGACCGCCATCTATTGACAGCGACCGGGACCGACTGCTTAACGTGCTCTCCGAGGCACGGAGTCAGTAATAGTTAATGTACTTAAGTCAGAAAAACTCATTGGTACACGCTCGGATTCGAACCATGGCCCTATGGCCTTATAAATTTGAGACAAGTTCGTTGTGCTCTGGGCTATCACGACACTCTGGGCTATCAAGATAGATTTACTTAAATCTCGTAAACAATAATTGATCGTCGACAGACTCATTTTTAGTAAACAAAATGGAAATGCAACAAAGATTTCCTCTTCTACAAAAATAGAATTGAAATTATAATTTAAAATTATAGATTATATAAATCACAGGAAATGCGTCACATATTACACGACTTTATTACGTAAAAACACAGTTTTTATTTACCAATATGTAAACTAATACTCTTTTTTCTTTTCAAATCATTATTGGCTGAGAAATATGACATCCGTTTTATTATATCTTATATTTTTATATAATAAAAATTAAATACAAACAGAAATTTCCGTAATTGATTCTATATATTTTTTGAATATGCTGAAAATTTTCAAAAACCATAGATGTACGATGTACACTCTATATTTTCATCGATAGTTTGTTTATACGAACCGTTATTGTTTATGAACTGTTATGAACTATGAATACATTATAAAATTTGTGTTTATATAATCGATAATGCCTAAATAACTACTATTCTTCTGTCTTTTGATGTTACGTAACGTTAGATCGATTTGAAGTTAACACAAATATTAATAATTAATTTAACAAATTAAATTAGACGATCGCTTAGCCTAGTGGGTAGCGATCCTGCCTACGAAGCTGGAGTTCGTTTGTGGCACTATAAAAACGAAACTCGTATGTCGATTTTGATGTTTCTTACGATAATCGATTTGTCTTAATTTTATGAGTGCAACTAAGGGCATAATAGCAACCAAAATTCGATATGGCGACAATCAGACGCCATAAAAGAAACATATTAAATTCAATGAACTAAGTATGTCGAGAGGGGTATAATTGAAAAGGTCTTAGGTTTATCAAATCATTTTTCTTTTTGAATTACTTCAATGACTTTTGGTTGTCAAATGTTCTCACTTAAATTTTTATTAATTAATACGTTCAATATAATAAAATATATAATATTACAGATAACTAGAATTGTTCCATCCCCAGGTCGGGTCAGTATTTATATGATGAATATTGATACCGGTACCGGATTTCGGTTGTTATGTGTATGTGGTGTCTTCGTTTGGTACCCAAAAACACAAGCTAATGCTTAGTTTGGGGCCTAGACGTTGTTGTGATGTATACGTATGTTACATTATGTTAAATATACGAGGTTCAATTATTTTTATTTGGAAATTACAAGCGCAAAATTATTTGTTGAACACAAACAAATAATTTTGCGCTGATTTATAAATGATTTTTTTTTTAAATATTCGACATTCAGAAAACCGGCGATCAAAATACACAACCAATACATGATCTACGCCGCTAGTAGAAACTTGTAGATTCAGCAGATGTCTGTCTCCGCTAGATTTCATCATCAGTCATCATCACCATCATCATCAGCCCGTGTCTCTCCACTGCAGGAAATAGGCTCTCCCAAGGCTCGCCACCACACACGGTCCTCCGACTTTCGCATCCAATTATCCTCGCTATGGTGCTTCAGGTCAACTGTTCACCTGGCCGAGGGGCGTACAACGCTTCGTCTCCCGGTACGTAGTTTACACTCGAAACCTAGTCTACCCCATCGGTCATCGATCCTACTGCAAATGGGTCTACCCATTGCCACTTCAGCTCGCTGATCGCTTCGACTATGTATTTCTATGTAACGTACGTATGTATGTACGTCTTTGTAGCTTTGGTTCTTCGACAAATTTCAGTGCTCCTGATTTAATCCATCAAAGAAATACTGAGTATAGAACGCTTTACACCGCGCCGAGCGACTTGAAATTTATGAACCAGTCTCTCTAGATTCAATGAGACATAAATAAAGTTATAACTCATGTGATATGTTTTGCACACTTTATATTCAAGAAAGTGGACGCGAGTTTATAATACCTGCTTTATTTTGTGTCTCTATGTAGGCCGATGTATTCATAACGTCAAATAATAAAATTTCATGCTTTTGGTCATTTTTCATGTGAATTTGCGTAATCTATGATATAAATTTTCAACTTTTGGCATCTGGATGGAATATTGCAACCGGAATTTCGATGATATTATTGCATACAAACGGAATTAGATATCGTCCTGTTATTCAATATTAGTTTATCTGAAGATGTTAAAAGAGTGTAGGGTGGATTCTTTTAAAATTAAAAGTTGTTAGCACTAACGAAAAAAAAAACTTAAAAAAGGTGAAAACAAGGTGTCCACTTCTCTTTTGGATCCCACAATCCACGAACATAGCCTAAGAAACGTTATACTGTTAACAATATTATGTAGTCTGATGTATTTTCAAGTTTACCGAGATTAATCAATGTCTTCGACTGCACGATATTGTTTATGGTATGAAGTTTGTTAGGGTGTATTCGCGGGCTGTAGGATCGGAGAGAGAAGTAAGGTATCTTATTGTTTTAATATTTTTTTTTTAGTTCGCTTTTTACGCATAGGCTTTTTTGTTTTTAACTTTTTGTTTATTGTATGGAAGTAAATACACCTAGTTATCTGTAATATTAAATATTTTATTATATTGAACGTATTAATTAATAACAATTTAAGTGAGAACGTTTGACAACCAGAAGTCATTGAAGTAATTCAAAAAGAAAAATGATTTGATAAACCTAAGACTTTTTCAATTATACCCCTCTCGACATACTTAGTTCATTGAATTTAGCATATTTCTTTAATGGCGTCTGATTGTCGCCATATCGACTTTTGGTTGCTATCATGCCCTTAGTAGCATTCATAATATTAACACGAATCGATTATCGTAAGAAACCTCAAAATCGACATTCGAGTTTCGTTTTTATAGTGCCACAAACGAACAAACATACATGCATTTATACATACTTGAATACACAAAAAAAATTTTTTCTTAAATGGGATATTGTTACAAATTACGGATTTTCTTTATTTGTGCTGTGAGACGTCGTTTCTTGCCAAATTTCACGTTTCTACGTCAACGGGTTTTATAGTATATGTTTTGATTTATTTGCAAGTGTCAAAATATACCGCATAAATGGCCGAATTTTTTGATTTGATTGACTTAGAAGCATGGTTTTATTAGAATTTGATATTTATTTCAAATGGATACTTCCACGAGTTCCGGAGAAAAACGGTCTTAACATACAGACATACAGACGGATGAATTAAAAAATAATTTTATATAAGTGTTACTTTTTGAGGTATGAAACCCTCAAAAAACTAGATTTCATTCCAAAAGATGCTGAAATTAAAAGAACTTCGTATGTATAGGTAATTATAATTAAAAATAAAATGTGGACACTTTTTTTAATGAATTTTTATTATTGATAATTAAGTTTTATTATTAACAATTATTGATAATTAACTAAAGCCACTGCACACGCTTTCATTTTGAATAAACATCGAAGAAGAAATCAAATTCATTTTTTGTGTTTCGTAAACTAACAGTGTTACAGGTTTTTTTTCCAAATTAGCATAACTCGTAACTAAAATAATACAAAAAAAAATTGAAGATATACGGTAACACATTCAACTCGCGCAATGATAATTAAACCTGTTATTTTTTAACCTGAAGCTCTCATTGCAGTTTCTGGTTTTTTGTGCAAATACTTTTTTTATATATGCTCTACAATTAAACACGCAGTATTGACCGATTTCAAAGGCAATCACTCCGCTCCTGTAAAGCCATTTCTTATTTTCATATTCCAAAATCATTTCCCAGGTATTATTATTATTCCCAAAATGTTTTAAATCCATTATGGGTAGTTAAATGGGTAAGCTACAATAGCGCATGATATTTACTTTAAAAAATATTAATGCAATCGATTTTTGTAATAGTTACGAGTAAAAAAAAAATGCATACAGTTATATAGTGGTATTTTAATACTCATGTAATGAACGGCTTACAAAGTAACTAAGTAAAAAATAAGTTAATTCTAAATTAAATTCCGATTAAATAAAAAAATTAAAATAAAACTAAAAATACCTATAAATTAAAAATTCTATCTAAATACTTATAAATGAGAAAATTTTAAACCAATTTCCTTACATTTAGAAGTTGTAAAAAAATCATTTCACGTAAGAATGTTTTCTTGTCAAATATTTAGTTCTTATTACATACTGTGTTTTTGTTATTATATATACAATTAAAAAACATTATTTTACTCAAAACACACTACTCGCAAAACGGTTCAAAGTGCTCGAGATAAATCGATCTACGTTAAAATTATATTTATCGATACAAACAGACATACGTTGAATTTATCATTTATGGTTGTATTCGTGAAGCGATATTAAAAAGTGTGCTCGTATACTCGTCGAGAACAGTCTCCAGCGAAAGTTAATTTGGACAAACTGTTACGAGAAGCGCACAGTAGCCGTTCGCCGTCACATTTCAATGGCATGTTGCATACACGAAAACACATCAATTGAATATGTAAACAAACGCGTCTCGACGAACAGAATTTATTTGTGTAACTTGATTGACGTTGAAGCATCTACACAATAAATACAATGTGTATGAGATAAAGCCACGGTACATGTTAAGGAATGATTCTTTTAATCAACATGTCAGTGTTACGTTTTGGTGATGGAGATACTTGTTTTCGATATACAAGTAAATTGGTGTCAAAACTAACTATAGATTGGGACGGAAAAGTGTTTTTGTCGTTGCAATGCAAAAGCTCAATTTACGTCCATTATACGTAAATATTGATAAAAACTTTCAATGGCTCAAGTGATATAAAATATACAGTTGTCGTAGTGGAAACAAAATTTAAAACAGCGTCCATTATAGTAGAGATAGCCATTCGTTGGTTCTGTCCGAAACATTTAAACATCCGTTTACTGGTGTATACAACCTTTTTTACAACCCACTACTTGTATGCACGCAGAATCATCAAGATGGAGCGTGTCATACTTTATAACGATCGAGAACCCTATCAATTAACTTTGCAATGGTACGTCAAAACATTCATTCCATTCAATCAGCCCTTTTTTATACCCCACTGCAGGGGCTTAGGCCTCTCCTCAAGATGAAGAGGCTTGGAGCTTAAATCCATCACGCTGCTCCAACGCCGCTTGGCGGATTGTAACGACCGTCATCTATTGACAGCGACCGGGACCGACTGCTTAACGCGCTCTCCGAGGCATAGAGTCAGTAATAGTTAATGTACTTAAGTCAGAAAAAACTCAGTGGTAACGCCCGAACCACGCGCAAATGGCTTCGTTCGTTGCGTTCGGGCTATCACGACAATTATGTGTCAAAACATCAAGTGGCGTATATTTAGTCTGTGGCATATATTCATTCCGCTCACATTTTTGTGGTCATGAAGACGTGGTGTCTCTCGCTATATATATATAACTCTACTATACCACAAGCTGTTTGGCTAAGGACGATCACTCACTATTTTATTGACGCAGATTCGAAACCAAGCTGGTTCTCGATTTATCTAGTTTTTAATTAGGTTTGTAATAAAACGGCACAGAAAAATTAAAGTTGTTTTGCAAAGTGTGAGCCATGATATATCTATTTTGTAGCACAATCTAAGCATACTTTTGAACACATTTAAATACATTTTAATTGATAATGATATAGAAACTGCAAAATAATTTTATTAGAAACTTATAATAGATAACTTAATCATATTTTCAAACAACTTTAGTTTGTTTACATACAATTATTACTTTGTTCATGATAACACTTAAGCCAAAGAACAATGCATAACTTTATATAACATATGTTTATATAACATACTCGTCTTTGGTATAGAAAATTGCACACAAAACACAAATATTTTTAATTACATTGTAAGGCGTAGCGAGAATAGATGGACAGGCCGAGCTCACTTTGCAGTTGGATCAAACAAAGCGCGTACTTTTAAGACAGTTAATAATAATAATACCTGGGACATTCCACACAGCGCCACCTAGTCCCAAATAAAGCAAAGCTTGTACTATGGGTACCAGACAACTGATATACATACTTAGTATACGTTTTTATATATAATATATACATAAATATAGATGTTTTACACCCAGACACAGAACAAATAGACATGTTTATGCACACAAATATTTGTCCCGGTCGGGAATCGAATCCGCGACCCTTAGTTAGTTGCCCATAAATGATTTTGTTAACTTCGGCTGTCGGAACTTGGTAATTGTTAACATACGCCTGGTATGTATATTGTGGCCGTCTTCTACCTTTTAGAGAGCTTCCACAAAGAAAGCTTCTATGTTTTAATCTACATATTTTATACTTTCGTAAACGTACTAACCCTCGATAGATTACATCTAGATTTTAACTTAGGTATGTATAGCGCGCAAATAACTATTTTGCAAAACAAATATTATTTGATTAAAATGCCGTATGATATTATGCTGAGAAAGTTGCTTATTCGAAATGGCTATCCGATTTATTAGTCATACTTCCAGTTGTGGTGATTATAATATTTTTAGTGCCATCAGTTCAACCATTAACTTGACTCCGATGAGTTGGATCAGACCGGATCTGTATTTTAATATCTCACTTCTATGATTAATTCTGCAGCGATTTTTCCTATAATTATTTCTGATACTATAATCTGTGTTATTTCTGGTGGTATGATTTGTTCTTTTAAAAATACGATTGGTTTCAGACGGCATATGTGTATAATCGTTGTTCAAGTCAGATTTTTTTAAAATTTTATAATTTACCTCGTATTCTGTCACTTCGGAAGTAGGCAGCATGAAGATGGACAAATAAAATTTTATTCTTATTTCTTGGTAACCAGTGAACATTTCCGCGTGCTACACAACTTTCCCCAGCAACACTTCACGCGCTTAGAAAGACGTTAATATATAAATAAAAATTCATAATGGCAACCGCTAATGACTAACAAGCTATTAGTCAAGCAGACAGACGTATTAGAACAGCAAATAAGTTTTTGTAATGAGCTAGGTGCGAGGAGAGTTCAAAAGTTTGCCCACTTGTTATTCGAGCTTTGTTAGTGTAACTAACAGCGCATATTGATAAATCAATTTGTATTAATCATTCGTTATTGAAATATTCGTGTGTATACACCTGCGCAAATTGTATACATTAATTTTTATTTTATTTATGTTTACCAAACACACATTTGAAACAGGAATATAGAGTTTTATGTCATTACTAGAAACATTTAAAATAACATTAATGAATATATTTCAATTAAAAATACACGTGATGAATGATATAGCATCATTTCTTTTGTTAACTGAATATTGGTGACTCTTGACTAAAACTTATTTGACAGTTAGCAACACAACTACACTTATCTCGAGTGTAAAAAATCAGTCAAGTGCGAGCCAAGTACTGAAGGCCCGGTCACCAATTCTTTAATCTAATTTAGCAAAATTGTCTACATGTTAAAGGTGCATCGTATCTCTCGTTTGTCTATGATGAGTCCAACCTTTGCATATTTTCGGCAAATACCCATTCAGCAACTTTTTCTTTCATCATCTTCTACGAATAGATTAATACTATACATTTATAAAAATGGAGGTGAATATCCATGTGTCAGCTTCATATAAACCTTCGACTCATTACAGGCAGGCGAGATACAGTTACATAGCTTCAACACGTAGAAGATTTAACTGCACAAGAAGAAAGCAGAGGTGACCGGACCTTCAGCAAGGCAACAGAGTTCACGCTTAACCGTTTTTTGATCAGAGAGTTAGTAACTTCCAAACGGCACCATCGTTGACTACTTCTAACGTGGACTATTTGTTATTTGCGATTTCATGTGAAAGTGAAATTGTGGACCTTAATAAATCTAAAGTAGAAATATATGGCCTGTCTATGGGTAGGCATTGTGCGTATTTTGACACCAGGTTCATTGAAATCGATTCAGAATCGATCCCGTGACATTTGTCTATCGAGAGACGGGCAGACACTAGGGTGGACGTATAGGGTTAGTTATTTCGCAACTTTTCCACAGCACCTTAACGACATAAAAAACTTTCAAATGCAATGCAATAATAATTGAGAACTAAAACTCGACCGCCAAAAAATATGAACTTATAAGTTACAGGCTGTTGAATTTGATTAAATTAAATGTAATTGTTTTGAAATTAATATACCTATGATGCTGATCGAAGTCGGAGGTCCTTTGTGATTAGAAACAACTCGAATAGACACGACAGGGACGAAAAGAACTTTTACTGCCGTAGGTAGTATTATACATTAAAACAGTACATATGCCAGTCCGTCCGTCCGTAGCTATATAAGTTTTGAGACACGCGATAAATAAGCGATATATTTCTTGTAATTTGTATTTATTGTATCACCCATTTGCACAACATCTTAACAATGATCTATAAGGTATGTGTGGATAACACTTACATATTATTTTGTCAAACAAACAGACACTTCTATTTTACATATTTTTAGAGTATATTATTTTATAAACTAATGTTTAGCTTACATTTGTATTATATATTTTTTAAATATTGTTATTCTCTACGCAAATTACCGGCCGCCTAAACCGGCTCTGGGATCATTCATCCTAGACTTCGTGCAAATGGGTCACAAATGGTTGATTCGAAGGCAGCCATCGCTTCTCCTTCACATTCACAGGGAGCTAAATCTGGGTCGTAAGGTGGGTGAGGTAGGGTTTCAATACCAGATTCTTTAATAAACGCCTTTGTTCTGAAGGCAGTGTGTGAAGACGCGTTGTAGTGGGTGCAGCGTGATTTTCTTAAGGTCAGTCTTTAGTCTTTTGTCCTGCACAGTTTTGAAAACTTTTGGCAGTGTAACTGTTGTGTACAATTCTGAGTTAACTAGCATTTTTTTTCTAGCATTGATATCGAAAAATGTCCACTCAGTAAAAGAAATAGCTAGCATTTTTTACCCTATTGTCCGGGGTCTTGGTAATTTTGTTGACAACAAGCCTGTATGACCTGATTCTAAACTATGAGAAATAGCGAAAAGTGTTCAAAGGATTCATAAGCTCTGTTTATGAGGAAAAATCACATTTTGGAATAATTTGTTATTTCAACAGGGAATCGAACTACTTAATTTGATTTTCAATATATCGATACGCGAAGAGGAAACTTTGTACTCCTTTTAAAGCGTATTGCGTGTACGGAAGAGTGTGAGATTTGACATAGGTAAAATTTATATGGAAAAGGAGTGCCAAAAGCTAAAAACTGTGTACCTAATATGCGTTACAGATGCTGTCGACCATACGAGTTTAATAGTCTGTCCTTTGATGCAGTTTGAATTGATTTACTCTCATTTATTTATTATTGTTGGTTTCAAAATGTGTATATGGTCTAATGTCGACCACTTGGCGACCACTAGTTACCGATAATTCTGTGATGTCAACGAAGACTATAGATTTAAAAAAAGTCAGTCCTGTTGCAAAAACAAGAGGAACCTAAGAACCTGAATTCTGCAAAGCGAAATCGCTATTGTATCACCCTACACCACAATAATTAATTACTATCTACGAATCGTGCGTCTATTTAGGTATCATTCAGAGGCAGGTTTACATTGCCTGCTAAATAGAATGTTTTTCGTAATGTAAAACAAATATTGCAAAAAAAAAAAACAGAGAATTATAATTTTATCGATCTAGGCACAGCGACGTAGCCTCAATACGAAATATCGACGCCGGCGTCACGGATCGACGGAAAATACATTTATATCTCTCGTGCAAGCGCGTAAAACCAAGTAAGCGACGAATAGGATTTTTTATGCAATATCACCAAAGGCATAATTTCTTCAGTCTAATAAATCGAATCCCCGACGGATACATACTCAAGATATTTTTATATAAAGTATTTTTACATGAGTTTGTAAGTACTTTTGTTTCTATCATACGAAATGAAACTTGTTTTGATATTAACAGACGGCCAAAGAAAAGTCTAAACTCAGATTCCTTAAATACGGCAGCTATTAAAGCAATATTTATTAAAATATCTTCGAGCGAAAGCTGTCGTTTTGAGCCTTACAGTTTCTTAAACCGAAAGTCATCATGATTTTTCAATAGTAAATTTTACATTTGAGTTGTGAGTTTGCAAACAAAAATATTTCCGAGTATGTAACGAATACTTGGACTCATTGTGGGCGAAAATGATTTTTTACTGAATCATGATTATACATTCATTCATTTTTATACATTTTGAGGTATGGTATTCCAAAAATGTTAACAAATATTAATTTATTTGACGTTTGTCGACAATACGATCTGACTGTAAAAGACATGTAAATTGAATTACATTGTACATAGGAACATGTCAACTTTTCTTTAGTTGTATTGTACTTAAAGTTATAATAAGTTATGGAAAAATAAACAGAAACAAATATTTTTTAAGAAACTATGATTTCATATATAACGGAAAGAATATTCTCTCAAAATAAGTAAATATTTCTTCAGATCAACAAAAAATATCTTGCAACGATAATATATATACTCATTTTGAGAGAATGTTCTTTTCGTCATAATATATGAAATCATATTTTCTTGATTCAAGAAATATTTTTTGCTGTGTAATACTTTAAAAGCGTGCAAGAAGAAGAGGAGAGTGGCAGGTGTGCGATGCGCAACATGCTCCAAGCATTAGTATTGCAATAATTTTCTCTGAGACACGTAATGCATATTAAGTTACAGGGTAATAAAGCGCCATACATAACATTGTATAATTGACTTAACACGAGGCGAATGAAATATTGCTTATTTAGAAATACGTTTTGTTATATATTACCTAAGAACATCTCTGGCTCAAACGTTGGTTTTTTATTCAGATGGAAGTATTAGAGCATACAAAGTAATAATTGTACGACTGAAATTCTGTTAAGGTTATATTTCAACATATTGAAATATACCTAATTAGCATATTATATAATTATGAATGGTAAATATTTAGTATCTTTTTAATTATTATTTATTCAGATATTTTTTCATACAAAAACTAGTACAGGTTTATGTAAATTATCATATATACCACAACTTATATAAGTTCAACTATAATCACGCCCCGGACTATGCCCTGTACAGCCTGACTTCTCATAATTAGAGCTTGTTCCAAAACATAACACACACAGCTTGAAAGCGTCATCAGAATGATAAAACGGGCGCAGCAGCCATTCGGTTCTAATTTATACCGACAATTGAATTTGTTTGTAAGTAATTATTTAAATTACTGGCAAATAAAATCATTTAATTTATTTAATAAGTTTAAAAATATACATATAAAAATATTATATTTTCCATGGGGTTTTTCTAATTTCTAACCATTTCTAATTTCTACAGAATCGAAAATGGCGACGTTGATTTGATATATACGAAAAAGTACATATAAAAACGAAAGTCTTAAACAAAAACTACTATACAAATATTACAAACATACATAATGTTGTTTTTAATTACTATCCAACTGTACATAAATGGATATTAAGCAAAGACCCACTAATTCCCACGAGTCTATCCGTAAAATAATACAAGAACACACAGCTATGCCGTTAACAGCAAAGTTTACAACAAGTTATATTGCGGTAGGTCTACGAACTTAATATTTTACGATGCTCTAGGATGTTCTGATATATATTTAGGCCAGTCCTTTCGCCCGGAACGGCCTTGGCTCGCAGGACGACAGGCCATTCGCCTAACCCAGATGGCCCGTGTTCGATACCATTAATTTAACTGGCCCATTGAAAACTTAATAATAGCTGGTAACTATATTGCGTCTTGTTATTAAGGTATAGTGTAATAGCGTTCGTCGATTATATGTAATATTTTTAAGGAGATAGGCTTTTCATACAAAAAAAGAGGGTTCGACCCGTGTCTAATCCTCGCAGTATTTCTGAATCAACGTGTACAGAAAAAATAACTGTAATAGAAGAAATACTGTCACAAGGCGGTATGTTTGTTTTTTTTTTGATATCATGTTTAGTTGTTTTAGAATAAATTCCTGAAAAACATGATTTCCGTCGATTACTTGTTTTAAAAATAATGAGCTATGAATGAATAATAATGAGATATTAATGCGGATTTAAAAAAAAAACAAAACGTACCTACCACCCTAGGGACATCCTTTCTTAATGATCCTGCAAATTTGGGTTCCAGTGCATACACATTTCAGAGGTGGAAACAGTTACGGCCCGTAAGCTATTTCGACGGGTATTTTATAGGTATTTTTAGGAATTTATTCTTGTCATCTCTGTCAATCAGGAATAGGTCAGGGAAGAAGGATTGGAATGGAAATAGCGATGCCAATTCGAAGCCGTGGATGAAAGACTATCCCTATAAGTGATTGTTAGTTACGAGTATTAAAGAGGGCTTGCATATCAAAAAAGTGCACGAGTATTTTGATTTTTTTTTATGTAGCCGTTTAATCGAAAAATATTAAAAAAATATACGAAGAAAAATAATAAAATAAAATTGAAAACTTTTGATGATTTCGGCAAACTTAACGTGTCGTACTGAGCGGCAACGGGGCTACCTACCTACATACAACGTTCTGGGAGCGACGTGTATCATATGCCCATAAACCATTTATTTTGCATCTGTTACGCGGTTGGCGCACCAACGCCACGAACTGCGATATATCTTGGCGTTAGCGATATTATTTATGTCGTGTCTTGGAGTAAGTTCTTATAACCGTGTTTCTTGCTTTTCGATACAGCCATAAATATGCGCTTCGCGGCGTGTCGCGTCGCTGTGCAAACTGTGAAACGGGCGCACGTTATCAACTGATTTATTTTTTAAGCTACAGAAACAATATTCCTAAAAACAGTAGATCTGATGAAAAAAAAATGTTTGAAAGAACTCATGTTTTTGATAAGCAGATTCCGTAGCGACTCCAACTTTAGGTAAATCGAAAGGATGTTTGTCTATAGTAAAATGATTCACGTAAGCCACATTGGCTTTAGATTTTAAAGAAAATGGATTATATTTTTCATGTATATATTGTTTTTTACGTTCAACACTATTGAAATCATTAACAGATTAGAATATATTTTATTTAGATGAAAATTTTTCATTATTTATTCGACAGCATATATGAAATTCAATTTATGTATGGAAATCTATACCTAATAGCCGCCGAGCTGAGAAATCCATTTCCAACAAGATGACATATACTCGATGTGTCATTCAAGTTGGATGAAATTATTAAAGTATTGACGAATAAGTATAAAAAATTTAATTAATATTACAAGTTTAATAAAAATCTATATGGTTCGTATGGTCTCTATGGTGGTGGGTGGTCGAAGTATGCGCGACGGTAACTAGTACAACAGTCTAGGTTAAACGAGGTCAACTATTACATTGAACTACTTTATTCCGTTAGTGGTTACTGCTACGCTGCTTGCCGCGTTGGCGTGCTCATCCAGTTCTCGATACTTTGTTATCTGTATCATCATCATCAGCCCATTTTTTACCCCACTGCAGGGGCTTAGGCCTCCCCCAGGGTGAGGAGGGGGGCGTGGAGCTTAAGTCCACCACGCTGCTCCACTGCGGGTTGGGAACTGTAACGACCGCCATCTATTGACAGCGTTCGGGACCGACTGCTTAACGTGCCCTCCGAAGCATGGTGTCAGTGATATTGTGTACTTAAGTCAGAAAAACTCAATGGTACACGCCCGGATTCGAACCATGGCCCTATGGGGCCTTATAAATTTGAGACAGGTTCGTTGCGCTCTGGGCTATCAGGACATTCTGTATCTGTATCAATACGATCTAACATGAAAGCTGCAATAGCAGCATTCATAATTCGAAGGTACTAGTAATGTTATTTTAAAAGTCAAACGTCAAATTATCAAAAATATAAAATTTGTATAAAATTCAAAATGGTTTAAATTAAAAAATAAAAATTAAGAAAATTAACTACCAAGAAAATCAATAGAAAAGAAACATAAGCGGGACACATAAAAAACGGGTTAGGTTGTTATTGGACTTGAGAATATTCTTTATAAATACAACTTAAGAACTATCACAAAGTAAATAAAATTTGTAATTTGATTTAAATATTAAATTCTAATTTTGTCGAATAATCAGACAAAAACACGTTCATGGAATTCTCTGATTTCAATTAACATAATTTCATGTTGATTTCCTTAATTATGCTCGACACAAAATTATAAATAACTGTAATATACACATTTTAAGTTATTTGCTAAGCATGTTTGCCTAGAATTAATTATTTATTGGACTAGATTATAAACACATTAAAAATAACCTAAAAATGTAGTAGTATTTTTTGGCAAAAATTGAGACTAATACGTAAATTTTATAGATTTGATGATAGAAATTAAAAATATCAAACTATGCTTTAGTGCGATGATTAGCTCAGTGCGTTCAGCGCACGTCTCTAATATTAATAAGCCATTGAGCGACATTTCATAACTAGTTGCTGCCCGCTGTTTCACCTGCGTGAGCTACAGGAATTACACTATTTGGTTTTCGGTTCCAACCCTGTCTAGAAAAATCAATGTGAAAATCGTTCCCTATGTGATAAAGTGAATATTAGATTAGACCCTGAGTTACGACTAAAAATTACAAAAAAAAATTTAAATGACTCGAAATAAGTTCAGTGGTTTTTGAATTTGGCGTGTTTACACAAATAAACAGTCAAACGAACAAAATAAATTGTATCTTAGATTAAACCCTGGGTTTTGGGATTTTTAAACTTATAGTAGTTTTTGAGTTCATTATTGTTATACAAACATAGAAACAAACAAAAATTCAAAAAAAAAACATCTTTTTGAGTTCAGTATCTTCTACATAATCCATAAAAAATATTGTTTTGGAAAAATATTTTATGTACGGTATTTATACAGATATATAGATAATACTAATCCCGTTTTATTAAGCTAGAAGGACTATACTATAGGTGAAGTTCATAAGTGATAAAAACATAATGTGTCCCGCTTATCGTAGCTATCATGCCTTATCGAATTGTGAGAGTTTCTAACTTCTGTGGTCGTTACGTTCGACATCCATTCGCCATTGATTGGCATAAAGGAAATCCATCTGCGTATATCCGGCACATAATGAATTTCACGTGAGTCTCGTAGAGAGGGTAATGGACCAATTAAAATCTGTTCATTAACAAGCGCCGAAATCCGGCGAGGTATACGACTCGGTAGCGAGTTAAACCAATAAACATAATGGTCGTGTCTAAGTATAATGGTGGCTTTAACTGGTGCACCCCATTTTAAACCTACCTATATATTTGATATTTGTAATTCAAATTAGACGACCGCTTAGCCTAGTGGGTAGCGACTCTGCCTACGAAGCTGGAGGTCCCGGGTTCGAATCCCAGGTCACGTCAGTATTTATATGATGAATATTGATACTGGTACCGGGTCTTGGTTGTTATATGTATGTGGTGTCTTCTCGCGTGGTACCCAAAGCACAAGCTAATGCTTAGTTTGGGGCCTAGATGTTGTTATGATGTAGGTATACAAAAAAAAGCTATAAAAACATCAATAAAACATATTGGCAGTTATTTGGGATCAGATATTTATTCGAGACGAAAATGCAGTGAAGTGAAATTAAAATAATGTCGAGAATCTTATATTAAATAGTTACAGAGATATGGAGATATTGATTTTTTTAAAAAAGGTATTAATTGTTAGTTTCGTTCTAGTGAATTTTGTGAATTATATTTACTGTGAGTTTGCGAGGAAATGCTTTGAACTGTATACGTTTATTCAATAGATATGTGTTAAAGCTACGAGTACACCATGTTCTTTTTTTAAAAAATATGACAAATAAAAGGATTTATCCTTACTGCTTAAATTTGTATTCGTAAGAAATTATGATGATCCAATGATATTTAGTACCTACGTTATACCTTGTGCTCTTTGTTGGTAACATATTTCTTTTTATTGCAAATGAGAATAATTATTGAAAAATAATGATTTTTTAAAATTTAATTACGTGTACCTAATCTAAACCACATTCGATTAGGTAATCTACGCACGATTTGTTTGATTTTAGGTTTTTATTACTTCAAAATATTTCCGGGATCGTATACTATTAGTAGAAAGCCGAAATTTTGTAATCGTATATAAGTTTGGTGTATTAAAGCAAACAAATTGAGTGAATATTATTGTTTTGTGTTAACATTTTTAAAACCACATTAAATTTTTGAATCCAGCGTACACTATTGCTCACTTTAGAAGAAATCTCTTCTTTTTATGTAAATAAAGCCAATCTAGTATATTTAAAGTATTATATAATTACATTAAGACCAAAAATAATTAATTAAATGCGCGATAAATAAAAGCACAACTAAATGTAATAAAACATCTTGAAATAATTCGACGTAGAGAAAGAAGAATATAAACTCGGTAAAATCATATAAAAATAAATCGATTAAGGGCTTAACCTAATTTTGTTAGTTTACTACATCACATGAAGTTAAATTACTTTTATGTTTCATGTGATATGAACCGAGTTGTTTGTTTAAACATTTATTTGATTCTGCTCATCGCGGCTGTTAATCTGAAATTTCAAACACATTCGTTTAAGCACTATTAATTATTTTTTTTATACGTATACTTCGGACATGCCACACAGCGCCATCTAGTTCCAAACTAAGCAAGGCTTGTACTATGGATACCAGACAACTGATATAAATACTTAAATAATCTTTATAAAATTTGCATATATAGATTTTTCTTGTGTGTTTGTCTATACATGCGGTCATTACGTACATATTTCATCTTTGAAGTGTAATTATAAACGTCTAAAAAATATACGATTTTCATGCGAAACTCGTATTTGCCGAATATATCCGAGTGTTTCCGATAACAAAGGTTTTTATGGAACATCTGTACAGTATTAACTGGCCACAATACTCACATATTCAGGAAGTCAGCAATTTCATGTTTTAACTTATTTTACGATGTACTACGTATACACTACATTGAAGATTTAATTAGTATGTACCGTTAGTTGATCGAAGCAAGCAAAAACTTTCAGGCTGCTGGGTGGCGACATTTTTTCTTATGTTATATTCTATGTAGATTGCGTGACAGTTTGTTGTTTTTTACGTAGTGAGTGAATCAAATAGAAAAATGTAATATTTGTTATCACTTTATAGCTGTATTTTAGGGTCTTTATCGACTAATTGTTATTTCAGATTTATTTCTCTCGGCAAATGGGAGATAATACCATCTGATTCATTTAAATGTTTTGCTTGATTCATATACGTGCTGTCCTTAAGGAATATTGAAAATAAGTGTTTCAAAGGACTATTTAATCAAGGGCATCACTGACATCAATTCTTAATTTTTAAACCTCGTAGCTCCGTGTGTATTCATGGGACATCCCTCACTGCACCATCTAGTCTCAAAGTAAGGAAGTATAATTGCTTGTGTTATGGGTTATTACACAACTTAAATATTCTTTTTGTTTTTTATAATATATGAATATCTTACACTCAGACACGGAACAATCAGAGATGTTCATGCACACAAATATTTGTTCCGGGCGGGAAGCAAACCCGCGACCCTTGGCTCTGCAGTTAAAGTCTGTAACCACTCAGCTAACCGGTCTGTCAAATACGTATGAATATTTGCCAACAAAAATATGAAGTCGTTCTTTACACCTTTTTCTAGTGAATTACCAAATAACGTTTTGATATTTTTATATACAAAAAGAGAAAGCAATTAAACGTAACCACTAACCCCCCTTTCTTAAAATTCCCCGTAGTGAAATCTAAATGAAGTCTAAATCGATATCGATTTAATTTTTTTTGTTGAAATTTTTTTTATTATGTCTAGTGAATTTGCTAGTAATAATCTTTAACTTATTATTAATAAAAATAAACATTTTTTTTACAAGCCAAGCGTTAAGAAATTCTGTGTGTTCGCCCCGTACAGCTGAGCCGTGAGGACGTGGAGTCTAAAACCGCTCGGTGTACTAAAATGTAATTTTTGATCGGTTTGACTAGTTGGATGAAATGAGGTATGCAGTAACTACTTCAATGTTATTTTTATGATTAGCTAATGTTCTTGGTCTGTACCAAAACAACCGAAACAAATATTGACGTATATACATTATAACGTCTGTAAATTAGGTTTTTATTTGTTGGATCTCAACGTAGAGTAAGTTATTTCAAATAGAACTTTAAATTTTGAACTCTCATTGGCAAAGTAATAAGCTTCAAAGTGCTTTATATTGCATCCATTTTTATAATTATATAAAAATAAAAAACTAGTACAATCTAAAAAAAGTTTTAAGCATTAAGTTAAATAGAAATATTAAAAGCCATTTCGCAACACTTTTATTACGTTAAATTTTTTTACGCGGCACCTCTCTGCAATGGAGACTTAATTAACTGTCTTTATCTAACAAATCTTGATATTTTTAATTTCTTTTATAGCTTTAATTCATTTCTAAAAGTAGGTTTATGCGACTGTAAGTACTGATGCGTAAAATTGTATATACATTTCAAAAAATGTTTTTTTAAGTGTTATTTATTAATTTTTTAAATATTTTTTTTTTTAATAATTTTAAATTTTTTTCCTTAACAAATTAGAATTTTAGTGAGATTTTTTTTCATATAACATTACTGTATTTGGGAAAAAAACTAACGTTCATTCTAGATATTAGATCTAGACAATTTTTTAAAAGTGCCGGATGGTTTAAATTGTTTATTTTTAAATATTTCACAGATATTTCTAAAAAAAATATGAATTGTATTTCAACAATAACATTTGCTTAATATTACAGACTTTTAAAAAGTTGTTAGCTTAATGTAACTAACTATAAGAAACGGTGCTTTAAACTTTCCACTTCCGCACATTATCATAAGACCTGGCTCCTAAGAAAGTATACTGTTGTTAGACCTACATGCAATACATTTCAATAGTACGAAATTACGTTTCAACAATAACAATGGAACTAAGTTAAATAAACATAATATTACGTACTAGTAAACTCAACTCCAAATATTAGAAGCGCCGTTAACATCGTGCGCCACTGGTGGCTAACAGTTTCAAACGCGCACCAGGCCAGTATGATTTGTTCAAGACCCAAACCCTCAAACTCCTTATTTCAATTTTGACTAAGGGCTGTCCTCCAAGGCTGATGATGATTATTAAGTGAGTAGTATGCTCAAAATCCTATGGGAATTTTGACCACAATTAACTAACAAAGAACACTAAATAAATGTATTATTTCAGGTTTTATTGTATACTCCCGCCGTATAAATCCAAACCGAGATTCGAACTTAGTCCAATTTTTAACTGTGATTAAAATTACAAAAAATGATTATCGTATTCTGCTGTCTGTACTTTGGTAAACGGATCTAGGCCAAGTTATACACTTCACGACTAAGGTGTACACGCGCGAGAAATGGAGTTTGCATGTATTACTTGTAACCGAAGTTGGCCTAAGGCATAAACGAGAACGAGACAAGCGACGTAAAATAGCATTGCTTAATTTTAACGACGTTTACGATTAAGCAAATATCAACATATCATATGACAAACATAATATAGGCTAATTAAATGATTATTATTTAAAATATAATGGACGTAAAGTGGACGTAAAGCATTATTCAAGATTTTGTAAATTGATACAAAATAGTGTGCAACTGTGGGAATAGGTATCTGTCATTCAATTAAAAAACCTATTTTCTCGGAGGCGTATAAGCAGAGGTTTAAAAAAATGAGATATATACTTATGACGTCCACACCTAAGGGCGGCGGCGGCACTCACCCCATTACCGATGTCGATTTAAGCCGTACGAACAAATACCATACGTCAACCATTTAAGCTATAATTAACATTTTTAACAAATATTTAATTTATAATTAAAAAAAAATATTATTCATTTAAAATTTGTTTTGTAAAATAATAAAAAGTACCGAACTATCCCATTAAGTCTATATTTTCATTTTTTTTGGTAATTACCATTTATTATTTAGCATAAGAATCATATCATATGGCCATTTTTAGAAAACCTTGATATTGAGTATTTTTTACCTTCTCTCTTTTCCTGATGAACATCTGTAGTGCACCTGAAACAAATAAACACGACTCAGTAAAACATTGTATTTATATGAAATTAGTGTTATAAAATGTACTAAACAAGTATTCATTCCAGAAGCCGTGTATACCTTTCGTTTTACAAAACGTAAACATAGAAAACGCTATTAGATATGCTGCGTTATTAGAAAGCTTCATCTTGTGATTCGATAGCGAATATTGTACGCGTTTAGGAGCCGGTTTCCGTTCTCATCTCTCTATAACGTGGTGCAGTAAGCTTTTACGCAAAATCTTCGTGCCGGGTCGACGCAGTGCATGCACGTAGACATGCACGACTGTGTGCTATGACATTTCACCCGTAAGAGTGAACAGACTAAGTCTTAGCTAGTCGATTTTATGTAGATATACTAGCGATACACCCACGATTCGCTCGAGTATGATTCACTAATATGGCCTTATTTAGGTCTCAAATAAGAACCTAAATATTTGGTAATTAATAAAAATCTTCTAGCTCGTACTGTAATAATTTCTGTGACTCAGTGTAAAAAAAATTAATATGTCAAACAGAGTATACGTAAGGGAACCCTTATTATAATGATAAAGTCGTTTATTGCCAAAAAATATACACAAAGTTTGTTACATTAATTCCATGGCAAACGGGATTGGCTCAGTATGTTGATGGCCTACCACGAAACAGACGTGACCATCGCTGGTATTCTGCCCATCCCGAAAAAAATTAGTGTCTCTACATTTAATTTTCTTTTTAATAAAAGAATTACTTGAGGAAAGTGGGGAGGGAGGAGCAGTAGAATGGGTGCGGAAACTCGAAAAGATAAGAAAGGAAAAAAGGGTAATGGGAAATATGTAGAGAGTAGAAATCTAAAAAAGGGAACCCTTATTAAAATGTTTTAAAAGACGTGAATGTTGTACATACATGTAAGCGACTCGAAAACGGCTTATCTAAACTTTTCGAAAAATCGACATTTCTTCGCTATCCTGATGTACAATATTAATTTATTATTCACTCAAACCTCCTTGAAGAAATTCTTTACGCGATGGAGCAACTCACATCAAATTCAAGTAATTTAGAAACTTTATGGATATACAAAAAGAGACAGCCGCGACTCGGACTTTGTATTAAAGTGTTTATATACAAAGAAATATGCTTTCGACAGTGTAAGTAAAACAAACCTTCTGCTCACACCTCACACGCCGTTTGAGGTTATACTT
Organism: Luffia ferchaultella; assembly: GCA_949709985.1. Classification (NCBI taxonomy): domain Eukaryota; kingdom Metazoa; phylum Arthropoda; class Insecta; order Lepidoptera; family Psychidae; genus Luffia; species Luffia ferchaultella. The sequence goes on along the minus strand of OX453242.1, from coordinate 14,164,022 downwards.
TATTGAGATAGCCACCGATCTCGCATATAAATGTCTAATGATAGATAGTTTGCTCGGTCCCACGGAAGAAATCGCCCGTTATAGGTTTTGCGAAATATGCGCTCGTAAATCGTTGTAGCTCTAGCTAGAGGTTAACGAGAAATTCGTTCTCGAACCTCGAATACGTTGCCCGCATCGTTTATCGAAGACGGCTTTTGATTTTTGATGGTCATCGTTAATCTAACACAGGTTTTGAATCTATAATGCAGAAATACTAATGTCAGATCCAAAATGATGAATAAATTGATTGATGAACTATTTTTTGTTTACGTCTTCGTCCGCGTTATGATCCTTTTTAGAAATCCATACCTAGATGACAAAAATCGGAAATCTTTTACTCTTGTCCGTCTGTCACAGTCATTTTCCTCGGAAGCTATTGGTATTATTATTACATAGACGAAATGCCGAAGGTGGGTATGATCTATAAGCCACTACAATGGTGTAGCGGGTACAAAAAAATTTTTTTTGGGGCCGTCGCCGTATATGTAACTGAGAGATGAAAAAAAATAATTCCGGCGCACATAAATGAAACAAAATTAATATGAATAATTTTCATTACTATCCTATAATTAAAAATAAATAATATTGTGACACCACCGATATTTTAATATCACTTCGTCGCTTTAAATTCCGAAGCTTTTCGTTTTTGTGTGACGTCATATCTGTTATTTTCATTCAGAATGTCATGAATAACAAACATTTTGAATATAAAATCATTGAATCTATAACTAATATGACAACATTTTCAAATAATTGTAGTCCTATGTCACTCATAAGATTTTAACAAAACATACTGATAATAAAGTGAGAGAAATACATGAGTCAAGTTTACATGTACACATGCTGGGCGCCCATGAATTACAGTAATTGGTACAGTGCACAATATGTAGATTCATTACACAAGTACTGAAATGAATCAATATTATATTAGAGGCTTTAGTATTAAAGTATACTTTGTTCACATGTAAATAATTTAGTGTCACTTATTCGCTTTATATTAGGTAATATTAACCTATGAAGTTGCCGTTTTGTATGAAATAAGTTAAAGTATTTTTTTTTTCAAACATCTTTATTCCAAAATAGTCGAATGGTTCACGGCTAATAATTTATTACTAAATGAAAAAAAAACCAAATGTATAAGATTCTCGCTACCGAACGTCAAACCGACACCTACCAATATTGTCATTAAAAGTAAAGAGTTGGACCTTGTGGATTCTACTGTATTTTTGGGAATCACATTGGATGCAAAATTGCAATGGGATCCTCATATTACTAACTTGGCAAAAAGGCTCAGTTCTGCAGCTTACGCTGTAAAAAGGATCCGCTTCCTTTCAGACATAGAAACCGCGAGAATTGTGTATTTCAGTGGGTTCCATAGTTTGATGACTTATGGCATTCTGCTGTGGGGACACGCTGCCAATGTGAATACAATTTTCGTGTTGCAGAAGCAAGCTGTTCGAGCAATTTATAAACTAAAACCTAAAGTATCACTTCGAGAGAAATTTAAGGAAATTAATATAATGACGTTGCCGTCTCAATATATATTTGAAAACATAATGTACGTAAAAAAATAATATTGTATTATTTAAAAAAAAAAATTTGATAGACATAATGTCAATACAAGAAACAAGGTAAACTTGCTAATCATGTCAGCCGCCTCAATAAAATCACAAAATCTTTTAAAGGGCATTGTATACGCTTTTACAATAAGATCCCAGCTGACATTCAAGATCTACCCCTTAACAAGTTAAAAACTACAATAAAACGAAAGCTTTATGCAAAAGCTTAGATAGTAAAAATCCATGGATGTAAGCTGCTTGCCTATCAGTTTGTTTCAATAATATTATTCTTTAAGTACTTATTGTTAAAAAATTGTTTATAATTTTGTTAAAAAGAGCGTCCCTCAGTTTTTTGCGTATTCTTCTGAGAGGAACCAGCATTTTTGAATGCGCCTTTGTGGTGACGTCCTTCCACAAAGTAATAAAATTCACTCTTATGACGTATTTCAAGATAACTACGAAATAAAGATATTTTGATTTGATTTGATTCTGTTATTCAAAGTAATCACCCGTGCAATCGATGCATCTTTGTCAACACAGTGGCAGTTTATTGATGCCCTTCTTGTAAAAATCAACTGGACGAGAGGCAACAAACTCTTCAAAGGCATTTTGGACTGTCACTCGAGAATTGAATTTTTTTCCCGTTAAAAAGTTGTCCAAATTTTGAAAAAAGTAATAGTCGGTAGGTGCAAGGTCTGGTGAGTATGGCGGATTAGGGAGAACTTCCAACCCCAACTCGAGCAGCTTGGAGACTGTTTGTTGTGCAGTATGGGGTCGCGCGTTGTCATGAAGGGGCAGCGGGGACGACCGATTGACCAAAGCTGGTCGCAGACGTGCGAGCTTCTCCATCATTGTCTTCAGTTCTTTACAGTACATATCTGCAGTAATGCTCATGCCATTTTGTAAAAAGCTGAGATGAATCACACCGGCACTAGACCACCAAACAGTGACAATCACCTTTTTAGGGGTTATTTTTCGTTTAACACATTGCTTGGGTGCTGAACATGGATCTAACTAACTTGCTGAGCGCTTTTGACTCTAGAAGAGAATCCATTTTTCATCACAGATAACACTTGGGTTTATAATTCTTTCATTTCGGTGCCTGTTGAGCAACGCGAGGCAGGTCTCAACGCGTACGTTGCGCTGGCGATCGTAAAGTTCGTGGGGTACCCGTCTATCAAGCTTTTTTACTTTGCCAATTTGTCGCAAATGGTGCAATATTGTTTGATGATAACAAAAGCTGCTGCAAGTTCAGCTGTAGTTTGAGTATCATCATCTTCCACAATCGCCTTCAATTCATCATTGTTGACCAAAGTGTCCGGATGACCACGAGGTTCATTATTCAAATCATAATTCATTCATTATTCGAGAACGGAAGCGGGCAAACCTATAACGGGTTGTCCGTTCGTTTGTTAAGTTCTCTCCGTAAACGTTATTGAAGTTACGTGCCGTTTGTGTCGCATTAGTGCTACGACGGAGCTCATATTCCATAATTACACGAATTTTTAAAGTGTCTATTATGACGAAAAATATAAGGCTAATCAATAAACAAAAGACTGACTTTGTAAAAAGAATGTCTGTTTATAAAACAAACTTAATTTGAATTTAGAATTCACAGCCAATCAAATTTTTTTTTATTTGAAATGGCCAGTACTGCAAAACGGCAACTTCATAGGTTAAGGCTTAATATTATATACATCCTAACAAACGTATACACGCACATATAAATGACATATGTATAATATATATTCATTCATACATGTTAACCATTTTAATAGATTTTCTTCATCCATACTGGATTTTTTAGGGCATAATTTTAGATTGCTGTGCGCTGTTAATCTGAAAACTATAATATTGACTGACCGATTGGTCGAGTGGTAGAGGCCCTAACTGTGGAACCAAAGATCGCGGGTTTGAGTCCCACTCGGGACAAACATTTGTGTATATGAACGGTTTATATGTTCTGTGTCTGGGTATAAAAAAGTATCTATATATGAATATATTATAGAGATTATTTAAGGATGTATATCAGTTGACTAGTACCCCATAATACAAGTATAATACTTGCTTACTATGGGACTAGAAGGGGCTGACTTGGAGACCGATAGGCCGAGTGGTTATAGACCATATCTGCAGTCAATCTATATGAATATTAAAAAGAAACTGCATGTCGCAGACACATTACACACAGTTACTGTTAGATAAATAATTTTATAGACAACATAATCAGAAGCGAACGTTGTCTGAGAAAGTATTTTTTGACTCAGAAATATTTTTAACCATACTACTCGCTTCTTTTGTAACGGAATAGTATCATGAAAATAATCAACAAAACGTTTATTTGCTGAACGTATGTCTTATACAATAGTTCCATTGATAATGGACCGTGTAAAAATGGAAATTGACAAAAACTTTCTTAAGCACGTTCGATCACGCAAAAACTTACTATGGCTGTGAATAACTTGGCGAATGACGAGAGCGCACGCATTCTTATTAAGAATGAAAAATTCCTACGACGTGCAGCAAACCGGAAAATCATTGATACACTTTTATTTATTTTTTTATTTTCAGTTCGTTTTCTTTTGAAAGTAATTGTCAACAATATTATTGTATTATCACTAAACAATCTATAGACATGTAAAGACAGTGTATTTAGGAGCGTGTCAAATAGATGTCGCTACTGTGAAAGAAATAGCTTATCGATTATATTAAGAGTACACATGTCACGCATTTCTCTATACTAACATCGTTGTTTTGTATTAAAAATGGTATATAATTAGTTATGTGTCCCTAGTACTTCAGTCCACACGTTTACGCTTTAATGGAGTTATTTTCCAAAGAATAATTTCAAAACTTTGCATAGAAGTTTTTTTGATCTTTTGATTTGTGATTTTAGATTTGATTGAATAAGTTTATGCAATAAAAAACTAGCGGTAGATACTTATCGAATTTTCACGTTTGATTTATCCCTTCATTATTTACACTTCTGTCGAACCATAAAAATAAAATTATTTTTAGTTTGATAAGCTAAAATGACAGTATTATAATATCTGGGACATTCCACACAGCTCTATCTAGTTCCAAAGTAAGCAAGTATTATGCTTGTGTTATAGGGTACTAGACAACTGATATACATACTTAAATATTCTTTTTTTTTAATAATATATACATATGTAAATACCTTTACACCCAGACAAGGAACAAGTATACATGTTCTTGCACATAAATATTTGTCCCGGGCGGGAATCGATCTCACGACCCTTGGCTCTGCAGTTAGAGTGTCTAACCACGCCGAAGGACACAAAAATTACGAAAAAAAGTTCATAATGTTATAACAAATTGAAAATAACGACAGTCGTTTATGAAGTGGAGTTCTTTTTTTCGTGATTGCCAAAAGCTGTTTTATCGTTTTTAAGGGTCGAATTTCAACACCAGGCGGCGTGCTAAACTGAAGTAACAGGATTATAATAAAATCGAAGTAACATATTTATAACGACTGACCAACTGCTCGAATGGTTAGAGACCCTAATTGCAAAACCAAAAATCCCAGCCCGAGATGAATATTTGTGCACATGAACATGTCTATTTGTTCCGTGTCTACGTATAAAGTATCTTTACTATTATGTAATAATTATTTTAAAAATCATCTATGTATGAGTATGCCAGTTGTCTAGTACATACCCATAGTACAAGCTATGCCTAGTTTGAGACCTATCGGTGTCTGATATGTCCCAGATATTATTCTCATTATAACAGATGCAGCCTAGGCTCTAGACAGTGTTCAGGTTTCTACTGGGCTGCTTGAGCGGAAGGAATGCATACTCTGAAAGATTACGTTTGAACAACTACATTACACTACAACGACGACCACTTAGCCTAGTAGGTAGTGACCCTGCCTACGAAGCTGAAGGTGCCGGGTTCAAATCCTTGGTCGGGTCAGTATTTATATGTTGAATATTGATACTGGTACCGGGTCTTGGTTGTTATATGTATGTGGTGTCTTCCCTTGGCACCTAAAACACAAGCTAATGCTTAGTTTAGGGCTTAGCCGTTGTTGTGATGTATACGTTATTATTATTAAGACTGAACGTCTCCTTCCACGTGTTACGTCTCCGAAAACAGTTATCTTTTAATGCAACTAAAACCAATAGTGGGCCAGCCCAATTTAGTGTTCCTACCTATGAACAATAGGTACGTATAGAAGAATACATGAGCATACGCGATGTTATGATATTATTTATACTGTGTCCCCGTTTTGACAATAACAAAAAATATACGCGGAAAGCGATCAATGAGTAGATTATGTAAATCGTAAACTATTAATAATTTAAAAAAAAAACTTGAACAGGATTTAGTGAAATACGCTATCATTTAGACGGAGATATGGGCTCAATGTCAAGTTCGAGTGCAAAAACTGATAAACGACATGTCATCGAAGGCCGGACCTACCGGTGACGCTTGCCGTCCCCACCCGCATCCTGCTTCCCACTACAGGTACAAATAACGTGACCGATAGGAGCACAATGCTCGCGGATGCACGCTCTTGCGACACTCGCGGCTAAAGGAAAACTTACCATAAATTACTGATTTACAGTGTTTATACGCTTTACTTGACGTCATCAAGTGGGCGATAAGTTTCTTACCAGTTAAATTTATGAATTTATTACGTATGTAAACCCTGAGTGAACTATTATTTTGGTATATTTAAATTTATGTAATTATTATTAAAATAATTTAAATACGAGTATATCACAATCTGTCTACTTACATATATGAACAACACTTTCATAAGTTTTGGATTTTTGTTATTAGGAAAAACCTAAATAAAAATCACTGCTACACTTTTAAAATACGCTTACTAGACAGGATTAGAAGCAAGCACTATTATTAAAATGGCAGTTTTCCAGCGGAGTCTAGATCACTAGTGACATAAATAGTCAAAACAAATCTAGCCCGTAAAGTATTTCATTGATTGGCTGAATTTTGGCCTGTAAAAACTACTAAATAGACTCAATAAGGAAATAATTAAGCCTTAAATTATCGATATTCAATGACAAAAACAGTTTGGAATGAACAAAAACTTTAATTGTCGAACCAGGAAGTATATGATTGTTCTCTCCACACTGCACTGTTTGGGTTTGTTCAAGATTTTTTTTTTGGAACGGGACTTTTAAAATATATGTTACACACACCAAACAGACAACAAAAAACTTGATAATAGTGTAACAATAACTAAACAATAATAACTAAACTAAAAACATAATAACTAAAAACAATAATAGTGTAATAATAATTTCTTTATTTTATTATTGAAGAAATCTAAACGAATATAATTAATGGATACGGATAAATCGTAAAGATGCGATTTTTTTGCTTTAGTTAGTTTAGTTTAGCTCGTGTTACTGAAAGTAGTAGATAATTACAGGCCCAATGAAACGATGGAACCGGTCTACAAAATTGTGTTTAAAATAATTTACATAAGCAAATCGGTCCGAAAGCAAGCGCCGCGGTAACACAATGAAGATTGATGGCAACACCTCGTGCGGCATTCCGCACACGGCCTTTTTACTCGTATTACCTTCTGACATTCGAACTTAATGGACTCCGCTTATTGAAATTTAAACAAAATAACCGTCAGTATAATGGAATTAAATTAGGTTATCGTAACGAGAAAACGGTCTCCGAGAGGCCATCTTTAAAGTTTAAATTCAACGACCCACTACGTGCAATTCAACCTTCGAAATATTACGATTTTCATCTGCGCACGCTCAAGTCCGTCTCTTTCTATTCGGCCACCAACATTGTACGTATGACGAGGATAGTTATATGAATAGTCGCACTATCTTCGAGCACTCATTGTTCTTGGTCGTAATGGAACAGACTAAAGGAGATGAAGCAGCGGTATTCGTGACTATGAGACAGAAATATCATTTTACGTTAACGCAAGCGAGACAGACGAATATCTTGTATAGGGTCGACGGCCGGACAAGGAAGGCAAAATTGAATTTTCTCAAGAATTAAGTTTCATTTGGGACACGTCAATCAAATAGTTTGGCCTCGTGATGACTAGTTAATCGTGATAAACTGACCTATTAGCGTGTTTAGAAAAAGAAATTTATAAAGTTTAACTTTTTTTGTCGTGTTTACGATATATAGACGATAATAATAATAATAATTTTTAAGGTTGATTTTTAAAATCTATGTCATAAAGTGTTTTATTATTGACACAAAAACACAAGTTTTCACTATCTGTACAATTATTTATTGTTTGTTAACTTTTAATATTAGTCAAACAAAGAAAATAGTTTTTTAACAATCTCTTAACCTTAATTAAACTAGGTACGTCATATTGTAAGAACTTGAATTAGAAATCTTTTATATTTTTTGTTTTTATTTCGTAAAGTAAACGAAATATTTCGTTGCATCTTATATTTCATAATAGGCCTTCATCCCAGCTACACACCATCCCGTAGCGTCAGGGCTACATAGCTGGCAAGCGTAGCGGGAGCGCGGACCGTTACGCCGGCGTCCTTGGCTGAGTTCTTTCTCGTGCTCGCAGGTTGCTCCGAACTCGTTCCGCGATCTACCGCTGCGCACGTGTGTTGTCTCTCGTCCCACCTCCGTCCCCCGGTTTCTTCTATCCCCACCTGTCATTCTCATTGTCGTATGTGACGCTGTAATCGCTGTATCTACACATTGCACGTAACCTAACCAATAGATCAAATCTAAGCATTTGTATTTGTGTTTTGCATGTTGTTATTGATCGAGTAAATGTATGAAAATGTTATGACATTTTTTTCGTCTATAAAAAGCCAGTAAATATATTTTCGACTTCTCACTTTGTATTTAACTCGTGTTTACCCTGAACTAGGTTTTGTTTGCATTCCTGCAGATCTAAAACTTTGCCGTATTTTTTCGCGCATTAAAATTTATTTATATTGAGAAGTGGTAAACTTAACTTTTTTATTACATGTAATCATATTTATTTAGTCCATTCCAATAATTTTATCGACAATAATAATACCTGGGACATCTCACACAGCACCATCTAGTCTCAAAGTAAGAAACTATTATGCTTGTGTTATGGAGTACTAGACAACCGATATACATACTTAAATATTCTTTATTTAATCATGTTTACATATATAGATACCTTACACCCAAACACGAACTAAATAGACACGTTCATGCACACAAATATTTGTCCCGAGCGGGAATCGAACCTGCTACCCTTGGCTCCGGTCCAATCGGTCTTTATATGCCATGTACAAACATCACGTTGTTTCAGTTCTATAATAGAAAAATTAGCATTTACATGTACATTTATTGAAGGTTTATTTTACAAAAACGCTAAAATATATAATTTAAAATTTCTAACTAAAAGGTTAGATAGCAATTTTAACTATTTGATTCCTTTATGAAAAAAAATAGTTAAATAGTTTATCTCATATTTTACTATATGTAAATAGGTAAATAGTAATATAATTTGAAAGAATACTATATTATACAGGTCGTATAAATTGAGAACGACTATACACTGACCACAACTGTAAGACAATGATTAAGTTAAGAATGCTTATGGCTTATTCTCTCGTTGTATGTCGAAATAGTAATTGACAAAGGTCAGTGATTGATCACGATCTAAGGTCGAATCGACTCGCGAGCTTAAACTTCCACATTATGAACCAGGTCGCTATTATATTTAACGTTCTCAGGGTTATTTAATTGCTTCTTGTTGTTTTTATTTCGGTAATCATCTCTCTGAAAGCTTTTAGCGATGAGGCCAGCCAGCAAAAGCAAAAGCCGACCATTGAGCAATATACAGCAAGGACGGATATAACGCATGGAATAAGAGCAGTGGTAATGCAGTTAACGATATCGATTTTAAAATAATGATCGAACAAATCGGAACACGACTTGGTGGGGCCACGAATGCATGTAAAGGATTTTTTTATTTAACGGTTAATATTAAAACTTTTTGCTATCGAAATAAAACTATTTGATATATAAATAAATATTATGTTTTTTTATTTTTATTTGGTTTATGTTTTACTGAATTTATATTTTTTACGCGTGTAAGAAAACACTAAGGTAGGTAATATAAAAAAACTTAAGCACCAACGCCAGTATTATTTATATATACATTACATCACCCATCAAATAATTTTTAATTTTAATAAGTAAATGCATGCATGCATATTTTTATGCATTTAGGGGTATACAAAATGTCTTAAATATCTATTGGTTATTCAAACATACTAAAATAACAAATTGCTGTTATTAATAAATTCATTCTATTAATTTAATTTAATAATATTTGCGGTTAAAATTGTGTACCTAGTACGATTTTTCTGTTATAACTTTTTAAAATCTTAACAGTTTTACAAATATTATTTTTGAACGTCTGAAATTCTAGTTTATGGTTTAATACCAAATATAGCTGCTTTATCACGCGCCACAACCTACTCCGCTACGAACGTCATGAATCAGATTAATTTATTCTCGTGTTTGTGTTAACTCGACTGAGACTCGGCTCGGACATCTGTGTGCGTGTTAACTAGCCAATCAGCGTCTAGCATGGTTAGTGTGCGCGCCTACACACATAAACGTGCAAGTAACGCCGAGGTTCAACGTACCAGGCTGGAGCTATGCGAGTTCCTTGTTCCACTTTACCACTGACATTATATTATTATAGTTACAAATGGGGTTTCCGACTTGAGCAATAACTATTTTGAGAACAAAATGAACCGAAAGGAGTAAGTATATCGGTAAAGATTGATACATCGTGTGAGTTAACAAAATCATGTGAAATAAAGTTACAACAATATGGTAGAATATTTGAACACACCATGTGCTTTTGATGTGCATTTGAATACATTTTGACGCCCGGCTGGCGAATGGCTAGAGAGAGTGCCAAGGGTCGCGGGTTCGATTTCCGTTGCGGACAAATATTTGTGTGCATGAACATGTTTGTTTCGCTCCGTGTCTGGGTGTAAAATTATCTATATATGTAGCGTATATTATAAAGAATATTCAAGTATGCATAGCAATTGTCTAGTATCCCATAATACAAGCATAATATTTGTTTACTTTGGGACTATAGATGGCGCTGTGTGAGATGTCTCATGTATTATTATTATTATATTATTATTCACGTTAATATTCAGTTGAAAGTAAAGAAGATATAAATATTTATTCTAGGTTACAAATTCTTCAGGTCATATAAAGCCACATAAACTCTATAGCATTATATATATTCCAATTTAAAATCTGTATTTGTCATGATTATTCTTTGACAATAAAAAATACTGGTTCGAAGCTACGAGGTCTCTACGTGCTTATAGAAGACTTCAACGCAAGTCTCTACGAAAGATATGTTTATATTTTTAGAAGTGCATGTATAATTAACAAAATAAATTAAAGTGCATATTAAATTAAACGAAGCCAACGTTGTGAAATTATATAAATTTGAGTTATTAATTGTCAAATTTATTCTCAACGTAAATGTTATTTATCTTTACTAATTAATACATAAACTGGTCACAGGCGAGTTAAACTCGAGAGGTAATATGTTCTGTGCAGCAGCCGAAATTTTTATAAGTTTATTATATTTGCTATTTAATTTTTATTATATTCAGTGACAATTTTATGTTTATTGTGATTGTGTGATAGTTTTAAATATGAAAATGTTGTACAAAAGTTTGTAATAAATGAATTTAATCAACTGTGTTTCAGAACTCCTAATTTAGCGGACTAGATGTTACTATTAGCCATTTGTATTACCACCAAAACTAAATCATTAATATCCATTTTTTATTTTCTTAAGCTCAGTTAATAGGTATCACTATTGACTATGAAAGATGGGGTGCTTAACCATTCGACTACCAAAGCTCATTTTTGGATTTAACATCTGCCGTTGGCGTATTGACCAATAAGTTTTCTAGTTGCAAAAATTTATGTCAAATAAATGTCCAAGCTCATGCATGGTTGGCTTATAGTTCTAACTCCTAACTCAAAGTTGAGAAAGGATTGTACTCCAGCAGTAAAGGCATGGAAGCCTAATGATGGTGATGATAAAGATAATGATAACTGTTTAAAGTAGAACGTATCTTGGAATCTGAATAACTTATCGTAAAAGTTGTCAAAAAGTTTAGTGTAAGTTTTTGCAGCACCTTACACTAATTGTTACTATCCTATAGCGAGCTTGATCACAACTAAGGGGCTAAAATAAAATACCCATTGTTTAAACCTCAATCTTAACCAACCAACTGCATGTTAAAAAGCACACACAAAACAAGATTTAGCCTTTTTTAGATGTAGATATAATAATAATACAATAATACATGGGACGTCCCACACAGTGGTATCTAGTCCCAAAGTAAGCAGTATTATGCTTGCGTTATGGGTTACTAAACAACTGATATACATACTTAAATATCCTTTATAATATATACATATATAAATATTGTACACCCAGACACGGAACGGAATAAAATGTTCACTCACACAAATATTTGTCCCGGGCGGGAATCGAACCCGCAACCTTTAGCTCCGCAGTTAGAGTCTCTAACCACTCAGCTATTTGGTCACTTAGATAAATAAATAAATGTTATTTCATTGTATCATTGCATTTCGTGTTTCCACATAAATTATAATTTAGACTAAAGCGCGCTCACGTGGTATTCGTGATTTCTATAGTTTTTACAATTTCAAAAGTTTACGCAAGAACTAAGGTTCTGCCGTTTGGAGAGGAAAGCTCGAACAGATAAACTGATCGATTTTACTACTGTATTATACGTATATTTATTATAAAAAAACAGTATCTGTTTGGAATGATCTCCAAAATATATATAACAGTTTATTCTCAACATTAAGGAATCAGCACTATTGAACCACGACGTTAGTACTGGGCAGTTTTCAGCGGAAGCGACGACATCGCTGAGCTATCATATAAGCTCTATATTTCATTAAAATTTTTGGAATGTATTATTTCACAGATAAGGCTTAACAGTAATAGTTTAAGTAACCTCAATCATATATAAAAACAATGTTTCGTCGCAAATATAAATTCACTCGAAATAATTTTCAGAAGCAAACGAATGTGTTAAACTTAAATTGTTGGAATTATTAACAATTTTCAGTTTATTATTACGTTTTGTATATGTAGTAAAAAACTGTTGACAAGATACGACAGCATTTTATGTATTTCTTTTTTTATTTATTATTTTTATTTATTTTATTATTACGTATTACATATTACGTACAAAAGATAGCGCTAGTGGAAGTGACTGAACAAAATAACCGGGAGATGTGAAACTATAGAGTAGTACGAGAAAAACGAAAAACTCATAAACTTATGTAATACAAGAAATTCAAAACTAACTATGATAATCATGTAAGCGTGGCACGTGTGCTCTTAAATGCCATTAGATGCGCCCATTACGTTGCACTTATGCAAAATATATAGCACACATGCAAAACCAGAAGAAAATTTAATACACCTAAAGAAAACGGCATTTGTTTTGATATAAATGTGTCAACTTAAAATGCCATGTTTATTCTAAATTCACAGATTCGTACCATTCTTTTTGTATCAACATTTTTATTGTAGCCGTAACAATAAACTAAGTACAATTAGTTTTATTAATTTACGACTTTTATTACGACCTCTTCGAAACAAACACGTTTTTATAACACGTCAAAAGAGACTGTTTTTTTAAAGGCCGAAAACAACAATGGCTCTGGGCCTTAAGACATTTTTTATGTTTTTAATAAAGTTATACGATATATGTGGAATGTTATACTAATTTGAGACAAATATTTTTTTCTTTATGAATATATATGTGGAAGTTCGTAATAATGCAAGGCGAAAAAATAATTGCTCATTTTTCAATTCAAAAACTTATAGTCGAAAATTTGTCATGCGTGATTTTTAAAGCAATTAAATCATGCCCTTTAGAATATTCTTTTTATTGTCGTTTTACGTAACTGTCATTATTTTCTTTGAAAGTATGTACTTACCCGCTTATAATTTTTTTTCATCTTTTCGAATTGCGCTTTCAAAGGCTCGTAGTGTGCAAAATTAGGAAATGACATTTTAAATATGATTAAGACACAACTATATCTGACACGTGGTATGAGCAATATTTTTGCATTAGTTGTCTCCATATATGGAAAAGTGCCTACGTATGCTAATGATTTCCGGGCTAGACTGTTACCTAAGTTTTAATTAAATGTTATCATGATTTGAAACTATGAAGCTGTGACATAAGAAGAAATAAATATGTTTACATGTGATCACTCCATAGTATAGGTTATACACAGTTATGTAAGTTTTAGAATTCCTGATAACTACAAAACCTCTAGAAGTATTCTGTCCGAAAATCATTTGAATTTTTACCTTTCTAAGGGAGAACACTTTATATTTTAACCGATTTTGGATTCCAATAGAAATTCACTATCTATTTAAAAATAGATAAAGGAAATGTTTTCAAGACGCTAATTAAATTTCTAGTGATAATTTTATCAATACACTTGTATATTTACATATTTGAATGCATTATGTGCACTTGCAGTGTAAAAATGCAAACGTGCCAAGCAAGGTGATCCGGAAGCAGTCTGCGGGCTGCGGAAGGCTGGGCTGACTGGAGCGTGGGGCACCCTTGACTCTTGCCCGACACACGTCGCGATATACCGTCATAAATAAACGGGAAATGTTCGTTTTTATTTTGTTTTCATTTTAGCTATCAATAAAATGATACATACTATTTCCTGCTGTGGTAAGATTAAAGTCACAGGTCAAAAAATGAAACTTATATCAGCTCTACAAATGCTACAACATTTTCAGCGTCTCCTCTTCTCTACGACATTAGCGTTCTTAAATGTAGGAACTGTAATAGACCGATGCACCAATTATCGACAAATATTGTAAATGAAGTTGGTTTTTTTTGTTTTACCCTTGCGATGGGAAGGCGGATTAAACTCTACAGCTTCGGCGCGCCCGAGCGTGCGGAATATGTGGAAGTTGCACCCTTCAAACAACCGCCTGAAGCAGAATAAGAACGCGTATCGTTAGCCCGAAAGCTCTAACGACTTCATCGGAGCGGCCAGGCGGCACACTAGGGTAATGAAGTTGGTATACTGCTTGCCACCATTGGAAACGTATCCCGAATTAGCATGCCCCGTGCGTACCATCTCTTACCGCAATCCTATTAGAAGCTTATGTCCATTTAACTCGTGATGTGTATTTATTTTAAAATATATTACCGAAATGCCAATCCAAGACTCAAAGATTCTAAGTTAGAAACTCTGCTGCCACTGTTTCATCATCTTCATCCCTCCGCCCACAGAAAAAGGTGATGTTTATAGAGGAGTAGATGTAACGTACTTACACTTGTGACAACTTTTTCATATGTAATGGACCCGCATTCTTAATAAGGGGAGATTAAAAGAGTTTTTATTTACTCATCACAATTTATAAATAATGTTTGTTATATGGTGGACGTTTCATTATAAAAGTTTAAGAATTAGTTTTAAAAGCACACACGGACAAATGTTTTTTTGTTTGTCTACTTAATTTTACATAAACGAAAACAATTTCGTTCGTGTCACAATTTAATGTCATTTTCTACTGAATAACATTTTCCTAGTACTTCAATGGTAAAACGATTTCTCGTTAACACTCGTAGTGCTTCAACTTGTCAAAGTCAATTTCGTATTTGGCCGTTGTCAAGTTACGACGATCATCCAGTGTGTCATCCTATGTGTATTTCAAATATATCGAAACATTTGACATTTATTTACTTGTGAAAGTTAGTACGGATATTTGGATATTATTCTAAATTTATTTTTAATTTAAATATATTTTAAGATCATAAGCTTTTATTATTTACTTTATATCTATTAACCCTAAGCTTTTCCTGGTATCACATTCTAATAAAAAAACTCGAAAATGGACAAATACGTTTTCTAACATCCTCTATCGTACAGTAGTCGGTAACTACTTATATGTATTATAGGAATCGCAATGTTATACGTTTCAAAAGTCGTTCAAAAGTTATCATTATTATTTACGTATTATTATTTTTAAAACCAAAAACAATTTTAAAACACATCCTTAAGAAATAAAAACCGGTGAACTGGGTGTTGGGCTACATACAGAAAAGGCTTTCGTAGTGGGAATGAACGTTCATGGTTCAAATTCAAATAATAAGTTTAAAAACAAATAACTCAATAATCACTCAAAGTATCATATTCAAGCTAATTTTTATTGAAAGTGTTTTTAAGTTGTACCAACTTAAATTTTATTCCGAATTTTCCATTTCATAGTCGAAAAGTTAAAAGGGAGGATACATTTTTATAATTTCAGGAGCGCATATCTCAACAGCTATTGAATTAAACAAAAAGTTATTTAGTAACCTCTATATCATTGTTATAGCTCTGTCCATAGATATTCCAGACTTTAATGTGCACTGGATTTTTTGTTCATCCCTTAGTTACATGCAGGTATGGTGACCTACGCCAGTAAAGTGTTTTCGTGATTTCACTACACCATTCTATAGCAGTTTATAGGTTAGACATACCCTCGAAATTTCATCTACGTAATGCCTATAGTTGTTTCTGAGTGGCTGTGACAGACAGACACAGATAAACAAATGGACAGGATGAAAATATGATTTTTTTTTGTAATTTGGCTACGGAGCCCTAAGAATATCACAATAATAATGATAAACAACAAGACTGAACGGATTAAATATCAGAAGACTGAGCCGTCGTTAATAAATTGCAAAACGATTGTATTAAAAACACCCTAAAGAATTATAAGTTGTTAAACTTTATTCGCAAAATTTATGGACGTTTTAAACTTTTATTACGACCTTGTGGAAGCCATGTTAAAGTGAACTTCGTTAAGCAAACAGTGGTTTGTTTGGGTGGCCTAACTAGTAGGGAAATGGACCGATGACGGGCGCATCTCATAATCGCATCATAAACACACGTCATTAAATATTGTTATCGATTTTGTCATGTTCACGAGGAAGAAAAAGTGTTTATTACACACATCGAAGTTACGCCGATAAATCGAAAGTATTATAGAAAAAAGTTAATATCTCTTCGTAATCAAAAGGTATGAACGTCGAGTGATTAAAAATAATTACCAGGAACTGTATAAACAAAATTAAAATTTTAATTTAAGTGGTATCTACCGATGGCAGGTACGTTTAAAATTAAAAAGAAAATATTCGAATTTTATTACTATATGATTGTTATTTTCAGGAAACGAGAATCGATTTTATGGAAGTATCGATTATGGACTGAGTATTCGTGTCGTGCACTGCCATCACGTAATTCGTGAATGCAATAAAAGACTGCTATCTGAGGGTGCGCACCGCAGAGTAAACCTTGGATTTTATTGACGAAAATCATCACTCTCATTAGAGTTCTCGCTGATTGCTTCGACCGCTTTCTCATTGCGATCCCGCTTGTGTGTTTATCGCCGTAATCTGAGAATCACTAAAAAAATATCGAAATTTTCGTTAACATATCATTCCGATGGGTAACGAAAGACAATAAGTATGATCGTTTACTGTATTTTTATTTTATTTTTTATCACCCGACTGCGGAGGGTAATGTTTTTTACGATTAAACTTCACATAAATTGTAGTTAATAATTTTTATGTTAAACAGTCATATATTGGAGTGTTAAAAAACAAATTAGTTTACAGCATGTAATTTGGTGTTCCACAGAATATTTAAATAATTGCTAACATCTAAAGATAAAATCAAACTTAGATTACATTTTTCGTAAAACATATTTTTATGCAGCTCAGTAATATTTAATATGAAAAAAAATAAAGTTATACGTTAGAATAATTTGATAACATTTCTCTTTTTATGGATTCGCAGACAAGTTTAATTACTCTTAACATTTATATAAGAATAAACAGAGGAACCTTTAAAACGACGACACTCGATGGCCATTCATAGTGAAATTTGTCTCTAGACCGGGCGGTAACAATTAACAGTTAATAGATAAAGTAATAATCGAGTCGAAATTCCGTAAAAGTTGAAGCTCTCACAAAGAGTTTTGATCGATCTAACAACTTTTTGAGATCAAGAATACTTAGAGGCTGTTATTTATGAATTCGGTCTTGTCATTGCACTTAACAAATACTGCTTGCGGTAGTTCTCCTGTTTGCAATGGTCCACGGGACAGCAGAACACTCAATTCCTCGGATAAAAGCCACAGGGTCGTTACTAGACCATGGTTAACATTAATGTTAGGTTCTACCATTATTCGCAATGCAACCCCAATACATAATGTGCTGGGCTAAGAATTCCCCCTATCTTATTTGCAAGGTCAGGTTATCACTTGTAACTATTTGCGTATTACTCGGAAAGAAAGAAATTTATGTGTAAAAGACAGCGTTTGCCTGATACAGTTTTAAAGATTTATTCGAATCTGCAGTCATTTTTAACCCATGCACTACACATTAACCCATTTGGGTTAGGTCCAAGGTCACGAGCATTTGAATGTATATGTATATACATGAACAAAAACGTCTAGGCCCCAAACTAAGAATTAACTTGTGTTTTGGGTACCAAGCTAAGACACCACATACATATAACAACCAAGACCCGGTACCAGTATCGATATTCATCATATAAATACTGACCGACCTGGGATTCGAACCAGGGACCTCTAGCTTCGTAGGCAGGATCGCCATCCTCTAGGCTAAGCGGTCGTCGACATGATGAATGATAGTGACAATTGATTGATAATGATTGACGATTATAGGTTAAATTGTAAAAATGAACTTGTCTTAAGCAGTGGTGTAAATATCTGCTATATTTTAAAAACATGTTTCAGACTATAAACTATATTATTTTAGCATGTTTATTAATATGCTAGGCTTTAGCATAACACGCGGGAATGCTTAGCGCGAGAATCGTTCGTTGCGTTAGGCGGCGGTCACATGCTGTCGACAGACAGCTGCGGTAATGCCATGCTAATGCTAAATTGCTAAATTTGCTAATCAGTCAGCGCGCAATCGCGTTCGTTGTAGGACGTGTTTCGTTGTGCTGATCGCATCGCTCTATCGGTAAGGCGGGACTGCAGGATCGCGTCGCGCTATTTAATAGCACCAAGAGTTCAACCAATATAATATGCTAAATCCGTTGAGCTTAAATAACGCATTTTAAATAATGCTTTATGCTATATTATCCACCGCTGGTCTTAAGGCTACATAATCCTTACCTTTTTAAAGATGTATATATGAGCTGAGCTAAGATCTACAACGGATTATTATTTCATACTCATATTATTATAAAGAGCATTAAATTCAAGCAGCTTAGAAATAATTGGCTAGAGAAACTATTTTTTTAAATAAAATTTTGAGTATGACGTACATCGATGAAAGTCGATTTAATTGCGTATTACTAATAACAATATAAGATACGGAGACTGATTCTTGCAGGTTCTTGTTTTTTAATTAAACTTAATTGGAATGAGTGATTAATAACAATGTAATACATTGGTCGTGTTGCTTATAAAAACAATAAAATTTCAGATAATATATTAATTAACTGTCGTGCGTGGCGGCCCGTAGCTTGCATAAATAATCTCTAATAATTGTCGTACCATACATGATGGTTAATTAACATCTCAAATTTTATTATTTTAGATCGATTACAAGGCACGGAACATTTATTTTTATTTTACACTTTTTTTAATTTTTTTTTTTAAAGTTCATTGATTGCCTTTTTAATTTTTTTTATAATTATTTCATGACTTTTATTAATATTGTCTTTAATTACTTAATGGCTTTTAATCGTGGGTTTTCTCGACGCGGGTAAACATATCCACTGCAAGCAGCGCCCCTGGCGTCTTACAATCCTAAACTAATCCAAGAACTCGCTCTGAGGTGATACCTCTATGTAATGCAAAGAACCGCCAATCAGCCCAGCCGTTTTAGAGAAACATGTTTACTATATTACTCTCTTGTGAGATATAACAATAACATATGTCTGTTTCTAGTATGAAGATATACTTTTTTTTTATTTAAAGGATATCATTTTACGGATATAATACATAATAAAAAAATAATTATTAAAATTGTACTAATCTGTGGAAGTGATGCGTGGTCATACATAAAGAAATGTACATCTCTTAAAAACCTCCTCCTTTTTTTGTTGAAAAAAAAATTCGGGCGATTCGGAAATTCGTGTATGCACAGTTAATCTTACTCTTATTTTTAGGTGATACTTATGTAACGCAAAAAACCACGTCAAAATCGTCTCAGCCGTTTTATAAGAACATCTATTGAAGCGCCCTCTGGTGGCCAATGACTGAAAACCTTATATAACAACCAACTCTTAGATGATATCCGTGTAACGCGAAAAACCGCGTCAAGATCCTCCTAGTAGTTTTACAGACACATCTATTGCAGCAACCCATGGTGACCCATAACTGCACAATTTCTTTAATTATTTACTCGAAGATGATACCAATGTAATGCAGAAAACCGTATCAAAATCAGTCCTGTCTTATCGAAGATAAACTCTACTGCAGCAACCCCTGGCAGTCCATAACCATAAAATTTATTCAGAAACCAGTTTTGAGATGATACCTATCTAAATACGAAATTTCATCCAAATCGATAGAGCCGTTTCCGAGATAGGCGAAATATATATAAAATGTATCTAAAATACAAGAATTGCTTATATATAGGTATTTACTATAAGATTCAAAACTTTCAAATGACATAAGCATAACCTATGATTGATTTTAAGCGTAATTTGTAGTTGTTATATAGTAGGCGAATCTATATAATGCCGACGGCGGATTCAGGGAGGAACCGCAGCATCCGGTTGATACCCGCTTATTAAAATGAATGTAATGCGAGGACCACGTATTAAAAATAGTTTTTAAAGGTTGTCTTGCGACAATTTTAAAGAGACAAGATACAATTTAAAAAAAGCAACTAAAACTCAATGCGTAAGCGTACCAACGTAAAATTTAAAACAAATCTTGTGGCATAAGGACACCATCACAACGTAAATGTCACGCATCTCCGTTGTGTTGCGCAAACAGACAATTCTGTTTTGATGTTTGCCATATTGGTTCTTGCGTTCACATGGAGGTTTGTACTTTTCATTTTATTTATTAGTTTTTATGACAGAATATATTTTGTCTCCTTAGTGTAATTTAATCAAACATGTCCAAAAGTTGTGACATATTTGTTTTTTTTGTCATAAATTAATGTTATTTATTTGTATCAGTAATTATACCCAAAATGTGCATGTTTTGCTACTATCATATAACTTAAGGAAAACATGTCTATATGTGTAGTGTACTAGTATGTATTATAAACAACTATTTAAATATTGATGTCAGTTATCTAGTACCCACAATACAAGCTCTGCCTAGTTTGGGACTAGATGACTGTATATAAGATGTTCCAGATACTATTATTACATTATGGTTTAGATTTTTCGGTGACAACATTTCGAGATCCTTCATCGTGGTTTTAATATGATGACAATTTTGTAACTATGCCGGTAGAACAAATATGGATATGTATTAGATAAATGAAATTTGACATGCAGCTAATTAATATCAAAGATAAATCAGATTTTATCTCGAGAAAATGTTGAAAAAAAAATTACTACTCTAAATTTCGTATAAGCGCATATTGCGCAACTCGTCGATACAAAACGGGGCGAAGTGTTGCAAGCAGATATCGTGAGATAAGTGCTTTCTGCTTGTTCCATTTTTCTTTATCGGTGCATTAATGATTGTGTAATAAATTGCAAAGACAAAATATCGAATGTGCCGTTATTATCAATAAAATTAAGCTCTTAATATTACCTTCTTAATTTGTCAACGCAATTTCCGTTTGAAACTTCATAAGTTAAGGGCGTGTTATTATTATTTTTCTTTTAAGCAAAGATTCGAAAGATACAATCGACTTTGTTTTTACTATACAAAAGTAATATGAGTATTTAACGATTGCTATTATTATATTTTTATGCAAAATAAACCTATCCTAAATGGAATTTCGCAAAGCTTAACAATCCAATTTCGCTTGAGTCCAGTAACATTATCATTATTTATTTATTAAATAAATCACTAAATTTAAATCAATCAATCAATAAACAAATAAAAAAATTTAAATCACTTTGAGGACACTACTAAAAATGAATATAACGGTGGATCGTCCAGCTTACTAACAGCGGCGAGGCTGAAAACGTTCAACTCATAATAAGTTTAATTTTCACAACAATTAAAGCAAATAATTAAGAAAATGGTGAACTTAGGTTTTGTAGTTAGGTTTTTTTTGTTGTAAAATTTAAATTTATGGCGTATAAGTATTCGGCTCTTGAATAAGGTGGTATACAAGTCACAGCAATACAGGTTTTCTATAATTTTAATAATATACATCATATTGTAATCTTTTAATATTTTATCCTATTGTTTCGACAAAATCTTTTTAAAAATATACTTTATAAGATTATACGAAAAAAAATTTAATACACACAACAAAGCCTTTGTAATTATGCATAGCAAGCAATTGAGAAACAGTGAAGATTCTTTATTCTTAATATATCAAGCTATTACAGAGGCAACTATATATATTTTTTAAATTGATTAGGAACTTCGCGCACATTAAATGCGTCAATATAGGCATGCATCAAATATTTTTAAGCATATTGAACGAGCCCTCAGGTGAACAAATAAGACTCATTCGTACCTTTTGTCTATTGGATGTCTAAATTGTGATCATATTCATACTCTTCAAGCTATTGACTTAAAATATTTTTTTTTAATTAAAGACGTTGCATGGTCAACAGACATTTAATCCTGTAATCATTTCTAACTGCAATTTTTTCTATGGTTATTGATTGATCACTATTTTTCATATGACAGAAATATTGTTTTGTTGGCATATCGAAATGCAAATAAAAATCGTAATAAAATCGTAATCGTAAAAAGGACGAAATCGAAACTTAAACACTTTTGTATAAATCTATGAATCATACTGCAAATTCTCAATTTTAAAAGCGATAATGACTATTATTATTTATAGTAAATATTTGCACGAACTTAAAGTAATAGCCCTAGTTTTTTCCACGCAGAGGTTTCATTTTCATTTGCACACGCGAGACGTGAGAGCGGCAGCCGGCTAACGACCGCGAATTGTTACATACAATGCAATTAACGTGGGCCGTGAGTCGGGCAATCGAAACTGGTGCAGCGCGGAACCAGTCGCTCCAGGAAATGGCCGTCGCAGCCTCGACACCCTGTCCTTCGCCCGGTGCCACTTACAAGTGCATTTTACAAACCACTCGTGTCTGTATCCTAGCCGCGCATTTGTATACATAATATGTAATTGACTATTAAAAACCGTATGCATCTCTCACGTTTGACAATAAGTGACTATTCGGCCAAAGTCTAACACTTTATATTCAATAGACTCATTACTATAGTTTGCTCTGTAATTCTATAGAAATCGAAAATACAATAGGTAATACCTATTTGTTTCAATTTATTACACTGTAATAAATTAATCTTCCATTGATGTAATTTCATATCATCCGATTGCGACGTAATAATGAACTCATTAATATTCAATTCTGTATAAGTACACGGAGTTCCTTATACTTTCGTTTATTGCAAAGAATAAAAAACTGTAATATGATGGTATGGCGGTCGCGGGGCGGACGAGGCGGCGCGCACAAAGGTGTGCGTCACCGCAAGTCTCATCGGCCGGCCAAAGAAACGATCTCATAGAAAGTAGAGCAAGTCATTTATTTATTCGGTGCAGCGCGGCGCGGTGCCAGCAGCGGAGCCGCGCTCTCGAAACTGGCTCATTAAAATAAAAATCCGTTTTTCGAGTGCAATGCGCGCGAAGTGAAATAAAAGTTTCCGACGAAATTTGCTCGAGTTATTCCAAAAGAGGTCCGCGGAACGCCTCCGTAGATTGCGCGATACGAGTGGGGGAGAAAACGTGCGTGTGACAGGCGCCACACGTCCCCGACGCTCAATACGAATTGCATCTTTGTGCATCTAAAGATTAAACCAAACAGACTAGCTTTGGAACTTTTAAATATTGAACAACGAAAAAAACCTATAAACTTTTTTTTAACATTAACTTAAATTCCTTTTTAATGAGGACAGAATTAATATAAATTTGCTGTATGTCTAGAAGAAATATAAACATTTTCTTTTAGTTTAGGTACAGGGGAGACCGGGGTTCGTTGACTAGTTTTTTTTTATATTTTAGCTAATAACTGTAGAACTAAGTTAGATAAAAAATGATGTATTATAGTTTTAATAGAGCATTTTATTGATTATTAATGCAGCTAATTTAAAGGTTCTTACTTAATAAGAAGACGATTAATTTTCGTTTTTTTTTTTAAACCAACCAACCCCGACGGTGGGGTTGGTTGACTAACTAGACTGGTTGATATTGGTTGATTGACGCATATGTTTATTATAGTGTGTAGTAGACACACTATGTGGGATAGCTTGAGCATACAAAAAAATCGTTGAGTATGACTGATCAATAAAACAAAACTTCACTAATCAACTTTATTTATTTGTTATTAAATAAGTAGGTAGCAACATTTAAAGTATTCCTTCTATTAGGGCTCTTTTTTTATTTAAACAATAAACTCACAAAAATATCAAATGACCATTCCAAATTAATAAACTTCTTAAATGGAAAATAAAAACAAAAGTACCTATACCTAAATACCCACATTTTGAAGTATCCCACATAGTCAAAATGAACTTCTTGAACTTCAGTAGACTGGGAAAATAAATGACGCATTTTTGCTACATATTTGTGTAATGTTTTGTATGGTATTTCGTAGTCAATAGCCACCGAGCGTATACTTTTTTTCCCTGCAATAACTTCATTACAAGCGGTTTCCATTATAATTTGCGTTGTTTTGCCTCGACCCGATTTCCGTTTATCCGTTCTCATTGTCCTACAAAAGAAATTTTATTAACATTTGATTTACTCTAGTTCATGTAGTTTACACTTAGATGGCCTTGAAATAAATAAAAATAGTTCGTCAATATTCTAGAAATCAGCCTAACATAATTTATGTAAAAAAATATAAAACAACACTATAATAAACATATGGAGTTGGTTGACTCATTAGTCAATCAACTCCATACATATATTGGCCTACCATCCCCACTCGGCCATTTTGTAAACCGGAGCCCAAACACACGACTCATAACATTAATAAAGCAAATATGTGGCATTAATCTATAGTCCGCAAAAGAGGAGACTACAAAACTTTTAGATTTACACTGCAGTCAAAAAAATCAAATGAAATATCGATAAAAATATTTACGTCCTTACTTGACTTTTTAAAATGTCGTCCTAAAATGCGTCTGTCTTCGGCGCGTTGTGACGAGTAAAGTAACTGAGTGTCGCCTTTCAAAGCGTAACTTTGAACTCACAATCTGATGGACATCGTATTATGACGAACATTTTAGAAGTTATTACCTGTTAGTCAATCTGTCCCTATAGTCAACCAACCCAGGTCTCCCCTACAGGCATTTATGTTTATTGACAGGCTGTTTCATAAAAATAATACTTCTTATAACGTACCTACCATAAACTATACTTAAAATATATAACTGTTATGGCATGTGCGACATATACATATATACATCTTCAATTACGACATTATGTAGAAAAACTAGCCATTTTAAAACGTCTTGATTGGAACGTTTGTTGCTCAAATTGTGTCCCATTAATAGTCACTGAGGTAGTAACACTCTTTGACTTACTTTAGTAAGCTATTTAGCGCCCTAGTTATATTTGTCTTAACGAGACATCGTTCACTAGCGATTGGTACGAGTGTAACATATCTGTGAAAATAAAATAATATGTAAAGAAAACTCTGTGATTTGTTGACAATATTAACTGAAATCAAGTTGTTAGTCTCCTGTCCATTATTATTGGTCTCTGAATATAAAAAGCACATAATTCATTATCATGACGATTTTTTTGCTAAAATGTAGTCATATTAAGTAATAATAACATTTTATCTTTGTTTTGCTTGTCCAGTTCGACTTAGACACTCTGAGATAACGTGTTTGACACGACTGATTGAACACTGATATTTCTACTAAAATGTTTTAAAATTCTGGTGATTCACTTTAGGAATATTTTTTTTATATTACTGCGCCATATTAGTACTACGGGAATGCAAGCGATGAATTAAAATATAATTGTTAACAT
Source organism: Luffia ferchaultella (assembly GCA_949709985.1). Classification (NCBI taxonomy): domain Eukaryota; kingdom Metazoa; phylum Arthropoda; class Insecta; order Lepidoptera; family Psychidae; genus Luffia; species Luffia ferchaultella. Next base: position 14,138,161 of record OX453242.1, on the reverse strand, counting down.
TATTTGTTTATTGTAATATTTGATTACAAATATAGATTTTAGCGATTACATGTTAGTAATTTGACGATTGTTGGCGATATTGACGACCACTTGGCCTAGTGAGTAGCGACCCTGCCTACGAAGCTGGAGGTCTCGGGTTCGAATCCCAGGTCGGGTCAGTATTTATATGATGAATACTGATACTGGTACCGGATCTCGGTTGTTATATGTATGCGGTGTCTTCGTTTGGTACCCAAAACACAAGCTAATGCTTAGTTTGGGGCCTAGACGTTGTTGTCATGTGATGTATACGTTATTGTCATTATTAATAAATTATTTGTGGATTGCTTTGTATTGGAATATACATATTTACGGTTGATCTATAGGCAAAAAAAAAACTAAAAGAGACACGAACAAAATTATAAAGGTTGTTATACATACATATATAAATATATGATTCCGTCGGATTCTTATTGGAACATAATTTCACAAATTTATTGAAGTACCTACCGAAACCCGTTTTAATACAATGTTGCATATTGTCTTTTTACGAATGTACATGAATACTTTACTCAATAAAAAATGTAGTTTACAAGATTATTTATTAAACGACAGATACGTAAGCGAGGTAATTTTAAACTTTTCAGATAAAAATGTATTTAAAATGCGCTAACGGGATTATTCAATGCATAATATTTATATTAGCATAATATTTTATTTACTGGGTCATTATTAAGTACTAACTAATTATAATAATAGTGACTGACATCAAAGTACAAACAAGTTGTTCTAATTTTTATAAATAAATAAATTAATTATGTCAAGAATAAATTATTTACGGAAACGTGGTCGCACCCATAATAATCAAATTAGTTTGACAACCTTCATCGCAGAAGGTCCCTAGTTCGATTCTCGTGTCGATACTTGTTGGAATGTCTCCAAATGCCTTTTCTGACGTTAGTACGGAGCGGAGCTGTGTGTCAGGTTACGCCCCCAGTAAGTGCGTATGAGTATCGTTGTTCTAGAAATTCATAATACAGGCCACCCTAATTTGAAGCCACTACAAATGTCTCAAGATAACTTTTGCCATTAGAAATATTCAGTTATCTTTCTAAAACAGGTTTTTCGTATTAAAAAATGCGCACATTGGGAAAGTTTCAGTATTAACCTGCTCAACGTAATCTCATAATAAAGTATAATACAATTAGAAAATTGTGGAAAACATCCCATTTACGATGACAATACAATGTTTTTTGAAGATATCAAGGCGGTAGTCACTAAAATCATATATCGTCGCATGCTTGTGGCGTGTCGGATATGCATTAACTTAGGGTTCTGTAGCATGTAGGTACTGCAGCAATAACCTTATAATCACTAATCGGTGGGTTTTTTAGCCATTTGACTACGGACCCCTAAAAATTATTATTTATGAAATTATTCTTGTATTAATGTCACGTGGAATTATAATAATAATTACATATACTATCAAAACAACGTCTAGGTCCCAAACTAAGCATTAGCTTGTATTTTGGGTACCAAGCGAAGACACCACATACATATAACAACCAAGACCCGGTGCCAGTATTAATATTCATCATATAAATACTGACCCGACCTGGGATTCGAACCCAGGACCTCGAGCTTCGTAGGCAGGGTCGCTGCCCACTAGGCTAAGCGGTCGTCTATTCGTTAGCGGTCGAGTCGGTCGTCGTTATACTATACTAGTGGTCACCCAGTGTCGTGATAGCCCAAAGCACAGCCAATCTGTCTCAAATTTACATAAGGCCAAAGGGCCATGGTTCGACTCCGGGCGTGTACCAATGAGTTTTCTGACTGAAGTACATTAACAATCACTGACTCCTTGGCCTCGGAGAGCACATTAAGCAGTCGGTCCCGGGCGCTGTCAATAGATAGCGGTCGTTACAATACCCAACCCGCAGTGGAGCAGCTTGCTGGATTTAAGCTCCAAGCCCCCCCCCCCCTCACTCTAGCAGTGGGGTAAAAATGGGCTGATGAAGGAGTGGTCGCCCAGCGGTCGAAGTTCGACCGTACTCTCTTTTTTGAAATCACCAATAATGAATAGGCGAGAGTAAGTCAATTGAAACTGCATCAAACGACAGACTATTAAACTCATTAGATTGACAGTATTTATAACACATGTTAAATATATTTTAGCTTTCTGCACTCCCACTGCACATGAACTTTAGACATGCCAAATCTCATACTCCTCCGTGTGCGTAGTATGTTTAAAAAGGGGTCTAAAGCTTTTTCTTCGCGTATGTATATATAGATATGAAGAAAGACTTTAAAATAACTGTACTTAAGGGTAAGCACTGAGTTCGTTTAAACTGCTGTAACGCGAACACGGCCTTAAATTATGTAATTTCGTATACGAGACCGAGAAAGCGATACAAAGTATATAAAATATCAGAAAAATGTTTTAGAATTTATTTCGAATTGGTAAATAAACAAACTAAAAGTAAACTTAAATTAATCAAAAATAAAAGATTATACCAAATTAAATACTAAAAATACCTACAAATAAAAAATATCATCTAAATCCGTGGCGTGCGGCAAAGCACAAAAGCAAAAAAAAATATTTGTGAGGCTTTAGAAATATACATAAGTAACATAGAACGTAAAAAAACAATTTTTGTCTGTTTGTCGGTTTGTTTGTTCGTTTGTATGCGCATCACGTAAAAGCCATTTATTGGATTCAAAATCTAATTAGTATAGAATATTAAGCTTTATTCTGAGTAATTTAGTGTTCATTTCATCAAAATCGACCCACAGAATAAAAAGGTATTCAATTTGTGATTTTAGTTAGAAACCTCAGCACTATATACGCCGTGCGCCGCCGCGCCGCAACGCCGCGGCACGCGTGCGCTGTGTTGGGGGACGCTCGTGTAAATTGTTTGGTCATACTAACGAACAGACAGACAGAGTCATGTTACGTTTTATAAACAGCATAGATAGATCTAAGTTCAAGCAGACGAAGTCGCGGGCGTAGCTAGTCGTGAACACAGTAATGAATATACATATATAACGAACCTAAAATTATTTGAAAACAAAAGAATGTCTCTAATAAAGTTACTTTGTAGTTTCTATAATTCTTATACAATTTATTTACGTTAAAATTTGTGATACAATACAAATATTTCAAGACTCACAATTTTCAAAACAATTACTATTTGTATGATTTGTTTTATTACGAGTGTAGTTAAAAATTTAAAAATGAGATAAATCATAATTAGCTTGATTTTTTACCTGCGTCAATAAAATATCGAAAGCATTGTATTGAATGTATATTCCGTCATTCGTTAAATTAATTTTCGGTCGTGTTCAGTGCTCATTAGCACGAGACATGTTGTATAAGCAGCATTTCGGACCGCGTCGATTGCGGCGCGCTCGTTAACTCGTATTATCGAAAAGCACCCCTTTCACTCGTCCTTTCTATCGCTTAATATCCGAATAAATTATATGATTTACGTGCTTCCAGAATTAATGGGCCATAAATAATTCTGTTCAGTGACGTATTCTTGTCGATTTCGTGTTGTGACCCAATTCTTTTCTCTTTCGTCCGAACGCGGCAATAAAGCCCCTGCGTAAAAAGCATCGGTAATTGCTCGCCACGACTTCTTTTCAAATGGACTGCTCCGAGTAGTAGAGGTTAAATGTAACTTTCCTACTGAATCTGGAAATTCTATGACAGCCATTATGTAGGTAGGTAGCTTCATAGTAATAAATTTAATTTAACACATCGATTTAGCTATAAACATGGAATAGAAACCCCACTCCACATTGAAATCGTCCGCAGTGCTTTTACGAATATGAAGAAAGAGTACACTGTAGTCGCAAACTTGAGATCTATCTCTAAGCGTATTCTCTTTGACCGATACTTCTATACGGTGCGGTGTTCTGTTTGACCGATACTTCTATACGGATGCGAGACATGGACTATTAAAAAAGCTCTCAGGAAGCGTTTGAGATGTGGGCTTACAGATCCTTGTAGAAAGCTTGTAGAAAGAACGTAGGACGGTTCTACGACGCCTGGTCAGAAACTCCAAGTATAACAGACTGTTAAAAAACGAAAAGTTACATACTTACTTTGATCATATACTAATGCATGGTAAATGAAAAATGAAAAGAGAAAAGAGGAGAACTTCTGGCAGTGAAGAATGGAGATAATAGAGGGGGCAGAAGAATTTGGGATATGTAATAAAAAGTAACGGAAGAATGGACGGGCAAGTCAAAGAATTGTCTAGAAAGGCAAACAGAGTATTCAAACATGTATAAGGAATAGGGTGAAGAGGATTTAAATATGATTTTGAAATATGACTAATATTTTTTGATTATTTGGTGGAAGAAGTGATGACGTACAGAGTTGAACTATGGGGTTTTAATGAATAGAAGGAAATAGATAGAGTAGAAGTGAAATATATGAAGTGGACGTTGCAACTCAATAGATGGACCCAAGACTATATAGGTTACAGAGAAACGGAAAGAAATAGAATGCAATTTGCCAATGGAAGCATTGTTAGATGCTGCGTATATTTATTTAAGTAGTAGTACTTCGCGTAAAGAAAGAAAAGGTGAGAGGTTCATAAGCACTTATTTCATAGGGATTATTTTATGTGTTAGGTGAGTCGTTCAAAAATAATACTTTGGATTAAATTAGACCATCAATAATCAAACAAGAAACAAAATTTCGAAGGTCAATTACTCCCCAGCACAAACTTGTCGTAACTTTACCTTGCAAATGAGGATTCTTATCGTTCACTTTCATATACTTTTAAAGTATCAAAACAGTTGATCAGTTCAGTCGTACCAGAAGTGTGTCAAGAAATAATATGTGCGTGTTGAAGAACCGTCAATGTAAATAGAAAATGTGATATGTTATAAATTTATTTTAATGAAATTTTTTATAACTTGTGGGTGCTCTTCTCTATTTGGTCTATGGCTGTTGTTTCCACAGGATCGGATTCTGCAGATTGAGGTGCTGCTGATGTCGCCGCTGAGCTAGTTGTAGTAAGGATGTAAGTAATGGTTCTCTAAGGTATTGTGACACGAATTATAATGATAAATATGCAAATTTCAAGCCATAGAGAAATCTTCTAATAGTGGAATAATCCAACAAAGCTTATTTTAAAAACCGATGATTGGGAATCGTCTTAGCCTACTAAACTTAATTCCTTCGTTTAACCCAAGATGGCTCAGATCTACCTTAAGTATTTATAGGTGACACAGCATTCACATAATCACGAACATGGAGTTGTGAAGCAGATAATTACCTACTGCAGAGCAAAAAGTATTATAAAGGGTGTTTTTTGATAACGAAAACGAACTACGATCGTGTTGTGCTTAACAGAATAGATGCAATGATCAAATACCTCCGGATTCGATCCTCGTATTCGCTTGGGATACAAAAGTTTGAGAGAGACGAGAGAAGTGTACACCAGTGCACCATGAGCTTGTTTTCAGGTGTTTTTATTATTATTATTTATTAAATAAAAATTTATCGAATAAATCAGGAATAATAATTAATAGCAACTCAAACCGAAGAATTGTAACTTGATGAATAATTAATCGTGCAAAAAAGATAACTCTTCCTCATGAGAAACCATTTATATAAAATTTCTGACAATACATTTTTATTTTTAATAGTTTTCCTTATTTATTAGTTTTCACTCTTTGAAAATTATGCGAATAGAAAGTTCTATTGTGGCGAAAATCTTTTTTTTTGCTTATGGTAATGTTTTAGCATAATTTTGCATAATTTGAAAATAAAAACGTGAACACATTTAGCTTATCCTTTATTTTATATAACTTTATTGTCATCGCCAACAAACGAAACGAATCGAGAGAATAGTTTAACATTATAATATCAGATATGGTATATAATTTGTATATTTGTTTATATATTTGACCAATGTCATGTAATATCTAGATTGGCCTACGTATTTTATACCGCATAAATTAGCAACAGCACCGCTGTTGTTGGGTAAGGTGAAACAGATAAGCCGGAGCATTTAAAATGTTAATGTTGTCATTCAGATGAAAACTATAAGAAAAAATTATGTAATATGCACATTCGCGCAAACTTGGCAAACCTTGTAAACGTACTCTATAAAACGATACTTGACTACTATTGAATATATTACATTTATGAAGAAAATATAAAAATAGAATTAATATGATAATAAAATTTATAAACAAAATTATATTCCGTTGATATTATGGAAATTATAAGCTATTAAAATGTTATCTCTGTCTCTTTCTTGCAAAATGATATTTAACATAATTTTAAATGGCCTGACGTCACTCATAAATACGCCTTGCGATATTGCCCTCTCTGTCTAACGGGACATTTTAAACATTCATAACTTAACTAATAATGATTTATTTTTATAAATTCTTTTACTGTTATATTTCGAAAAATAGTCATCTAGCGTATTGTGTTAACATTCATATTTACGTTTCATATTTGGTTCATCTGATTGCCGTCGTTATTTATAGCTTATTTTCGTGACTTTTCACCTCGTAGAAAAACGAAATAACATTCTACTATAGATGTTTAAACTGATTCGTAATGGTGTTTAAAATCGAATCCCGCAAAATCTCGTATTAAAGCTAGATGACGTGCCACAGGTAACATCAAGATCATTATGGTGTCGCGATAAACAAATCTAGAGAAACGGATGAGGTACATATCCTTGTGAATATGCTTTTGCAATTTTTGTTTATTTTTTATAGCTAATGTATTTATTTCTATCCAATTTACAGTAGATTATCGCTTAATCTCAGTTATAGAATTATAAATAAATATATATGTACCAGTGTTTACCCGCGGTTCCACTCGCGTCGAAGAACATACGTATACTTTTCCTATAGCAATGTTTTACCGTTTTCATCCCCAGACCCAGACAAATGAAATTTATTAGCTATTGTAACCAATCAAGCCAAACTTTGTATTCGTTCTGAAAACGAGGCCAATGGGAGCTTGGTCGATGCAGCACCCCCACTTACTTACACCCGTTGACACCTAAAAATTGCTAGTGCGACGAAATACAATAGTTTCATATTGGAATTAGCAAATAATGTTTGCTCTGTCTATACGCTCCGTCTCTTCAATTGTCTCTGTCGAAAAAATTGCTTCGTTTCGTTTCGCCGTTACAACGTAGAGAAAAGACAAAAAAAAGAACACACTTTCGCATTCATAATATCATTTAAATTCGAGTTAGTAATTGTAACTACTTTATATTAATCAGCCAGCACACAAGACGGCTGGGTGGTACCGTGCGTGCGTCGGCGGCGGCACAGGCCCTCGCGGTTAGATCAAGTTGTCATGTCAATCAAGCGGTGAAACGGACCCGGTTAGGCGGCTATCTTTTTTTAATTTTGTTTATTTTTAGTTCGTGCCTCTCGTCGAGGCCCGCTGGCCCCGGCCGGACGTCGCGTCGGCCCGGGAGAGCGCTGATCGACGGCCAGCCTTACTATGCTGACGTGTAACATTTGTTAGCCGCTGTCTCAATACAGTCGTCGTGAATTCGCGTGAATATTCATTCGGCGTGTTTACTAATAGGGTATCATAAATATCTTGTTTGAATAAAGGCGTAATATGTACGATATGATAAACTTGATGTGTTATTCGTTATCGACTATCTAAATTAAATAAAAAAAATTACAGCAAAAAATGCAAAAATATACCCATTGCGGCACATTAGCTAACAATCAGCGGCGCCTAATAATCAACCTAGCCAATTAGATTATGCTATGTAGACAGTCAATCAGGCCGACTGCCACTGGCGTGATGGGATTACAGTCGCACGGCAAGCTGCTGACTATGTGGCCGCAGACTTTGTGTCTAAGTTAGACTATTACACTGAAGATTTTTTTAAAATGCTATCGAGACAAGAACGAAGAAAAGATCAAGGAAACATTAGACGTGCTCGTCGGAGAAGTTATGAATATGCTAGTTTTTAGTGAAATTCGATATTTATTCGTTTGCCACCGAAAAAGACAAGAACCAAATAAATCGATTCTTTTTTTATTCCAACGGTTACTAACGGTTTTAAAAACCGACTTAGTGAGACCCACCCACAGTGAAGGGTTCCGCAATCAAGATTAAAATTCAATTAATAGATTTAAAAATAAATATCTCAAAAACCAGTCAGTACATCTTATCGAAATCAATTTTTGTAAAAAGTGTTTTTTTTTTAATTTGTACAAACTTATTTTTTTTTTTTCAGAATTTTCTAACGTTTAAAGGGAAGACACATTTTTTCAGAAATTTAGAAAAGCATATCTCCACAACTATTGATCCAATTAAAAAACAATTCTGAAACTTCTATATCCTTGTTAAAGACTTATCTAGTGCAAATGTGCGCAGGAACTTTTCTCCGTTCCTAGGTTACAATTTATGGCAACCCCGAAAAGTTTTTTTTTTCGTAGGTTCCTTATACCATTGCATAATGCTTCATAGATTAGACTTATATTCCAAATTTCATCTATATTATACTAATAACCTTCGATTAAACTGGCTGTGATAGAGGGACGAACAGAAGGGCAGGACAAAATTGTAAAGGTTCCGTTTCTTTGCCATTTGTCTATTGATCCCTAAAAATTATCAAGATAGTAGAAGTTTGTTAAAAAGCTAGACGTCTGATAGTCTACGAGGTGCGTTAGACAATAGACACTATCGGTTTCTAATGCAATAGTAGCAAATAGTAGTCGTGTTAAGCAAACGTTTTTGTGTAAAGAATGCGCACGTGGTGCGAACGGCCGGGCTCGTTCACATGGAGTGTTTGTTTTTCACTCAAAGTTTATGGGCAAACGCGGGCACAATGAACGCGTGTGGCGGCCCCACGCGCGATCGCCCACCTCCCATTCACACCTGCCATGCGGGCCCGAGGTGACAAGCGACGCTACCGGCTCCGATAGACGTGACCCCGTCGATATACACTGTTGGCATTTTCAGTGCCGTCTACTTTGATGATTAACGTTATTGAATACAAATTAAAATATTACATTGGCTTACGTTTTTTATTTAAATAGGCACTACCGACAACGGTTTCAAAAAGGGCGTATAACAAGCGAAGTGTTTTTGATTTTGTACACCAAATATATATCTTATTACTTACCATGCCAAATATATTTTTTAATTGAATGTACCAATGCTGATATATCCTTCATTACAATAACGCATCACCATACGATAGTCAAACATCCGAGTATTTGACAAATTTTATAAATAACAAGTAGTGAGTTCCGACCAAGCACCTTAGGGTTGTGCAATGCACCTCTTTAGAATTGAAACATTTTCGTAAGCACAGGGCCCGAAAAGGATTCGTTTAAAAATCTGTGATTTTCATAATTCTAAGTTAATTAAGTTTTCACCGAATTGTGACTTGGATGTTAACAAACCATTTATTTGTTTATTTCATAGAATAAAGTTTTCTCTCTAACACTATACAATAAATTAAGAAAAAAAATTTTTAAACTTACATACGTCGTTCTAGGTAGTAATCTATAGAGAAAGAAAATTGACAGCAGCGGCCAGCAGAGATACGATTTCGGTCATTTCGCCTAACCACTTATACACTATTTTTCTGGTGTATAAGTTACCAAGGCACGGCTGAAACTGCTGACGATGACCATTTTCGGACACTCGCTCATACGCCCTCACACCCGCTATTTTAGTTTACGTTAGATTCATAGTTGAAACTACCTACACACTAACTAATTTTAATTAACTATTACACACTGCACCATACGCTGCTCTCAATTTTGTAATTAATAAATTTTATTACCTCTTGTAATAAAATCCATTTTATCCATTGATCCCTTAAAGTAGTCCAACTCCGCTTCTAACATTATAATATCATTAAGATTTGGTGTTTAAGTAATATCATTAAATTATTGCCCAATTATTTAAATCAACCTGTGGCTCTCTTATTATTGACAGTATCAAATTACGAACTACGAGTTGGTTAACGTTTAACCAGTTCACTAAGTCATAAATTATTTAAATATCAAGGTATTTAAATGACACCTTATTCTGAGAAAACTATATCAGTCCTATAACGAACATCCGGAAAGTACAGTCATCGTGGTTGTATGAAATAGAGTAGCAAAGGGTTCAAGAACGAATCGAACTTTCGCGTCACCAGTTTCGTGCTAGGATTGTTGTAGGAACTGGTTGATTATATTTGATATTATAGGTTGATTGATTGTAGGAACGCTTTTGTCTGAGATACAGATTTTTTTTTAAATCTAGTTCAGGCACAGATGCAAATTATTGTATTTAATAAATGTGTTCATAAAGTATTGCGTCAGTTTATCATGAAATCTTTTGTAACTTTCTTTAAAATAACGATTATTATTATAATATTATTATTTCTTTAAGTTCGAGAATGATGTCACATTTTATGTATATTTTACAAAGTGTTTTAATGCTTAAGGTAGGTCATAAATATTCAAAACTGACAGTATCATTTTTATTTAAATTCACGTGTATAGTTTCATATTTAAATGCAACCGTATGGAAAATTGATATACCTAATATTACTAGTTTTACCACACGTAATATAAGTTATCCACCAACCACAAAAACTGTTTTAATATTTTATTTGTCTGGGCGAATATAATTTCTGTTTGATGATTATTGCAATAAGCATACACAGAAAAAAATAATTCTGTCTTCAAAAAAATATAATCTTCAATATATAGCATAGCATATTCTTGGACGAATGCAATTTGCATTGACATAAGAATTCTTTTTTTATTATTGTGTACCTACACGGAGGAAAAGAATTCTTAAATCAATAAAAATTGCATTGGTACAAGAATATTCTGTATTTGTATATATTGAAGACAAAATTTTCTTGAAGACAGAATTCTTTTTTTCTGTGTAAGCAAAAAACTCCATTAAATACGAAAAAGCATATATGAGTGAGCAATAAAGTTCTATTGTACAAGTTTGATTATATTTAGGTACTTTATCATCGTAATATTTTAATATCAGAAACCTGAAATGGTTAAATTATATATACGTTATTTATATTATTATTTTAATTCAAGTAACTAGTAAATATATATTATTATTGAACTGTTAATTTTCGACAATACTACATCTCATAAACTTCTGAGTGTTTACTATAAAAGCTTGAAAAAATATAGTAATGAACTGTACAGCGAGTCACGGATCGCGACCTACGTACACAACATTGTTTGCGCGTGCGCCTGTGGACGTATTGCATAACCTTTATAGATTCTAACGGAGCGGTATAAAATTATGCCTATTATTACGCGTTCGTTAGTAATTGTATCGCTGCCTACGTTCCGTTTTAATATAATTAAAACTTATAACGGTTGGAGCTTGTAACGCTCGTCTTACGGTTTAATGGCTGAATGTTAAAACGGTTTGCTTTTAAATATAATAAAACATTAAAGATGTATTAAGTCCGTCTGTTTGTATGTTTATAAGTGGGATCGTAGTAGATCAATTTTAATTAAATTTTGGTCCAAAGTTAGACATTATTCTTGTAAACATTTAGTTTAGGTTGTATATGATTTGGCTAAGAGTTTACTACTGGAGACTAAACGAATAAAGGAAAGAAAAATTGTCTCAGAAAAGAAAGTTGGCAGGATTAGATAATAATAATATCTAAAATAATAGGGTTTTAGTATTAAGTAATCATAATTGAGTATTTTTGGGGGCAATAAACGTGGCTTCGTTCTCTGACCGGCCATTCTTGTGTTGAAATGCTAGAGGTCAATAAGTATGATTACATTAGTAACAAAAGTAATATTTAACGTATATTCAGATGAAATTTCTTGTTGTTATACAAATTAGATAATTAACAGATCAAAATAATCAAATTGAAAACACAAATTCACTGATTTGTGTTTTTCGTGCATTGTACGTTGTACGTTGCATGTTGAATTCATCATAATTGAATTAGCATATGTTATTACGCTAATAAGATGCTTATAAAACTTTCCACGTCAAAAAAGTGCATTTGTGTGAAAAGCTTCGTGTACAGGATAAAAAAGTTTAGCCAATGAATGAGTAGGTAAGCTATACATAGCTCGTAAAACCGACAATAGTCAGTCGCGAAAAGCTCATTGAAAAATATGCATATTATGAATTTTTATTATTTTCTGAAAATTAGACAAAGACCATGTAACTACGAAATACATTTCCGCATGTTTGACATATGTGACTATAAAATGATTAAGTTGAAACCATGTCGAAACGGAATATTTGTACGTTGTGTATAGCATAAATAGATTTACTGGCGTCGTCGTCCTCGTCAGTTATAAAATTATCAAACATCGCGATTTTTTTTTGCTCGAAACTCCAAGTAAGTATAGGATTTAAAACGCTAATAACATAACGATAATAATTAAAAAAAATTGTAATTTTTTAAATTTATATAATATTTATTACCTTATTAACTTGCCAATGATTGATGACAAGTTAATAAGTTAATAAATATTATATAAATTACCATTATAATATTATTATTATATTATCAATCAATTGTCTCTGTCATTCAAATGCTCGTGACCTTGGACCTAACCAAATGGGTTGATGTGTAGCGCCTGGGTTAAATTATATTGCTGACTTTAATTTTTTATAATTTAAAGTTAACAGAACAAAGAGTCAACAACAAATCAATTAAAATAAAATTAGATTTGTTTTGTATTATAAATATAGCTAAAAAATTAAAACTCTTTGTAACGTTTATTATATTTCCCGCCATTATTTGAAAGAAAATAAAACTATACGGCCGTAATATTTGTTTATAACTTCAAACAAAGGGCAGTAACAAATAAAACTGTCATAAAAATTTTCAATAAAAACTATTCCAATAAAACATGTAAATAATTTCAATTTTTAAATACAGTTTTTATAATATTTAATATAATTTAAATAACTGTAAAACACTCTGAGTCACCAACACATAAGCGTATGAACACTAATTGCTTTATTAACATGTGGAAGAAAATGATTATGGCTTGACTGTTTCCTTGTACGAGTTAAGTTAGCGTTGACGCTAAAATGTCGTTTACCGCGAAACTGCTATAGTATGTAAAATATATTGCCGTGCGTGAGATATGTTTGCGGAATGAAATGGTTATTCGTGGATAAAGTTTTATCCGAGCTATTTCATATAATATTAAAAATATCTGTTCATAACGGATATGAAGGAAGTCAACTCCACTTCTTTTCTAGGATATACATGCAAAATGGCCACCGCCGTCGTAGTTGTTTAAAGAGCCAACAGTTTTAAAATGACCTCGGTAATTTAACCGCATAGAGTCTAAGTAGAAAGGCTTTCATTACTCCGACAACTCATAGAATTTTAGTTCGAACTGTAATCCGTTTTTTTTTAATATATCAAGACGTAACTTAAACTTCCATAGTTTGTTACAGTTCTCTTAAACATTAGGTTGACGTTCGCTCGTCTCCCGAGAAGAAAATGTAAGACTGGTAATTAATTCTCATACAATTCATTAGTATTAGAAAATCTGTAATGTTTTTTTTTGTTAGTTGTAGTAAAGCTTTGCGTACAGGAGTGTATTTTACTCTTCGAGCTAATTACATCGCGCCACAATATCTTGCAAACAAAACCAAATCATTAAAAAAATGCAAAAATTTTAATTCTATGAATTCAAAAAATTATAAATTCTATCCCTATGCGATTATAGTGATTGTGTAAGGTATTTAAGATACTTTTCATTTTTTTTTAAATTATATTTTTATGTCATGTCTGATATAGGTTAGAGACAAAATTAAAATTAAGGTTCTATTTAAACTTTTGGAAAACTTGCAAAATTTTGTATATTGATCCATCTAGCTATACGAACTTTTTTACTGATTTCACAAAAGAATTTTCGTATTTTTTTATTCGGTTTTAATTTAAATATTTACTATTTATTAATTTAGATTCAGAGCATTCGAAGAGGTCTAGGTCCAGTAATGGACAGTTTTTATTCATGTTTGTAAAACAAACTAAAACGAACGTATTATTAATATGCCTTCACATATTTGTTTTTATCTCATAGTTTAACATAGACGTACCCGCAAGCTATATACGAGTATAACCTCATTACTGATACAGAAAATGTCTGTATTTTACGGTACACACGTCGACTCGAGCCCACGTATATTTAAATGCATGTATAAAATTCGCAGAATTTACAAATCAGGTCTCGTTATTTATATGCCAACGTATCAAGAGCAATGCAAAACGGCAAACTGTCGCAGTCTCTGGCTGCAGCAAAATTATGAGTCCACCAGTGATAACCTGCATGTCAGATAAGTAATAAATATTAATGTTATAAGAAATCAAATTTTAAAATGTGGACCAAGAGCTCTTTCTTATCTGCGTGGAACGTATTCGAAATACCAGTGGTATGGAGAGAAATTATATCTGAAAAAATTTCCAATAATCAATTTTCGAAACACATACGAATCTTCATTTCGAAAATAATTAGAAACATATTTGCCTACAATTACCTTTAACTTTAATTAATTAAAATTACTTATACACAAATGATACTGAAAAACACGGTACAGTTTGCTAATTATTACTCAGTTTGTTTCTGAGCCTGTAATTTATCAATCAAGTAGAATAAGGTTATTATGAAGTCATAATTACCTGCCTACGGCGAATCCAAAAGGAGGGTAATGATTTCAACCAGTATGCATGTATGTATATCCGTTCCCTTATAACTTCTAAACTACTTAATAATTCGACAAATGAGGTATCGTTTTGATCGTCCACTGGTTAACATTACACTAAATTCAGTATGGCTCCCTCTAGAGAACATAAAGTTATAAATAATTTATTTTGAAGGTTTTTTTTTGGGAATCAAATGAATTTGCTTTTTTTTTGTTAATAGATCGTTTTTAATTTTAAGGCCAGTAACATTTACGTCTGTCTTGAAACACACGAAATATTTCACTGCGTAGTCGTGTTTCATAAAAAAATAAAAATAAATTCCGAAAGTGTGTTTTTGTTATAATAATTAACAGTGCCATAGTGTTTAATTCATCCTCAATGTAGAGGTTGGCATTTCCAAAATGTAAAAATGCAAAAAAAAATCACACGTCAATTAATTGTCTAAAAGTCTAACCCCTCGTCATTCACTGTAAAATTTAATGACATTTTCATACATGTTTCAGTAAACTAGTGAAAGCACATATAAAGATGTTGTTTTTGACAGCGACACGCTAAAAGTACATCTTTTCCATTACTTAAATTTCACTGTTGCGGTTTGCGTTAATTTGTGTGCATTCACGAACTAGGCACGTATCACGTACCGACACAAAG
Source organism: Luffia ferchaultella (assembly GCA_949709985.1). NCBI lineage: Eukaryota > Metazoa > Arthropoda > Insecta > Lepidoptera > Psychidae > Luffia > Luffia ferchaultella. The sequence goes on along the minus strand of OX453242.1, from coordinate 14,122,838 downwards.
TGTACACATGTGTGCGTTTGGAGTTTATATTCCTTGGTTTTGGCACTTTGACGAGTGATGACTGATAACAAACAGCCGTGACTGTCGTCAGCGTGGTCCCATAGCCCGGAGCTTTCGATGATTATCAGTCGTCGCCTGTCCGTCTGCGGTTTCGCTGTCAAGTGGTCTAAGCCGTAGTCCCTCCGATTGGGTTCGATCGTAGTCATGATGATCTCAAGGTAATCAGATTATCGATTGTATCGATTATTTCTTAGAGAGTGATCCGATGTACCTACTTAATATCATCTTACACCATTAATACAGTACAGTTAATTATTTTTTGGATGTTTCTTTCTTACGAATAGAGTTGAATTTTATAGAACATTAGCCTTTCGCCCGCGGCTTCGCCCGCATGGGCTATATACGCAGTTGTACCAAAACCGCGATTGTTTAATAAAAATTTAATAATTATTTAATAACTCATGAATATTAAAAAAATATTGATTTAAAAATCTTGACGAGCTGCTGAAAAGCTAAAAATGTGGGATATTTTTTTATGTGAGAAATAAAAATATACATATGATCATCATCATCAGCCCATTTTACCCCACTGCAGGGGCTCAGGCCTCCCCCAGGGTGAGGAGGGGGTTTGGAGCTTAAATACACCACGCTACTCCATTGCGGGTTGGGGATTGTAACGACCGCCATCTATTGACAGCATCCGGGACCGACAGCCCAACGTGCTCTCCGAGGCACGGAGTCAGTTATAGTTAATGTACTTAAGTCAGAAATCTCATTGGTACACGCCCGGATTCGAACCATGGCCCTAAGGCCTAATCAAATTGAGACAGGTTCGTTGCGCTCTGGGCTATCACACCGTGATCACAAAGATATATATATATTGGTCCTTAATCCAAAAAAAAATCAACAACAGAGCCATCGGTTGCATCAAACTATAGCTAGAAACCATCCAGGTGATCACATAAGTAAAAAAATTAATCTAAATCGATCGAATCCTTTTGGAAGAAGAAAAATTAGGAACACGCACAAGTAAATTTTATATTTAACATTTTTATACATGTGTCGCATTACTTGAAAATTTTGTACGTCATCTATATGGAATGACATTTGTTCAGTCATTTCACGTAAAAATTTTCACATATTTATAAATTTGGCTAAAGCTAGGAATTGTTTGGCACGGTACAGATGCAGTACTTACCACACGTGACGTTCACATGCAGTATTTTTATATATTTAATTTTTTTTTGACAATAACAGTTGCCGAAGACAGAAAATACGATTTCATGTAAACAACCGTCATCTGAATTCTTCTGTCAACTGAAAAACTTTGTACATCAGAATTATAGTATAAAAGATATCCTCTGAGAACACACAGCTTACATTACTTACTCTTTGCAGTAGTATCTGATAGATCGTATATTTTTTCAATAAGTAAGCTACTTATAGACAAATTGTAACATGTGTAACAACGGCTCGTGGTCGTGATATAAACAAAGCCTATCGAGAAATCCATCGATTAGGCGCGGCCGCCCACAATGCGCAGGCGTCGTCGTCGTCGGTCGGTGCGCGGCTAGCACACGCTACAGTAAGAGTCGGTATTTTAAACTGGCTCTAGTTTATTATATTTATTAAAGTTTTCTATATAGTATTAAGAATAAGTTATGATAATTACAATTATTCTAAAATGGCATACAGTTGCCGAGGACGTCGATAACGATTTCCCTGTATTTAGTCCATTCTTAGCAACTGTTTATTGACTAGATGTAAAAAATTTCTTGTACTTATCAGAGACAAAAAAAAAGTGTTTTTTTTTGATACGCTCGCTAACTGTACTGTCGCCTCCGAAGAGATTACGTATACACTTACGTAATTAACGTGGTCATTATGCATTTATATAGAGAAACTTTGTTTTGATTTTTGCGTACGTTATCTGTGGCTTGTAAAATAAATATTATTTTTATAAAGGCTTAGCTTTTAATTGAACGTTCGTCCGTTAGTTTATTCAGTTGTGAGACATTAGAAGTTACCGACGTGTGGGTACGGTCAAAGCGTATTTTGTGTACATTAGATATTTGTGCAAGTAACGTCTCGACCGCAACCGGATGCCGCGCGGCACCAGGCGTGTACGCGAGGCGTGGCGGTGCGCGGGAGCACAATCATAGCGCATTACAACGACTCACACGGATTTTTCTCTCGGAGCTTTCACGTCCCCCGCTAATTATTATCCACTTAATCGGACATCTTCAATTTGATTTACGGACTATCTCTCGCGCTTCTCGATCGGTACGCTTTTTCTTTTCGGCGCTATAATTTAAGAGTGGCCAATACGGGCCGCGGCGGCCGCTATACCGCTGGTCTGTGGCCGTCGATTATTACACGCCGACACGTCGCTGCAACTACTTAATGACGTTTTTCTACTTTAATTGATGATATTTTAACGCCCGATAATCCCATTGGCTATCGACCGGCGGAGCTAATGTTCGACGAGTACGCTAGAAAGCCATCAACGACATGTACATTTTATGTCGAATCATTGCGAAATGAGTTCCGTTTATGTCTTATAGATTCACCGAGAACTTAGGAGCCATAAAAGTGGCGGCTGACCATAAATTTAGGCGTAACCGCGGTGGAACTTTTCCGTGTTAATTATAAACAGTCGTTAAACGTATATTAAGAGCTCGTATATTACTGCCGTTACCGCTAAAAGAAATCATGCAATTTATTTGTTACGACAAAACTGACTAGTTATGAGTATTTTAAAGGGATATAAGCAATTGAAAACACAATGAAATGGAATATTAATAACTACACCGCAAACGAGTGTAAAACAAACAATTTGTCGGGAACTTAACTGAGTGTTGTTTACTACTGACATAGTGACGTACGGTGCCGAAACATGGACTCTCACGGCAGGACTGATCCATAAATTCAAAGTCGCTCAGCGTGCTATGGAGCGGGCTATGCTCGGCGTTTATTTGATGGATAAAATCAGAAACACTGAAATCCGTCAAAGAACTAAAGTTGTCGTCATAGCCGAAGCGATCAGCAGGCTGAAGTGGCAATGGACCGGTCATATTTGCCGTAGAACTGATAACCGATGAGGTAGACGAGTTCTCGAATGGAGGCCACGTACCGGAAAGCGAAGCGTTGGACGCCCCCCGGCCAGGTGGACAGATGACCTGAAGCGCCATACCGGGGGTAGTTGGATGCGAAAGGCGGAGGACCGTGTGTGGTGACGAGCCTTGGGAGAGGCCTATATCCTGCAGTGGAGAGACACGGGCTGATGATGATGATGATGATGATGACATAGTGACTTCCACTAAGCTTTTTGGGTAGAGAACGCAGGGCGGTTACGACGTATGTAAATGGTTATGTCACTTAAACGGCTCACAGAATTTTAATTCGAATTTAAAACTTAATGAATGTACTTTAACATACCAAGCGTGCTGATCCCGATGGAATGAAATGCACCCTCTTTAAACAATCGAATTCTGAAAAGTTTAATTAGTTGAAATATGTATTGTTTTTATCTTTCGTTGAAAAACTTAGGTTTGAAATAAAAAGACAAAACTATTTTAACTAAACTAGGTCTAAATAAACGTGTCTGAATTGGACAGTAACTATTTAATTCAATGGCTCTCTATATTTGGGTTTAAGAAGTGAATTTAACCTCTACGGTCGTTTCCTATACCGAAGTATGACAAGCACCTTCAAGGCAACGACCTATTATAGCTTCATGTTACAACTTTTTGTTCAAACGCAGCGAGATGTTCTCGTCTTCCGAGGAATTTGGTCACGGAGACAATAAAATTTTATTAACTGCAATTAACTGCTCGTTTATTTAATTAATATCGTGTACGTTTATCGTATAAAAAACGTTTCAGATTTCACCGTAATTTGTCAAATATCTTTATAGTCGTGTCCGGTCCAATAAATATTCGATAAATATCGATTGCCCCATTAATTTGAATGTGTCTGTCGTTCTATAAACGGACAGGTGCTCAGCGAAAAGTGGCTCGGCGCTAAGTGCGTTCGATCGACGCTACGTAATGATACCTCTCTTAACTCCGCCGACCTTAGTTAATCAATTACTTAAACAAGACGAATAATTAATAAAAATAAACTTTAATTTCTCTCGCTTTCATACGGTTCGGATGTATTAGAAACGAGCATTTTATGTACCGCACTAATAATATATCATAGAAGTGTACAACGTATCGTGGTACGCGTTTTAATGAAGTCTTTTTGATATTGACGTCACAGCGAATCACCTCTATTGACTATGATGACGATCAAGATATTTCTTTAGGGCTGAAACCTATTAGAATATTTTACGTGAAAAGGGAATCGAAGTTGCTTTTAACACTTTCTACTATTATAGAAAGTTCATTCAGAAAACTTCCACCTTTATGAAATTTTCTTTCTGAATATCGCAAGAACTTAGTTTAACGTTTGTATCTGACGAAATTAAATCTTCTTATCTTATCTTACTTTTCGTTTTTACAAGTCGAGTTTTTTTTTTATTAAACAGTTTAGAAAAAGTAAGCGATAAGAGTTGTCGAAAGGGAGGTTATCCTTACAATAACACTTACTGCACGCTTTTTTAAAAATATTGAATAAAACTTAGGCTTAAATAATGACATTTCCTTAAGTAATATATAATTCTCACTAAACTAAATAACAAAACTAAAAAAGTCGTTTAATATCTGTGTATAATATATCCAATGAATCTCTCTCTGCAGAAAGTAAATCTATATGGATCATTTGCATATATCATTACATATTATAAAATAATTCTATAAGTGAGAACCTGTTATTGGCTTTTTGTAGTTATTATGTGTGTCAATAAGGTAATTTGTGCTGTTGGTTTTCCATTTCCCCGCCGCGTCTGTCTATCTGTCTGAACGCGATAATCTCAAAAACTAACAAACGGATTGGCATATGAGTGACAGCAATGGACGGACTGATTCAAGAGGAAGGTTTACATGTATAATTTATTAATATTTTGTGCATATTAGTTGAAATATGACGATTATTCTCGAAGAAGTCGGAAAAAAATCAAGCTGGCTGGGAGCTTCCATCGAAAACGCTGCCTAATCTTTTTAAGATATAACAAAATAATGTATGGAGGAATTGATTCTCTTTTATAGCACTAAAGAAAAGTCTGCGGTGGCATATGTCTATCTTTCATGGATAGCTTACTATACCTATTTTATGTTTAAAAAAATAGTGTCATATGATGAGGCGATTGGAAAGCAATTTATACGAATACAGTATTAATCCTTATCAAATAAAACACGTTATTTACCTTCAGCATTTCATTCAGATTACGATTGCCCTTTACACCATACAATTTAAATTAACATCTTATGAGATATGGCGAAATAAAAACTATCGCGCGACAAACGCTTTGCCGCGGCCGCCACCAGCTACCGCGCTGGACACGCGACGGGCGGCGCATGGCGCGGCCCCAAATCGGCATGATACCGGCTCGACACGCGTGATGTAAAGTTAGGTAGGAGTTATTATGTTGTATATAAAGAAATAATTTACACTACATTTATTTATATATTCTCTGCTTTTTCAAATATTTCCAGAACTAGGAACAATATACATTAAAAATACTCCAAGTAGGTCTCCAAGTACTCCAAGTAAATCTATTTAAATATAATCCACATGTTCGATGCACCAAAACAGATACAACAACTACGACAGAAACAACACTACGGCTTATATGCTCTGCTGCCCGGGCGAAGCCGGGGCGGGTCGCTAGTAAAGATATATATTTAAACGAATTGCGAACCTCCTGTTTTCGTCGATTAAAAATGCTGATTTTTCGACAACTTCCAAAATTTAGAAAGTTACGCCATAGATTTCTGTTTAAGATAGAAGCTTATTGAAGCAGATAGAAGGTAGCTAACTCTTAAATTATCTCGTATAAACCTTTAAAGGTGCATATTTAAATATTCATAGAATTTCCGAGATCGGTACATATGCAAATGGTTCAGTATTTCCAATCCGTGTCGCGGCGCGGGCATGTGCATAATAATAGCGTCGGTCGTGTCTAAGGATGAAAGTGGTTGAGCTGGTCACACATCGTGCCGCTCCGTTAAAGCTTTCTGCTCAGTGCAAAACACCTGCTGCTAGAATTTCAAACAATAGGAAAACTTAACAAAACATCAAATTATCCTTCTACCATAAAAATATGAAGTGTAAACCTCTTTTCATTGACTTAATTGCATTCGTTGCTTATTGTATCTTGACTTATCTATCATAAAGTTCTTTTAATTCTTGAATTCGATTTGCGGTATTTGAAATATTTTCAAGTAAAAGTAGATTAATTGTTCTAATGAGATAAAGGTATACTTGACAAACGGTTGACTGAAAAGGAAATTCAATACCATAGAGTTTGAGTTGATTTAATGTCCCATAGAAACTGAAGTAGCTGGATACCGAATTTGCTACGAGATGAAATTATAATTTTAATTATTTTATAAATAAGCAGTGTTTCGACAAATTTACACATTATATTTTTGTTACATTATTTCATACGGTATTTGTCACGCCGGACCAACAAAATATTTCCATTTGTTTTATAATGTCATAAATTCCATATAAATTGCTGTAAACATTAAAGTACGAATTGACTAGAAGTCCTCTTCTACGTTCACCGTCTAACAACTCATACTCTAGTTAGCTCGTGTAAGATGACGAGTTTTAGTCCGAGTTTCAGTGCCCAAGGTCCTCGCGCCGGTATGCACCCCCGTGAAATACCAGCGCGCCAGTTTTAAACCCCGCAAAATTGCGTAATGTCACTTCGATACTGTGAACTGATATTTATGAGTCTATATTAAAACCAAACTGCTGTCAAATTGATTTACTCTGTGGCTGTTAATATATACCAGTAACAAAAAAGCACTATTAGGTATGTATCAATTACAAATTTCAGGAGAGCATGGTACAGTATCCAATTTTTACAGTAGCCAATTTACGTGGTAAATATATAACTAAAGTGGTTAGACAACAAGATGAATACATCTGCATTGATATGAACGGCATCATCGCTCGTTTGACTAATCAATCATTGGTGAGCCGTACGAAACCCTTGATTGGTGAATTCAAATTCACTTTCACTTGAAAACTGGTTCTCAAATATAAATAGCATTTAAACGTGTTGGAAAAATACTAAATCTATTTATTTTTGATTGACAGATGTGCGTTGGGATCGCTTAATTAATTAGTTAATTGTTAGGCAAAGAAATCGATTACATATTATTCAAAGTTTCTTTTTTCCGATTAAACACAAATGTAACATTTTAATCCATAATCACTTAAGAATAATCGCACTTTTCCACATTTAGTGTTCCGAAGGATTTTACATTTATATGTCATAGTGTATTAACGTGTTGTCTTGGCGGTAACTTTTTTGGGTTAATAGAATATTACCTTTGAAATTCTAAATTAAAATTAATTTAAAAAAAAAAATCCTATAAATTAAAAATACTATCTAAATAATGATAAATGAGGAAATTTTAAAGAGACGACAGGTTCAGGGTGCCGAGGAATAGTTATAATGAGTAATTTTATTTGTGTTGTAGTTTTTTAGGCTATGAAAAATTGTCCAAAATAGTAAAACTCTCACATTGTTTTGGTTTGGAGTATCTAGTCCTGCACATAAACAACGCATAAAATTAAATTAAGGGGAATCTTACAATTTTTTTTTAATACTTAGTATCTCCAAAAGTATATATATTTAAAATTAAGTGTTTAAGGAATAATAAAAAAAAACAGAGACAAGCGACTTAAAAAATATCGAATTTTTACAATAGCTGACGACGAAACCGATGATGTTTTTGTAATAAAGTTTTCTCTAAGTTCGATGAGCCAAAAGTTAACATCCGCTTTCTTGTCGAAAAGTAAATAAACATATTATAATAATGGATTACAAACTCTATAATCGAACGATACAAAAGCGTGAATTCCTAACTCCACCTAATCATTTGCATTCGGCTCTCTTTTGTCTGCATTTAGCGGGTGTGGTAGCGGTCGCACTCGTACACTGAACAGGGTATTTGAAACTGTTGTGTAATTAATTTAAATACTACTTAAAGCCATTTTATTGATTTATAAATATATTTATTGTTACTTATTTTAAAAATCGTAAGTCGATTTTAGGTCATAAACTTGAAGGGCATTTTTTAAGTGTGAAAATATTAAGAAAATAAATAAACGCTCGTCTACTCGTCCCTACTTTATGGGATTTATTTATAACTAAAATATGATTGATATTGTAAAATAAAAAAATATGTTTTTTTTATATATTATAGAAAACATATAATAAGATTTCACTCCCGTATTAATTACTTTATGATCACACTTACTAAATCTTTGGCAATATTTTTTTCAAAAACAGTTTATGAAGAAAATTTATGGTTAAATATTTTTTAATTCTCTTTTATGTCAAGCCAAAAAGTTTTTTTTTGCTAAAGAATACTTGTCAAATGACATTACATTTTGGTGTGGCAAATATTTTACGCAAATGTAATCCGCGCTAAACCAATTCAACTTGAAAGACAAAAAAAAACATAATTATTTCTTGTCTTGATTCTTAGAAAAAATATTGCCCAATAAACTACTAAGGGTGATCTGACAAACACTTAAAAAGGGGCTAGAGGGACACCTTTTAAAAAATATTTCAAAATTTAAGTTTGACAAAAACTTAATTTTTAAAATATTTTCATACATCAATCCTAGCGAAATAGTTAGTAAGTATCTTTAAAAAAGTATTCTTAACTTGAAATTTTAAAACATAAAAGAATAAGAAAATATGAACTGCCAAAGCAACGCAACGTTATTTGACTACATTATTTGACTATTGTTAAACTAATCAAAAATGCATTTCTGGTTTTAAAATCCGATGCCTACATTTTAGAAACGATCCCCGCTCGTACTGATAATAAATAAACGTTTATGCAACAAATATAAAGAAAAACATTTCTACATGGAAAACGAAATAAAAACAGAATTATTAGACAAAACATTTCACGTCTTATAGACTACAGATAAAATATCAGAATATGATTAGTGGTTTGTGATCCGAAGGCAAATAAGCAGTGCTTCATTCTAATAAACATAAAAATAAAAAATACCTAGGACATCCCACACAGCGCCATCCAATCCCAAACCGAGCAGAGCTTGTATTGTTAGTACCAGACCACTGACATAATATATTTTCTAATATATATATATATATATTTTTAGCACCCAGACAAATAAAGCAGATAGGTGGACACCTATTAGAGTGAAGAACCCAATACATCGCGGCAAAGATGCTGGCACAAGGACATCAAAAGTGGAAAGAGGTGGAAGACGTCATGTCCAAAAATAGGCAAATTCAGACTAAATAAAAAGACGGAGACGACAAAATAACCACTGATTTTTATCCGTTTAGTCATGGGTGTTACGTTTCTTTCGGATGATAGCTATTCCAGTTAGTACAGAAATGTCCAGAACACTAAATTAGTTATACTTAATTCATATTTCTAATAGAATTTGTCCGCAACACGTCGCTGTAGATAGCTAGGAATATAAAGTAAACTTAAAATGTCAAATGTAAAATGTTAGTTGTTCGCAGTGTCCGCGCCAACCAGTCTCGGCGGTCGGCCATACCGAGCTCCCACTTCGTGACTGTTCCCATTTCGAATTGAACGAGAATTTTCTTTCTCGATAAAGTAAATGATTAATTCACATAGTCCTGTTAGTTGCTGTGCTGTAACTGGTTTACGTAACTATTGTAAGAAGAAATGCCAATATATAATCGATTTGAATAAAAACTTCGCTTTAAATTCGGGTGCAACTTGAAGGTAAAGGCTAAAGCGTATGCATCAGGTTTGAACAAATTCCGGAAAACATCTCATGACAACCCGTTTTACGACTTACAGGTTACTTAGATCAGTAATTATTGAGGAAAATAAGATTTAAAAAAAACCAACATGGAATTTCTATTGTTTAATGATGAATAATATTCGAGAATATTGTTAATATTCCAATACCAATTAAAGTTTTGCTAAATTAAATCACAACCAGGTAATACCTTATTTGCTATTATGTTTAACGAGAAAAGCTCAAGCCACAAATAGATTCTCATATTGATACAAATCACAAAAAACATTATAATAAATATGTATTTGAGATAATAAGCAATGATATTAAACAGAGAAGATTCCATCGATTAATGAATTATCACAAAAAAATAGTGCAGTGTACTACTTTTCATGGAAGATTGGTCTTGGCCCCAAACTAAGGATTAGCTTCTGTTTTGAGTACCAAGCGAAGACACGTACATACATATAACAACCAAGACCCGGTACCAGTATCAATATTCATCATATAAATACTGACCCGACCTGGGATTCGAATCCGGAACCTCCAGCTTCGTAGGCAGGGTCGCTACCCACTAGACTAAGCGGTCGTCAGTGTATGCAATGTATGGGAAAGGAACCTTATTACTCTATGTTCATAATAATAAGAAGTACCTACCTATCGAATTTTATCGTATCGAAACCCCTATTTATGTAGAAATTTAAAAAATTATAAATTTTGTCACGAAATGAAAGACGCGTTTCTTACTTTTACTACATAGAAATAATTTTAGCTTTAGACAAAACAGTTAGTGAAATTCGAAGAAGCGGCGCAAAAGAAATGCATTATTGCCATAGCCTACGAGTATGTCGCAAGATTGTGTAGACTGCGTACATGCTCATATCTTCCCAATTTTTTTTTTAAATATCTGGGACATTCCACACAATGCCATCTAGTCCCAAAGTAAGTTAGTATTATGCTTGTACTATGGGGTACTAGACAACTTATATATACTTCAATATTTTTTTTTAAAGTTATGTATACATATATAGATACTTTTACACCCAGACACGGAACAAATAGAATACTACTAACACAGTCGAACCTTGCATGTAAAACGTAGATACGCCTATCGCGCGGAAGCTATTCCGTATCAATTTACTGTGGAATTAGCAGAATGTTTTGGGGTTAGCTGAATGACACATGCTCACAAAATTAACCCAAGTGAACCAAAGTGGCAAAATGAATAAACCGAAAAATTGGACTGAACCCAGATCAAACGACAGAACATTGTCCTAAAATGAAACTTATCCACCAAAAGTAATATTGGACCAGTCGTCATGGTATCCACCACAACTTTTTAAGAGTCAGTGCCGAATAATAGGTAAGTGCTACAGTCAAGAACTTCAGACAATGATGATAAAACTGACAGAAAAACAGCCCCGGCTGATTGATCGATCTTTACCATTATTGCTATGCGATAACTTAATAAAAAACCGTTCCACGCTACATGTGTTACACTTAGAAACTCTCCGTACTCTCACGACTTGGTACTTACAGGCTAATATTTATCCATTATTCCACAGAAGCAGTGGAAATCGCCTTTATGAACTTTTTTAAGTTGCTCCCCAGAGTTCTTACTGATTTGTAAAGGCTTTCCCGATCTCCCTTTTAAATGGTAGAAATGCTTAGATTATTTTGGTAGTTATTTAGATTAAATATTTATTTTCTTTAGTAATTTCTTTTATAATTGTAAAGGCTTCAAACCTGAAAAGGAAAAACTGAACTCTTAAAAGATCATTTTGCTCTCTATCTGTCAAGATAATTTATCTCAGGAATGGACAAAGGTATGAAGTTGAAATTGATACCAAATATCAAGGATACGGCCATTTATATCACCCATTTTAACAAACTCACTAATCAAAACGTATAGGGTACATCCGTTGATCAAGAATCATAAAATTCGGTAAGAAGCGAGATCTCACAGCACAAGTATAAAGGATAAATCCGATAATCGTAAATTTGCCAGTTAAACAAAAAGTTGTTTATTTTTGCGATTTTTTAATTTAATAACATTTTCGTGACATAGGCTTGAGTAGCAATAAATACGTTAAAACACCTTATATAACAGTATGAAACCCTCAGGTCGCGGGTTTGACTTGCACTCGATCGAAATTACTCAAATAGCCAATGTACCTATTTCTTTCAAAAAATATTACTACTCGACAGGCTTTTTCTGGAAGCTTGGGTAAAGTATTTTTGTAAAGGTATTTCCGTATATTTTTTCTATTGTCCGACAAACAAACAAACAAACAAACCAAAAAAAATTACCAAACAGGAATGCCACATAACCAATAGTAAATAGGGGCGCGAATTGCGACGCGGTGAGTGAAAACAAATACGTCATATTCACTTGTGTCGTTGTGCCACCGGAAGTCACACGAGCGACGCGGCGGTGGCGGAAAGAAATGAACTATATTTTAACTGTTCTGTGTAGAACTATATTATAAAAAATATTTAAGTATGTACATCAGTTGTCTAGTACCCCATAATACAAGCATAATACTTGCTTATTTTGGGACTAGATGGCGCTGTGTGGGACGTCCCAGGTATTATTATTATTATATTATATTATAATGAACGAAATAATCATATTGCTTATTCCGTTTGCGGTACGGGACATGACAGTCACTACTCTTCGCGGTCGTCACAAATAGCTCCAGGCCAAGCGGCTGTTAGATTCTCTAAACGCACACAGAAAATATCTTTGCCCTATACCAGCCCTTCCAAGTCTACTGGACTCTTAATTTAGTCACTTTACACAAAACTTTTTGGAACAGAACTAGTGACGGTCTACGGTCAGTCTGTCGGCCATAGGTAGAAATCTAAGCATAAAATATACGTTTAAACACAGAAACAATATAAGAAAATTGTTTTATTTGTAAAATTGCAGGATATTATTATATAATGTAGATAATAAAAAGTGCTGGTAGGTAACTCATTTACATTTGTCTCAGATATCGTTCTCGACATTTCCACCAGTTTTCGCTCTCTACGCCACGCCGTGTTTCCGCGTATCGTGTAAAAGTAAAACCGTAAACGCATCGTCGCACGCCATCGCGTGTCGATAGCTAAGTTAGGTCCATACCCGACGAGACTAGAACGAGATTCATAACTAATACAATTCATGTTATTATGTAAAATTCTTAGTAAGTATGTATGCGTGTGTGTGTTTGTGTGTGTATGTATATTGGCGACAATTTAACTTAAAAAGCATTTTGACAGATTTCAATTAAACTTTTTAAAGTGAAAGTTTAATATCAACGCGACGTATGTGAAGATAAAACCGATCTGACGAAAATTCGTCTGTCTCGGTAACTTTCAGTCAAGTTCGGCAGTTGGCGTAGTGTATAGCCTGGAAGCCTGTCGCTGATAATATTAACGATACAGTCGGGCAAATAACGATATAGCCCGTCGCCGATTATATTTACTAATATAGTCGGGGAGCCGATCGCTGAATTCATTTACAAGTTTATCACATTTCTAAAAACTTAATGAGGGGTAATAAACAAATTAAAAAAAAAAACATTCAATTTGCCTATAATTTTCTGGAATACCATTTCAACCGATTCGAGAGCGCAAGTACATCATTGTCTTTGTTCAAAATTTCATTTTGGCATTTTGAATGTTCAAAACATTCAAAATGCCACGTCAAGCTCATCTACAATAGTTCACATTTATACCTAAACATTACATAATAATTCAATGCAAGCTACGTGACCGACCTTGGTTTTTGTAACTCTTAAATAAAAATCTACTATTAAACGAATAATATACATCTATGTATTTACAGTTTCACATGCGATAATTTTAATTACACATTCAATATAGTATAAAACTCGTGCACCAGACAAGTTATCAAATCTGTATTAGGAAGTAATAATATATTAATTTTGTATTATTTTTATCTAGATTGAATCGTAACCTCTATAAAAAACTGGGCCGCACGTATCGGCAGCAACCTTGCGTGCTGTATAGACTTTGTTTTATTCAGGGTCCCAATTTCAGTTACTGAACGCCGACTGATTTAACAAATACAGTACTCGTGTAAACAAGAAATCGATATTACTATGAGACGATATAGACGCTGATTTTCAGTTTGCCCTCCCCGAACTGTTGATACCAGAAAATTTTAACATAAGGTCATGCTCGATGCTTATACCATTTCAATACAGTTTTTATAAGCAAACTTTTTCTATAAAGTTTTCCTGCGTACACAACTGCGTAAACAATTTATATAAAATAGTTAAATCACAACATACATAATATACCAAAAATGTGCTTGAATTTATAGTAATCCAAGCTTAGAATCGTAGACAAGCCGAGACCTAGGCGGGCGATGATATAGAGATAGCTTGAGTTCTGCATCTGAAAAGTGGCTAATATCCTTTAGACCACTTGTCATCGTGAAAAACATGTATGTTAACGAAAGAAGCGGGCGGAAATCCATATCTGTATATATCTACAAAACCTGGTTTCTCATTTCTGCCAAATTAATTTAAAAGTTTTATTTCAGTTAAAAAATCTTACATTTTTTGTTAGTTTATTGATTTTATTGAATGTTCAAAGTTTTCCTATCATATAGACGCTGTGCAATACCTAAACGTTCACCCGAGGTTATTGACCACAAAGCGCGTCTGATAATCCATTTCAATTTCTAAAAGCTGTCACTTTTGAACGTCATTAAGCTAAGTTTATACAGGTTTGTAGGCCACCACTCTAATAAGAACACTAAAAGAAACTAAGTCACTTATTTTTTCATTGGTTACAGCGCTACAAACAAATGTCTTAAAAACTAAGTGGATTAGAACAATTTAATCCCAAACGTTTATAATTCTTGAATTTATTTATTGACAAGTCTATTATATTCGTTGGAAGTTTATTATAAAATCTTACACAATTAGATTTTAATGAATTACTAATTTTATGGAACGTAGTATCGAATTACTGGGAGTTTATGTTTATTTTTATAGTATTATCATTGTGTATATCACAATTATTTTTAAATTTTGGTATAATTTTTCATAAATATACTGACAATGCACTGTCATTCATTTCTTTGGCTTTATCTCTAAGTGAAACTCTAGGGCCTATTTTATGTACAGCGCGAATAGCCGTCTTCTGTAGGACTAATAATTATTCATTAGCAGCACTACCCCGCAACAGAATACCATATAATACTGTACTGTCACTATGTGTGTCATTTGACGAATTTTTTTCACAACTGCGGAACTACAGTTCTACCCGGCCGTAAGTTATGCACACGAGTTCTAGAAAGCGGCTAAGTAAAAACAAGTTTAAAAAAATATTTCTATAGGTATTCTTATCGTTTTTTTATTTAATTACAAAACTACATTGTTTGACGTTATTATAATTAAATAAAAAATTACAAGATTACTTATAATTTTATTTTTAAACTTGTTTTTACTTAGCCGCTTTTTAAAACTCGTGTGCATAACTTACGGCCGGATACTGTAAGTTTATTTGAAATGTAAAAGCACCCCATTGGAGCTTGGTGTCTAACGTTATACCTAGAAATACTGTAGGATCAACTATATCCAATTCCTCATCCTCAATCACTACGCTCGTTTTGGTCTGTTTTACATTACGTGTAAGGAATTTAATTTCATTTAGTCTATTTCTCTTTTAGTAATAAACAAAATGGGTTTTCCAATGCTCCAATACACATTAAAAATACTGCAACTTGAAATAATATTCAACGCAAACTTCACGCGATGAGGTGTGAGCGAGATAATCTTATCTGAATATTTCCGTGTTAGAATAGGATAGCTAGAAGTGACGTGGGCGACATGATTGTTTACGCAACATTTTCTTTTAGCTTTCATTCATTTGTACTAATCTGTCCATAACTTTGTAGATAAGTAATATCATGTGTTTTGAACATGGTTTGAAAAAAGTATGAGGTCAATGAATTTCATGTCCAGGGAAATTAAATTATTACCTTATCTTTTTTGTAACTATAAACACGTCATAGACATACAATTACTAGTAAAGATAAAGTGCTACATGGGACGAAATTGTGGTGATTTTCAGGTCTCTATTTTACTATTCATTGTTTCATAAAAGGTGGATAATAATCTTTTATTACTTACTCTTCGTTAATAGTAATATCATCCCACATTTCCAAGAAATCCATACAAAGTTTTAAATACAATAAATACGATAATCAACGAAAAAAAAACGAAATTGTGAGTATTATTGTAAGTGTGCTAAATAAATATTTTTTCTTTCTTTCTTTCTTTAAAATTGAGCTAAAAAAACCTTAAAATGAGTTTAAACACTTTAAATGTTAGGTTAACAATCAAACCAACCAGTACTTGCGCCTTATCTGGCTACTAAATGGTCTGATAAGTTTATTTTACAGACAGGTGATGTATTCTACGAATAACTGCCTATTATAAACTGTTTATCTGGCTAAAACTAGGACCTATAACATTTCAAATCGTAATCATTCATCCATTTAATCCCATGTTATCAACTCCCACGTTCGTAGTCCGTACCGTGCCTCACCGTGCCTTATTCTAAGGTCGGGGATAAAGTCTTTTCGCAAATAGTTTGTATATACTTTTAAGTAAATTTCTTTGGCTGTACTAGTTGTATCTGGATGGTTTTGATACCATTGAAAAGTTTACATTTCAAAAAAAGAAACAATTTAGTGTAATATTGTTTCCCACCGGTTTTTATTTTTTTTTTTTTCTGTCAAAATGAGTGAATCTAATGAAGAAATTGGATACATTTAAAAATTTTATAATAAAAAAGGAAAATTAGCAACGCACGCTGCGATTTTTTTTGTGACGTTTATAGCCTTAATGCGATGTCAGTAAGAGTAGCACAAAGTTGGTTTTATGGTTTCAATCCGGGAATTTTCATGTCAAAGATGCACCTCGTAGTTACTACCTGGCTGAAGATCTGGGAATTGACCACAAAATGGTTTTGACCCATTTGAAAAAAGCTGGGTATACATAAAAGCTCGATATTTAGGTGCCACATGAGCTCACTGAAAGAAACCTAATGAAACGTGTCCTCATTTGCGATTCTTTATTAAGATGTAATGAAACCGAACCGTTTTTGAAGAGATTGATAATTGGTGATGAAAAGTGGATCAAGCACGTCAAGAACGTGCGAAAAAGGTTGTGGTCAAAGGTCGCAGACTGTGGCAAAATCCGGGCTAACTCGCAATAAGGTCATGCTGTGTGTATGGTGGGATTGGAAGGGTATTTGTTCATTATGAGCTTTTACCGCTGGGCAGAAGCATCGATTCGGATCTCTACTGCAAACAACTGATGAGATTAAAGCATGAAATTGAGAGAAAGCAGCCGGAATTATTCAATAGAAAGGGTGTGGTCTTTCATCACGATAACAGTAGACCTCATACATCTTTAGTCACTCAGAAAAAATTAAAAGAGTTTGACTGGGAGGTGTTAATGCATCCGCTATATAGCCCTGACCTTGCTTCTTCAGATATCCATCTGTTCCAGTCTCTTCAGAATTCTTTAGACAGTATCAGGTTGAGATCAAGAGAGGACTGCCAAAGTCCCAAAATTTCTACAGCAACGGGATCATGTCACTACCTACGAAATGGCAGACAGTCATCGAACAAAATGGCACATGTATATTGTAATTAAATGTAAATAAACTTTGAAAAAAAGTGTTGAGTTTTCATATAAAATGTGATGAAACTTTTTCCCCGACCAATATATTCAGTACTGCATCACATCAAATCGTGTTTACTCATTCACTCAGATCTATAATATTCATTCAGTTTACACATTCATTCACTAATTCACCACAAACGGTACTAAATCGTAAAACAAATTTTAATATCGAATGTACGAGTGAAAATATTTTAGAATCCCTCACCAAATTATTCTCATTTCCCTTTTTCCTTCATCATCAGATCTGATCACCGTCTATCTAAAATGTATCCATTGAGATTACAGCACTGAGCTACCTCTGCTATATGTTGATGAGTAGTTGGGTATCCTACAGACTGCAGGTGATACTGCAGCTTCAAATCAGGGTACCACGTTCTTGTTATATCGTTGAAGTAACAGGATACAAAGTTTCGAATCGATCAAGCCTGTGGAATTTGCTCACATCCCTTTATCAACTAGATAAGAGGTGATGATCTTCAAACAGCTGAAATATTCTCTATCAAATCAAAATCGGTTCATCCATTTCGGAGCTACGATACAACAGACAGAAACACAGACGCCATATCAGCTTACTATGCCTCACTACAAGGGCTTAGGCTTCCCCTCGGGATGAGGGTGTTCGGAGCTTAATCCATCACATTGCTCTAGTGCAGGTTGGATTTTAACGACTGCTATCTGATGATGGTAACCGGGATCGACGGCTTAACGTGCTCTTCGAGGCATAGAATCAGTGATAGTTATGTACTTAAGTCAGAAAAAACTAATTGGTCTTTCCCCCTTTCTGGGATTCGAACCACGAACTTATAAACAAGAAGCGGGCTCGCCACCAACACGGCTATAACAACACTATAGACAGACAGATCCGAAATACAGACACACACGTTAATCTTATAGCACCCCTCTGTTTGCGTTGGGGGGTAAAATATACCCCTAAAGGGCTAAAGGGGTAAAAATAATGTATGTAATAAGTATGTATGTAATAAGTAAGTAATAAGTATGGAAGTTTGTATGAGAAGTTATATGTAAGGTATTTTAAGTTAAAACCATGAAATCTATTATTTGGTTTTATGATTAGAAATTAAAAAAAACGCGTTTCAGAAGTTTAACCTTTAAGGAGGTACAGTGCGTCCGTTCAAGTGGTTAGCAGTACACCCGCAGGGTATTTTGGACACTATGTAAAAATAACACATCATTTACTGACTGATTGGCCTAGTGGTTAAAGACTGTAACTGCAGAACCAAGGATCGCGGGTTCGATTCCCACCCGGGACAAATATTTGTGTGCATGAACATGTCTATATTGTTCCGTGTCTGGATGTAAAATATCTATATATGTATATATTACGTAAAAAAAATTATTTAAGTATGTAAGTATTTTTACATCAAGTACTTTAATGAAACGCTACGAATCGCATTGGGTGTTTATTATAAAAAAGCGCGATGGACCAACATACACTGTGTGTGTACAGTGCGGGCCGATTCTTCGGATGCCGCATATATATAATAATACTAGCGGCCCGTCCCGGCTTCGCACGGGTAGTATTCGTTTCTCATAAGAATCACTTTTTTTATCTCAGTCTTGTCTCATTCCCGTTCTTCCTTTCATTTTTTCGTTCCCATCGCAAAAATACTTTATTATGTCTGTTCTTGGCCCTAGTGTAGCTTCGTTTTCGTTTCCATTCTCATCAAAAATAACTTTTTTATCTCCGTCTTAACTCATTCCCGTTCTTCTCTTTCCCGTTTTTGTTCCCATCGCATAAATATTTTATCGTTTCCGTTCCTGGCCCTGGTCTCATTTCCTTTTTGTTTCCATTCTCATCAAGTACAACTTTTTTATTTCAGTCTTAACTCTTTCCCGTTCTTCCCTTTCCCGTTTTCGTTCCCGTAACACAAATATTTATCGTTTCAACAATTTCTGTCAGTCTTAATTAAATAAATTACACTTTTGCGAAATAATATTTAGTTATGCAATTATTAAATTACTAAAATGGCTATTAAAAAATAAGGGTTGATCGTAGAATTGTGAAAATTGAGGATTGTATGTATTTTTGTATGTTGTATCATAAAAAAATAGAAATTAAAAATTTTGTCTAAAAAAAAAATTTAGGGGTGGACTACCCCTAACATTTAGGGGGATGAAAAATAGATGTTGGCCGATTCTCATAGATACCGGATAAGCACAAAAAATTTCATCGAAATCGGTCAAGCCGTTTCGGAGGAGTATGGCAACGAAAACTGTGATTACTAAAATGGCTATTAAAAAATAAGGGTTGATCGTAGAAGGGTTAAAATTGAGGATTGTATGTATTTTTGTATGTTGTATCATAAAAAAATAGAAATTAAAAATTTTGTCTAAAAAAAAAAAAATTTAGGGGTGGACTACCCCTAACATTTAGGGGGATGAAAAATAGATGTTGGCCGATTCTCATAGATACCGGATAAGCACAAAAAATTTCATCGAAATCGTTTAAGCCGTTTCGGAGGAGTATGGCAACGAAAACTGTGACACGAGATTTTTATATATTAGAAGATAACAATGACGTAAAGAGGTAAAATAGGGGATGAAAGTTTGTACGAAGATTCTATTATTTGTAAAGTTAAAACTATGAAATTGGTGTTTAGGTTGGAAATTAAAAAAGATAAACTGTGAAATTGGTGTTTAGCTTTTTGGTTAGAAATTTAATAAACATCGTTTAAACATTGAAAAAATTTAACCCCGTAGGAAAGTGAAACAGTTTCAAATGTTATTTAACCTTTTGATTGGAAATTGAGCGCGTCCGCTTCAATAAAATAATGTATCATACGCTATTTCACACCTCTAGAACATAACAAACTGATGACTATGACTTTTTGAATTTCGGGAAAATACTGATTATTACCGGAGATATAACAATTTCAAAGTTTGTTATTTTACGACACACACGTGACGTCACTCGGTGCCACTACGTTGAAATAATCCACGTTAGCCTATAGTAATGTAACCGAGTCACATAATTGAACGATTTATTTTAAAAAATTGTATCTTCGGCATTTTGTAGATATCAATAAAATTCTTTCACTGGATAGTTTTTCTTAACAAATATAACTTATTTCTATAAAATGCAAATGACATGACTCGCTCGTTCACGTGAGCAAAGCCGTGGGCGGACGCTCGTCTATTCAATAATAAACAAACTTTTCGGCGTGCATGACTGTTTTTTTTAATCATTATAATTTTTATTATGAAGCTCTCTACAAGTATTTGACATTGGGAACACTGAAAGCTAAATTCATCACATTAATTCATGTAGCGTTTCTTTGTATTATAGTAATAATGGTTTAATATGTGATATTATAATTAAATGCTCAAATAGTCAAATAAAAAAAAATTACATTAAAAAAAATAATGAATAGCTAAATTAGATTTTGTGCGAAATAAATTTACATAAACGCCAAAAATAGATGAAATAATTTTTATTTAAATACGGATGCAGGCCAGGAAATTTTTTTGAGACAACTTGCGTTTTGAGTGAAACGGGTCACCTTTGTCTAGCTTGGTTTAACGGCCGCCGCCCAGTCTAGGATAACAAAAATCACCCTCGAGAATAATCTGGAATCTATTTAGCTCGTTTTAAATCAAGGAAACAGTTTTTTCATCATTAAAAACGACAAACTGTCCGTTTTTAGAAACCGAAAGTACTCGAAGCACAAAAGCGTGCTTATGAATGGTTATCGCTCTAAAAAGTCGTCGATTTTATCTATCGATTGCCTATGAACGAAAACATTAATATATTTCCGTGACAGGTTGTTTTAGTATTTTTATAATATCGAAGCTTTGGCGTCTTTGTCGTCTGTTTTGCCGGTCGATTTTCGTTTCTCCTTGGACGTCGGAAGCGCGGGCCGACTCCACTTGACCAACATCAGCCATTGAAATGTCAGTGTGGCATTTAGTTCTATGTTTTTGCAGCGATTTCCCTATTTTTCGGACGTTGAATAAGCGGCCCGCGCCTATGCCTCGTTACCGGCGCTGTAATACGTTGTCGCTCTCTATCAAGTGTTTTTTTTTTTTCGAATATGTTTCGTTCGTTTCTTTTTTGCGTTCAATGTAAACATGCGACTCGATGACCAATTACATGAAATTGGTACTAAAAATATAATTTTTAGAGTTAAAATACTTTATGGTTAATAATAACGGTTTAATATAGTCGATATACTCACTCAGTTTATGTTGAAAGTGTTAATTGACAGACGTGATTGAAAAATCGTCACAGCTGACACTGCACAACTAATCTCCAGTCGTTGCCACATACACTAAATAGTTTAATCTCAAAGGCAGAACGAGACGTGTGTGAGACGAATCTGAAACGAAACATTTTCAATATTAGTATATTATGTGCATATTATATTTATGAATTATATATAAACAAAAATTTTAAGTCATTAAATTCCCGTCGGAAAGGAAAAATATTCGTGAAAAGTGAATGTGTATAAAATTTAGTATTGCTAAATTATACTCTCAATTTGACTAATAATAATAATAATATCTGGGACATCCCACACAGTGCCATCTAGTCCTAAAGTAAGCAAGTATTATGCTTGTATTAAGGGGTACTAAACAACTGATATATATACTTAATTTTTTTTTATAATGTATACATATAAAGATACTTTTACACCCTGCCACGGAACAAATAGACATGTTTATGCACACAAATATTTTTCCCGAGCGGGGATCGAATTCGCGATCCTCGGCTCCGCAGTTAGGGGCTCTAACCACTAGGCCAATCGGTCAGTCAAATTGGTCAAAATCAAAAAAATTTCATTTGGTCAAGTGGTTACTATGGTGGTTACCACTTGAACATAGGAGTCAGGTCTAAATATGACCAAAATTTTATTCTGATTTGTAAATGAAATAACTTATAGTAAGGAAAACTCTTTATGCGAGTCTGTCTCGCACTTGACAGGTTTGTGTATCATTTCTTAAAGATTTGTACGCCTGTGACGTGTCTGTGATCAACGGCACGACGTTTTACTGCAGCACTCCCTGGTGGTCTATACTCTTAAAACCTGTCTAAAAACCTTTTCGGAGATGGTATTTATATATGTAATGCGAAATGTCGTATAAAAATTAACCCAGCCGTTTTAGAAAAACATCTACTATAGCGCCTCGTGCTAGCCTATAATAATAGAAAACAGGGTAAAGCACTTATACAATTATAAGCACCATTTAAGTAAGTTTCAATAAAAATATTCTCATACTATGTAAGTTAAACCATCACAAATATATATGACTAGCGACAAATCTTCTGAAAATTGTATACAATAAGATAGGCGACTTTGAAATAATACCAAGTAGTGTTTTCTGTACTAGTATTTAAATCACGCGAGTACTTCATAGGACTGCGCTATCTACACTTCAGAAAAAAAAAATACACAATTGTTATAGTTGTGACAAAAGCGAACGCTATTCGGATAACGAGCGCGTGTACCGATCGATTTCGAGTGATAATGGAGCGAAATGGTGGCGTGGGTGCAGCGGGCGGCGGGCGCGGCGCACCCGGATCTAGCTCGCGATAAATCATGCCTAGCCGCCGGCCGCCAACGAGCCACAGTCTAAAATAAACGGTACAGTGTGTAAAGTAGCTAAGTTCCGGTCTGAGTAAAGCTTACTTCATTTACATAAAAACCAAAATCGTCGTTTTCAGGAGGAGAAGTAATAAAAAAGAGGCAGGTCTCTCAATCAATCATTGCGAAACAATTTTAATCAATCACTCAATCAACGAACCGGTCCAAAAGCTGCATCATATGGATCTTTATACCTACTTACATATTTTTATTTCGATGATACCGTTCACCTATCGGCGAGCCTACTACCGGTATTATAAATACATAAGTTAATTAATATTTAAAATATATATAATATATAACATTAATATATACAATATTTACAATATAATAGTTAATAAATACATATTTACTTAATAAGAAATGCGTTCTGTTGTTTGGTGTAAGTGTTTTTTGTTTACTAATGTATTTGTGGTTATCTTCATTTTCCTTTTTTTTGTATTAGTTCTAATTAGTTCATAAAGTTTACCATAATTGCATGTAATTTACAGTTATAATTGAGTTGCAAATTCAACATGTATATTATAGAATTTGACATCAAACTCAAGTTTAACTTTGTAACTTGTTACTTTATAAATAAATAAATAAACAAACAAGAATAGTATTTCTTAGTTTAATATTTCATGTAATTCGTAAAAGCTATTTTATCTTCAGAGTTGCGATTCACAGCACCCGAGAATATCCGAGCTGATTGGCAAGCATAGCCTCATGGTTGATATTCCACCAATTTGTACCAATTGGGCGCACTGTGCTCTTTCTTACCTTCTGACTGCGCCCGTTTTCTCTCCAACTTCGTTAATATACCTTTGAATTATACCGAACAAAGTTTTAATAGACTTATTCATTGTTAAAGGCAGTAGTTTCGTTCATATGTGCGTAAAAAATGAATACATCCACGCCTTAGGGCTCGTTTTGTGAATATAAAATCTACGCCTTTTAATAACGGAATCCAACGGAATAATGACGTTTCGTTATTACCTTTATTTCAGACACTTAATAGCTTTTCTCTATTTTTATTATATATTATCTATATTGTATTTCTTCTACAGGAGGTTAATATATGCTTATTTTAAATTTAAATATCGAGAAAGTTCTCTTATTAAATCGGTTTTCGTGACATATACACAATTTTATCAACATCTGTGTGTGGATTACGGATAATGTACACATTAGCATAATTCGGTAGGCCGGGCAGTCCGCGGCCCCGCCCCACCCCGCACAAACCTCGCCCATCGCACGTACACGCCTAGCGAAATTTTCTCTCCACTCTTTCTAATAATACTATTGGCACTAACTCCCCACCAATTTCACATTACGTAAGTCCAGAGACTCATCATAGATTTTTTTTTCGATGATAAAGTTATTGGTCTGCGAAAATATACGTACATGTAATAAAAATATTAGAAACCGCATATGTCTTAAGTACCATTAGTCGTGTATAAGTCAATAATTCATTTAACTATACAGACTTTATGAATTTTCTAATACAATTTTAGGTATAATAATTTAAGCACTACTGACTTTTTCTCTAAAATGGGACTGTTAGGATATATATTAAATTGTAAGAGATATGAGGAGACTGCTTTTATAAACTTTATTCAGCTCTTTTTTCATGAAACTGAAATTTGCTTATTTCTTTTTTTTACACGTAGCAACTCCTTTTTTATTGGGAATAAATCATTTCATCAGACCTTAAACATCCGCACACGAGAATCCGGTTAAAATTTTGAAAAAATAAAAAACTGTTATTAAGTCATGCAATTAAGTACAAAGACTGAGTAAATTTTAAAATATCAAAATCGGTATAATTTGTTCCTGCGTACAATTTTATTTCAGCTCATAATTAGAAAAAATTCTAAGAATAATTCTTGCTGTACACTTGCTAACACGGTTTCATAGGAATCATTGAGTAAATTAATTTGACAGCAGCGTCTGGTTGTAACAGAGTCACGTCAGTTCACCGTATCGAAGTGACATTGCGCAATTTTAGGGGGGAGTGGGGGATGAAACCGGCACGCGGGGATTTCTCGGGGGTGAAGAGCGGTTGAACAGCGGCGTGCGGGGACCTTGCGCACTGAAACTCGGACTAAAACTCCCCATCTTACACCATGCAGCTAGATATAGTATGAGTGGTTAGACGGTAAACGTAGAAGAAGGCTTCTAATCAATTCGTACTTTTAAGATAATTATATTAAAAATACGTGTTCAATGTGACCCCCGTTTTCTATAAAGATCGCACTTGACCAAAAAAAATTGTATGCGAATTCAATTTTTATCAAAAAAGAGCTTAAGTTCCTAAATATACAATTTCTCGTATCTCTCTCTCGTATCACTTTAGGTTATATATGCCTATACTGTCCCATTTTAGAAAAAAACACTATACAACGTTTTCGGATTTACATCAAACTTATTTTGGAATTCAATAATTATGGTCATTTTTATTAATCATAAAAAAGCATTTAAATATCAAATATATATTGGGTACATAATAAGGAAAAATAAGCAATCATTGACCTGTCCCGGCAATAAAACATCTGCAGAGGCATTTTTCATTCCTGTACGTAATTTGGCATTGTCGATCGCTTCATTTAAATTCTACAAATAAAAATCAACATATACATATATATATATATATCAATATAAAATATATATATATTTTAAATTGACCTTTTCTATACTTTTTTTATAATATTTTATAATTTTTTATAATATATTTAAATCATAATACCGATATTTTCTCCAGTCAAATTAGATATGTTCTATATAATAGTTGTGCCATTTCTTTTAAAACTTTATCAATGTATTGTTGTTGTGAAGATATGATTTACAAAATTCAAATAGAATATTTTTTTTTATACCTAAATATTTAATTTTGTAAATTTTACGTATTATATACAAAGACACAAAAAAAAGCTAGCAGAAAATAAAATAGGCAGTTAGCTTTTATATTCCTCAAATAGTAAAAACTTGTAAACAAATAACTAACGCATTATTCGCCGCGCACGCAGGCAAAATTGCAAAATTGCGTACAATAAGTTAGTTAACAATAAAACAGGCTTCAACTCTTTCGACGTTGCCCTTTAGTTAATTGAAAAACATTTCTCATCGGCTAAAATAAATGAAGATGACACCTGTTGTAAAATGGTAATGTGTAAATAATAGCGGGTGGGTTCCTCAATTAGACAGAGCAAGCGGACGCGGGTCATGGGTCACAGACCGAACGGGTCATAGCTCGTTACGGTGGTACATAAAAAAAGATTATACACACGTAACGATCCCATTGTTTCCTTTTATTATTAACGACTCATCATTGTTTATACGTGTTCCGAATCAGACGACCTGGTTTCTAGTCTAGTGATAGAGTATTTCAAGTATGCATTTGTTTATGAAATAATTAAACGTCGAGATAAAGTTGGTGAAGTTATTCTTTTCTGCATGTGTTGACATGTTACAAGATTCATATGACTTTTACCGATCCCAGTTCCACAGCCTTACTATTTCTTGCTCTAATTGAAGAATTGGAATTCTTCAATTTTATTCCCACTACTATTCGTTTTAAAACTCGAATTTTGCTCGTGTTCAGTCGAAAAGGTGTCCTTTTCATCTTTAATTTGTCAGTTTATTTACTTACTTCATTTTAATATTGAAAAAAAAATACAAAAAAATATTATTATTATTATTCGTAAATGTATATGTACCTAATTAC
Organism: Luffia ferchaultella; assembly: GCA_949709985.1. Taxonomy (NCBI): domain Eukaryota; kingdom Metazoa; phylum Arthropoda; class Insecta; order Lepidoptera; family Psychidae; genus Luffia; species Luffia ferchaultella. Next base: position 14,095,932 of record OX453242.1, on the reverse strand, counting down.
TACTGGGATTTAAATTATTTGTTTTTATTAAAATACAAAATTATATGTTTTTTTTTTATTAGTCTGATTCTAAAAATTCTAAAAATAGCAATGTGTTGTACATCCCATCTTATATTTTGAACCCCAATTTTATCTAGTTAAATGTGAATGTTTCAATAAAATCGGTTCACTGATTCCTGAATTATGGACGTACAAACAAACATACAAACAAGATAAATAAAAAAAATGGTTCGAAATTGTCGATAATCACTCGACTGCAATATTATTATTTAAATATTTTTTTCATATACAGACAGCATACTTTCGGCACAAAAAATAGTTATGGAAGAGTAAAATTTTATTGGTCATGATCATGATGGTCATTGGTCATGTCCATATTTTTTAACTTTTTTTTTGACGTTTTGAAAGTCAACAAAACCGATTTTAAAAAATCCTACAAGATAAAAAAACACAGTTTGAAAAACAGTTTTAATGACATAATGAAATAACAAAGGTAGTTCCATATTCCATCCGGTATAAGTAGATAAGCATTCAAAATCACATTCTGATCCACAACACTACGAATAATCCCAGAGGTGTTTTTCGACAAAATCCGGGAGTGTTGCGAAAAACCTAATTGAATTCTATAAAATGATTTATCTGTATGTTGACAGTTAAAACCATAATAAATAAGCATAATATAAAATATTTATTAAGATTATATTCGTGTAAGGTTAACGTGTAACTTGACTGACAATTTTTTGTTGGGTATTATCAATCTCAGTTGATAATTTTACGAAAATACTTATAGAGCGTACTGCAACCGTATCTTGTTTGCAAATAATTTCACTTCTCTGTTTTACGCTATGACTTTATAATATATCAACCGAAAAAAAAATACCAATTCTCCGTACAAATATATTATTTGATTTTAAGCAAGTATTTACCTTAATATGATACGCTGAAAAGCTCTGTCGGTATTTCTTTGTATTATAACTGCAGATAAATTTATCTCCTCCACCATGCACAGTAGCAACGTAGATCGCGCTTTTTGCTGCTTTGCATACTTGTATTTTTATAAAGCTCATTCCACTAACTACTAAACTGTTATAGACATATAACTATATTAAAAGCGACAGTTTGACCGAGGTTCTGCAGCTCGGTGGTGTTTTACCGGGAAATCGAGCACAGTGTCAGAGACAACACTGATTGATTGACTTTCGCGTTGTACGTAACGAACATGCTCCGAGTAATATTAGGGGCAGACGAAACGAGAGCGTGCGCGACACGTAGGCGGTGGAAAAATTCTATGCGCCGCGGCGGCCATACTTATTGAGTTTTGCTTTTTTTCGTCGTAAAACGCATAGCGACTGATCTCCAATAGAAAATGTCGCTTCACCGTTCGAAAGTGGACGTATTAAATTTAATCTATGATTACAGTTTTTAGGCCTCGTTAACACTAAGTGTTGTACGCGTGTAATGATTTTCACTTGAATCTACAAGTTTCTTGTTTTTTTTTTTTTTTAATTCGAAAGCAAGCCTGTTTTCAGTTCACGATGTGCAAACTATCTGTCCATACCTACCCATATTAATATAAAAGAATCCTTTGTGTGCTTGTGTGTGTGTGTATATATTTGTAACGACCGACCCAAAAATACATACAAAAAGTGTGCAGAGATCTCTTTTGGAGAGGTAGTATTGCATATCTATAATATATTGTGTACATTTATAGTTTTAAGGTATGTCTTCGAAAGTGTATACATCTCATCAATTCTGTACTTTAATCGATGGAAATTCCCAGACAGCGGCACGTTTTGGATGTTAATGTTTAAATATATAACCATTTCAAAGCGCCCACACGACAATTTAAAACTGTTGCCATGACGATTGGAATTACTATTTATAAATTCCTTTTCTGGTTTTTTTACAAATTTATTCATTAAACTTGTATGTATCTCTAAGTTGCTTGATTTTGTTTTGTTAATAACTACGACGTGGTTATAACAAATTTAAAAAAAAATAAGAATGACTGTAATCACACATGTTAGAAATTTTTACACTTTATTTTTTTGAATAATTAATATTGTAATTAATTAAAGCACTTCGGTGTATCAGATAAAATAGAAATTTTTACAGTGTACACAGACTTGACTACTGACATTGCTACAGTAACTCATTTGATTCATAACGAGTTCGCTTTCTGTATTCACTTGTCAGATATACACTCCGCGGAGAGGAAACGTGATATTATTTTATACTCCGTGACAGAGTGGTACAGTAGTTATCTGGTGGTACTAAACTGATCTTAGGGCACTCCATACCTCATTGTCGAAAATTTGGGACTAACTGTTGGATTTTCAATATCGTATATGATTCGACGCACAGTGTATTTTTAATTGTTTAATTTGTGTTTTTTACCAATGTTCTTTTCTAGGGATAGGCATCCATCGATTCGTATGAATGTTATATTTGATTAACTTATACAATGCCTTGTACTTTTTTAAATTTGTGAACAGTTATTACAACGTCCATATAGTAAAGAACTGATGATACACTCAGTGGCGTATTCAGGGGGGGGGGGCGTGGGGGCCGGGCCCCCCCCAAACACAATGACATAAATTCACTTAAAAACATTCTGCAAGGAGATCTACACTGCAATTAGAATCTTATGCATTTCTATTTAATACTCGGTGGAAGAAACGGCAAAAATAATCAACGTATGAAGAACGGTATACGGAAAAACTATATAAAGTTTATGTTATACTGTTTTTGTTTCTTTTGTAAATGTATATACAATAAATAAATAAAAATAAAAATAAATAAACTCAATATAATAGTAAATTATTTACACCACCAAAGTACCTATAATACAATTAAATAAGTATAGTACTATTTATTGAATGTTGACCACATTTTACTTAATAAGTTCTTTTCAAACATGGCATTTTTAGAGTGACGAATTTCCATACAAACGGCGTCAACGGCTGCACCCCATCAAACCTTAACCGAACAGCGCAAAAAATAATATATGGTATTCAGATCAGCAAAAACTAGGTTTACATGTTTTACAAATTTTTAATAATACTATACGAGCCATTGGCCACTCCTTGGTTCCACAGAAACCCAGCGTCTCGGCATTCAAATGCCCTGACATATAGCTGAGTGGAAACCATTTTGGTCACTTACTTTTTGTTATTGTTTTAGTTTATTTAGAATCCCGACTGTTACATTTTTATTTTTTTATTAATTTACTTTGTTTATTTTTATATTTCTAATTTTACCTGTTATATTTTAAAACATTATTACTGGTGTTATTTGTAAGTGTGCCAAATAAATATTTTTTTCTTTATTTCTTTCTTTTACCATTGGAAATGGTTATCAGATACTTTTTCTGTGAGACGTAAATTTGGCTATATCTTCGAGGATAACGGAGGGATCGGGGTCCTATGGGTTTCAAAAGTTGCAAATTTATCGGGTATATCCGTTGGAAATTTTGAAAATCGGTTGATAATTTTTTTTTTAAATTGAAATTATGTCTAAAAATGGGGATTTTCGGGTGTCGTTTTATACAAAAATATGAATATTTTCGAAAATATTTGAGTTATCGAAAATTAGCCAAAAATCCATCTGAGGAACTAAATTGTCTAACGAATGGTGAATACGGTTTGAAAATCGGTTAATAATTGCGGTGGGCCCTGAAAATTTACAAATTTCAAAAAACTTGTATTTATGAATATGGGCATGGTATATGTGGAAATGTATAATTGCTGGTTGGTTTAAGTTTTGAGTTGTTTAGTTTTCATATTACATGATTTCAAAATAAATAAATTAACACTATAGGTACGTGAATTTTTATTTTTTTCTAAAACTTCTCAAGTCATTTTCAATGCCTACGATGGTAGCGGGAACTACAAAATCTGTAAATTTTTGAATTTCCTAAATACATCATAAGAAAAAGAAACTTAAATGCGTGGGATTTTTCTCGAAATTGTTTCACCTTTCACAACATTTTAACATGAAAGTAATTGCATTTTGATATCTCATCAAAATTCGTTATTTTTTTATATTTTTCACATGTGAGAATACAATTAGTTTCATATTAACATGTAAAAAAAGACAAAAAAAAAATTAAGAAAGTTTTTTTCTTATGATGTATCAAAATATTTTAAATAATTAAAAAGGTATAAACCTATTTTTTGCTGATCTGAGTACCATATATTTGTTTGCGCTAATCAGTTAAGGTTTAGTGGGGCGCAACCGTTTTCACCGTTTGTATGGGAATTCGCCACTACATGGCCACTACACAATCCAAATTGACTTATTGATTCTCAGTAAAATTAAGCAACACATTTTATATCTATGCATTTTCTCTCCATGAATAGGTATTTTGCGTTTCCTGTGGGAATGAGAAAACTTTCGTACATATTACGGATTTTTGATTTAATTTTAGGCGTAGGAATTTCTGAGATAAAGGGCAATGGGAGATTATTATATATTTTCTTAAATGTCTATTAAACTACGCATTTTAAAATTGTAATAAACATTGTGAAAAATATATATATATATATCTCATAACGAGCACTTTCATTTGATATGAACCATGACATCATCATCATCAGCCCGTGTCTCTCCACTGCAGGATATAGGCCTCTCCCAAGGCTCGCCACCACACACGGTCCTCCGCCTTTTGCATCCAACTACCCCCGGTATGATGCTTCAGGTCATCTGTCCATCTGGCCGGGGGGCGTCCAATGCTTCGCTTTCCGGTACGTGGCCTCCATTCGAGAACTCGTCTACCCCATCGGTTATCAGTTCTACGGCAAATGTGACCGGCCCATTGCCACTTCAGCTTGCTGATCGCTTCGGCTATGTCGACAACTTTGGTTCTTTGACGGATTTCAGTGTTTCTGATTTTATCCATCAAAGAAACACCGAGCAAAGCCCGCTCCATAGCACGCTGAGCAACCCTGACATAGGGACTTGAGAATTGTTTTTAATAGTATAATTTTCCCCCAAAATGATATTATTTGTTTATGGTTTAGTTTTTCCTGTAAAATATAAATGAAGCTCTATTTTCCGTATTTATTTTTACAAATTTTGTTCACTACAGTTTCGGGGTTTCAAAATTAAAGAAAGTTCAATACCCCCCATATTGAATTTTCTTTAATTTTGAAACCATGAATATTAAAGTTAAAAATAAAATATGCTTGTACTTTTTATAATAAGCACTTTCATTTGACACATCACTAGGAGCACTTAACAAGTTTTTTTTATTTTCTACTTTGCTCTCTAAAATGGAAATATTTCATTTACGCTATACGTTCGTTATTGGGCCACCAAACTCTGTACATGTATCGAATTTCAACTTTTGCATCTAGTAGATTCGGAGAAAGAGGGTGTGACAGACGGACAGACAGACGGACACCAGAATGACCCTATACAGGTTCCTTTTTTCATCTTTGACGTACGGGATCCTAAAAAGGAACTCTCATAGATTCACTACGTTGTCCGTCGTAAGTCTGTCCAGACCTTTTTTCTCCGGAACGCGTGGAGGTATCAAGTTGACAGTATCAAATACTTAGGTTAATTTATTTATTATATGAGATGTCTTCATGAATTTAAGAAAACTCCCTAGCTTCCTTATGAAGATTGTAGAACGTGGTTTGCATGTATATAGCACTAATATAGGCTTTAAGTTTAATGAAAAATATGGGCCCCCCCCAAGCTTGAATCCTGGATACGCCACTGGATACACTGATAAATATTATTTGAACACAAAAATTTATGAAGATTTCAGTTTCGCTGGGATAAATAATTTTAATAATTATACTAATATTCCACAAAATATTATATTATTTGTGATTCCATTAAATTTAATTAACTAATTTATTTTTGCAAGTTTTGTGATTAGAACATAATTATTTGATATACTATACTATTTATAATGCTTATCCTAAATAATATTATAGATCTAAATATAATAAAAACTAAAGAAAATTATCTCAAAAGACCTAAAGTAAAAACTAACATTAAATTAAAATCTAATTAAACACTAAAATTATCTACAAATAAAAAATATATAAATCGGTGCCGTGCGACAGAGCATCCATAACGATGGCGACATAATCCTGCTGTACGAAAATGCTCATGTGTTGCCTGAGGTAATAATTTTTTTTTTTTTTACCCTTGCGACGGGAAGGCGGATAAAACTGCTGAGCTTCCGCGCGCCACAACTGAGGTATTAAGCGCCAGCCCTCCATTTACCCAAGGCGTCGACCAATGGCGTTCCTTTACTGGAAAAACCGACGTGCCTCATGCCCACATGGCAGTATCTCGACACCAGAAAGTGCACTTGTGCCTTTTGAGATTTTCAACAGCGATCGCTGCCGTATCTGCAGGGGTTTGAGTAAAATCACCAATGCTACAAAATACTGCAAGCCTATACATACAATATAAAAAGGTATGCAGAGGTCGCCCAGTTGTGAAACGGTGCCAGAGGACTAACGCAAGTGCGCACACCAGCGACCACCTCTGTTTCCAGAAAACAATGGTCATGTCGTCGGCGCTCTTGTCGCCACGCACAATACCCTTCAACTCGAGTATATCTGGTACTTTGACTTAGACAAGAACCCGACAAATGATATCGTCAAATGCAGGTATGGTGCGACATGCAGCCGGCACTGCGAATGCAACAGAGCCCGTGATAATCGAGAGGGCCGACGCCATGTCGCACTGGCACCGATCCGGTGAGGCACATCAGTTCTAACTCCTAGACGTAGTCGAGTGGACAGAGAGAACGTTTTATTATCCAGCATTGTGCCTAAATTCGTATTTGGAATCGCTTGTACCCAATACCTTGACACTTGTTTATAAACAACAAGAAAAAAAGAATACTCTGCAGTAGTTCTTGCTGTTATATGGTTATCTTGCTGAAGTTCGCAGAGCAGTTCATCCCATTGCCTTTGCGATTTTCGGTTTAGTGGTATTTTTGGTTTTTATTTATTTTATTTTATTTGTATGGAAAACCAACAGCAAAATTAACTTATTGACAGACATAATAGCTACAAAAGCCTAATAACAGATTCTCGCTTATAGATATACAGTAGAAAAAGAGAAACATACGTCATCAACCGACGGCACATTTTTTGAAAATGTTTAAAAAATAGAACGTAAGGAGAGATGGCCTACGCCAATACATACTAAATTTAGTGCACAAATTAGCTTAATTGTGCTATTTACCTAAGCAATGTTTGCTTCAATAATTACAAACAAATAAGTTTATAGAGGTTCGAGTAATATAGCCATTGAGGATCTTTTAACTATAAAGTGAAATTTTATATTACACACAAAAGTGTATGTATAAGCTTGGAGTATTTTGTCTTGCATTGGTTATTTTACTCAAACTTCTGAAAACATATTTTTATTCATAATTTTTAAAGCATTCATTATTCCAATAAATTTTATAATTAAGCTCTATTTGTGCGATAATAGTATGGAGTGACGTGGGCGAGGTTCAAAAATAACAATGATTAGGTAATCTTGGATAGCAGAATCATATTTCAAAATGATCGAAATTGCAAGCAAATTGACAAATTCAGAAATTAGATAGATCGTTTAAAACATTTTATTAAATTACACATTAAATCTGTTTTTATAAGGATCTTTCTTTTTCCGGTACGATTTTCACATGTGCGCTGCACTAAATCCAAAGGAGAAACTTCATTTCCTTAACGTAATTTGCCTCAGGACATGTCAAAACCCTTGACGTCAAAATGAAACTTGGTATAATGAAATACGATATAGAAAACAATGTGACGGATTAAACACCACATCGCTACTCCGCGGGAGTGTTCAGATATGGCTATCATTCCGCTGCTGGTACTGTACCATTGTAGAGTACTGTAGAAGTGAATCTGTATGGTAAACATGCCTAATGTCAATTAATAAAGATCGCTACTGACTACAGCAAAATAGAAATGTTAGTAAGATTATATTATTTTTTTTTAATTATTTTATTTGATATTAAATGATTAGACAATCTTATGTTTTAACAGGTCAGGGGCGGCTCTGCAATGTCAAATTTTGGTCGAAACACAAAGTGGCATATATTTAGTCGGTCGCATATTTTCCATTACATTGTTGTAGTTACGATGAAGTATCTTTATGTAAAACCATGAATTATAAGTATTAAATATAATACGAGTACCTACCCCCAAACGACTGCCACATGACAACCACGTTTAGGCCCCAAACTAAGCATTAGCTTGTGTTTTTGGTACCAAGCGAAGACACCACATACATATAACAACCAAGAATCGGTACCAGTATCAGTATTCATCAATATGGGACCTCCAGCTTCATAGGCAACCCTGCCTACCCACTAGGCGCTATACTCACTAGGCTAAGCGGTCGTCAAACGGGATGGCGGGTGGCCGGCTTGTAATTCTATGGTCTATTCTTTTCTGTACGATAAAATTTGATAATGTTATTATTGGTAAATAAAACGATTACATCGATTGTGGTATACTGTTTTCCCATACAGACATTCTATAAATTGTCGCTAACATATAGGTACTGTGCAGTATGTATGTTAGAATCAAATTTAACAATGCCTGATGTGTCATCTAATAATTTATCAAATTTACATATTTTTAAACCGTCCCGTCACCGACTTGTGAACTTTCTATACCCAACAGTTAATCAAATGCATTTTAATCATGTTATCAATCAAACACATGATGAATATGTCTACACACTGAAATGTATAAAAGAGATATATATACATTTTTTTATAATTTATCATCCATCGATCTCAGGCATATTAATGGTAGTACGTTCAATGGAAGAAGTATCAGATCTTTAGATAAGACTTGTTAAACGGGCGCAAAAAGAAGTAACTGTATTCATAGAGCACAGGAATTAATTGATATCGGAAGCCAATTCGTAAAACAGGTACCTACCTAAATTTTATTTCATTTTGTTTTCGAACAGAATATTGTTTATAATTAATAGTAAAATCTTAGATATCTATATTATAAGTACCAGACAGCTGAGATATTTTTTACAATTCATACATATGTAAATAATATATTATATTGGGGAAAAATTCTTCTGGTATTTTATTTGTATGAAGTTATAATCCAATCTCTTTGGTTGTACTGTTTGTAACTGGTTAGTTATTATCATTACAAGGGTGACATTTGAAAAAAAAAAAACTGTTTCCCGCCATTACTCAATTGTTTTTCTGTCTAAGAATATAAGTGAATTTAACGAAGAAGTTCGATATATTTTGAAATTTTATAACAAAAATAATAAAAAGGAACACAAGCCGCGATTTTTTTGTTATATAAAAATCTAATGACCGGTGTGAAGTTAGCACCCAAAAATTAGCAGCCACTATAACCTGACCGAATTAAAAAACTTTCAAATTACAGTAAGAAACGAAAGTAAAACGCTCTGTAAAATATAAAATTTACCCCTAAATACATTTTAAGGAATAACAAATTACAAATAAAAACATAATATGAAGTCATTAAAATACCTATATCGGATCATTTGATGATGGTTACTGATACTTAGACCTCAAGGTGACATAATGACACCTGGTGGGCTATGTATATGCCTGGATAAATGCTCTAACAAATTAAACTCGTCGCATTCGATTAGAAAGAGATCTAAGGGTAGTTAAGAGCACAAAAACGTGGTTCATACAAATTGCTTCTGTCGAATCACACGATGGTGACTGCTCGTACCTAGACGTCAGGGTGACACAATTACACGTCATGGAGTATATGGGTCTTTTTTATTTTAAATTCTTTCAAAAAGTCAAGCTTATAGCTCATGAGGCACCATTATGTCAGTCTGAGGACTAGGTACTAACAGCCACCATCGAATGATTCAACAGAAACAATTTGTATGAACCACGTTTATGTGCTCTTAACTACCCTTAATTTTTTTTCTAAGTGAGTGCGACTAGTTTTATTTGTTAGAGCAGTTATTCAGGTACATAGCTCATGACGTGTTATTTTGTCACCTTGAGGTCTAGGTATCAGTAGCCATCGTCGAATTGTCCGTTGTAGGTATTTTAATAACTTCATATTATGTTTTTATTTGTAATTTGCTACCATTTAAAATTTATTAAGTGGTCAATTTTATATTTTACACTAGCGACCGCCCGCAGCTTCGCTTGCGTAGACTACGAATTCCTGTTATAGGTACTATTAACGTTCGAGATGGTTTATACGTACTTTTTGCTGGAACCAATTTTGGTTACACCCATTAAAATTTTCAATCTTCATTCCCCTTCTACCCTTTAAAAAAACCGATACAATTTTTCATCTCCCGTTTCCCACCCTTAAAATGTGGAAATCTAAAAACCCTGAAACACGTCATTATTTGAGTCCCTCCATTCCCATCCTTAAGTTTGAAATTTCTAAAAAAAGCCTTTCTTAACTTAATGCTCACGTTATAAATTAAACCTATGTTCCAAATTTAAGCTTCCTAGACTTAGTTGTTTTGGCTGTAGTAGTTGATAGATCAGTGTGGACAAACGACAGACAGATAGACAGACAAACAAACACAAAAAGTTGCTTATGACACTCTTGACAATCTTCTTTCACGTCTGCAAAGTTTCATTAAAATCTGTTCAGCCGTAGTGGAAATTAGCTCGAATAGATAAAATTGAATTGAATAGACACATAGACGTACAGACAAACAGACGGACGAAAAGTAGCTAATGTCAAATCTTTTGACAACCTTCTTTCCCGTCTGCAAAGTTTCCTTAAAATCTGTTTAGCCGTTTTGGAGATTAGCTCAAATAGACAGATACACGTACAGACAGACAGACGGACAAAAAGTAACATTTGTTAGTTTTGACGACCTTCTTTTCATACTTCTGATGTTTCATTAAAATTGGTTTAGACAGATAGACGTACAGACAGACATACAAAAAGTTCTGTATGTCACTTTTGACTACATCCTTTCCATATGTGTAAAGTTGCATCAAAATCGGTTAAGCTGTTTTGGCTGAAACCTATTTGCTCAAATAGACAGACAGTTCGTTTTCATATATATAGCCTATAACCCTCCGCTAGCTTCAGGCTATCAAAGGCAAAAAAAAAAATTCAAATCCGACTGGTAGTTTCAGAGATTAGCGCATTCAAACAAACAAACAAACTCTTCAGCTTTATAATAAGTATTTCTATTATATAGATTAATAGATTATAAGATAATAAGAAAATAAGATAATATTGAAAACTGTATCAAAGTCTATTGCGTGGTTTGGAAGTAAAAAGTTAACGAACAGAGGCAGACAGCGAATTTATTTTCTCCCGCTATAGTTTTCATATTTCGATAAAAACTGCTAAGATATTAATTTAAATTGTGTGGTGTAAAGGGCAATTATAATATGCATGAAATGCTTAAGACAACTAACGTATTTAATTTAATAAGGATTAATATTACGTTTAAAAAACATCTTCGCAAATCGTACATTATCTTAGAACAAATTTGATTGTCATAAAAAAGGTTATAGTAAGTTAACCTTAACAGATACACATATGTTGTCGCAGACTTTTGGTTAGAACTTTTAAAGGGGAACAATTCCGTAGTACATGATTTTTGGTTAACATCAACCGTTTACGCAGCGCGCGCGACGGAAGCTCTCAAAAGGAATAATTTTTCCCGTTTTTGCAACATTTTTCATTGATGCTCCACTCCTATTGGTCGTAGCGTAATGTAGTATAGCCTATAGCCTTTCTCGATAAATGGACTATCTAACACAACTATAATTTTTCAATTTGAACCAGTAGTTCCTGAGATTTGCGCGTTCAAACAAACAAACAAACAAACTCTTCAGCTTTATAATATTAGTATAGATAGCGTTTTATTTTGGTTTCTTACTCTACTTTGAAGACTTTTTAATCTGGCCAAGTTATAGTGGCTGCTAACTTCACACCGGTAATCTAATGCAGTGTCAGTAAGAGTAGCAAAAAGTTGGTTTAAGCTTTTAGGCAATCAGGAAATTTTAATGTTAAAATTCCAGTTCGATCTTGTTGCCCTGCTACGGATAAAGTTGATGCCATTTATGGAAAAGTGGAACAAGATCAGCATATTAGTAGTTACGATATTAGTGAAGAAGTGGTCATTAACCATAAAACAGTTTTGACTCATTTGAAATAGTTTGTGCATACAAAAAGCTCGATGTTTGGGTACTACACAAGCTTACTGAAAGAAACCTAATGAAGCGCATACTTGTTTATGATTCTCTGTCAAAAGGTAATGAAAGCATACCATTTTTGATAAAAACGGATCACTGCAGAGAAAAAGTGGATCACTTAAGATAAGAACGTACCCAAAAGATGACGGTAAAAGCGCGGCCAATCGCCGCAAACTGTGGCGAAACCCGGAATAACGAGCAATAATGTGATGTTGAGTGTACCTATGGTGAGATTGGAAGGGTATCCTTAATTATGAGCTTTTATCGCCGGGTACAACCGTTGTTGATTAAAATGTTTACTGCCAACAGTTGATAAGACTAAAGTATGCAATTGATAAAAAACGACTGGAATTGACCGATAGGAAGAATGTTCGCTATCATCGTGATAACGTCAGGTCTTTACCCCTCAGAAAAAAAATTAGAAAATTTGGCTGGGAAGTGTTAATGCATCCACTATACAACCCTGACCTTACAGTCTCAGATTTCCACTTGTTTTTCTCTTTGGTTTCTTTAGAAATCTTTAGGCCATGTAAGGTTAAGATCATAGAATGTTTGTCAAAATTCACCGCGATCATGTCACTACCTACAAGATGGCCACAAGTTATCGAGCAAAACGGCACATACATAATTTAATTAAATGTAATTAAACAATGGAAAAAAACACCTAGGATTTATATATAAAATACAAAACGACTTTCTCCCTAACCTAATACACATATTCAACACTCAGACGCGGAACATAAAGATATGTTTGTGCCGGGTTTGTGCATATAAATATTTGCCCCGGGCGTGATTCGAACCCGTGACTTTTGGTCCTACAATTAGGGTCTCTATGACCACTCGTGCACTCGGTCAGTCAGCTATTGCTTTTTAACCGAGACCGCCACAGCAGAAGCGGCATATTTCGCAAGTATATGTATGTATGTCTGTTTTTTGGCCCACTGTAGCTTAAACAACTTAATGGATTTTAACATATGAGATGTCGTTAAATTCGTTTAATATGTAAAGATGACGTCTGCGATGTTAATAAATAGTCAATTCCAAATATGTATATGTATAGATATATTTGGAATTGGCTATTATGCTTTTATGCTGCCGTTTTGACACAAACTACAAAAATACGTTTTAAATACGTTTTAAATAAGGACCATAGAAGTAGGAATAATATAAGGTAGACAATAGAAAACACACGTCGCTTCCTCTGCCTTACCAAAAATGCGCTTGAGCTGCCTCTTTCTGTTTCAAATTATAGTTTTTTCTTTTGATTTTTTCAAGTTGGTCATATTTCTCTTGTAACTTAAACATCAAGATTACTAGTTTTTTTTCCTTTCATTTACTTCATGTATACATGTAATTCGTTTTGAAAGCATAGTATTATCATTAATTTGAACATTTTTCAGTTTCTACATAATTATAATACAGTCGTGATGTGAGTTTGGTCTAATTAATTGGTCTAATGGCCAAATTCAAAATTTGCAAGTGTCGTCAAATGCTAAAAATTGTTGAGTTAATATAAGGCTAAATGTCAAAGATTTTGGTTTTCACGAGGAATGTAATCCGAAAACAGGTTTTTGGTTGTTTTTGCTCGACAAGAATGCGTCGCTGTATTATAATTAACCGTCGAAGATATTAAAACGGCATTAGCATAGATTTCACCAATACGGTCCCTATCTCCGGTTTTCCTCCTACATTGTTCAATCGATTTTTTAGCTATATTTAATCTACTTAGGTTTTTCTTAAGCTAGAGAAATTTCAAGAACATTTATTATAAATAACTCTTCAAAAACTTCGCACGCAAAATCACTGCCGTAGTTGGCCTCACCATAGATTTATTCGATTAAACAGATATGCATGCATTTGAAAGAATATCAAAGTGCCTCTTTCTCGCCAAGTGTAAGACAAAATTGTGATAAAAAGCGACCGGCTTGTTGTCATGAATATATATTAGTAGTGATATCGGTTGTTACTATCGCCAGATATACCTAGGCTAAATTTCATTCAAACAAGAACAAAGTAAGACTATCAAATGACTATGTATCGTGTGACAATATGTCACAGAAATTTGCGAACCGTATGTAATTACTATGACACCGCATTTAAGTAATATTATATTGTAAAGTAGATATTAGCTGTGCAATACGTCGAACTGAAATAAGCGTGAATTAAGTTTACAGCAATACTGTCGCCATAGCATGGCAGATAGTGTTTTAAAAATTGAAATATCAATAACCGTCATGTTTTAATTTCTAGTGCGATTAAAAATCATCCTATTGCTACCGATTTTCTTACAAGGGAATCAAGTCGTATGTGCACAATCCTAACCAGTTTTTTTTTTTTTTTTGTAAAATAGTAGTACCTATACAAGGATACAACATATTACACATTACAAGTAAATTCTAAATAAAAATCTTACTAAAAAAAAAACTAAAAATACCAATAAATTGAAAATACTATCTAAATAATGATAAATGTGAAAATTTCATAGAGACGATGGCTTCAGGGTGTCAAGGATACTTGCCGCGTTGCCACGCTGTATAGCGACACTAATCCTCGGAAAAAAAAAATATTTTATAATGTTACAAGAAAGCCATGATAATTTTCTGTAAACTTAATGAAGTTTTGAGATTATTATTATTCGACTTAGCTATCTATCTAATTTATAGAATAAAAACATATTTTTTTTGTTATTAAGGCAAGAACAGAAGTGTACTTTTAATAGTACATTATGATGCATTTATGGTAAGCTGCATATTATAGTCAAGGTAAGATAATAAACCGATGACTATAATAGCCAGCTTACTGAGTACTAGCATCGTACGACATTTTTCAATATATTTGTGATTAAAAATAGTTATATACTTCAAATATAATAATGGCGGCAGCTAAGGGCGCGAGCGGGTTGCTTTTCGCGGTTTACGCATGCGTTACAAACAGAATGCTCGTTTGTGATTAGTGTAAAGTAAAGAGGCCTAGTAGTGTAAAGTACAACATTACGGTACAAGTTTCGATGTCATAAAGACCGTATTAATAGCAAATGTATTGAGAAAATTATTACGCATTTTTTTTGGAGTTTAGCTATTTGTATAAAAATTATTATAGTCACAGAAAATACATAGGATTACAAAATCTAGGATAGAGAGACATTGGAGTGCATCTTAAATGAATTCATATTTAATATTGCATTAAATTTTTTTTAGTATATTAGTTTTTTATGAGACACAATTTGGTACGTAATCATTTAACCTTTTAACTTATCATCAATCATTATCCATCAATTGTCTCTGTCCATCGAATTGCTCGTGATCTTGGACCTAACCCAAATGGGTTAATGTGTAGTGGGTACCTAGGTTAAAAATTATTTATTAGTAGTAAAGAAATAATGACAATAAACATGAGCTGCATTGATAATCATACCTCAGAATAAGTGGCGTTAATGTAGAATGGTATAACGAATTAGTTTAATAACTTCGATGTAGACGACAAAGTAGATAACTAGAGTAACTGTTTTTTTTAAATATTTTTTTTATTTATTAATTATAATTAATTTAATATTTAATATTTTTAATTAATTAATAATAATAATAATAACACACACAATCACAACAACGCCTAAGTCCCAAACTAAGCATTAGCTTGTATTTTGGGTACCAAGCGAAGACACCACATACATATAACAACCAAGACCCGGTGCCAGTATTAATATTCATCATATAAATACTGACCCGACCTGGGATTCGAACCCGGGACCTCCAGCTTCGCAGGCAGGGTCGCTGCCCACTAGGCTAAGCGGTCGTCGTCAATTGTCAAGTCGTCGTGGAGACATTTATCTATTTCTCTATATCATTATCGATAAATCAACGCATCTGTCACTTATCAGGCGCTTTAATTAAATACGTATAACTAGTTCATCGTTGGCAGTGAAAGAGTTAAATGCAATTTTCTATTTAATACTGATTTTATTTTCCGATTAATTTACGCACAAAACCGGCATCTTGTATAAGTTACGTCATTATTACTGTAGAACGGAAGGAGCGGTATAGTAGAAAAAAATAACCTAGTGACGAAGAAACCTGTCCTATAAATTAGACACAAAAATATATTGGAGGGCACCTCTAGCGATTTCGTGTCCTTGAGTTAAACGCTGATAAAATTTCCCGATACGTTTAATTAATTTAAATTTAAAATTTAAAACAAATTAAAATTAATTAATACTGTCTTAATATATCATATATATACGTATTTTATTAACTGAGATAACCTTATTGTATATGATAAGCTACGTAGCTTTTTGGCTTTATATTCTTAGTTTTAGAAATATATTATTAATATTGAAGGTTTGACATTATTTAGCGGTAGATGAACCCCTTGTGTTTGGAGTTATGGTTCCGTAGTTATTCCACAGAAAAATAATTATTGATATTAATTATTTTCAAATCAAATCAAATCAAAATATCTTTATTTCGTAGTTATGTAACATAATCTTGAAATACGTCATAAGAGTGAATTTTATTACTTTGTGGAAAAACGTCACCACAAAGGCGCATTCAAAAATGCTGGTTCCTCTCAGAAGAATACGCAAGAAACTGGGGGACGCTCTTTTTAACAAAATTATAAAAAAAAATTAACAAAAAGTGCTTAAAGAATAATATTATTGAAACAAACTGATAGGCGAGCGGCTTAAACCCATGGATTTTTATCATCTAAGTAGTCTGATACTTTATAATAAGCTTTTGCATAAAGCTTTCGTTTTATTGTAGTTTTAAACTTATTAAGGGGTAGATCTTGAATGTCAGGTGGGATCTTATTGTAAAAATAAAATAAAATCTTATTGTATTTATTTATAGTTTATGATATTTTAACTAAAGTTTTATGTACATTATAGACGACCGCTTAGCCTAGTGGGTAGCGGCCCTGCCTACGAAGCTGGGGGTCCCGGGCTCGAATCCCAGGACGGGTCAGTATTTATATGATGAATATTAATACTGCTACCGATTCTTGGTTGTTATATGTATGTGGTGTCTTCGCTTGATACCCAAAACACAAGCTAATGTTTAGTTTGGGGCCTAAACGTTGTGGTGATGTATACGTTGTTATTATTATTATTATAAAATTTAATATAATATTATAGATTTTTATTAAATTGTTATCATATCTTAAGTTTAAGTAACTGCAAATTTGAATGTAATAAATTTTGTCATCTCAGTTACTATTGATTTAAATTTTATTTTCATCGAAACGGCTTGTATGAAATCTAGAGCGTTGATATTATACAAGTACGCATCGACTAGAAGCCCTCTTCTGCGTTTACCGCATAACCACTCATACTCTACTAAACTCGTGTAAGACGGCAAGTTTCAGTGCGGGAGAACCCAGCGCGCCGGTTTGCACCCCCGCGAATTCCCGTGCGCCGGTGTTCAAACCCACAAACTGCGTAATGTCACTTATCGAAGTGTTGATAGTATCGACTATGAAGTGATTATTATAACTCTATTAAAACCGAACGCTGCTGTCAAATTAATTTACTATATGGATGGAATGTTGTGTACTCATTTATTTCAAACCCGTTAAGGCCGACCGCAAACATACGATAGTTGGAAACGATTGTCTGAAATGATGTCTCATACGGGAATCTGAAGCTCTAACTAATATAGGTTTAGTAACACAGTAGATATGATTAATCGTATGTGTGCGCTTGTCCTCCGATTCGGTTATCGTAAAAACTATCGTTTCCGACTATCGTATGTATGTGTCAGGCGTAATTAAGAACAAACATATAGATCCGTTCTGACGGATATAAATTTTCTTTGATGCTATCATTCAATTACTCGAACACACTTATCATTTTGAAATTTAGTACAAAGTTAAAGTTATTTCTAAATGTACTTCACAGGTTTTGGCATAGATATATATATCACGAGATGTGAAATGTCGTGTCATTCACACGAATATAGATGTGACTATTATGGATACCCATAGAATTGCCAAACGCATGTCACACAAGTAAATAATAGTATCCACGACATCTGTACAATGATCCACGGTCACTTAGTCTCAACCTAGGCAGAGCCGGCACACTAATATTTGTCCAGAGCGGGGATCGAACCCTCGAACGTTGGGTCTGCAGTCGGCGTTTTCGAGCATTGGACTTATGGGTCATATGTTTCGTATGGAAAGATCGCAACTTGTTACTCAAGAATTTCGAATTTAGACCAGGTCCTTGATGAATCCTGAAAACGTGATAAAAGGTAGTCAAAACATCAATTGTAAAATTAATGATTGTTTAATAATATTGCAAAAATAAAAAAGGGTGTAGAATTAATTCTGCAGCAAAGTCTACACGTGTATTCATTTTGGATCCATATGTATATGGCATAAACAATACGTCTATCGAGAGAGTTGTACAATGATAAATTGATATCAATGAAAAGCGAATATCGTGGCCAAATAAAGGCGTAATATAAAAGCGCCTGAAGGTATTTTCTGTTTCAAGTTAGCTTTGTAAGATTTATAAGAATGGGCAAGTTATGATGAATCAAAGAGTACAATAATTATAAATCTAGTTTATAATTAATTAATAAATATAATTAATAATTATTATAATTCTATAATTAATCATTATAATTCTAGTTATGCGAAATCTATTTATCTTGAATTTGTAAACGAAAGTACCAATACAATAAAGTCTTTAGAAAGCTTCGTAAAAGCACGAATATTCTGAAATTATTAATTTATCAATATATAGTAATGTAAATTAGCCAGGAAATAAAATCAATTATGCCTTCAAAGGAAAAAAATAAATTAAAACTAAGAGAATGTTATGTTATATAATACGATTTTTTTCTTTCTGAAGTCGAATGCAAATTTATATATGAGTGCATACTAGTTGGATTTCTTTTCATTGGTTTTGGCGGTCACAGAAAAATAATGAATTCTTAACATCATCTTTGACTGTAGTTATCTCGAAACTACATTTTCGTGAATACGGCTTGACAATTTTCTATCTACTTCGTTATCATAGTTTTCAATTATGAAATTAAAAGCAGTGTTGTATTGGAGATCATTACAGTATATCTTTGCATTACAACACTGCTATATTCAAGCATTATGAATATGCTAATTTCTGCAATAAAATCTGTTATATTAAATAGTCGACTATATACTAAAAATCATTTTGAAAATAAAAAACAAGAGTGTTGTCATGTTTGCAGTTAAGAAACTTTACAGCATAAGAAAAGGAGCAGCGCTTGAAATGAGACATAAGGCATTAACGTGCATGCACGATAACATGAAAATAAAATGTCATTGCGCGGAAAATCTCGGTGTTTTTGCCACAGATTCTTGCAAATAATTCGATTTTATTTGATTGTATAAAATAACGTTTGAAAATATCTACATCGTCATCCGAAAGTAAACTTGCTAATAATCCATCCCACAACATACTTACGACCTGAAAAATCTAGATATTGAAATGAAAAATATTCCCAAAATTTAATCGAAAGGTAGAAAACGCAAATGCGTCAATGACATCGTTTTCAGAGAATATTTTATTGGTATATGGTAACAATGTTAAATTGCACTAAAACCGTCTACGTCAATGAAACCTTTATTCGATGTTACAAATTATGTTACGGCTTGCTTAACATTACTAGTAAGTAAAAGATTTAATAAAAAGAAAAGTGTTTCATAAAATGTCGAAAGTTCGATGATGGCGTATATCGGCGATACTCCATTCGGTATGATGCTTGACCTAGCCTATTTTAAAGGGACAATCTGTACGCCTTAAAACCAGAAATAGAAAGAAGGACGCATCAAGGATTGCCTTCTTCTTTTTCGCACCTTCAATTCGCTCGTAAACAACATGTAATCGAAACGCGCTCGTGAATTATAGCGGATAAGTATTTTGTTTCGTGTTGTCAATGTTGTCACGGGTTCGTCGAGACAACGACTGACAGATGCTGTCAGTGGCAAGGATAGGTGGAAATTTGGAAATCTGTTTGAATTGGGAAATAAATTCAGGACTGTTTTAAGTCACAACAAAATATTAAACTGACCTATCAAAATACTCTAAATTGTATAATTAAAAAACAAGTCTAAAGGATTTTAAAAAAATTATTAAACTCTTTTACGCTACAAGGAATAAAAAGGCTATTTAACAGATGAAACGCTAAGTGTTTTGTAGTAAATAGAATTTTTTATCTGCGTATTTTATTTCAATCGTATCAAGAATGCGTTTATTAAGATAATCTTCTCATAAAATTTTGTTTCTATAAAATTTTGTTTGCAAGTTGCATTGATTACTGAAACCATAGTAAATAAATTTAACAGCAGCGTTTGGTTTTGTTTTAATAGATTTTACAGTATCGAAAAAGTCTAACGTAATTTCGCGGGGGTGAAGACCGGCGCGTGGGGACCTCTTGGATTGAAACTCGCCATCTCGCACTAGCTAGCTAGGGTATATATAAGTGGTTAGACGGTAAACGCAGAAGAGGGCTTTTAGTCAATTCGTACTTCTATGATTAAAACAATGAGAGCCTGTCGAGGCTTTTTGACATTTAAAAGAAATAAATGAAAGCTTTGCTCAAGAAACTACAAAAATCCGTACGTATTACATTCTTTATTTCGTTAATTAAAGACGTACAGTACAATGCGTCGGTATTAATAAACTGGACATCCTGGGAAAAGAAATTTCTACGTAATATTCTGAATTTACCAATCCAAACTTTTACATCGGATTTTAGATGATGCCGGAATAGTTATTGTCATTAAACTTCACGTTGGTTGGAAATCTTCTTTGTAAACAAAGGGTAGAGATATCGACGATTCCTTCCAAAACAAAAATATGATGCGATTCCATGTACTATTCGCATTGCACATTCTGCAAATACAGCGTGTATTATCATGACATCTATTGACATTATGATTACACAAAATTTTGTCAGTCGTCTCCGTTTCCTACTATATTACGCACTAGTTACAGTAAGATTTAAATTTCACTAGACACATACATTTATGTTATAATAATTCTAGTAAGATTAACAATAACAGCTACGCAAAGCTGTGGAGGGAGAAGCTTTGATTGCTCAATTCTTTGACAAAGTCATCCCACGACCAGCTAACCTCAGAGCAGACCGTATCATTCGCCACTTGCAAAAAAAGTTGCAAGCATTGGAGCATACTAAAAAAAATGTTTATTTGTCATTCATTGAACATTTATCGAATACAAATTATCCTAACGCCTACTAAGTGGCTCGTTGCTGCGCTTCTTGTATTGACACGAGCGTAACTTAACCAACCTATCTTTTAAACTGTCAAAAGCCTTCTGAGTGGCTTGTCCGTCCGCTCTGGTTCACAAAAGTGACATTGAATGCGAACCAATCAAAGATCATCTAACGGTGGTGCCCATTCATTGAAATTAACAGAAAATCTTTATCTTGTAATATAACTGAATGTGTCTAGTGAAAATTTAATGTCACTGAAACTAGTGCGTGTTGTTGTAAAAAATGAGGACGATTGACCAAAATACGTGTAATTATAATGTCAATAGTGAGATTATAATATCTTCAGCTTTGAAAATATCTTTGACAAATATACAATTGCAAATATAGGATAGTCCTTTGTATATAGTCACGTTAAGATTCAATACTATCCTATTTTTACACCCGGCTTTACCTCGTATCAACAAATAGCATTCTAGTTAAATAATCTTCATTAGGTATATAAAACAGTTGCATACGTAGCCATTTCCATCAGCATTTAAAAAAACCGCATCAAGTGTGTAGGGGGCACCCATGCGGGTCCCAACGAAAAAAAAACTTATTATAAATAAAATTCATTAATTATAATTATAAATCTAAGAATTTATTTGATCGGCTATATCTCGTGAACTAGTTGAATTTAAGTAGTCGTGTTGATTTTCGTAGTCAATTCATACTATGTGGCAGTGATACATTTAAATTTTTTTATGCTTTTTACATTACGGATGGATAAAGGGACTGAGGGAATCAAATTATAAGGGTTTCTTGTGGAACTTCGAAACCTAAAAAACATTTAAATAGACTCGGTCTGTGGTCTCGTGGGATCTTTCTAACACTTGCCTGTGATAAAACCACTCGGAAACATATCTTCACAAAACTATAAAAATTTTAATAAACTTTTCACTCCTCTTTAGCTCTTACGCATAAAGCATTATAGACCAGTGAAACTCCAACAAAGTAATCTGATTCGTTTGTAATAGCACTATAATCTATATCCACAAATTTGTTACAATGACCTCTCGAATGTTTTTTTCATAAGTATCACATTAGCATGTGATACGGTCCCCACCCCGGACACACACAGTTTAATTTTATTGTTTTGTATTCTCTTTATGTGTGTGTTTACAACAGATTGAACTTAAATGCAATAATATACAACCGCTTCCTCGTTCACCGTTTAGGCTATTTCCTTTAGCATGCCGAGGACTACGCAGTCGATTCTTTCCGGTTTTTATTTAATTTTCGTGTATCATTCGTTCTTTGTGTAAATAGTATAGTGGAGTGAGTCGTGTCTAGCCAGCCGACACCGTGTGAGCAGGAGGCCGCGTCCGTCGCACCGGTCGCTGCACTCGCTACGATTTCACTTTTATTAGCAATCCGCTTAATTGAATTCCTCCGGCGCATGGCGCGACGCAGCACGAGCGAGCCCGACCTGTCGTCGTCGCCTATTAGATAACATCACATCATCCCAGCTGTAATGCTTTGCTAACTAATTTTAATATAAATACTAACCATTATTAATATTTAAGTACATTTTGGTAGTTTCGATCTACATCCATAACGATTCGTGTTCCATCTATTTCATTTAGAAAATTCTACTGACACTACTCTTTCTTTTCACAAGACGAAACTTTGTTCGTGTTGCCAACAACAGTTCTTGCATTGTCCGCAGTGATGAACAAAAAAAAAGGTAGCTGTTGTTTTGGCTTCTTAACGACTCAAATTATGTAAAGTCTATTCGTTATATTAGACCTCGGTACACCGAAAGGCAAAGCAGGAACGAAATAGACAAATTAAAATATATTTATTTAGAGGAAACAAAAACTTATCACATTCGCTTCACACGAAACAATAACTTATCACATTCGTCATCACTCGACGTATCCTTTGAATCACCACCTGTGTTTGTAATAAACGTTCTATATTGTCATTTACTTACTCCGTGAACCGTCAATATAAACTGATAAATTTTTGTTGAAACTGTACGCCACACGCGCAAGCCGTCGGTGTCTTTGTTACAGCGGTTTTCTTTGTGAATTTTTTGTCTGAGTTCTTTGGCGGTGTTTCAAAGGGTGTGGGTTAAATAATGGATATACGTTAAACGTTTGATACAGTAAAACTGAACTATGTGTTATATACAAGTTATAACAAACATAATTACTAGAATAATAAAAGTCGAGATAAAGATATATGATTCCAAAAAAACCTTTTCGTCCCCAGAATTTCAATTTGGCTTCGCCGTAATGTGATCGATTCATCTTCTGTATACGCATGCGTGTATTGAATATTTAATAAAATTTGAAATTCGAAAAAAATTACATAACAATAAAAGTATAGAGATAAGTAAAAAAAAGCTAAATACTAGATATACACCGAATCATCTACGGCCAATCAATATGAGCTTAATGGTTGTATACACTGTTATTATACTTTGGCATAATACTCTAAGAACAAAGAGCTGAACGAATAATTACTATAACCGACATATAAAAAACAAGCGGCGTGATCCCTCAATTCATGCAGTTCATAAATAGCTAGGATCAGTGTTAGCGTTCAGTGCCGAGCCTGAAGGTCAATTCGCCGGAAAAGTTATATGAGTCGAACTTTAATTTATACATAAAGTTGTCGCGTAATCTCACGCTCGACTGAGCCGGTAAATGACATTCGATGTAGTGTTTACTTGTTCCGCGTCGAGCAAATTAATGCTCGCCTTCTAGGGCTAACGAGAACTTGTGGAATCGGCAGCGAAAAATACGCGGATATTATTAAAATAGAGTCGAATATGAATGTCATTAAAATGATGTAATTAATGTCTATTTGCATAAAATATGATGACGAGCTAAATCTTACACTAGTAAGTTGAACGTTTGAATGATTATTTGTGTGATAGCAAGATTTTTGTGTTTTTCGAAAACTCTTACGAAAGCTTTTACGTATAGTAAGTCTTTGTTGTCATGATATAGCGTACGCGGATAACAAACGATTGCTGCATATTCAACTCATCTCCGTTACTGTGGGAGAATGAGTCTCGAGTTAATTAAACTACACCGGCTACATCGGCCACACTTTCGACGATGAGACGCTGAGAATATTTCTTTTCTTATTTGTGATACCACAATTTTCACTTCACCGTTTCATTTAATCGGCATCACAAACAAGTTTCTGAAAAATGAAAACCCGAATGATGGAGGATATGCGGTTCGAAGCCCTTAATCTCCTTTTCTAAAGACTTTTACACTATACAGGGAACATACGCGAGGTAAGAACTAAACAATATGTTGGCATTAATGAGCCTTGTACTGTTTCTGTCCTTTACATTCGTGGGAATATAATAGATGTCCAACCTTAAGTTTTGATCATTAAAAAATCATTACGACTTTTATTGATATTAAGAGTAGGTTTACTGAAATTATTGTAACTTATTTCAGTTATTTATTTACGCAAAGTTAAAACAGAAAATAGAAGTACTATAAATTACTTTTATTTTCCGGAAATTACCAATCAAGTGCCTATATTAATTATAAATGACGTTTTTTTAACTTTTATAGTAAAGAAAGTTTGAAATAAAAATTGAAAGCGGATAAGCTTTATTACCCCACGACGCATCGCGTGTATATTTTTAATTCGATACTAGTCATTTAGTACATTTTTATCAAATTAACTAAATAAATATTTCATCTCATTTTTGTAATTTAATGAACTTATAGTATTTTTATACAACACCATCCGAATTGATCGAGAACGTGGAACATAATAGAGTATTTGACTACAATTCAATATATTTATCAAGAAAATATAAAAATAGACTTTATACGATAACAAAATTTATTAACAAATTTATTTTCGTTTGCAAAATATGGAAATCATAAGCTATTGAAATCTTATCTCTGTCTCTTTCTTGCAAAACTATATTTAACATTGCCTGACGTCACACATAGGTATGCTCTGTGGTATTGGCTTCTCTGTTTAACGGGACATTTTGAACATTCATAACTTTGTTAAAAAGATTTAATTTTTTAAAATTCTTTCACTGTTATGATTAATTTTAAACTCTTTCATAAAAAAAAAAAAATAGTCAACTGGCCTATAAGCTTTTATATTTTTTATATATATATGAACGTATATAAAAAATATAAAACCTATTACAAATGAACTAACATTAGATCAATTTTTCAATTATCACCACCACATGTGGACTATTTCTTCAAGTTTTGAGGGTAAATCAATTCGAATTTTCCAAACGATTCAAAATAAAATCAGATATTACTTGATAAGTTAACTTTTGGTGCATAAATATTTACAATTACCGTTTTGCATAAATTTTTTATATAGGTTTTGCAATCTAAACATATTTTTGCTAATTAACAAAATAGAAGTAAAAAAGGCAACATAAACCGGAACATAATTCAGTCCAATCATACTTTCACTTGCACTCTATCATGGAAGAATCCGACGATTCATAGATAATCTACGCGTATACCGGTTTTTTTTTTTTTGAAGAACGTTTTATTTCTCGCCGATGCGATGGCTTTTAAATCAATGTTAAAAAGTCAATCATTAACGTCGATTCCCGTTTATGTCTACGATATTTATAGATTTTTATAATTTATAGATATGCAGTTTGGATCCTGACAGATAATTTTAATTTATTTTTTTAATGCAGCTAAATAATCATATTTAATTATTATGAAGGCTAGCTGCGTTAATTTAGAATACGATCGATTTAAATTTAAAAATGTTATTTGAACTTATCTAATGATTGCAATTTTTTAATTAAATATCTTCGGCGTCTCTTGTGTTTTTATTTTAATTTAATTCCGTAAGCTATATTAATTTATAATCTAGTTGCTAAACTTTTGAATAGATATTTAGGTCCGTCTGGCGTGTATGTAAGTGATAAATATCTAAAAACGTTTCTATTTTATACATTTGGATATATTTAACAAGAGTGCGATTCGAATCATAGCGTTGGCGTTTATATCCTAAAACGAAGAATTTCTCTACTTTTCCTTCAAGAAAAATATATATTGATACATAGTAATATAATAAAAATTGACGGGTCACTTGTGTCGCTGGACAGTTACTCCACACCAATGTACACACTCGTGCCTAGCTCGAATAACAATCGCCATTCCCACACTGAGTAAACTTTTTCTTTTTACCTACACTTATTTATACATATCTCCTCTTACGTACCACAAGCCTACGTAACCAGCTTTGCTTGAATATGTTTTTTTTTTTTCAAAGATTGTCCACTTGGATACAAGTCCTTTCAGCGTTGCCTTAATTTGTTGTTGAATACAATTTTAAAATTTCTTCTAAACCGCCATTTCGACAGTATATGATCTGATTGATATATTTTGCCAGAGAAATATAGTGCCACAGACTATATGATACTCGTAAATTAATTGCTTTCCAATTTATATAATATTGTACCATGATGAGTCGACCACAGCTTGATTGTGTCACAAACATATAAACAGATTTTAAATATTAAAATGTCTGTAGTTATATATATGAATAACAGAATTGTTTCAATGCATGACAGAAATAGGTAAGTACGAAATTTTTTCGTAAATATACTTTTGTTCATTACTTCATTTCCTTAGTCATGCAGTAGATAAATTAATTAGTTTATTTCGGTTCACATAGAATTCTAAATTTGGATTGTTGTCAGACGGTTTTAATATTAGAGGAGTCAGTTAACCAATAAAATTTCTTTAAGAGAAAGTTATAAATATAAACTTGTTTTTTGCTTTACATTAACTATAAAAGTGCTTTCAATTTTATGTATGTAGTTTTTTAGTTTCTTTATTGAAAAGAACATTAAAAAACATTAAAATTTTGCGGTAGTCAGATTGTAAAATTTAATACGAATAATTTCTAAAAACTTATCGAAACTAGAAATCATTTTAATTAAATGCAAATAAACATAGAATTATGACACAGAAATACTCCCGAAATATTTTTCAAAATTAGTTGAATTTGCATCTTCGCGGTTTGAGATAATTGAAATCACTGGTACATGTCCCAGGATTCGAACAACGACCTTCTAAACAAAAAGCGGGTTCGCCACCACACGGCTATCACGACATGTACGTATCAAATACAATTTCTTAAAAATTAATTTAGATCAATATATATTATTTTCTTAGAATCACGGGTAAAAAAATTAAGAATTGCCTTTTTCGTTGCGGTACGTAACACTACGACTTATGGACATTCTAAAAGTCCAGGTATTATTATTTTTCTATCGAATTAACGATAGAAAAACCAAATACCAGACATACTACGAGTACACCATTTCTATTTTTACACCAAGCACACATATTATTTATATTATATTATTATTATTATTTATATTATATCATTATTATTATTTATTATTATTATTATATGCACTTCAAGTAAAACGCATTCGTTTCGGAAATAAAAGAAATACTGGCACTAAAATTTTTTGTCCGTCGAAGATATAATAAGTGTGGCCGTATATTTAAGGCGGGCTAAGCAGATGTTATCATAGTTACTTTCTTCAGACGTCGGGTTTCGAGCTGCACCGACCGCAGGCCATTGTTGTATTAATTCATTCTGCTAAGATATATCGATAGTGGATCTCAAAAAAGCCGGGATACCGTTTAACGCCACCCACTAAAGATAAGCTGCTGTCGGTTCTAACTGAATCTGAACCACAATTATTATTTATTTGATTTTTAACAGTGGAAATATTTAATGCACGGTTTTCTCGACAACGCACAACGTGCAAAAAGACAAAAACCACTAGTGTCCTATCCCATTTAAAGAGGATTTTTTGTACTCATTTACAAACTGCAGTCAAGTAGGTATGGACGCATTAAGACGTAGCGCTCGAAACTTGTTTTAGTATACTGATAGTTTTTATAGTATAAACGCGAAAAAATTTAGGAAGTCGTAAGTCCTCTGTTTCAAAACAATACACTTACTTGCATCTGTGTCTATATATCCTATGTCGTCGCTCATCAAGATATGCTTGAATGACTAGTATCACAATCATTTAAAAAGTGTGACATAAAAGCTTGAGGATAATTACTTAAGATAACTAATTAAGACGACCGCTTAGCCTAGTGGGTAGCGACCCTGCCTACGAAGCTGGAGGTCTCGGGTTCGAATCCCAGGTGGGCTCAGTATTTATATGATGAATATTGATATTGGTACCGGGTCTTGGTTGTTATATGTATGTGGTGTCTTCGCTTGGTACCCAAAATACAAGCTAAGCATTAGTTTGGGGGCTAGACGTTGTTGTGATGTATACGTCATTATTATAATAAATTTTCGAACGCTTTACAGTAATTATGGTATGGAGGTGTTTTATCCTTAACGAAACTTCATTGGTTATGCCTGGAACTGGACTACGCGCGTGTGTGCAATTTAAATTTATTAGGTTTTTTAGGGCTCTGTGGTTAGATGGTAAGAACAAAATCCTTATATTTGTGTTCATTCGTCCGTATGTCACTGGCTTACAACTCCGCCACCTTTCAATTGACTAATAAAATACCACATTCAGATAGATGTCTTATGTGAACCGCCGTACAATTCTGTAGAGAAATTGCGTCCACTGAATTATTTGGGGTAGGTTTCGAGCAAGAGACTATTATAAGGTTTTGACATATAAGTAATTTGTAGTCACAAACAAATTTCATTTATTGTGATTGTTTGATTGCAAGGTGTTGCTTGTTGTACAATATGTCACGCGTGTTGGACACGAACTTGAAGGTTTTTATTGCAATGGGATTATATACCATTTACTTTGAAATACAAACATTTTTATTATTACAAGCTCCCAAACCTTATTAAACCAGCGAGGTGGGTTTATAGTTCAAACCCCATTTTAACGATAAGAAAGGGCTGTACTCCAATTAGAAGAAGCCTGAAAACCTGAGGATGATGATGAATATTTCCGATAATAATGCGAAAACTGTTTGATTAACTATTTTTCATCAATACATTATACTGAGTGAACCTTTAAGTACGTCGAATAACCTGATAATAAACTTTAACAGACAAACAGCACTCATTTCCCACGATATAAGTAGGTAACAAGACGTAAATACGTAGGCAAGAAATATTAGCGTTATATTTTTTATAATAAATAGTATAATAATAATAAATTTCTATTTATGATTATAGGTGAGCATATAAATTATGTGTTGTTGAATATTTATTAGTCTGTGCATTCAAAATTTGACATTAATGTTCTATTTTGGCAATATGGACATAGTATTTTTAATGTAGGTATTTAATCCACATATAAAAATTCACAGATTATTAATATACACGTTTTCCGGTGGAGAACGCAAGCAGACATTCAAAATTCACTTTTTAGGGATATAAATTTTATTCTTAGCGTTCGTTAATTTTTTTTTCCGACAAAACGAATGCATTGTAATTTTGACGTCCGTGATGCTACTAAACGAGTATGTTAATGTATGCCAAGTTATAGGTAAGTATATAATATTTATATTTTCTGTAAAACTGTGAAAACACTTTCGTGTCTATGCACTAATAATAAAATGATACAAAAAAGCCATGCAAACCGCGAGCGCGACAATATTAATTATGTAAATTAATTTTTACTCACACAACCCCCAAAAAATCGTTTATTTCCAGCAGCATTAGTTTACATTTTCGTAAATAAAATTTAATTTCGGGCATTATGAAAGGGCTAAATAATTGTTATTAAAGAATTTTTTTTTCATACATGTAACTTCTTTTTATAATTTCTTTTATTTATACTCAAAGGGCTTAGAAATATATTTATTTTACTTTCAGTTATCTAATTTTACCTCAAATGGTACAGAATTCATGTTGTCACCCATCCGTGATAATGCCTGAAGAACGAGTGGTCGAAGTTATAATAAACAAAACTAACGAATATAAATATTTTTATCGCATTGAAATGATTTCGAAGAAAATTATAGCGCCATCCTGTTTGTAAAGACGTATTTCTTTGATTTTCTTATTTATCTGCTACGTATAATCTTAATTTATATCTACTCACAGAACCTTTGAGACGTTTCTTATTAATAACCCTTATTTCTTTTTGAATATTATGTTAACTTGTTTGCTAAACTGTTGCTTCTATGCAATTAGCTTAATTAATTTAAAAAAAAATACTATATATACGCTATACAGGTTGAGATTTTAGTAACCGGCCAAAAATTTTCTAGATGTTAGGTATCACCAATAGACCTCATTACGTAAATAAAAATATAGGTCAAATATTCATAATCAATAATTATATCCTAAATATTTTTCAACAAAATTTGGCTACCTTCTACTTACATAGAACGAAAGGGCGGGGCGCGTGCAGGTGCACTAGTGCCCTCGTGAACGGTGACTAGTATATTGTTAGTTTTGGGAAAGGTTTACGTAGTCTTAACTGAATATTTTCCTATTGAACGATACTAAAAAGGAACAAGATGGCCGACGGATTAAGGTCATTATATTAAAATTTGGCTGGACATTAAAACCTCATCCTGTATATCTTAAGTGAGACCAAACTAATACAGGTGATACATTATTACAAAAAAAATATAAAAAACCGATTAAGTGCAAGCCAAAACTTGCGCTCTAAAGGTTCCACAGTCATAACCCTATTTTAACGTGTTTATCGCTACTCACCACCAGATGGCAAAACACAAACACTTAATAATTAAATACAGTAATTACTAGACAAGTGGATGTTGGACGGCCCTTGGGAACTTAGGATGCCTTTACTATACGATCGACCACACTGGGACCGACCTTCCTATCCCCACTGCGGTGTGCGGGGAGGGTACCCACCGACGTATCAAACAACAATACGACCGTGTGCATACTGATGTATATTCATGCATGTTGTTTCCCCTATTTTATAGGGCTAATCGGATTTAAACTTATTGTTATGTTTATTATTTGTCATGATAGGTGGCACAATAACCAAATTATGAAATTTCAGCTGAATATCTCTTGTCACCGAGTTAGAGACATATGACGAACGGACAGACAGGCATTGTAGGATCAGTAATAGGGTTCCGTTTCAAGCCCTTGGCTACACAATCCTAAAAACATTTTAAAAAATGTTAAAAATTATGTATGAAGAAAAAAATCGACATTATTTATTATTTTTTTTTTTATTCCACGGTTCAACTGAATTGTTTACGTTCAAATAAACTACTGTTTATGATGAATTCTATTTTGTCGTAGCGAGTAATCACCGAGGTGGCGGTTACTAGCACAATAAAGTAGGTAATGGCGGTCATGGACCTCGTTTGATTTAGAGTTTTATTATCACTGCCCAAGGGACCACCGGTCATACAGAGGACATATTTACCATAAACAGACGTCATTTTGAGAAAAAAAATCATGTCAGTTTTTATCCACTTTTTTTTTATGCTTGTTAATTGATACTTTATCACTGTATCTCATTGGCGACACATGAAAATAGCGTATATGTTTCTCGTTTTACCAAATGCAAATAGTTGTTGATTTCAACTGGTTTGCGTCATAAAGCCTGTTCTTCACAGATTGGATATTCATTGGAGTAGAGTGAAAACAGTTCATGGCTCACGTTTCCACTGCGGAGCGAAAGATTCGTAATGAACTCTTGCACACAATCTATGCATACTAGAAAGCGGCTTTTTGTGATGCGATGGCGTTATGTTCCTTTTTTGGCCAATAATTGCTTGTGCTTTACTATACTATTATGTAGTACAACTAGGCGATGAAAGTTTGTTTGCTTTTTAAATTACTTATTTTAACAAGCGCAATTACTATAAATATATATTTGTTAAATTTTACATTCACACAGACACGTTCGTTCATCCTAACACGAAAATAATTTTACATCGCATTTTGTACCTTTTGTGATATTCTATGCATTCCATTTTTTTTTATTCACTTATCCATTATATAAATGAGAAAATAAATGATAAATTTAATTTTAAAGTTTTACAGTGTTCGATCTAAGTATGATATGCACACGAGGTCACGTGACATGAACAAAAAACTGTTTCAAAATTTTAGTTATTTTCTAATACTGTTCATCTAAGGAAACCCTTACATAATTATTTCCAACTATATTAATATAAAACATGTCTGTACCGAATACATGTTAATTTGTTGCGGAATTCGAGAGCAATAACCGGCGGCGGCGGCGCTATCTAGCGGTATCCGGCGGTTTGCCGGCGCTACCACGACCACGCCGTCCACAAAAACAACCTTAACAACCGGCAGCGCATGCATGTGTGCACATGAGCATGTGTGCTCTTTCGACATATTAAGTTTAATGTGCAGCTTAGTCACGGCGCGGCCTCTACCGACGAACGGCACGCCCAAATTTTTGTAATCCAACAAGACCGATTAAACATAGAAAAAAAATAACATCGACGTCACTACACCGATTATAAACTATAGATGTACTTTTTACGTTAAAAGATGATCTTCCGGGTACAATGAAAAACCTTTAATGGTAGATATTGTGGATCCAACATGGTTTTTGCCTAAGTGTCTATCGTGTGCTTAGAAATGTCAAAACGTTTGGCATAAAACCAACATAAAACTGATAGGTGTACATCACTATTTATAGATCGGTTATCACGATAGCTCTGACTATGGCCAAATTTAATACAAAAAAAATATAAAATTTTAATTAAAATATAAAGTGGACGGAATTTGGGGTGCCAACCCTACTTAGTAATGTTTATCAATATACTTTGTCTTATATAAATAATATTTCGCCAGAGAAAAGAATGAGAGGTTTACAAGATAGATTGGAATCTTACTTCTATGAACGAGAATAGTAGAACCGGGTATTTCTCTGAAATACGGATACATAGTAATTTCGTGAAAACTTCCAGGTAACAGGCTATTTGTATACATTATGGATAATAGATGTATTTTGCAAAACTATTAAGCCATGGTGCACTCATTATGTTCATGTATTCGAGAAATATTTAGCAACGATTAACTGGTAAAGACACGTCAGAAACGGCTAAAGACATGACTATAACCTATAAAACATTCAAACTAGCAAAGAAAACTTTTTTTTATAGGAACCTAAGAATTTGAAACAAATATAGAAGGTTAAATAGTATAAATGGTAAAGACACATTAAAACTGGTAACGACAAGAAAAGGACAAAAAACAAAAAGGACAGAACTTTTTAACTAAGTTCGTATAACACTTGCTGCGTCGATAAAACAACACACCTCCATTGATGGGCATGACTCCGGCGCAATGGAAGACTTGCGCATCTTTCACGGGCGGGGGGAATGAGACACCTATACATAGACTATTTTCTTTCAAAAGACTGTAAAGACAAATTTCTGTCCCCAACATATACCTCCCCATATAACGTGCGCTTATTTAAAATTTGTTTATTTGATCTTACTTAATTATTAGTACAGAGTATCAGGTATGAGGAAATGTTAATTTGATAGAGATTTTTATACGTGTTTTTATATTGTCTGACTTTCGAAGTAAAATAACGTGGTCGCACCCACCGGATACCATGAAAACGTATGATTTAATGGTATATATATAATTTATAAATTACGTATTTTAAAACAATTATCTTAGAATTATTTTAAAAAAAGTTACATACACATTATGTAATAAAGAAATAAAATTTCCAGTGCATATTTTTCAAATAAGATCAGTGCAACCCTGTTTTATGTAGGTCGTAGAAATACCAAACTGCTTAGTTATTATAATAGTAGAACTGAAAAAGTTGCGGACCGTGTGCTACTATGGTGATACCCTATTTATGTAATATATCTACTCTACTAATTATAAAGAGGTAAAGTTTGTAAGTTTGGATGTAGGAGGTAATCTTCAAAACCACTGATCCAATTTCAATAATTCTGTCACCTTAGATCTTCGAGATATATTACGTAAACACAAATATGTTGTCTACACGGGTGGAGGATGCGGGCGGTCTCAAGTCAGTGATAAAACGCCAGACATTTTGCACGATTGATATACTAAGTACATTTACCGTTAGGTATTTAATTGGATTCTTCAACTTTACTAATAAACGTTTTTTTACAGTTAGTGAAGCAATAAGAAGTCCTATGTTCTTAGCCAGTCGCTTGTAATAATTACATTGAGGAGCGATTAATATTTAAATTCTGTTCTAGTTATAAAACCAAAACTATATTAAGTAAACAACTGAACAAATGTAAGTCTCCTATCATTTCTTTTATGTCACAAACCCTGAGATATGTTATCCCTTTCTTCATAATTTCTTTACGTCGTAACGAATTAATACCTATTTAATTTAAAAAAAAAACGAAGACTTTTATTTAAGACTGAAACAAGAGGCTAATTAAATATTTTTTAAGGGCAACTAATAGTAGAAACAGAGTACCAAGTCAACATGACTGAAAACACTAAAATAAATTTTTTCTAAGTTTGTTTTTTTGCCTCTGTCATACCTTTACCTTATCAGGGTTGACTTGCCTTACATTGCAACCTTCTTAAATCTGATGTGTTCTCATCTTTTGACCCTTCTAACAGCTATTCTCAAAGCAGCAGCAAGCAGACAAATCATACACTTCTTGGAAGGTGTTCTAAGAAGTGTATGATTTGACTGCTTAGGAGATCACCGAGTAATCCAGTTTGGGATAACACACTCCAGATGGTTCACGCACAAGGCTACTAGTGTATTCACAAAGAATATATAACATTGTCTCCTCCGCAACACCACATGCCCTATATAGTGATGACTCGGGGAGTCTCGACTATTACAAGTGGCTATTGGTGGTGAAGTGACCAGTAATGCTTCTGTGACAAATCTTAGTCGTTTCCTGTATAGTTTTAAAACTTGCCCAATCTTTGCAGATTTGTTATATACTTAGGTTTCGAATTATATAAGGCTGGCATGTTTCTCGAAGTGTCACCAAGTTCCAGAGCGAAAATCGAAAGAAAATATTCTCTTTAGCAAATAGGTATAGTTCGCCTCAAACTTTATGGCGGATCGGAATACAACGCTATAAACGTGCTAGCGCAGGTACAGTCATATACCCCTCGCTCCACTGTGCCCCGCTACACCTAAAACTGGTTACTGCGACGCAACTTCTGCCTATGATCACATTCGCCATAAAGTTTGATTGGAACAGTACTTAAAGGTAAATATAGGTAAAAATTGGTCGAATGTGGTATTGCAAGCTGAAATGAACAATAAGACCCTATCTACATTCATAGCTAGTATATCAATAAGCACCTTTCAACATAAACAGACTTTGATAAAGCTTTCCTGGGGAAATTCGTTTTGTTTGTAAAAATGTTAGAGAGAGTTACCGTTTTGAAATAACATAAGTATTTGGATGCGTAAAAGCCCATTTATGTTTATTCATTCAATTTTGATGCTTTGCTTTAAGCTTTAATATTATAATAGCGTCAATCACATATACTATATGAAAAATACTTAGTCACGCACCTTGATAAGGCGGACAACGGAATCGTTCATACGGCAAACAGATAAATAAACATAAATTTTCATACACAAACTTGTAAATTATTATAATTTAGTTGTTTATAGGCATTTATTTATCGTGTAATTTTAAAATATAATTCAGAGTAAATAACTGTAGTAATTATGAATATGCCTTTTTTACAATATATTAGTCGTATATAGATTTCGTGCTCTTCTTTTAGATTTTTGTATCGTCTCTTTGTTTATTATTTTTTCTTAGGTACGACCATAAAACAGGAAAACCGTTAAAAAATAACCCCCTAAAATTTCGTCACAAAATAAAATTTTCAACAAAATTTAAGATAACTATATTATTATGACGATATTATTAGGTTAAATCATATGAAAATATGTTCTTTAAGTAAAGTTGCAGTGTGTAGAAGAAGAAAATCTACGATTTGAAGGAAAAGTTATAATTTTATTCTCAATAAATAAATTTTAAAAACAAATATATAAATGTTTTACTGTACAAAAGCATGTTACAATATAACGGAGTTGGCCCAGGCAATACAAGACAATACTAACTGAACTGACAAAAGTCGATATTTAAAATGCAAAATATATTCGACATATTGTTTTTAGACTTATCGATCTGATTTTAGGCAATAAAAATGGTCATGAACTTTAGTCACCATGGCAACGCGAGGCCTGTCCACAAGGACAGACACTTTCTGCGCAGGAGAGCGTCGCGCTCGAACGCCGACGGACCTTCCGCCTGCCCGGCCGCGGGTTCAAGGTCCCCGGTTACCTACTGTTTACAACAATGTAATCTAACTCAATGCATAACAATACATAATACTATTTCTCTTAATATATACCATAAAACTAAAATAATGGCAGTGCACGCAAGGTTTCCACGCCAAATCTAAAGCGATTTTGATCTATTACAACGAATAACGATAAATTCTGTTTAAACTATTATATACGTTAGTGGTAAAGTGGTAAATTTCTAATCTTCTAATGTGCAATGGTTTGGACCTCTTCGATTCTATGGGGGCGTTCTTCGATTGCGATTTAGATCTTCATCATCATCATCATCATCAGCCCGTGTCTCTCCACTGCAGGATATAGGCCTCTCCCAATGCTCGCCACCACACACGATCCTCCGCCTTTCGCATCGAACTACCCCCGGTATGGTGCTTCAGGTCATCTGTCCACCTGGCCGGGGGGCGTCCAACGCTTCGCTTTCCGGTACGTGGCCTCCATTCGAGAACTCGTCTACCCCATCGGTTATCGATTCTACGGCAAATGTGACTGGCCCATTGCCACTTCAGCTTGCTGATCGCTTCGGCTATGTTCTTTGACGGATTTCAGTGTTTCTGATTTTATCCATCAAAGAAACACCGAGCGTAGCATAGATCTTCATCAGGTCATATTCCACTTCACACATTTTATCATAATATTGTGCAATTAATAGAGGAACCCGTGCCTATCTCTCTAGCGACGACTTAAAAGATTTGTATGTGAATTTTTAGTCCTTCTCGCTACCACTACGATTCTCTACGATATTTCCATAAAAGCTTTTTACCCTCGCTATTAAGTACAATTAGTAATTCTACTAATCTTCAAATACATGAAGTCAAACTTTTTTCAAAAACTAAAACAAAATCTATTATTTTTTGCATTCAGGCAGGCCCCCGAAACGCAATCAAAAATCCAATATCACTAAATTGTTGCGTGGAAAATTGATAATCTTATAGGTGCTTTGATTTTGCAATACAAGTTTGCATGAACACCCTGACACTAATTACAAAAAATAGTGATTACCAGAGAAATTGCATTTAGCGCCACATTCTAGATTGTTATAAAAGCTGATGAATTTGTCCTGAAAGTTTATTTACGAATTTGTCAACACAGAAATTGAAATCCATACCTTCATACCAGAAAACAAGTTATCTAATCTCCTACCTATAGTTATTAAACGTATTGGTAACCCTATACAAAATAAATGTATGACCGCTGCTTTTACACATATTGTTGATCTTTATGGTACTAAATCCCGATCTATCTTGTGAATTCCTAATTTTTTTCCTAGGCAAAATATTATTCATATACTACAAAATATATTAATAAACATTACTAAGGAGGGTTGGGACCCTAAATTCGGTCCAGGCTATTTTTAATTAAAATTGTCAAATCAATTTTAACCTACAAAAATAAAAATAAAAGCAATTATCTTATACCAATATTTTTTTTTATTATTATTAGATGTTAGACTATTACTTTAATAACTGCAAAGTGAATTATATAATAATAATACCTGGTACATCCCACACAGCGCCATCTAGTCCCAATGTAAACAAGTATTATGCTTGTATTATGGGGTACTACACAACTGATATACATAAGTACTTAATTTATTCATTAATTTTAATTTTATAATATATACATATATAGCTACTTTTACGCTCAGACATGGAACAAGTAGACAAATTCACGCACACAAATATTTCTTCTGGGCGGAAATCGAATCCGTACCCTCGGCTCCGCAGTTAGGGTCTCTAACCACTCAGCCAACCGGTCAATCGAAATGAGTCAACTGAGATTGTAATCAACGAAGAAAACATGTTTGTGATGCTACGCTATTTTGTCATAATTCGATTCCGATTGAATCTTGTTCTTTGAAGATTTCATTATTTCATGGTAGCCAAAAACTGACTACATAATGATAGATTTAAGCTCACGGTGTGATCAAAAAATCAGTAACTATACCACAATTTCGTGTAGAATGATATGTACTGCAAATTTTTGTCAATTAATAACAGAATTAAGTATGATTGTTTTGCTTAACATCAGTGCTTTGTTGTATAGTATGTAATACATCTATGACTGGAATACTTGTCATCTTTTTTAATGAAAACTATTTTTAATGATTTTTGAGGAATTTCTTCATATTTAATACTTGAACTTAGAAAGTGAACAGATATTTTTGGGTGGAAATTTTCGATTCTAAATCCAAAATATACTGTCCAAATCATGATTCAGTATATATATTACACTGGAGTCTGAAATTGAAATGAAATATAGCAATAAAAAGATAATTTTGACTATTGAAATCTGACATAGTATATGAAAATACCAATGACGTAGTATGTCCAATTAAAATAGAAGTCCAAACTCGTTAACAAAATTTTGAGAAAAGCTTTATTTTCCAGTAATAAAAATTTTAAAACCTGATGTAGATGTTGATACTAAAATATAATTGTTAAAAACATTATTCTCCTACGCATGCCACAATCAACTGAAAACACTACCTTCGTGAGTCAGTATGATTTAACATTTCAACCGGAAGGTCTTAGATTACATTTCCGACTGTATCAGATATTCAATATTTTTCCATCCGGAACAAACGGATACCGGATCTGACCTCTAGCATAAATGAAAAACTGAATCAGTCGTGGATGCGAAATCGCCTCGAGGACAACGACGCTTTTAAAGATCTCTAGCGACCTTTGAACGTATCAAACCGTGAAGTTATAATGTTAGCAGTCAGGGCATCGGCACGTACGTCGTGTGGAGGAGGCGGGAAGTTTCAAGCGGTTGCGCCAAAAGCATCACGCCGCCTCCCTCGTGTCGCAAATCCGCCTGAGTCTGTGCGCCGAACAATGAGCACGAGTACATTACACCTATTGTATTGTTGCATCTAATAATTTTCTTTGAAGTAATATTATCGACAAAGTGGTTACATAGAAGACAGATTCCTTGGCATCTGCACATTACGAATTGAGGTAACAGTGCGGTATAATTTCATTTAATAATGATACCTGGGACATCCCACATAGCGTCATCTAGTCCCAAACTAAGCAAAGCTTGTTTTGTGGGTACCAGACAACTGATATACATACTTAAATATTCTTTATAAAATATAACATATATAGATATTTTACACCCAGACACGGAACAAATAGACATGTTCATGCACACAAAAATTGTCCCGGGCGGGAATCGAACCCGTGACCTTCTACTTATATAAAGCATTATATAAGTAGGTATAATAAAAAAATCTGTCATATGTTATACTATCTTAAAAATAATATAGTTGGAATCGCAAACACAAAAAAAACTATTATTAAATACGCAATTAAAAAAAATAATTCACAACACTCTTAAGAATCAGTTAATGAAATTGTTATTTTTTCTTTCGTGATTTACCTTAATAACTCTTAGATATAAGTGTGTTGTACCTTTAAAAAGTTGTTTTTTGAATTCCGGAACCCGACGAAAATTCCTTATATTTCTCCGTATCAATCTAAATCTGTGCGTGTATCACAATGTTTTCACTCGTAGACTATTAATACTATAAAGCTGTTTTGCGGTGGTCATTTTTATTTCTTCTTCTCCCCCCCCCCCCCCCCCAAATTTTTATTAAGTACTGATAGGTAATTTATAAATAGTTTATCCGTCTGTATGTATATTAATAAATTGGTCATAGTCATACAAACAAGACAAACTTGTAGGGATTCTAAATTAAAATCGAACTCTAAAAATTAACAAAGAAAAAAAGTTACGAGGATTACGCAACAGATGATTCAATCCAAAAAATCGAAGTCGAATATTAAGGAAAATCACTTCCTACTAAGTACACCTATTGAACGAGTTACACAAGCGAAATTCTGATTTTTATTTACGTGAGACCGTATCCGAGTCATCGAAATGGCAATCAAATGATACGCTAA
Organism: Luffia ferchaultella; assembly: GCA_949709985.1. Lineage (NCBI taxonomy): Eukaryota > Metazoa > Arthropoda > Insecta > Lepidoptera > Psychidae > Luffia > Luffia ferchaultella. The sequence continues at coordinate 14,055,315 of OX453242.1, read as the reverse complement.
GATATTACTTTTTCAGAAATATACCTTACGAATGCCGAATACCAATCAAAAATCCAAATTACCTGTCATTAGACGTACGTTTCTTATATGGCGAACGCCTTTGGCTCTGGACATATTTCTTAAGTCGTGTTAACAACAATAAAACAGCTTTCTAATGTCTATATTATACTATCGCACGGATCGTCCGATTTTATGCATTATTTAAACGTAAGCTGGGTTATTGTTATATTTAAATCTGTATAGGTTATACTTATTGGCAAAAACACTGCGCACGACGGCAACGTGTATCGTGAACTTTGCGGTGCTCGAACAATAAAAAAATGACATTTTACAAGCTTGTTTATAATATACTTCGAAAAAGGCGAACGGGTACTTTGTTCGTGATTATGGAAACAGTTTTCGTATATTGTTAAACTTGGTTTTTAGTGAATCACGAGTGTTTGTGATTTAGGAATAAGGAACACTTTACAACGTGTAACACAATTGACCAGATAATCAGTTTTTACAAATATAAAAATAATAGAGGCTAACTTTTTATTAAATGAGTCTTTAAGGCTCAGCATACCCCAACATACCGATTATAAAAGTGGTTTAAACTCGTAAATGTTATAGTTAGGCGTTTGTAATGTCCTAAGTTTTCAATCTAAATAATCATACGTCGGGTTTTGTAAAAACATATAGGCAAACATTTTTGATTCATTCGACAGAACAAAATCCGAAAAAGCTTCTATTTTTTTCCTAATTATGCTGTATCTCGAAGACGAGCAATAATTGATGAATTTTAAATTTTTTTCTTCTTTTTTTTGTAATTGTAAAACCTATAGAGTCGTGTGACATCCAATTATTGTAGCATAATAATTTTCATATGAAACAAAATAAAAACGTAAATACAGCATACAATTTACGGTATTGCTATTTGGTCGTAAGCGCCAAGAGAATATTCTATCTCGTTTTATAACGATGATTTTATTATTGCAACGGTTGCGCTTCTCTTACGCAGGGATATAGGTGGAACCATCTAACTTTTGCTTGGCTTGTAGGTACATTTAATTCGTAAATTGTCAAATGTGAACCAGAATGCGCTGTATCGTATATTGTGTAAGATTTTTATCCGATTGGATCAACTTGTTTATAAGTCGATTCAAGGTGCGACAATTTTATAAGTTGAGTTTATTGAAATTATGAAACACATACCCATTAATTTTTTTTTAATTTATTCATAATAATACACAAGCAGATTAGCAATTGCTATTTATATACGTAGGTAAAGTGTTCAAGATTTTGTTCTGTTTCTAACATTATTTATTTTCACCGAAAAATTCTTTTAGATCATAATAGTTTTTTGAATAAGAAATATTTTTGTTTTACAAAAGATTTATTTTTAACTATGTTTTTAATGTCATTTGGTATGTTATTATTTGTATTAATTAAATGTGAATGAAGGCCTGATGATACAAATTTTAGTTTGGAAAACAGTTTTTTTAACATTTCAGTTGTTTTTTTAGGTGTGTTTTTTCTGGAGAGTAAAAGTATTTATGAGTCTAAATAAAACAAGATTCTAATGGGAATAAAATGGTAATGGAAGTATTTTATATTTTTTGGAGTTATGTCATATTTTTATTAAGATTTTTTTAGTTGTTGTCGTCTTAGTGTCACTGGTCCTATTGGAAACATTGATTAAAGAAATGCATCTGCATTGCTTCCCATTACTGAAAAAATTAGTTTGTTCCAAATGTATTTAGTAATAAAGTTCATTTTTACAGTATTTTCATTAAAATTTTTTTTTGTTTTATAACTTCGGGCAAACCTGCGTGTCCGATGTTAACCGATTCCTAATAATTTTCTGATACATCTGTAATGCGGGTTACACGTTTGTTCAGAAGCTCAATTGCAGCGAAATTTTGTATTCAATTGCATATTGAAAAAGAATTGTATTTATTACTCATATCATAATATGTAGGTATGTATTTATATTTCTATGTTAGAAATAACCAGTGCCATTGTGTATAATTTCTATATATATATATATATATACCAATTTTTATATTATCACCAGCGTGCAATAAATAGTAAAATTAACTTATTATGTTGCATGTAATAGATGAGTTAACTCACCTCTACTGGAATCTCGAAATATATTTTTTTCTTATGATTCTGGCAACATTAAGGTGTCAGTTACTTTACATGATTATAAATCACATTTGTAGCCTTCCCGTTTAAGAAATACTTATTGTTTGAATTCTAAATATTCTTTTACTTTACGGATAAGAATATTTATTCACATTTTCAGTAATAACTCAGTAGAGATATCAGACCTCACTCCGTGTTTTTCATATAAGTATAAAAACTCCATGATTGATACGACTGACGTGATATTTCGTCACGTCGTTAGTATTAAATTTAAATTCAAAATATAAAATACCGCTTTTTTGTGACGTATAAGATGTGATTAGCTCGAAAAGATTTCATCTCGCTTAAATGTCTGTAAAAGAGATAAATTCCGTTTCGATTTGTATGATTTTGTTTGATTCTATTTTCAAATAATATGTGACAATTTCGTGTAATACCTCCACAAAATTAGATGCGCGCAGTGGTCTCAAATTTTTTTTTCATAATTTAATCCATATTTTATTAATATCGTCTTTAACTTAACACCGGCTATTTATGAAACAGTTTGTTCCACTTTTTAACATTGTTGACTGGAAAATTGCATTCAAAATATTTTATCAGAACAACCAAGGTAAAGTATTCTATAAATAAGTAAACACAAAAGCTATTTAATCATACTTAAATATAAGATATCGATTATAAATATAAAATGGGTGTTAAGAGGTTCGCCGAGATAAAGCCATAGAAAAGACATCAACGCGCAATCGATCGACCACGGTATAATTTTACTGGGTTTTTATTATTAATATGCGCTATCACTACAGTTGCACACAACCCACTATTTTTTAGAGTTATGTGAAGAATGTTTTACGAGTCACTTTTATATCCTTTCTTTGTATTTGTCTGAATGTTTGGGTTATACCTGACTATGGTGATAGTCGATCTAATGATTGATGAATATCTATGGTTTTTACTTTCTTTATCATAAATAAAAATATTTTTTTCTTATCAATTTGTTGTGTTTAAGTATCTGAAATATATATAAGCAAATTGTGATAATTAAATAACTTTGAAATTCTTAAATATTTTTGAAGTGAAAACTTCTTTAGCCGTGTTGGGCACTTATTGGTATGGGTCGATGTTATGGGTTCGCGTCACGACATGCTTCGCGTCACGACATACTCATAATAGCGCCATCTATTGTTTAAAGAATACAGTACAGACAACATCAACATTACATGCTTAATTACGTGTGAAAATTGAAAATGAATTTCGAGTTTCTATACCGATAGATGTCATAATAAATAGTGTAAATGTTTTATTAACTGATTTCGTGTTCTTTAGAGGGATGGATATTAAAAAAAAAACTGATTGGCAGTTATAGAGACTGTCGATTGAAATGAAAACTTAGAACTTTTAGTATTAAAATTTGAAATTTCATAATGTTCAAATTAAAATTATCAACATAAATCTGGTTTTACATCTATTGACACTCCGAGCAACAATTATATGCACGTTTATATGGTTCTATTATATACTGAAAGTGGTAAAAGACGATGTGGATAGATGTGAAAACCAGATTGATGTTAATAACTTTTATTTAAACATTATGAAATTTCAAATTTTAATACTAAAAGTTCTAAGTTTTCACTTCTATCGGTAGTCTCTATAACTTTAAGAATTATTTTATTACTTTACTTAAGTATTATTAAATTAGACAAGTTTTTTTATCGTTTATTGACCTTGTACTTTAGGGACGTACTTAGACCTTTTCCTATGTTTACACGTACAATTGCCAATATGTGTATTCTGATTAGGATTTTACTTATTTAAATTAAATGGCGACGATGATTATATTATTTCTAAGAAGTCTGGTGGAAATTGAAAATGTGTACTAACTATAAAGTTCAAATCTTGAAAAAATGCTCGTGAAAAACTTCAGCTAAAAGTTTGAAGGATTATTTTTTTCTGACTCTATGTTTTCTTATAGATAAAATTATATCTAGAGGCTTAAGTACTTATTCCTATAAAAAGTTGTAAATTAATTGCTTCCTCACTCACATTCATGGCGGTACGCAATGGTTAAATCTGCTAAAATTGTTTTTTTTTTTCAGACATTTTTACTGTAGCTGGAATTTTCATGGTACATAATATTGAAAAAAATCACTATTCCACGTTTTTACGATAAACTAGTTTTTGCTGGTTTTACTCGAAATTATTTTTAGAGTTTTATGACGTGTGTGTTTCTTTGTCAAATATTATATATTTCAATTTATTATTTAGATAACTATATTTTAGTTTTAGGGTCAATATTCGTCGCTTTTCCACGATCTATAGTAAACATAATAATTTTTTTCATAGGTGTAATATCAAAACAAACATTTAAAAACCCTTTGACAAAATTTAAAACCGGGCCTCATATTGCATATATTTTATGACAATTGAGGAGCCGGCGAACAAAATCGTTTTAAAATACATTTAAAACAAAAACGGTTTTTTTGTTAATTTATTGATGCGCCTTTGAGCGTTCTATTGATTGGCAATACTGTTTGCTATTCAAAATCGCATTAACATTATTTACAGATATTTTTTTAAAATTTTATTGTGTCTGAAGTAGGCACGCTGAATATATTAAAAAGAATTGCAATATCAACGTGAATAAAAGACGACCGCTTAGCCTAGCGGGTAGCGACTCTGCCTACGAAGCTAGAGGTCCCGGGTTCGAATCCCAGGTCGGGTCAGTATTAATATGATGAATATTGATACTGGTACCGGGTCTTGGTTGTTATATATATATATATATTTAAAAAAAATTATATATGTATATATTATAAGGAATATTTAAGTATGTATATCAGTTGTCTAGTAACCCATAACACAAGCATAATACTTGCTTACTTTGGGACTAGATGGCGCTGTGTGGGAAGTCCCATGTATTATTATTATTATTATAAATCTTTTTATGATTCAGGCGAATAAATATGTCGTATAGATACATAAAACAAAAGCGTTATCGAATAATTACACGTTTGATTGAAGAATAACAATTCCTGAATTCATTTCATGTTTATACGGCGGTTTGAAACTTTTAGCGACCGTTTTAATTTAAATATGGAATGGTTAGAATTCTAAATTGGCGGTAATTATAATCCATTATCACATATGGCACTGTATTTTATCTATTTATAATTTTGGCATTATTCACCTATATTATAAAATGTATACAATAAAAGCGACGTGCAATCATCTGAAACAAATGTATAACGTCGCCTGAGACGTGCCGCAATGATCTCATTGAGGTTTCGCAAGCTAACAACACTCCGTCAGCAATCCCTCGGCGTTTATAGCTAATATTTTTCATGCACATAATCGTTAAATCAGTTTACTACAGACAAACCCTAGAAAATCTCAACTTGCGTTCGTATCAAAACATGAAACGAGCTCTCACAGACAAGCGCGAGGGACGCAGAACAATCTCGAAAGTACTTGAGAACTCTTGTAGACGGCATGTATATGGTTGTGAGCAGCGATTTCTGTAGGTAAATAAAAATAGGAGCTATTACAAAAATCCGATTTGTTATATATAACATAGGTTAACGTATTTGAGTTAGTTAAACTCCCAGTCAAATGGCAAAAAATGCACTTAAATTGAAAAGTAACAAAAAAAAACAAGAATCTGTTCCAGTGGACTTTGATCATGTCATCGCGGCTTCAGTCATAGTACTTCTACTTTATCGAGACTTTGCCAAAGAGACGTGTGATAGTTAGAACACCTTAAGTTTCATTTATCTACTCCAGCATATGTATAGAATTCTATCAAATTAATTACCAACCTCATCGTATTTAATAACTTAATTAGCAGTTAATAACGTAACTTGTAGCCTTTAATTAAAAAAAATCCGATTTCGAAACAGGAGTCCGATGATTTTAAAGAGTCAATGACGTCATCGAATTGATTACACCAATTAAAATTTCTTTTTGTAACGGAACGTTTAGTAGTAATCAAATAAATTAAATTACCACCTATCTAAAGATATTTAAAGACTTATAGTTTTAAAAAGATAATTAGTGTATTTTAATATTAATGAATAATGCGATTGAATACAAATAACTACACAAAAACGAAAAATATCAATATAATATCAATTTATTTATAACAGACAGTAGTTGTTGCGCAATGTTATAAATTGAAACGTGTAAAAATTGTGTACGATTTCTTAATAGTTTGACATCGTTTATACATTGAAGTCGGCAATTATACAAGTTTTGTAAAATACCGCAGACTAAAGCATTTGTCCGCGCTAACGCCCACGAGCCCCGGCGTAACCACAAACGGCTGTCCCTAATACCCCGTCGTAATCGGTTTGTGCCCATAACACTCGCCTCCATTCCAACTCTACTTTACAATTACATTTCAAAGGAAAGAAATGAAAAAAAAAAATTAAAGAGCTGGGGCTAGATGTATAATAGATTCTATTTTTGCCGGTACAGTAATAAATACTTTATCTATTCAACATGATAAATTACAAAATCTCTTTTACGTCTGTGTTTATTTATGTCTTAATAACGGTTTGTCTAAATCTCACTGGGTTTTCTTTATTCATTGTTATTTCGTCCAATCAGACTTTAGTAAGCCATTGATTAAAATCGGTTATCTAATGTACATTTGCAATTGCGACGCATTCTCTATGAGGTAAATGGATTTCATTTATTCATTTCTATTTTCAATAATTAAAATTAAAACTACAGCGATATATTATTATTTTTTCTATACTAATAGAATACTACATAAATTTATTTTGTTATTGAATCTATATTATATGGTAGCTAAAGCAATCTTTCTTGCGATTTAACAAAGCCACATTAAGTCAAAACACATATTCGCAATAAAATGATGAAAACCTTTACAAATTCGTATTTGTGTGTACCCTATATAGAAGAAGAGTCATTGCTTGGGGAATCCCAATGTTTATCGAGTTTTTGCAGTATTTCCTCACCATATTAGAATAGTATAAAAACTTTATTCGAAGCTGAATAAAATCGATTCGGAAAAATCGCCTATCGATTGTTATTTATAACCGACTTTTAAATCTAGTCACGTAGGCTAGATATTTTGAAACCGAAGTAGTAAAGAACCGCGAGGCAGACGAAGGCGTGACCGAGCCAGACCGCGGCGCGCAGATCACGATGCGTCTGTTTGCGGGAATTCCGCCAATTGTAACTGAAAGCAATGAAAGAAAAAGTGGCGGAGTAACGGTGCCGCTATCGCCGCGTACTTTCGGCGCAGGATTAGTTACGTTTTGAGCACTAGTTCGGTTGCCGTAGGTACCAAAGTCAGGTATAGACATGTTTTTTGTCCATCTAACAGTGTTTTTCGTAATTGAGGTTAAAAGTTCGCCATTTTTTGCCTCTTGAACCTGGGTATAATCTTAATACATAAAAAATGCCGAGTGCCCCGTTTCGCGTCGTCCATACAAATCTTTTCTAACAATGTGACAGAAAATTAACAAACTGTGCTTAAAATAATCTTACAATAATAAACCCACTTTATGAGTGTCGTAAATATAATAAATAGATAAAATAAAGTACAAATGTTAATATAGCCATCGAAAAGCTTCCAAAGGTATCCGGACCTCTGGATAGCATGTACTACTAGGCTGCATTAGCGGGCAGCGGCGCGACTCACCTCGTCGGTAGTCGAACAAATCCAAGTGCCGAATGTATATCGGCTAGGCACTCTAGTCCACGGGCACCGTAGCACTGGCTCCGTAACGTAGTAACAGCCCGATGGTCACAATTAGTTCGTAACACCGCGTTAGGGGTAGCACAGGGTCCCGCGGGATGGTGGGGCGCGCGGCGTTTGGCGTATGTCGGCCGCGCGGCGCGCCTCGCAACGGTAAACTGTCGGTGCACGGCCGCCGACACGGGCAGCGGCGCCGGACCTCTGTGTGAGTGCCTCGCACCTCCCTCCCGAACAATAATACCGTACGGCGGCCGTGTACGTTCAAAGCTCCGTGTGCGTCGCACTCACACAGAGGGCCGCCCTCTCGGTGTGAGTGAAGTATGCGTGCTTTGATCTTACAATTTGGTATGCACGGCCGCGCCGCGCACTCGGCCCGGTACCTATGTTTTAGTAATATATCTCTAGTCAATAATTTTAGTTTGGTATTTATGCAACGCTGCTGGAAACTGCACGTTCTTTCTTGACAACTGGACATTATTCGTAACGCTTTTTAAAATTTCTGATGAATCGGTCCTCGTTTATCATATAACAACTTTGAAGGCTCTCAAACTGATTAGAAGATACCGAACATTTTAAAGCTCTTCTAAAGAGGCTTCGTTACAAAAGTGTTAACGAGCGAAAACAAACCCATTATTTTCCGAAGTAACCTAACCGGTCATTGGTAATGCCATTCATGCACCTTGAGTCCCGTGCCGTACTAGGTCACCTTCATCGTAACTATTAGTACCGAAAATTTGGCAGTCGATCTTAGTATCTGACTCCGGTGCCGATGGGCGGAGTTACCGTTTATCTTCCCGCCCCGAAAACAATATCAATAACAACGTCACCAAACTGCTTTAAACTATGAAGTTTCTTGTCACTAAAGTTATTTCTAATACACGTAATTAAAAAGTAAAGTTTATTAAATTCTACCAAATTATCTAAATGTTGGGATTTTCATCGAAGAGATGCCAAAGAAATCCATTGCACTAACCAAATTTCTATGCACTAAACGGTTAGTTGTCATAAGTTCTAATGTGACATAAAAACACATAGGTAGTTATAATGTGCGCTTATGGTCCCCAAAGGAATTCGTAAAGTTATTGCTGAGACAAAACTTTACATTTTTCTTCATTCTGCACGAAGGTGTTATTACATGATTTTTAATTTTCAGTTTAAAACGATAGGTTTCGCAAGTACCTACATATAAAGTTTTTATACTCTTTAAGATAGTACGACAATTTAAATACATTATAAAATATTAAACCTTTACATAATAGAAAACTAGGGAAAACTATTCCAAAGAGATTCGCTAACCGCTAGTTAAAAACATCTTATTTCGATGAATAAAATTACGAAGACTTTGACATCAAATATTTCTAGAAAACTCTTCACAGTTTACCCGACGGATTGCAATAAAAAGGCAAAGGTTTTCCAAACGTTATAACCGAAAAGTCTTATTAAAATATTTGATTATCGCTGAAGCGTTTTAAGTAACATAAGAATCGTTGATATATACATGTCAGTGTTAAGATATAGCGTGCAATTTATTTGAGCACTTAAGTCCTTAAACCCTGGCAGTACTGTGGCCCCGTTCGGCGTCACGCGAACGCCACTATCGCTCGTAATTTAAATAAAGCGGTGCACACACGACGCCGGCTTCCGCGCAACGCGGCACCGCTCTACAATAAAGCCTTTTAATTAGTACACGACTCTAAATCCTACGTTACATAGGCATTAAAATTAAATTAAATCTATGTACTGTATTATTGTTATCATGATGTGAATTCTTACGTCTTTTAAATATATTAATTAAGGATATTTATATTGTATAAAATGGCTTCTTTAACACTTTTGTTAAATAAAAATAATTATTTTCCATATAGGTTAACAACAAAGGTCTTCCTAGGTGATAAGATTCTTGTTTACAGTAATAAAATACATTTCCAGAAATTCACGAGACTAGTGACAAGTCAAACATGTATACCGTGGAATTCTCGATACAAAAGACTTCAACGACATCAGTGCCGAATGTTAAAAGCTCTTTTCTGATAACAAAACTCAAAACAAAGCATTGATCAACAAATATACGACAAATCTCATTTCTTTTATTGATCGTTATAAACAAACAATACTACTTTATTACGATTCCTTTTACTTTTGCGAACTTTATTATACATATACATTTTATTTCTTAATGACGCCGATAAATCAACTTTAACACAATGAAACAGACTTGACAAGAAAGCAACTATTAAAAAATAAAAAGTTGTGAAATAATTTCGGATAAAAGAACCATCTCTATAATCTGACATATGAGTATTTTCAGTTTCGTTTTTGGTAAATGAACGACGACATTCTCCGTATTTTCTGAGAAATATTTTACTAGCGTATTGATCAATAGCAATAAGCCTCTAACTGTCAATTAGAGCCATACTGAGGGCTTCGCAGACGGTTTTCCAACCAATTATATTTTTTTTGTCGTCACAGTAAAGTCGCGATCATTAAAAATTAGGTAAATTGAATGAACGCCGCCGTAAGTACTCAGTGAAAGTTCAACGTGAAATGCGACGGACTTTTGATTCAGTAGTAAGATTTACATTTAGGCTTCCATTCAGTGAACTGATGTTAGAACGAGCTAACGACAATTTTGATAGAAAAACATTTTTCATTCATCCCGCCCGCTCCGCAATTTTCCTATAGACAGAGATCGTGATATGCGCGACGCCGTGTATTGTGTGATGCTTGTATCAAAATGGCAACTTACAGAACTTTAAATCGACTCTTCAACTTAAAGAAATATACAGGACATATAGTAGATTGTTACACAAGGGGTGAAAGGGAGCTATTTAGGCATGAGATGGTTTGGCGCACGAACGTAGCGAGGGCGCTAGTAGTTCGAGTGCTTAAATAGGTTTTTCACCCGAGGTAAGCATTTCATGACGAATATGAGGAAAATAAAAAAAACGCGTTAAATCCATAGCTGAATCTGATGAACTAATTTTATGAAAATACTGATATACATAAATAATTAGCACTCGTCAAAACAACTGAAGATCGAATTGCCGCTTTGTTTTGCCGCCTTATGTTTCTTTTACAGTGGCGTTCTTCCAGCCAGTATTTTTTATCATTAATGATGGTTAATATTTATTTCAAATCTATGTAAATTAAATAATAATTTGTTTAAAAGTAAATTATAAATAGATATAAAGTCATATTACAAAATTGTTGATAACATTTTTTTAATAAAATTTTACGCCGCGATTCAACAGAGTTGTATAGAAAGTTGAGACATGACTTGCATAGTTTTTTTTTTAATTTATTTGACAGCAGGGAAAATCATTTCTTAGGTACGAAAAGTACTGTTTTCATCCCTCTGATCTGGTAACTTCAACCGTATTTCCCGAGTAGGTATGAGTAATGAAATTTTTTTTATCACATTCCTTAGTAGGTACTAAAAGCGAAAACTTTTACGATTGCTTAGTACTTCTTTGAGTAGTCATCGATTTCATGTAAGTTTCTTGCAACTCGTTATTATAGTTTCCAAATCAAAAACATGAGAGTAACCTTAAACGACTCTCTCTAAAAGCTCACTCTATTTTATATAAAGAAAAATAAAGGAAGGAAATGAAAAAAATTGTTAATATTATGGACATACGAATAAATCTATAGTTACTTAACGGTACGTCAGAAATATTCGCGGGTTATGTGCAACTATGGTGATGCTATTGTTACATCAACAACTATTATATCAATGTCTAATCCTTTCTATAAAACAATTACATTTTCATAAAATCCTTGCATAACTTCTTTCGTATGGCATACTCGTGGTTGGGTTATTCCAACTTTTATGACGAGCTATTTAAGTTTACTGGTGATACGACATAATTAAACAGCCGGATATATTTCATACAGGATCTTGAACCAAATCGTACTTGCAATTCCTTGTCAAAAGATAAAGAAAAAATGTGATCATGGATTAAAAATCGAATTTAATTTGTAAAAAAACCATTAACGTTTTTTATTTCGATATTTTATATCAACGGCACCTTTGAGTATGAATGAGTCTATTTGTCTGGCAGACAGACGTGCATATCCAATGATGCCTGTTTGTCTAGATTGAAGGACGATATTCTAAAATAGATTTCTTCTAGTTTTCGATGGAAAATATTAAGAATGTAAAAAACTAATACTCGTAAGGCGATATTAATTTGATTGATGCTTACTTAGTCTTTAAAAAACTACTTAATATATTGGATTGAATTTAATTTCTTAAGTACTTGTAGAATGACATGTATACCATGTATTCATGCCAGAATTTCGCTCGATAAGTGATCTTAAATTATTATAGAAAGTAAATTTCCTCGTTTTATTTGCCTTTGTCATTGGATTGCTCATTATCCTCATCAGTACATGCTTGGTCCATCATATTTCATGATCGATGCAATATCTAAATGTGATAGTTTTATGGACAGAAAATTGGATGTCGTACATGGTGCGTTATACGCATATTATTTACTATCGTGTATCAGCAAATTCGCAGTTGTAAATTTGCTGATGTCAGTTTTTAAGCAGATATGCCTACCTACATGTCACGATTAGTAGTTGTAGCATTTACATTCAAATTACACTTTCTGGGGTGGGAAGGGGGTATGAAGGTATAATAAAAGAAACGAAACCAGTCTTACATCCAAGTCTCTTGTACTCGATGGCTTTTAAAATTCGAATAGTTTAAATGATTCATGATCTACATTCGTTAATCTGCGCCAGCCGTTACCGACTAAACTATTTTCGCTTAGTGACCGCGTCGAGCGTCGTAATGATAAATGTAATTAAATTTAAAAACGAATTAGCAAATATTAATTATCTTTAAACTATTATAACTGCATCGCGACTAAAACGAAAACTAGAACAAGTTCCCACGGCAGGATGTAGAACCGGTATCGCTGTTTGATTGAGGAGAGTTGAAGGACGTTCGGTGGCGAGTGCCCGAGAGGGGCGCGAGGGGAGCGGCGCCCACGCGGACATTCCGACACGTCACGTTGACACCCCGCCCCCTCTTCCTTGCCTCCTGAATTCTCCTGGGCCAATAGGGTCTCAGTTCATTCCCCTCCGAATCTATTTAGATATGAGCGACAAAATAAAAACCTCGACAACGGCAAAAAAATAATTATTAAGGTAAATCTGTAAACAATAAAAAGAGACTAAAAAATATAATACTTTTCTTTTACAATACCTAATTCAGACTATGAGACTCCAACGGAGTAAGGCTATACCATAGATAAATAAATATGCATAAATCACTACATATAAGAGCAGTTAACAAAAACAAAGAAAGGCTATGTGTATAATCACTGTTAAAACTATGAAACTTTGTGACGAATCGTCACAAATATTTGTAGACCACGTCCAGATATGGTGATGCCGTATCAATAGACTATACTTTATTTGAAGGTTTTATTAGGTAGCAGGGAAAATAAAAATATTTATAAAAAATGTTTTATCCCAAATTCTTAATTTTAACATTTTATGAGACTTTATTTAGTTCCACTTGTTTGCATGTATGTATGAGTGTGTGTGTGTACGCGCTTCTATAAATATTTGGGTCAAAGCTTGCAAGTTAATTTAGAGCGATTTCCTCTTTACCTACAAAGTTGTAATTTTGCACACGTATATAATTAAGGTGACAATGTAAGCGAAGCCCGCTTGGCCTAGCGGGTAGCGACCCTGCCTATGAAGCTGGAGGTCCCGTGTTCGAATCCAGGTCGGGTCAGTATTTATATAATGAATATCGATACTGGTACCGGGTCTTGATTGTTATATGTATGTGGTGTCATCTCTTGGTACCCAAAACACGAGCTAATGCTTAGTTTGGGGCCTAGACGTTGTTGTCATGTATACGTTATTATTATTATTATTAATAATAATATTCTGATGACTAGGTACTGATGATGCAGCTAGGAACGTCTCTTCACGAGAGAAACCTTTAACGGTTAATCGAATCGAGTCGAAATTCCACAGAACATGTATGATTTCGATGATATTCGATAATTATAGTAATATCGAACTGATCTGATAATGGATATGGAAGCTTAGGTCGGTAACAAAATCTTTCAATGGCTAGTTGTAAATTTACTGACCCTTCAATAGCTACTAGTATATTCACCGACTTTGGCTTCAATACATTTGGGATCACGGGCACTTTTCATAGCTAAATGATAGAACTAGAAGGTGGATAACAGAACCCAGCAATGGCTACTAGTAAATAGCCACCGAGTTTGACTTCAATACACTTCGTATCACGAGCACCTTTCATAGCAAATGGTGACTAGGTAGTGATGATGGATTGGAAATGGAGTTGATTCGCAAAACTCTTCAGTGACTTCTCGTAAAACTTTTATGGTGCCCTCGCCCAGATTAACTTAAGTAGGTGCATGGCATGGGGCAAACCATGTTGCGGTAATCAACTACCCAAGCTCAAGGTGGACTACGTTCTGAGGAGCTGGATGGCTAGGAGTACTAGCCACTACCGTAGCAACGCAGTATACAACCTCTAATACCCATTAAACATATACATCAGACATGTTTAAGTAGTCTCATACTAAAAAGTCTTTAATAAAACATATTTATTAAAAACCTTCTAGAAAACAAGCTATTATGTTCAAGAAAATTCAAAAGCCCAAAAGTATAGTAATAAGAAATATACATTATAAAGCCTGAGCCCTCAAACGTCATATGTAATAAGTAGATACTATAGTTTTAAGTGACAGTAAACTTTTTATTTGAAATAAAGCCTCAAGCTTTTAAAATATATATTTCGTGTTTTAATAAACTATACTTTCGCGATTTAAACGCTGACAGGTTTTTTATATAAAAGCTAGTAATTAAAGAGATTTTTTCAAAATTAATTTAGCATTTTTTAGTATTTGGAGATTTTATTTAATTTACAATATTTTTTTCCCATATTAATTTTATTTGTCAATTATTTTTTTATGGTAACTGGTGTGATTTTTGTTATTCTGGTGTCAGTTTCTATCTGTTTAATACAATATTGATAATATGAATATATACAAACAAATCACCCCAATTTCAAAGCCATTATTATACGATTTTCTTGTTTTGATACCTTTCGAGCTTTTACAATTTGAAATATTCATTTTAATAATTGTGTTGAGTTATCGCTACTTGGTCAGTTTTAATGTTTAAAATATAAAATTAAAAACCCGCCAAATGAGAGTCAGACACATATCAGATTAGGATTTTGTGAATTTTTTTTCAATCATATAAATTTCATGGTTTAAAATCCACCTTTTTTTAGGAACTCAAAAAAAGTGATACCTTGATACCTTGACATTAACATGTTGATTAGAACATGCAATTCTAATTCGTGCTCTACGGTTTTATAATTTCTAATACTACTCATTTTTTTTCATCAGTTATGCTTCAGTACTACTTGGTTTACTTGGTTTTCGCATTTCAGGTAGATACTAGCCAGTGAAACAACGCAATATATTTGTACACCCCACAATGAAATGCTAGATAGAATATTTCAGATTCGCATTTCAAAATTACTTAAACCTTGCCCGTAATTTACGAATCCGTTCTACATTGAACATCAGTTTCCAAAGTGCTTTAACTGTGGGACCGTATCAATAATTGCGTACAAAAATTAATATATACGTGAAATTAAACAGGTATTATATTTAGGCAAATTATTTAGTATATTTGTAGTACCTAATAATCCTTTTCTTAAGTGTGATACACACCAAGTCCGACTACGTTAGGAACCTAGAAATATTTATTCATCGACGAATTATTTATTAAACGACGTTCAACCTTAACTCACGTTCCGAAGCGCGATAAGGAAATAATAAGAGGCAATACGTATACAACGAATTGCCGGATCCCACGTTGCCAAATTTTAGTTAGCGCCCGTTTTTAACTTCATACACGAGCCGTTTAGTCCAGTTCTCATGCCTGCGATTCCGGCAACAATGGTGCTGTTATTATGTTTTTCATAATGAATTTTGTGTATTACTTTGTATCGGTTTCGATCTTATCGGTAGATAGCTTTCTCTCAATTCACTTTTCTGAACTACAATGAAAACTCTTTTGAATTGTTTTTTCTTGTGTTCGTTATTTATTATTTTTGTTTAACATATAATTACTAGAACATCGATATAGCAATATACAATGACGACCGCTTAGCCTAGTGGGTAGCGACCCTGCCTACGAAGCTGGAGGTCCCGGATTCGAATCCCAGGTCGGGTCAGTATTTATATGATGAATATTGATACTGATACCGGGTCTTGGTTGTTATATGTATTTGATGTCTTTGCTTGGTACCCAAAATACAAGCTAATACTTAGTTTGGGGCTTAGACGTTGTTTTGATGTACACGTTATTTCAAATAAATATATATTCACATAGAAGCGCCTTATGTACAGGTGCAAGGTAATCATCTATCGTTGAATTTGTCTCAATTAGGTACGCCTCGATTATAAAGGTTTGTTTTCGATATTTAAATAAACGACAAACGATAAACGACAAACGACAAATAAGTGCTAAAAACAAGAAAAAGTAATTAAAAAAAAAAAGAATATCTCTATAAAGTATTATTGCGCTTAAAATAAATTAAACCATAATATCTTTTTTTAAATTTAATTTTAATGTTTTTGTCTCTAATATAATAAATATTTATTTAAAAAAAAAACACATTTTAAATGCCTAAAAGCAAGCCACAGTTATTTCACAGTTATTAGTAAATTTTAGGAAAATTAAATTTCTAAACCATGTGAGGGGTCAGACTTTGTTTATATAAGTTAACTGAACAAGTATGACTACAGATCATAGTCCGGCTTTTCAGTTTCACCTCCCCAAAAGCAGTGAAGTTCATGTCTATGGAAACAAATCTAGTATTCTCTGATATCATAATAACAAATATTTGAAAAACATTTGATAAATTATTTTGCTGGCGTATTGAAAATTTTAGTTGCAGTTTTGTTATTTCAGTCAGGTCAGGTCATGTGGGCACTTCTTTTCAAGGAAAAGTTGTATAGGTTATCGTATTGTGCTGTCAATCAGTCTGATGAGAAAATCGAGGAATCTTTAAAAATCTATTATGACAATTGGGAACAGTTGGAGTGTAATTTGTCACTTCCTTTACTAATTTAATTTTGAGATAATTTGTCAAATTTCAAAATATCGTATGAAATCAGCTGATGATTATCAAACCCTACACAAAATGCATATTATCACTGTCAAACGATACTTTTTCATACAATTCTCAAAATTCCAAAGGAATCAAATTTGAATTCATACATAGTAATCCTTGTTAGACCCGTTCCGATCTTTGCAATTTCGTCAACCTTTTTCCCACTTTCTCTTTAATAATTAAAATATGAAATTTAAATCGTGTAAAGAAATACAAATAAAACTCGTTTTCTCGTATATTTTTCATTTTCTGACCAACGTTTGTTCATTATTAAACTAACATGACATTCGTGTCCCGACTTGTCAAAAATGAATTAGATAACAAACTTCATTTTGTGCTCCTAGTAATAATGCAAAAACGAAAATTGGGTTAGTAATGAGGATAATAAACATTGTTTTTTTGTAATTTTAATAATAAGATGTTCTCTGATTGAAAAACTGCAGAAAATAAACTGCTTCATCTCCTCTTGTTTGTTTTTTCACTTCTTTTAATTCAAAGACTCCAAACCGGTGTTCCTTATTTCTACATTATGATATATTTACTGTAAAATTGACGTTTATAGATGACAGGCGTTACAATCCACCAACCCGCATTAGAACAACGTGGTGAAGCTCCAAGTCCCATCATCCCGCGGGAAGCCTAAGTCCCTGCGGTGGGGCATTAATGAGCTGATCGTACTGTAAAATAACGTCAGGTGTGTCAAATAGTAGTAGATAATATAATTATTGTCAAATATAGGTACATACAGAATTACGAAATTTGAATATTCATCTTCATATTTTTTAGTATTCACTTCTAAATTTTTTTGTAAATTGTTATTCATAAAAATGTCTTTTTTATTGTTTTAATATAACTTATTGATTGTTGTAGTATTTTTGTTTTTTAATTCTCAACTAACAATTTTTTTTTTGCGAAAAGTATCGAAATACATTTAAAAAAACCAATCACTGCACTATTTAAAACAAAAAAGCACAAAATACCTGACAACCATGGATGTTCATAGAGATACCGCGTCAACAAAAATGTGAGCAAAAAAAATATACCACGTAGATCAAATATACACCAGTTGATATCTGAAATATACACTGTTAAGTATAATTTTGTGTGACCCGCATGCAAAATTCGTGCTGAAAAATGAATAAAGATTATGAAATCATTTCATGTGTAATTTAACAAAATATTTGTTTAAAACAATGATAATGAAGTATGGTCTGCCTGATCACACAATCACCGAGTCTGACTTTTTCCATCGAGATGATCCATTATAATTATTATTATCTGACTAAGGTAAAAACGTATATCACATGTTACAAGCAGCGGTCCTAATCTGACCCATACCGCAGCGCCGAAGTAGCGCCGAATACGTTCCGTTTAAAAAATCCGGTCGCTAGGACTATGGACGAGTGTACGGATTTTTGAAATGGCGAGTATTTGGCGCTACTTCGGCGCTGGTTAATTTACCAGAGTGAGGCCGCTGACCACTCGTTACGTATCACGGCACCATTTGATACGAATAAATAGCGTATTGAGATAGCTGGAATGTGAATTATTGTATTCTTTAGATATTTTAGCGCCGTCTAAGAATTTATGACGTGAGATATTGCATCAAACCATTTGAGAATAACTCCCTGTGAGTAATTCACAGTACGTATGATAATTTCATTACGTTATAATTTTCCAAGTGAAAATTTCATATATATTTTGATAAAAATTATCGGACTGTGCGTAAAACTCGAGTATAATTAATAATTTAATAATAACGATTACAACAACAGAGTCTAGGCCCCAAACTAAGAGCATTAGCTTGTATTTTGGGTACCAAGCGAAGACACCACATACATATAACAACCAAGACTCCGTACCAATATCTATATTCATCATATAAATACTGACCCGACCTGGGATTCGAACCCGGGACCTCCAGCTTCGTAGGCAGGGTCGCTACCCACCAGGCTAGCCGATCGTCAAATTGTCATTGACATGCGGAAAAACAAATAGAATTAGAACACGGTAACACTAAATTCGATACGTTTCGTTGCTTCCATTGATTTTCGGCCTAAAGCATCACATCTCTGCCTTTTCTAATCATTGTAAATTCTTCCGACATGGCCTCAACGTTCAATTTCAATTTACATCTCAGAAGAATAATAAAATAATCCTATAATAGTCTAGACTTAGTCATCTATGGATAAATATTATGTTTCAAGTGATTAATACAGACAAGTAGGTGATTATAATTTTAATACCAAAGAGGTACGGCACAGGTAAAGAAAAAAGAGACTGTATACGGCGTTAACAATACCAGGACTTCTGAACTAAGTTAACAGTGCCACTAGTCTCATGGGATTCATCATTATCATCGTCATCAGCCCGTGTCTCTCCGCTGCAGGATATAGGCCTCCCCCAAGACTCGCCACCACAGACGGTCCTCCGCCTTTCACATCTAACTACCCCCGGTATGCTGTCTCATGGGACTACTGGAATTGAGTGGTCAGTGCCGGTGCCAGTTGGCCCAGCCTGGGACTGCACACTGTGATTAGTGGGTTAGACCGGAAATCGACTTCTGCTCCTTTCATTAGAAAATTAGTAATAATGTAATAAATTAAAAAATAATGTTAAGGAAGTATATATATTAGCACTTTAGATGCATTTTATCTTCACTGAAATATATTGGTGTGTCTTCGCATGTTGATTTTATTATGTGGTCTCAATGTCACAGAATATGTCAACAACGACGACCGCTTAGTCTAGTGGGTAGCGACGCTGCCTACGAAGCTGGAGATCCCGGGTTCGAATCCCAGGTCGGGTCAATATTTATATGATGAAAATGGTTACTGGTGCCGGGTCTTGGTTGTTGTATGTATGTGATGTCTTCGCTTGGTACCCAAAACACAAGCTAATGCTTAGTTTGGGACTTAGATAGTTCTGATGTATACGTTATAAAAAAAAAATCTTAAGGTTTGAATTGGTTTGAATTTGTATCAAAATTTGTTCTAATTTTCATTTGTTCAATAATATGGAAATTTCTACAAAAAGAGAATCATATTTCCCGCCCGTTCAACCTGCCAAGTTAATAGAATTAGTCACTAAAGCCCACTAAATATTGAGTAGGACGTTTTTAAGAGGTAAGTTCGTCTAAACTAGCCATTATTCAATATTAGTTAATTGAAAACTAACATATTTTCTCAAAGTCTATAAATAAATATCTCGTTTTGACATTCGATAATTTAGACATTATAAGCGCGTCTTAACATTTTGGCATTTTATAAAAATATATTAAAAAAAAAGTAATCGGTCAAAGAATTTTTTGATATATACAAAAATGCCGACGATACAAATTTTTAAAGTAAATAGTGTAATGACGTCATTCGGTTACATTACTATGGGCTAACGTGGATAGTTTCTACGTAGCGGCACCGAGTGACGTCACGTGTCGTAAAAACACAAACTTTGATTTGTTATATTTCCGGTAATAATCGGTATTTTCCTGAAATTCAAAAAGTACAGTCATCACTTTGTTATACCAGCGTGTGAAATAGCGTTTGATAAATACTTTTGTTGAAGAGAACGCGCTTGCTGTTGAGTATCATATCGTTTGATAATTTATTATTAGATGAAATTAATTTTATCACGTGAGACGTTGTATCAAACGATCGGAGACTCACCTCCTTAGCCGTTAGTCGTAATGACATGGTTAAAATACATTTATTGGTCTTCCTGACCATTAGTGTTATGTTACTTGTTAATAGTAAGCCTTTCCTATAAACCAGCAGCGTGTGGATGAGCGGAAGGAGCAGCGAGCCACGTCCGAAACCCATTGTCTATAGCGACCTACGTCGTCGGCGCGGCGGGCCTAACGAAGGCCGTGTATACATCTGCCACTAAATTGTGATATACGACTCAAAGCGTTCGTCAAACACGCTCTGATAAATCTTAATGGAACTGAAGCTACGTTATTAACCTCTATATTGAACTATAAAAATTTTGTGTCAATATGTTTGTCTAAGCGTACAGAGTACTAAGTTTTTAATGCGGTAGTTCGAGAAAACTTTGATTTAAGTAGTGGGAACGAGAAAAGCTTAACTGTTACTTCATTCGTTCAATTCATAGTAGATTTGATTACAGATTTTAAGATACAAACAAGATGATATTTTAAATTATATTAGTTGTTTCCGTGTATTGTCGAATATTCCCGAGGTAGAAGTGTATAGACTGTTTCTCTAGGGCAATTTGTCTGCGCAGTGTACGCATCACGCGTGTTGTCTTCATAATAACAACTGGCTTGAGCTCACTTTACCCATCTTTTAGGAACTATATTGATTAATAGTCGGCACTGCGGCTGATGAAAAATGACAACACTCAAGAAATTTCTAGTAACTAGAGCTATTAGTAATAGTTAATATACACTTAATAGTATAGACGATGACTGATGGCGCCCCGCCGCTTTGGAAAGAAACACGGCGGCCTCGATGCGAACGATTCCGACGCGCGTTCGGTTAATCGTTAAAGACAATGGCACGTTGACCGGGAACGGAACCCGCGGCCGTCGCTCCGGCGCGGGCGGCGTGACGCGTGACGTGAGTGACGAGCCGCGTGACGCCGCACTCGCGCCCGCCGTGTGACCACCGACACGCCGCCCATCTCGGATGCCAAAATGTCAAAGACGGGAAGACTCACGGACGCTTTCCGAGGAAAAGAAAGTTAAATTGTACTCAGTAACATGGTTTTGAAATTCGAGATCGGCGATAGCGATCACCACTTTTATCTAGAGACGTTAACAGATTGTGTTACTGCATTCGCTCAGCCACTTCCATGGCAACGGATGTTGAGCACCAAAAGAAAATTACACGGCTTCGAAATCGAATAATTCGGTTATTCTTTATTGAAATAATTGCATTTTTTTTAACGTACAATTAATTTTATTATGAAAGACTTAAGGGGATAGTCTTTGTCTCCGCGGCCTCGAATCGGCATCGCTATCTCAATTTCAATCCCTCTTCCCCGACCTGTTCCTGAGTGACAGAAACGATAAGAGCACATTCCCAAAAATACCTATAAATTACCCGCCGAAATTACGGGCCGTGACTGTTTCCACCCTTGAAATGCGTATGAATTGGAACCAAAATTTGCAGGGTCATTAAGAAAGGGTTTCCTTAGGGCAGTACGTTTTGTTTCTTTTTTTTTTAATACACATTTTCATTTTCATCGCATATTTCTTCTGTAAATACTGATACAGAAATACAGCGAGGATCAGACACGTGCCGAACCCTCTTTTTTTTGTACGCAAACCCTACTTCCTTAACTGTGAAAGAATAACTTGCTAATGATCCGTATTTTGAATAATTTTTAGCATGTAAATAAATTATTTCGAGATTCTCAAAATATTTATATTTCAAATTTTGTCTGTCGTTTCCATTACGTTCCATCTGGCCTTTTCTATACCCCACTGCAGGGGCTTAGGCCTCCCCTACAGAAGAGGGGGCTTGGAGCTTAAATACTTCACGCTGCTCCAATACGGATTGGCGGATAGTAACGACCGCCATCTATTGACAGCAACTCTGTCTGTCGTAAAAATTTTTTTTTAGTGACAGTGAAGTGCGGTCGCGAAGATAGTAAAAGGATAAGAGCTGAGGTATCCGAAGTGAGAATTTCGCGTGTGTGGTTATAGACAGCGCGTGACGCTTTGCGGCGGGTTACGGGTCGTGGTCTGGCGGACCGATACCATCGTGGGAGCGCGCGCACCTCCGCGCTCCGCTTAAAATAACTTATCAAACCCTGAGCGACGGTACGCATCTGCGTATAAATATTAGAAAGTTAACAGTGTCCGATGAATAACTACAGGCTTATTTTGACCACCCACCGATAAATATCAGTTGTAACTAACTATGAATTATGAAGAACAAGGACCTCTAACCAAACTATCTATCTAGCAATAGCTAGAAGGCAGGAGGGATTGACTTTAATAATGTATACGTAAAAACACTAATCCGATTGATCCGATTAGTCTTAATCTATTATTGCCTGAAAAATCGGTGTCCGGGCAAAACAGAGATTCGCTCGTTCAAAACACAAAAGTACAATTAGCTTGGGATCCCACTGCACGAACCCTTACGTCGTATAAGCTATAAAAATGTCTATAAACACCAAACCATTTTTATGAGGTAGTTATAGTACTGTGTATACCGTATACCAATATATATATACTTGTATATCTTCACTTCTTCACTTTGTCAGCCCATTTTTTACCCCACGGCAGGGGCTTAGGCCTCCCCCAGCGAAAGGGGGGCTTGGAGCTTAAATACCTGTTTATACTGAATATAACCAATTGTGCTGGTACGGAAATTGCTTGTAGACCGGCAGTCAGCCTGCAGGGTTCCCAGTTGATACCAAATCTTACGGTTATCAAAGTCACGTTATCATCTACTAGAATGGATTTTTTTTTATATGTGAAAAGAGGACTGTCGCAGATGTGATCAGATGTAATTCCGAGCGTAGTTTGGAGGGTTGCAAACTCAAATCGACGTATAAAATTTCCGTCTGATCTCTGAACCCTCCGGCTGACGGTGGGCAGACAAACTTTTTAACAAGTTTCTTATGATGAGACCCTCGATTATATTGCTTACGTCTGAAACACTATAATCCGTTGCTGAACATATTATATATTGACTACTATATTAATAGAACTCGTTTCTCGAAATCTCACGACTTACTTATTATATTTTTGCCAATTTGCAATTCGTATATGTTCGTGATTTTTTAATACAGGGATGTAACAGTTCTATTAAAGCGTTAAACATTACAGTTATCATCTCAAGTTTAAAACTATACGTATACAATGGAATTGTAAACGTCGGTTGTGTCGCTTGCTGCGTAACTCGACGCCGGCTCACGACTGGTAAGAGTATATATATAGCGAATTTAACCACTGCTCGAATTTCGCTCTCCGATTTATGACTTTCTCACGTCATCAATACGGCTGCCTGTTGATCGTTTTATTTCGTCGCAAGCCAAAATTTGTAGGTTACGTGCTGAGATATTAATTTACATGTAAAAACTGGAGCCGACACGCGGCTGCGGCGGCCAGTATCGGGTGTCCAGGGAAAACTTCACGGCTTCTGATCGCCGCGAATGTATTTTCGATTACAACCTTGCAGAAAATGTTTAAGTAGTTTAAAACATATATACATATAATACAACGTGTCGTGATAGCCCAGAGCGCAACGAACCTGTCTCAAATTTATAAGGCCCCATAGGGCCATGGTTCGAATCCGGGCGTGTACCAATGAGTTTTTCTGACTTAAGTACACAATATCACTAACACCGTGCTTCGGAGGGCACGTTAAGCAGTCGATCCCGGGCGCTGTCAATAGATGGGGTCGTTATAGTTCCCAACCCGCAGTGGAGCAGCGTGGTGGACTTAAGCTCCAAGCCCCCCTCCTCACCTTGGGGGAGGCCTAAGCCCCTGCAGTGGGGTAAAAATGGGCTGATGATGATGATGATAATTTATATAAAAACTTCCACAAATATTGTCTGACTGTCAAAAACCAATAAACTTCTAGATGAAAAGGCGATGAACTTTTTTAAAATCTTATTGATCTGTGGATTATTAAATAAAAATATGTCATAATAATAATTATCTGAAATAGGTACATATCTAATATAATCATGCCGAGAATATTTTAATTGAATATTTTTTATTTTATTTTCAATACTTGTGTAATTGTATGCAGTACCAGTTTTTAACGTAATTAAAAATTTTAGATGTCATAATAATCTAGATTGAGCGTTTGATACTTTGAAACGATCGAAAGCGTAACCAAAATGTAACACTCAGTGATTAGACAGACCATACATACGTCATTATTATTGTTTTAAGCAAACGTTTTGTTAAATTACACATGGAATACAATTTCAGAATATTTATTTTCTTTTCTAGTACGAATTTAACACGTGTTCCATACAAAATTTTCCTTCACGTTTTTGCTATCACAACGCGGTGTATTTATTTATTATTTATTTATTTATTTATTTATTAATCATATAATACAATAACGTACTACAATACCCTGCAAAACTGTTTCAACAGTTTGACTGCAGGAAGAATTACATAATAATGTGTCATAATGTGTATACAAAATTTAAGTTAACTATGAACATCCATTTTAATAATATAGTTCTGAAAAGAAAGTAACCGTAATATTTACAACATATAACTTCTTAAATTTCTTCACTTAATATATCAAATCTCGGACTCAACTCAAAGATGTGGTCAATGGAATAATTTACACGTACATAGCCGTCAAAATGACACCGTACACCTTCCACACCGAAAGATCGGTCCGCGTCGACTCTCTACTTGAATCTAACTCCTATGCCGAGCGAGGCAGCGCCCTTAAGGTACCGCCCGACAAAGATAGCCACGCACCGAAGCGTTCTCAATGCATCAGGTCCACGTTCATTTAAAAGCCTAAAACTAGAGAGTATAGGTTAAAGTTTGTGGTTTAGCCGATCGGGTTGCCCCTTCCGTTTGTCCAACACGACACTATCTGCGCGGTAGGTTGGAGGCGCAGTTGTCAGATTCGCCTCTTATTTAAAAAAAACGTTACAGAATAACGCCATCTATTGCCGCCATGATAACGATAAACAGGTACACCATGTCGAAACCTGTTTTATTTATTTCCAATTCGATTATTTTAAGTCAGTGCTTAAAAACAATTGCTTATTTCTAAAAAGATTGTGATTGTCATGATCGAGCAACTTGATTACATTCGAGCCTAACAAGTTGTGAGTTAGATCAACTAAGACAACTGTTTCATCAATTATACTGTTAGTTACATCAACTAAGGTGTTTATGGTCATTGAAATATCTGGACCATATTTAGCTGGCTTGCATTTTAGAATGCAGTATCATTTTGTATTAATCCCTGCAATTTAAAAATGAAACTTGGACTAAATTTTGGTGTTAATGTATTTCAATCGGTGATAGAATGCTGACGACCTCGTCATGCGTGTATATAATATTTATCAAAATATTTTTTTAAATTATCTATAAAAGAAATTAAATTTTGAGACACGAGTACAAAAGTGCTTTTGGCATGCTATGAGCTTTTAACAAAACCAAAGTACTTTCGTACTTTAGTACTTTGGTTTCGGATCGGTTGAAACCATAGCTAAGTAAAAGCCATTTTTTTTATAAACAAAAACAAGGAAAGACTATGAATAAGACTGTTACGACTATGGACATACATACGAGTGAATTTATAGAGTTATGTGACAATTCGTTACAAACATTTGAGGACCATAGTAACACGCAACATGGTGATGCCGCATCCATGTAACGATATATGAATGTTTGGATCGTAACTCGACAATTGATCAAATACATATATTTATTTATTCTTTTTTTTTTAATTATAAAAAATATTAAAAGTATATGTCAGATTTACTAGTTAAAATCTAGTTAAAAAATTATAATTTGTATATTAATTCAGTAATAGGTGTTATCGTGAAGCATATGTGACTCACGGGCGTAGTGGACATTTTCAGTATTTACGCGTAAAAAGTTAAAATTTCCACCACGCCCATCACTTCAAGGGCTTTGAAAGGTCCTTGAAGTTACATATGTCTGTTGCTAGCATTGTGATCGAACACTGCTTTTGTACTCGATTACATTGCAAGCAGCAAGGACTGAAAAGTTCCAGCACGCCCGTGAATCACATATTTCCATTCCATCAGCCCATTATACCCATATATACCCCAATGCAGGGACTTAGGCTTCCTCCAGCATGAGGGGTCTTGGAGCTTAAATCCACCACGCTGCTCCAGTGTGGGTTGGGAGATTGTAACGAGCTCCATCTATTGACACCAACCGGGACCGACTGCTTAACGTACTTTCCGACGCACGGAGTCAGTGATAGTTCTGTACGTAAGTCAGAAAATCTGATTGGTACACGACCGGATTCGAACCGCGGCCACAAGGCCTTATGAATTCGAAACAGGTTCGCTGCGCTCGGGCTATCACGAGTTACATATGCTTTCCGCTAATACCTACTTCTGTATATACAAATTATGATTTTTCTACTAAGTTGTACTTCTGACACTATATATAGGCCATTTTCATAAAAAAAAGTTCCAGTGTTCAGTGGATTAAATACATAAAAGCTCAAGCTAATACAGCCCGTCTTGTGATTTTTATATTCTATAGAAATATGTTACACTTATTAAGAAAAGTGAAAGAATTTTATTGATATCTACAAAAAGAAGGTACAAAGTCGTAAAGTAAATAATGCTATGACGTCATTCAGTTACATAACTATGGGCTAACGTAAGTCATTTCTATATAGCGCGCACCAAGTGCCGTCACGAGAGAGTCGTAAATACAAAACAAATCGATATTTTTCGAAAATTCGAAAAGTGTTAATCAGTTTGTTACTTTTTCAGTTTTTTTGTTCAATACTCTAACCACAGACCAGTCAACCTATAGACCACGCTTTAATAAACGTCAGTACGAAAACGAAATCGCCAAAAAGTGGCGGGGTGCGGGGAGAGGTCGGCTAGTTTTCATTGGCTCGTTCAAAATTGACAATTTAATGGCTTCCGACGTGCTTCCAACTGACGGCTCACTAGTGACGTAGTCAGTGGCGTATTCAGGGGGGGGCCCGTGGGGGCCGGGCCCCCCCCAAACGCAATGACATAAATTCAGTTAAAAACATTCTGCAAGGAGATCTACACTGCAATTAGAAACTTATGCATTTCTATTTAATACTCAATATAATAGTAAATTATTTACACCACCAAAGTACCTAATACAAATAAATATTATTGAATGCTGACCACATTTTACTTAATAAGATCTGTTCAAACATGGCATTTTTAGAGTGACGAATTGCCATACAAACGGCGTCAACGGCTGCACCCCATCAAACCTTAACCGAACAGCGCAAAAAATAATATATGGTATTCAGATCAGCAAAAAATTACATGTTTTACCATTGGAAATGGTTATCAGATCCTTTTTCTGTGAGACGTAAATTTGGCTATATCTTCGAGGATAAGGAGGGATTGCGGTCCTATGGGTTTCAAAAGTTGCAAATTTATCGGGTATATCCGTTGGAAATTTTGAAAATCGGTTGGTAATTTTTTTTTAAATTAAAATTATGTCTGTAAAAATGGGGATTTTCGGGTGTCGTTTTATACAAAAATATGAATATTTTTGAAAATATTTGAGTTATCGAAAATTAGCCAAAAATCCATCTAAGGAACCAAATTGTCTAACGAATGGTGAATACGGTTTGAAAATCGGTTAATAATTGCGGCCTGTAGGTGGGCCCTGAAAATTGACAAATTTCAAAAAACTTGTATAATTATGGGTATGGGCATGGTATATGTGGAAATGTATAATTGCTGGTTGGTTTAAGTTTTGAGTTGTTTAGTTTTCATATTACATGATTTCAAAATAAATAAATTAACACTATAGGTACGTGAATTTCTATTTTTTTCTAAAACTTCTCAAGTCATATTCAATGCCTACGATGGTAGCGGGAACTGCAAAATCTGTAAATTTTTGAATTTCCTAAATAGGTTTATTTTTGACATCTCATCAAAATTTATTATTTTTTTATATTTTTCACAGCATGTGAAAATACAATTAGTTTCATATTGAACATGTAAAAAAAGACAAAAAAAGAGAAATAAAATCTCGCGCATTCAAGTTATCATAAGAAAGTTTTTTTTTCTCATGATGTATCAAAATATTTTAAAAAATTAAAAAGGTATAAACCTATTTTTTGCTGATCTGAGTACCATATATTTCTTTGCGCTAATCGGTTAAGGTTTAGTGGGGCGCAACCGTTATCACCGTTGTTTGTATGGGAATTCGCAACACATTTTATATCTATGCATTTTCTCTTCATGAATAGGTATTTCGCGTTTCCAGCGGGAATGAGAAAACTTTCGTAGATATTACGAATTTTTGATTTAATTTTAGGCGTAGGAATTTCTAAGATAAAGGTGGCAATGGGAGATTATCATACATTTTTTTAAATGTCTATTAAACTACGCATTTTAAAATTGTAATAAACATTATGAAAAATATATATATATATCTCATAACGAGCACTTTCATTTGATATGAACCATGACATCATCATCATCAGCCCGTGTCTCTCTACTGCAGAATATAGGCCTCTCCCAAGGCTCGCCACCACACACGGTCCTCCGCCTTTTGCATCCAACTACCCCCGGTATGATGCTTCAGGTCATCTGTCCATCTGGCCGGGGGGCGTCCAATGCTTCGCTTTCCGGTACGTGGCCTCCATTCGAGAACTCGTCTACCCCATCGGTTATCAGTTCTACGGCAAATGTGACCGGCCCATTGCCACTTCAGCTTGCTGATCGCTTCGGCTATGTCGACAACTTTGGTTCTTTGACGGATTTCAGTGTTTCTGATTTTATCCATCAAAGAAACACCGAGCATAGCCCGCTCCATAGTACGCTGAGCGACCATGACATAGGGACTTGAGAATTGTTTTTATTAGTAAAATTTTCCCCCAAAATGATATTATTTGTTTATCGTTTAGTTTTTCCTGTAAAATATAAATGAAGCTCTATTTTCCGTATTTTTTTCCAAATGTTATTCACTACAGTTTCGGGGTTAAGGGGGGGATATTAAATTTTCTTTAATTTTGAAACCATGGATATTAAAGTTAAAAATAAAATATGCTTGTACTTTTTATAATAAGCACTTTCATTTGGCACATCACTAGGAGCACTTAAAAAGTTTTTTTTTAATTTTCTACTTTGCTCTCTAAAATGGAAATATTTCATTTACTCTATACGTTCGTTATTGGGCCACCAAACTCTGTACATGTATCGAATTTCAACTTTTGCATCTGATCTAGTAGATTCGGAGAAAGAGGGTGTGACAGACGGACACATGAATGACCCTATACGGGTTCCTTTTTTCATCTTTGACGTATGGGACCCTAAAAAGGAACCCTCATAGATTCACTTCGTTGTCCGTCCGTAAGTCTGTCCAGACCTTTTTTCTCTCCAGAACGCGTGGAGGTATCAAGCAGTATCAAATACTTAGGTTAATTTATTTATTATATGATATGTCTTCATGAATTAACGAAAATTCCCTAGCTTCCGTATTAAGATCGTAGAACGTGTCTTGCATGTATATAGCACTAATATAGGCTTTAAGTTTAATGGAAAATATGGCCCCCCCCCCAAGCTTGAATCCTGGATACGCCACTGGACGTAGTTATATAGTGTCACTACATAGCCTTGGCGAATGCTACTCCCTGTCAAAGCGTGGTCTATAAGGATGACTTGTCTGTGACTCTAAGGTACAAAATTGCTTATTATATATAATTTTGTTAAATATGACGCGCTCATTCTTTAGAAACGTTTTGCAGTTAACACCAATAACAGTAAATATTATTGTTCTCGATATCGTTATTGCCACTAGTCTGGACAACCAACGATGTTGGCGTCGGTCGATCATCAAAAGTGCATTTTCGTTTTATCGTTAATTTAAGATTGATTGTTTATAACACGGGGTTATTACGTATACGGATATATATGCTACCATTATACGACAACAATGTCGAATTTATGTGGTTTTATAGTGGACGCGGGGCGGTACGTAAAAGCGTTTACGACCGCCTCGGCCTCAATTAAGAGGTATATTTCGTTAGTCACTTAGTGCATCCGAGTTACTGTTTTGAAATATTTAATTAGTTCGTTATTACTGTAATTATAGTGATATCCGCGTAATATTGCGGCCGCTCGATCCCGAAGTTCGATCGGTCTCAACGCGATCGACGAACGCTCTGTACGTCGATGGCGTAACTTCTGATCGTACGACTGTCAACACGAGAAACAAAGACAGAATCACAGTGTCACGTTTTAGACTAGCATAAACTAATAAAGCATTCATAGGCGATTCATTCAGTTTGATTGTATAATAAACTCCCAAAACTGATAATATTAGCCTCAGTGAGTATAGGTTCAAAGAACTTCTTAAAAACACACTATACTGAGAAAAGCTTACATTAAACTTACTGATAAATGACTAATATATTTGGAAGCAGGGGCTCTCTACTTGGATATCCCGAGGGGTCTGAGTATCTAATAGATGCTGGATATTATAAATTGTAATTATAATGTGTTGGTATTATTCTAAAAACCGTTAAGAATGAATTTGTTTTGCTCATTTAGAGATATTTTATTAAAACTCTATAAACTACTTAAATACTGTTAGGGTTTTTTTTTTCTTGTTTGGATAATAAGTTGTTGTATTTCATATTATTTCATTTTGTTAACGTCAAAAAGTGTATATTGATCTTCCATTCCATTTCTTCAGCCCTTTTTATACCCCACTGCAAGGACTTAGGCCTCTCTTCAACACGAGGGGGCTTGGAGCTTAAATCCACCACGCTGCTCCAATGCAGGTTGGCGGATTGTAACGACCGCCATCTATTGACAGCAACCGAAACCGACTGCTTGACGTGCTCTCCGAGGCACGGAATATTTGATCGATCAAATTTGAATAAATGATTTGAATGAACTTTTTTGATTTTTGAAGAGATGTGGTGGTCACGTAATTAAACTTTCAGGTTCGATTCCCACTACAGGCGTGTTGACTGTGTTTTTAATTTATAAAAATATAGGTCATGTAAATATTACAATTTTCGACGCAATCGTCGTGTCTATGATGGTGGGGGTAAATAGCTCCCATGCCCCCACCAGCCAACGTGGTGATAGTTTACCATTATACATGTGTAACATAAATGTAGGTGGTATCATGCAAATAAATGCATTGACAGCACTACGCTCATACTATCCAAATACCTCTACGCCTCGTAGAGACAGGATTTAAACGAATAGAAGAAAATAGACGTCCGAGAGATGTGGTGTTGGACAAAACGCTTGAAGTAACGTGGAAAAAGTTTTGTACTATCGTCTCAGTACTTCAAGAACTTGAAACAAGCAACCTGTCTTCCACAGTATTGTCGGCTCTACGTCGAAGTAACCCTTAACTAGGCCAGAGTTTGACTAGCCTGGTGCGGATTCAGTTTGACATCCTACTAGAATCGTAATTAGTAAACATATACAAAACACTAGTTTTTTATTGAAACCAGGTACGGATCTAACTGGAACCGAACCGGAACAGAACCAGGATCGTGTATACTAAAACTTTTTGAAACAATATGGTGCCACAAGTGACGTTTATCAACTAGGACTATTTTGTTTACCCATAAACAGACATAGCAAATTGGTACATAAAACAGATGTAATTTTCATTACTGTTCCATAGAAAAGTCAACCTTGCGGCCTACAAATCTAACATATTTTTTGCACGGAATTAATTCGCTATCAACGGTTACGTATGTAACCTATCGTATTTAATTACTTAAACACGAATCAAAAGCTAATGACAGGCGACGCTTTTATACTTATTTCGCTGAAGCTCCACCTCATATCCACAGTTTCTTCGGTTATGGACAGTCGGTACAGTTTAAAGACACTAGAGCGCGTGGAAGGTTTCTACTGAGATGACCAAACCAGATAAATGCTGTTATCGATTTCCGCTCCACGTGTCCTCCCGTCTATAATGAGGTCGATAAGAGAGGAATAGCAGTGAATTGGCAAACTAATCTCTCAACAAGCTAAATTGACAGTCGTTACCAAACTGCGAAAATATAATACAAAGAAATATAATATTTTCATTAATTGATGGCAATCCTGACAGTATCTCGATCATAGCGGTAGCGCGTTCAGGGCAGTGTCGTATCGACGGTTGCGCCACCCGCGAGCTGAATGTCGCAACCAGCAGCGTGGACTGATTCGCGCGGCCGCACCGCACCGATGCCATCTCGGGTACTAGTCATACGATAAATTTATCGTATTTCTGGGTCGCGTTCTTTGGTATTACCTTAATTAACAGTAACAAAAATATCTACAGATTTTATTCGTAGTCTTTATTCCATCCAGTAGTTCATTCAGCAATTCATGTTAGAATAACCGTGGCCGCTCTTACGACGGCATTACGCAATCATGTATAGATATTGTTATTCTATACAAAATAGATGAAAGTTATGTTATTCATCGTATTGTAGACAATGTACATGTAGGCTGTGCATATCTATATGTCGCAGGAGAAGTACGAATTCAGAGGTTTCATGTAATCCTATATATAGACATGTTAAACGTGCAGACATTAAATGTTCGATTTAATTTTAAATTTAATCATATTCCCTTGTAATGGTTTGCAGCTGCGTTCCACTTCAACCGCTACGCAATATAACGTAAACTTAACAAAATTCGGAAATAACTAGTGCTGTTATTTTTCAATTTTTACCACTCAGAATTCTGCCAAGTAGTTAAATTCAGGATTTCATAGAGGCAAAATTCTACGTTCTTCTGTGACGTTTCTTCAATTTGCGTGAATACATTACTTTCAGTTTCAGTTACGTTCAGTTTATCCCTTTGCAAACTGGTATTATCATCGATACGCAAATATACCTAATATTCGTAATATAGAAGTGAACTTTCTGAACCAGTGCATAACGTCTATGGTTTATACAAAGTTTACCTAAATGTACGTAGCAGCAAAAAAAATTTGAAAAAAGTATACAATCAAAAACATGTAAATAATTAAAAAAAATAAAATTGTAAATAGTTTTTTGAGTTATATTTTCTAAAAATAAATAAAATAATTTACTTGCTAGGTCGGGCAATGCTAATTTGGCTTTTGCAACTTACAATTTACGAAAATTAAATGTTATTACAATTATAGTGATATCATCATCTCTAAAAGCATTTTTCGTGATCGTGGCATAGAGAAAGATTTACGAGAAACGCCCTTTCCGTGTGTATCGCGCTCGCTAGAGCTCGTCGCACCGTTTATGTATTTACAGTTTACGATGTATTCTTGGAACACATTTTAAGCGATTTTTTACCCTTGGATCATTATAGTGTTTTCGATTCGATTATATATTTAAATCTTTACATGTTATTTGCCACCATACATTTCTGCGTTGCTGCAGATTGCGTTAAAGCTGTTTGGGGAATACAAGGAATATTTGGCTGATCGCTCCTATATCCAGATGCAGTGTTGCGACATTATTGCCGTTGATGTTTGCTATCGATAGAATATTATTGTAAATCGTATTGAACAGCTTATGACAGACCGTGTACTGATTTGTATTTTCGTCGAGTTTAGTAAAATCAATTCCTATTAAATAAATAATAATTAAAATTTTACTAACTATGCATAAACCATTTAGTAAAAAAGTATTATTTTTTTTATAAAATTACGATAATCAAAATAATTACAAACAAAAAAATAAACGATGACAATTTAAAAAAAAATTAATACTTTGTTACTGAAATGGTTTATGCATATAAACCGTTTCAGTAAAAAAGTATTAATTTTTTTATAAAATTACGATAATCAAAATAATTACAATCAAAAAAATAAACGATGACAATTTAAAAAAAAATGTTTAAGATCAAACTTTAAAATTTATTGACAAAATATATATTTATATTATATTTATTGACAATTAACATCAGTTTTCCCATTGACACCGTTGCGCTTGCGACGCAAACGCACAACACTGGCCTCGTTATATTTTGCGGTCGTGACTACAACGACAACAAAATGTCAGTGAAATACGTATCACTTTTTATGATAGATCGCCTTCTGTTGGAAAAACTAGAAAAATTTACATAAA
The DNA here is from genome assembly GCA_949709985.1 of Luffia ferchaultella. Lineage (NCBI taxonomy): Eukaryota > Metazoa > Arthropoda > Insecta > Lepidoptera > Psychidae > Luffia > Luffia ferchaultella. The sequence continues at coordinate 14,020,526 of OX453242.1, read as the reverse complement.
TTATACATTTCGTCTGTTTAAAGAAAAGTTTGGCCCTTCACAGATAAGGTAGACGGAACAGAGACCGGTACGGGCGGCATCTTTGTACCGCTAATGAAGCCAAATTGGAGCGCGCGCCGTCGGATGCAAAAACAACTCTCTTACATATTACTATATCACTAAAACTTTTTAATTACCAAAGAGAAAATTCGGCAAAGGAAAATTTTGTATTAAATTTTAAAACCTTCTTACGTTGAAACAAAGCGAGCCTTGTCATTTTTGCATTTTGTAGAAATAAATTATATTTATTAAGAAAAACTAATCAGTGAAAGAAATTTATTGATATCTACAAAAAAACCGAAGATACAAATTTTTAAATTGAATCGTGCAATGACGTCGTTCGGTTACATAACTATCGGCTAACGTGGATAATATGTACGTAACGGCACCGAGTGACGTCACGAGCCGGTCGACAAACTTTGATTTGTTATATATTCGGTAATAGTCGGTATTTTCTCGAAATTCAAAAAGTATATTCATCAGTTTATTATACTCTAGTGTGTGATATAGCATACGATACATAATTTTGTTGAAGAGGACACACTCTTTGAAATTAATTTTAGTATTGTATAAAAGGAATAATAATGAAAAAATTAAACAAATGACAGTATTTAGAAATATTTTTTAACTTTTACAAAACTTAAGTCAAAGTCATATATCCCTACAGAGCTTGACTTTAGTTGAAGGTTCTAGCTTTATACGGGAGCTTCGACTGCGGCAGCTTAAGTGAAAACGCGGTAAATTTCTTTGGCTGTATTTTTTAATCAGAAAAACTGTATACAATAAAATTTTAGAACTGTTTAAACATTTATAATATTGTCTATTTTAATAATAACAAACATTTTCTATATATATATATATATATGTATATATAAATAGCTGTTTCGTTACTGAAGTGAAAACAATTTTACTATTAACCGTTGAAAAGAAAAGAAATATGTCATGGCGGTGTGTCAATCGTTTTTTCATTTTTTGGACAACTGTATAGTCGACACCCGGGGATATATTATGTCAGTATAGCAACGCACAGTGAGAAGAATCCAGTTCAACGCGAAACGAGAAATATATACTGAAAATCCAAATCGCAGATTGCCCAGACTTTTGACTCCTTCTTGAGCATAAAACTACGAATTGACTTGAGGCCCTTTTCAGCGTTTACCGTCTACTCACTCATACTCTAACTGGCTGGTGCAAGATGGCAAGTTCCAGTCCGCGAGATCCCCGCACGCCAGTCTTCGCCCCCGCAGAATCGCGTTTGACATTTTCGGTACTGTGAAATGACATTTCCAACTCTATTAAAACCAAACGCTGCTGTCAAATTTATTTACTCTACATTCCTGAGGAATGGATACGAGAACGATCGAAATTGAAATACTCGAAAATGCTTGTCCACTTACTCGTGTTATAATTTTCGAAGTGTAAGACAGAAACACCTTATCACAAAGACATTATTAACACAATTGTTGGATTTATTTACATTACACCAAGAGATGATGGCCATGCCATTGAAAATCATGATCTACACCACAATATATTATATCCTACTCCATATTAACTTTTCCACACCTTAGTGCAAGTTTCGTTTCCTGAATACATACAGTGCATGTAGAACAGGTTTCAATTCAAGGCAATTTTTTAAGTGACCTTTTTTAACACTGCTGGTTTAACTTTATTAAAAATAAGTCTTTGCAATGGTTATTGCAAGCAAACTTTAAGCATTCAACTCGGACCATATATGCGGTTATCTTGTCGTACTTCCGCATGCTAACTTTAAAATTAGGTATCTTAAATTCGACCGCAGTTTAATATTGTGAATTATTAATATTGTATTTTATTGTACGAATATCTCTAAATCTAAACATATAAAAGATACTGCATTACAGATTAGGTATGTAGGAATATAAACTATGCACTCGTGTTATTCGGTTACTAAATTGGCTATTATATGTAATATATTCTGCAATATGTTTTTTTGAATAACATAACATAATTTTTTAAATTCATTTTCTTTGCCGTTAGTTTTATGAAATGTTTCACCTGCGGCTTCGCCCGCGTTGACTTCACAGTTGTATCGGGACCGCTAAAGGGCCGCGACGCTCCGAGACATTGAGAGATTTTCTAGGAAGCCGAAATTTAGCAAATCCGAGTAGGCATTTCCCGCTGGGACCGTGTATTTTTCCGGAATAGAAGGTGATGGCCAAAAAAAACCAGAATCGACAGAAACGAAATGTGTATCAATGGACTAATTTCAATTCACATTTGACGTTAACAAAAGTAGCAACCCTGAAATCAGTGTAGTATTTAAGATATGAGCCAACAAAAAATAAGTACAAAAGTCGGAGTTTAATACATTAATAAGATGTAGAATTCACTCAAGACACGTTACATCAAAAACATATTACCTACTGTCATGTAGCATATAATAGTCACGCGGTCACAGAGTACTATTGTACTGGTATACATGGGCGTCGCAATTTAGGCAGTTGCGCCCATATTGTAAGCATTGTATATTACCTTGCCTGGGCGAGGTACGAAGGCAATTTGATTCAGCCTGCGGGATTTTTAGACCTAGTGTGTTTGGACTTAGAAAATAACTAATAAATAAGATTACTATATAATAAAATAATGATTTGACTATGTGCTCATTGTTTTTTACTTTAAATCCATAGCAACAGAATGACCAATAGCAACACATACAATACTATAACACATACTATAATAATTGTAGTATCTACGAGCCAACAAAAATATGTAAATATTTAAATAATAAAAAATATTTTTATTTATTCATATTATAATTCTTATTATGTGTTATTTATAATTATCATCTATGGTACATATTACAAGCAACAGGAACATAATATCATATTTAGCCACAGCATAACAAAAACTCCAATATTTGTACTTATTTTCGTTGGCTCCTAGCTCCTATACTATAATGACTTCAGGGGGTTGCGCCTTGGTGACATTTAGTAAATTTTATTGTTAATCCATTAGTACACATTTCATTCCTGTTGATTCTGGGTTTTTTGTTTATTCATTTTTAGCCATCACCTTTATCCTGTGTGTTATTTCAAACCTTAAGACATCTTAGTACTAAATTTCATCAAAATCAGTTCAGCTATTTTGGCATGGAGAATAGTTACCCCACCGGAACCGTGTCTTTTCCAGGGTAATTCACATTTAAATATTTATGCAAGATGTATCTATTAGACTCGCAAAAAGCGGTGTAGAGTGACATGTGATAAAGTTCTGCACCTCGTGCCGACTCGCAAAAAGCGGTGTAGAGTCACATGTGGTTGAGTTCAGCAACTCGTGATGACTCGCAAAAAGCGGTGTAGAGTCACATGTGGTAGAGTTCTGCAACTTGTGAAGACTCGCAAAAAGCGGTGTAGTCACATGTGGTAGAGTCCTGCAACTCGTGCTGACTCGCAAAAAGCGGTGTAGAGTCACATGTGGTAGAGTTCTGCAACTTGTGAAGACTCGCAAAAAGCGGTGTAGTCACATGTGGTAGAGTCCTGCAACTCGTGCTGACTCGCAAAAAGCGGTGTAGAGTCACATGTGGTAGAGTCCTGCAACTCGTGCTGACTCGCAAAAAGCGGTGTAGAGTCACATGTGGTAGAGTTCTGCAACTCGTGATGACTCGCAAAAAGCGATGTAGAGTCACATATGGTAGAGTTCTGCAACTTGTGAAGACTCGCAAAAAGCGGTGTAGTCACATGTGGTAGAGTTCTGCAACTCGTGCTAACTCGCAAAAAGCGGTGTAGAGTCACATGTGGTAGAGTTCTGCAACTCGTGCTGACTCGCAAAAAGCAGTGTAGAGTCACATGGGGTAAAATCCTGCAACTCGTGACGACTCGCCCGGGTCTCGGTCTGGTCTACAGTTATAAGCATTTGATTGCCATAAATTCGGGCACTTATTTTTTTTAAATTATTTGTTATTTATTTTTTCTTTCATCTCTTGTTTGTGTTTCTTGTTATATATAACTTATCGTACCTTACCATACCATACTATACGGAAAAAAAATAAGCAGTTTGCCTGTGCGCTGTACTATGTTATATGCTATGAGTATATAGCACGACCTCATTTTAAGTTTATTTTATGTCATTAACAGTTCAGCGAAAGCAAACTGAAAGTCAGCGTCGGCAGCAGCATACTACTAACGTCGTAATGCTGGGCTTGCTCTCATTACCCATATTTGTTTTAGTTCTTTTATTTTTACGTAATTTTTTTTATTTCGTAAACTCTATATCTATACAAAAATCAAGTCAAGTGGTTTCTGCATGAAAGAAGGATAAACACATTCACTTTCGCATTCATAATTTTAAATATATGAAAGTATATAAATAGGGATTAAGGGTGATTAAGAGTGACTATATTTAAACTGTATTAAAATTCATGCGAATTACTTTCGCTAGAGTATCAACAACTAATTATAACTAATCAAATAAAAAAAGACATTATTTTGAAACTATTAAATACCTATATCGTGAAATCGTTATATCCGGTCAAGTGAAATGTGTGAAAACAATTTGCCACGAATTGATTTAAATGATCGTTTCGGAGATAGCGGGCTGGCATAATTGAATGCATTTTCATTATGAGAAGCGGCGGGCACTGTGGCGTATCAATAAATCGCTACGGCTACTAAATTTTTATGATCTGACAGGAACCACGCCCAAATCACGCAGCTCCGTTGCGGACATCATCATAATGGTATAATGTTTATATTAACCTTTTAGTAATTCATATATAAATATGGTGATAAAATTAATAAATCACAAAAGTTGGCCCTTCAAAAAAAGTCAAATGAAAATAAATGTATTTTACCGTGTAATCGACCCAAAATGATAAAATTAAATTTGTAATATTAAAATCTTTTTATTGTTTTTGGTTGATTACAAGGAAAAATTAATTTAGTCTTATTTCATCTCTTTTTATTATTTTACTTTGCTTTACGTCGTTCTTGAAAATTTATTTGCCTGATGACGATGATAATGAAAAAGCTGTTTTCAGTAAACATATTTACTGCAGTGCCTTTGGCGGCTTGTCGTCATGGCGGCAAATCATAAACAAATCTAAGAACCTGCTCTGAAGCGATAACTATATACCTATGTGACGAGAGAAACCGCAAATCGGCCCAAATTTTTTAGAGAAACACGTCTACTGCAACGCCATCTACTGGGCTACAACCGTAACATATATCTAAGTTTCTAGCCTGCAGATAATAAGTGCCTACTTATATAAAACTAAAAATGTATCACAAAAAATTGGTTTAGCCATTTTAGACAAACGCATCGACTGCAAAACCTCCTGGTGCCCTATAACTGTAAAACATGTCTCAAAACAAATTGGCTTTGAGGTAATATTTTTCTAAGAATGAAAAATCGAATCAAAAGCAGCCCAGCCGGTTTAGAAAATACATAAACTGCGCCGTCTGGTGGCCGAAACTGTAAAACACATTTAAAAATGTAGTCTAAAGTGAAACCTATGCAATAAAAAAAAGGCTATCAAAATTCCAGCTGTTTTAGTGAAACACATTTATTGCAGCATCCCTGGTGGCCATTATTCGTAAAATATGTCTAAGAACCTGCTCTGAGGTGATATACCTACGTAATATAAAAACCGAATACCAAAAGATAAATAGGCACATGCTCCAACAGAATCGCAACTACAAAATGGTGCCCATATACTTTTTACGACAATTATATATATATATATTTGCAAAATATGTACATAACAGTATAAACATATATTTAATTTGTAGTTTTCAATTACATTTTCGTTTATTAATAATATAAGCTTTTATTTTAATTTTAATTAATACAATACGTATTGTTTGTTATCTGGTACGTCTTCGTATATTTTAGAGAGATATTGAATTAGTTAATCGTGTGTTAAAAATACATAAAACTTAATACATGTTAGCGAAAGTGTCTTTTTCGTCCGTAGGTAACCTACCTGTATTTATGAAACAGTTTCTTCCTATTCGTCAAATTTCTAGAAAATATTAGATCAAAGTAGGCGGTCCAATTTTAAAATTTAATTTAAGCAAATCTATACTAATATTATAAAGCTGAAGAGTGTGTTTGTTTGTTTGTTTGTTTGTTTGTTTGAACGCGCAAATCTCAGGAACTACTAATTCAAATTGAAAAATTATCTTTTTGTTGGATAGTCCATTTATCGAGGAAGGCTATAGGCTATACTACATAACGCTACGACTAATAGGAGTGGAGCATCAATGTTAAATGTTGCAAAAACGGGAGAAATTATTCCTTTTGAGAGCTTCCGTCACGCGCGCTGCGTAAACGGTTGATGTTAAGCAAAAATCATGTATTACGGAATTGTTCCCCTTTAAAAGTTCTAACCAAAAGTCCGCGACAGCATATGTGTATCTTTTAAGGTTAGCTTACTATAACCTTTTTTATGACAGTCAAATTTGTTCTAACATGATGTACTATTTGCGAAGATGTTTTTTATACGTGATATTAATCCTTATCAAATTAAATACGTTAGTTGTGTTAAGCATTTCATGCATATTATAATTGCCCTTTACATCATACAATTTAAATTAATATTTTAGCAGTTTTTATCGAACTTCGAAAACTATAGCGGGAGAAAATAAATTCGTCGTCTGTTCGTTAACTTTTTACTTCCAAACCAATAGACTTTGATACGGTTTTTAGTAATATCTTATTTTCTTAATATCTTATAATCTATCAATCTATATAATAGAAATACTTATTATAAAGCTGAAGAGTTTGTTTGTTTGTTTGTTTGAATGCGCTAATCTCTGAAACCACCAGTCGGATTTAAAAAATTCTTTTTGCCTTTGATAGCCTGATTCTAGCGGAAGGTTATAGGCTATATACATGAAAACGAACTGTCTGTCTATTCGAGCAAATCGGCTTCGGCCAAAACGGCTTAACCGATTTTAATGAAACTTTACATATATAAAAGGATGTAGTCTTTTGACTACATCCTTTCCATATGTGACATACAGAACTTTTTGTATGTCTGTCTGGACGTCCATCTGTCTAAACCGATCTTAATGAAACATCACAAGTATGAAAGAAAGGTCGTTAAAACTAACAAATGTTACTTTTTGTCCGTCTGTCTGTCTGTACGTGTATCTGTCTATTTAAGCTAATCTCCAAAACGGCTAAACAGATTTTAAGGAAACTTTGCAGACGGGAAAGAAGGTTGTCAAGAGATTTGACATTAGCTACTTTTTGTCCGTCTGTTTGTCTGTACGTCTATGTGTCTATTCAATTCAATTTTATCTATTCGAGCTAATTTCCAAAACGGCAGAACAGATTTTAATGAAACTTTGTCTGTCTGTCTATCTGTCTGTCGTTTGTCCTCACTGATCTAGCAACGTACAGCCGAAAGTAATAAGTCTAGGAAGCTTAAATTTGGAACATAAGTTTATTTTATAACGTGAGCATTAAGTTAAGAAAGGCTTTTTTAGAAATTTCAAACTTAAGGATGGGAATGGAGGGACTTAAATAATGACGTGTTTCAGGGTTTTTAGATTTCCACATTTTTAGGGTGGGAAACGGGAGATGAAAAATTGTATCGGTTTTTTAAAGGGTGGAAGGGGAATGAAGATTGAAAGTTTGAATGGGTGTGACCTAAATTGGTTCCAGCAAAAAGTACGTATAAGCCATCTCGAACGTTAATAGTACCTATAACAGGAATTTGTAGTCTACGCAAGCGAAGCTGCGGGCGGTCGCTAGTTCTAGTAATAAAATAATACCGCCACTCTCCTAGGATGTATTCAGCTAGTTATCTATACATAGATCTATTCGATGTTGGATACTAAACGCCCAATAAACTCTTAATATCAAAATTGTCCTGCGGCAGGAGGCTATATTATAAATCAATTGTTATCTTTATTGCTCACTGCCGCCGTTTGTTGCAACTGACGGAACTACCGAGTTTGTGATGCATGAAACTTGATTTTTTCTATCTAAACACAGTGTTGTTAACGCCAAGGTGTTAAAATTAATCAAAGGGATTATATTTACCTAGTTTTCCATGCCTATGTATCATAAAATAAAAATATATCTAAAAAACAAATGTGCTGTAGTTAAGTTTTAACTGATTTAATTACGTTCAGTGTTTAATGCAATTTTTTTTAAATTTTGTAACATGATCAAATAATTTTCATATCTATACGAATAGGTGTCCATATTCAATAGAAACATATGGATTTTTTTTTTTGGACGCATAAAGGTAACGTGAAACATTAATGTGACGTCACTACAACACGCAGCGGTCGACCGCTATACAAAAAAGTGCATTACGTAGAACATCTTAGCTAATAGCTAGTAGTAATGGCGTCTCCAACTATCAATTTTTAAGAATCGATTATTCCTTGAAGAACAGTACATAAAATTAAAAAAAAAAACTTTAATACTCCAGATTGTCTATATTTTCATAAATAAAGTATTTAAATGTAATGTCAAATTTGATCAACAGGTATCAATCAATATCAATAGGTCAATAGGTACCCATTACGTTAACTGAAGTTATTCACCGAAAATTTAAAGGTCTATAATGACATCTCGTCATTTTTTGTCGGGGGGGCTGTCAGGGACTACTAATACTTTTATGTCACGCAATTTGGTTTTTATTATTTATTTATTTATGTACTTTAATCAGACATATGATAATCGCCATAAAACTTACGTTGAATAATATGATTGGAGTTAATAACTAACTTGAATTTATTTTATAAAAATTACATTATTATCAATAACAAAAAATACAAAAAAACTTTATTTAACAAAAAGAGATTACCTACAATGTTATTCTACTTTCTTATTTCAACCTTTTTATTACGTGTATGAATGTCACTTAATTAAGGACAAACAGAATGTTTCAACAGTGGATCGAATAACAAATATGTTGCTATGAAAGAAGAAAAAATATTAAATAAAAACAAGAAATAAACATTGTCATTAAATATTAAATAACTTTTTTATTGTAAACATCTTGCATTGAATAAATTTTGAATAATTTGTTTCTAAAAAAAATTGTCTACTTGTTTGTCAGAATTGCGATCGAATATCTCAAAAGATCAAAAATAGGTCATCTGTTTAGGCAATACACATCTGACTTTCTGGTGTTTGGTATAACATATATATTCATCAAATATATTTATTTGATTTTTGCATTTGTAGAATTTATAAGTTGTACTTGTAATTGTTTAAAAATATTTATGAAATCTTGACCGCTTTTTGAAATGTTATCCTAACTTAACTATAAACTTCATATAAGACATGGCATTTATATATCAACAAAATTATCAGTTACTCACTTAATGAATTCACAACCTAAGTTGACCACCCGGATTACCTACTTCATAATATTGTATTAAAATATACTTACTAGCATGGTTACTAGCCGGTAGCTGACAAACTTGACAAAGCTATTAGTTGGGGTTTATAATAATAAGTTCGTTGCACGTTTTGATAATCGTAATGAAAAAGCATGTCGTGATAGCAACGAATCTGTCTCAAATTTATAAGGCCCCATAGGGCCATGGTTCGAATCCGGGCGTGTACCAATGAGTTATTCTGACTTAAGTACACAATATCACTGACACCGTGCTTCGGAGGGCACGTTAAGCAGTCGGTCCCGGACGCTGTCAATAGATGGCGGTCGTTACAGTTCCCAACCCGCAGTGGAGCAGCGTGGTGGACTTAAGCTCCAAGCCCCCCCCCCCTCCTCACTCTGGGGGAGGCCTAAGCTCCTGCAGTGGGATAAAAATGGGCTGATGATGATGAATGAAAAAGCTAATTTATTTTGTTTGTTTTTCTGTTTGCCCCTTCTTAAGTCTCATCACAACACATCTTATCAAGGTCTCACCGTGAACATAAGGACGTTATTTGGGTCTACGCGGGTACAGCTAAGAACAAGTACTAGATAATTTATAGAGTACAAGACACAGTGGTACGATAAGAGTGTGATAAAATGTCACCATCTAAGTTCCGAGCTCTATATGGTCCTTCCTGGCGCACATGACAGGTTTAAGAATACGCGGCCTACTAACATATAGTTGAAAATGTAACATTTCTCAATACACGATATCAGCGAAAAACTGGTTTGACTAGATATTACCAGCGCCGAAGATATATCGACGCGACAGTTTTGTAGGTATGTGTGCGGGTATGTTTACAAAGTATGAGATGATTCACACTTATGAGTGTGGATCGATACCAATAGTCTAAAGTGTCATTAAATTTATGTTTTTATTAATATTGTACAGTATAAGCATAGATAATAGGTAATCACGTAGGCGGACCATGTGAAAAATATACAGGCCACCTGCTCTGTGTTTACCGTTTGAACAAAACGAAATGCGACATATATAAGGATATGTCGACACAAGCTTTAGCTTAAAACATGTCTAGATACAACATTGTCATAGAGAAGACTGCCCTTTATAAATGGCCTAAAAGCCGACAACTGTTTACCTAGAGCGCCCTTCACCGCGAAGAGGACGGCTTTCGCCTTCGGTGTTAAACAGGGTTATCTATCACCAAAAAAAACAAGAATTAACATATTTTAATAACTACGAGTCAAACAGATAAACATATTTTTTATAAAAACTATATGGTAATATAAAAAATTATGTAACAAAATTCATTAATTTGATATGTCATGATAGCCGAGTGTAGCAAGCCCACTACTTATTTCGAAGGCCGTCGTTCGAATCCCAGGGCATGTACCAATTAGTTTTTTTCTAACATAAATATATAACTAGCTATCACTGACACTGTGCCTCGGAGAGCACGTTAAGCCGTCGGTCTCGGATGCCATCAAGAGATGGTAGTCGTTAAAATTTACCAACCCACACTGGTCCTGTGTGGTGGATCAAGCTCCAAGCCCCCTCACCCTCAGGAGAGGTCTAATCCCCTGCAATGGGACAATAAGGGGCTGATGGTATGGTACTGTTAGTTACGTACGTCCAAACATCCCCGTTCTGTATACATATAATCATGCACTTAATAAGTCTTCTGCATTCAAATTAGCTTTATTCTACATAAAGAAGAATTCAAGTTCTAACTTGAATTCTTCTTTAGACAAACAAATCGTTATTTGTCTGGCATATACTGGTGCGTGAATTTCAAAAATTTGTCGGGTATTTTTTTTTTGACTAGGATAACTATTCCGTATCCATTTACCCCCGGTAGGGTGCTTTAGTGCTTTGGTGCTTTGTAAAGTGTATAAATAATTAAACATAGGTAATGTTATCCATCGTAGTTCCTCACACTATTTCCCAATCAGATAGGACCCCGTAGAATCCTAAAAATGAAGTTTTTTGAAATAAATATATAAGATTGTAGTTTATTTCTATTGTAATAAAAAAATAACAGGTCATAAAAATACAGAAATCTTTTATAATATAAACAGCTTGGAGCATTATCTATTTTCCGCGCAAATGACAAAATAATGCGAAGGACATTTTAAATTTGCTTTGCTATATTATAATTAAAATAAAATGTTTGTTTTAAAATTAGTCAGCTAACTAATTAAAAAACCATTAAAAAAATCTGTTACAGACAGCCGAGTGGCCACAGTTTGCAAATTATTATATCTATTAATAGTACTGTGTACTAAATGGGTGTTGACAGGCTAACGAGCTTGAAAAAGCCTTATTTTCCATGTAACCTTCACGTCTGACGCTGCGAAGCTTTAATTTTAAAATATATCGACGTTAGGTTCAAAAGTTCAATTTGCCAAAAGTTCGTTCACGTCTCACGATATCAGTCAAATTGTTTGTTCATTCTTAAACACTGAAAGTGAAGACTAATAAGTGAGTCGTGACAAATTTTAACTTTCCAATTATGCTATGTGTGCAATATGTTTAATGCTTCTAAATTCTGATGCATTTCAACTTTCACAGTCTGATGTTCACAGAGTAATAAACAATAATTATTTGACATCGAAGAAAAGAACACCATGTTTGTTTTTACGTTTTAGATGTACGCGAATTTTGACGCAAACAATGTACTTTGTTTCTAAGGTAACTCGGTGGCGACAGATTTTCGGTTATGCCACGTGAAATTGCAACTCGGCGCGGGGCGATGCGGCTCGACTTGTGATGGCGACGCGAAGAGCGGCGAATGTCACACCACATACTACGAGCGGAATAACCAATGTAAATTTCGTTTGTGCACCCGCTGCTGGTAGCACCTGGTAGCGCAGAGTATTGCGACAAAACGCATGAATAATGTGTGTGTTTTTTGTGTTTGAGGCAAGTAAGACCGAGACTTATTTACTTAAATGATTACAATAAAGAGTCCAAAAGTTTATTCCAAAGCTTATGTTTTATAATAATTAAAATTTTAAAAAAAATTATACCATTTATATATTTATTATTTATTTTTAATATTTATTATTAATTTGTTGTAAACGGTTAATTTAAATGAGGTTTGACCTCGCTTGCCTTATCCGCAAATCCGCCGCTTGTTCACTGCGCGATTCGCGCCGCTCGTCGCATTTGGTCGCATTGCATACCTACCCGAAAAGTTGATAAACTCGCCAAATAAACACGAAATGGACTTGTACAGGGTCTATTGTCTACGGAGCTTAGTTTTATTTGATGAGCGTTTGTTGAATTTTTTCATTAGGCACAAGAAAAGCACGTTTTGTCAAATGTCGTATGGACCTAACCGCAATGTGTGACGCGCAGTCGCTAGGGGGACGCTAATCATTCTGTTTGCCCGGGAGCCTTTTGTTTTTGGTATTAGCATATCCCAAGCGGCACGACACGTGGCGTAATCTTTCACACGCCATTTCGTTCGTGAAATTCATGGCCCAGTTACAATACACCTATAAATATTGTCCATTGCCTGGCACCCTACACAGCGGTTTAGTTTATCTATTATTTGCATGAATCCTGACCACCTTAAAGTTTTCGTTAACTATAGGTGTAATATGGTCAATTATAGTCAGGTGATCGTAAGTCAGATTGTCGAAAGTGATCTGGTTTGGCTAGATTTTCCTCGGATTATTTATACTAAATATAGCTTAAAAAACTAAAACCCTTATTACGAAGTAAAACTATTCGTTCACTAAAAAGTGTAGGCCAGGTTTGAAACACAAACGCAGTCGCACATGTCTCTATGAAATATTTATTTTTGTTAGGTTGCCTTACATCTACGAATATATAGCTACGTATGTTTCTGAACTATTTATAATCTGTCAAAACAGGATGGTTATTGCTGAAAGATGATTACAAATAGTTTTGCCAAAGTAGGATTTTAATTTATTAAATATTATGTTATTAAAGTTCAAGGAATATATTTTGATTACATCATGTTAGAGACGGCGGTACAGAGACATAAAAGGATACTTTTGGAAAAGGTTTAATGCTGAAAACGGAAAAATTGGTTCAAGCTAAAGGTACCGTTGGAAACACTCGGTCCATAGAAAATACTTGAAGTATTTAGCAATTTTGTGCCCATCTATGGACCATAAAGAGCATAATTAAATGTAAAAAATAAAATAAGGAAAAAATTAAAAAGTAATACATAAATTGGGTAATAATAAATATGTCTACTTGTACCATGTCTGGGTTTAAAATATCTATATACTTCTATGTACCTAAACATATATTATAAAAAAATATCTATGTATATCAATTGTGTAGTACCCACAATACAGGCTCTGCCTATTTTAGGGCTAGATGTCCGTGTTTGAAATGTTCCAGGTATTACATTACTATTATTATTTGTTATTAATCTTAATATTGTTATTTCTATTATTAAGTATTATAAGTAATGACAATTATCAAATTTTCATTTTAAAATCAAATAAAACTGTAGTTTGTTAGTTAGTAGTTAGTTTTAATTAATAAAACTAAATTATATTAAGAGTAAGCCGAGCCGAGGCGAGGTTGACATTTATGTTGTTTGTTATATTAAACAGGCATCACGACAGAGTGTATTCATAGATATGTTTTACTTATATAGGATAGGTTTTGCGGTTATAGGCTAGACGGTGCGGCGCTGCATTAGATGTATTTTCTGAAGCCTGGCGTTAGAAAAAAGGCACTAGCGTTAATTGAATAAAAATTTTATAAGTTTTGAAGTGATAGTTATAGATAGTGAATTGAACCACATACGTCGTAACTATAATGGTCTTTCTATTACTATTTTCGGATAGGATATTCTTTCTATAGAAGAATGACGCAGATGGTTCCAATTTCTGGGATCTCAACTAGTTTTATTTGAAAAAATGTGTAAGTGTCCGATCGCGTTACTAAAAAAATGTGAAAATCTGTGAAGCGCGCCCCAAAACCGGCAAATAACTAAATGAGTTTCAAACGTTTTTTTTTTAAGATTATAAAAAAAAATTAAAATTTTATCTAAACGATATCATCTCTCTCTAATGGATAGTAATTAACTGATGCTTAAATCTAATCGGCAATAACGCAGCGAGTTAGGCACGTTTAGGAAAACAAGTCTAGACGTGCCACTCTCCTGCAGCAGTTACGTTTAGACGAAAACATCTAGTCATAGCAATTAACTAACTTTCTATAGCTGATCCACACGCTTTCGTGACGTTTAAGATCGCGAGAGGTGTAATAGTGGGAGAGGGCTGTAGAAGTTAGCAATGGTGCGACGTGGGTTATCACGTCGAAGCAAATATTTTCAGTAATTTCACTGTCTTAAATCAAAAAGGAGAATCAAAAGGGGAAAACCGGTTATATACGTATCGAATCACGCATAACAACAATAAATTTTCACAAACCACAATCACGGGTTAGTTCAGAGTGTGAAGTCGTACTTCAATTAGTTACAACTTGTGAACTACTAGTTGACTCTGAATTGTCGTCATGTTTTTCCTATTATGTAGGTACTTAGGCTGGGCCGTTTTTGTATGAGAAAAAAATAAATGTTTAATTTCTTTCGGGCTTATCGCGAAAAGGATGCCTAATGATGAATTAAAATCACATGCAAAATATGATTAAGAGCGGATTTCAACTTCTGCCTCCGGATCCGATTTGAAAATTGCAAATTTATGAAAAAACGTAAATTATGTATATCATTGTAAGATGACAAACGCGTAACAATATTTATTTATGAAAAAGAAACACAATTAAATGAATTAAACTAATGTATAGGAAAAATAAAAAAACAACAAATACTTAAATAAATTTTAATGATAGCTTTAATTAGAGGGAAAATGTTTCTTACTTTGAAACTTTGGCAAGCTTTACGAGATTCAATTGGGGCTTTCATGTAACCTTCTATCTTTTTTTGTGAACTTTGGTTAAAACCTCAGTAACAGCCTTTAGTTAGTCACTGGCGGCACTACTCTTTCAACTGTTTGAGAGTGGCATGGCAGACGTAGCAGAGGTAAGTTTCCTTCTCTTTTTTGTGCAACGAGCATTTGTAAGTCTTCATCAGGTATCAGTTTTAGTATGATTTTTTTCTGCCAATCAATAAGGTTGACGCAGGATGATGCATGGAGATTCAGAAACGGAACTTGGAGAAGTCGAAATGTATTTCTTTGAGTGCTGCGAGCTTTAAAATGCGACGTGCGGCCAGTTCACGTATATGCTATTGAGAATCGGTCAGTATTGCCAGCAATATTCGACGACCGCTTAGCCTAGTGGGCAGCGACCCTGCCTGCGGAGCTGGAGGTCCCGGGTTCGAATCCCAGGTCGGGTCAGTATTTATATGATGAATATTAATACTGGCACCGGGTCTTGGTTGTTATATGTATGTGGTGTCTTCGCTTGGTACTCATAATACAAGCTAATGCTTAGTTTGGGGCCAAGACGTTGTTGTGATTGTGTGTGTTATTATAAAAAAAAAAAAAATATATTTTCAGGGTGAAGGTACGAAATAACTTTCTTTGAATTACCGGATCGATAATGGCTTTCAGTTCTTTGGGCAAGTATCTACTCGTAGAGATGAGTTTATACAGGTGTCGTGTTTCATCTTTACAAGATGGGTGAGTTTTGATTGCGAACCAGTTAGGAGTGTAAACTTTAACGACATATGTCGCAAAAACTAATAAGTTTTCAGTAGTGATTCTATCGAAACATACAAACGCATAATTTTATTAGCACGAGTTATCCATCGGGCATGGGATGATTCCAGGCGATTTGTTTCTTAAATCGATGCGAAATTTACCAGTTTTTACCGTCAATAATGTATAGATATTTGTGGTATGGGCTATTATCTTTAGCAGATACCTCGGGTAATATCGCCGAAATGGGTTGAAATTGAACAATAGGCCTTTTCTCAGTTTTCGAGACCTTTACCTAACGCGTTACTAGATAGCGTTCCTAGAGTGCGCGCAAGGCGCTTTCCGACGCATCGATGCTCCCTCCGTCCCTCCGTATTCTCACTCGTTACACATAAACAATAATTTTATGTCAGAAGCTGACCACAATGTCTTTCAAATGAGATCAAAATTGTACTTATCAGTTGATTCCAAATACCTAAACTGCCGTCTAAAAGAATTTTCGAAAGTTAGATTTCAATCCGGAGGCAGAAAGACTTTTCAGAATGCAATATGTATTTGATACGCTTTAGTTTGAAACCATTTTGTACCCTTTCCGCGATAAGCCCCCTAGAAAAGTCGAAAAAAGTAAAAACGGCCCAGCCTATATACGTACTACGTTCAAATGCAAAGGATTTTTTCAGATATTTTGAAATAGTAGTTTCGAGAGAGCTAAGAGGAGAGAGGAATATGCAGTTCACGTATAAAGGCCACATAAAAGCTGAATGCTTCATAAATAAAACGCAATTTGATGATAACCGCTCCTCGCGACCCCACTCGAGGAGGGCAGCTAACATTTTTGTTGCTTTCACATTGCAAGCATATGAGGCACACAAATTATTTTTTTGTTTCAAAATCAGATCTTTAACTTAGAAGTTTTGAGGGACCTCAATATTGTATCAATTAAGTATTTTTTTTAAACCAGTTACAAAAATTCTTTGAAAAATAACGAAACTCTCGCTTTCTCCATTAGCTCCATTTGCTCTAATTAGCTCAACAATGATACCTACTTGCTAGAGTTCAAAAAGACCTCTGAGCCAAATTTCAAGAACATTCGTGGAAAAATAAGAAAACAAATGAAGCAATTGCGGCAACCATTTGTTCATTTGCTCTAATCAGCTCCAAAATAATACGTGCTAAACTAGAGATCACATGAATCCTCTGTGCCAAGTTACAAAAATATCGTTGGAAAATAGCGAAACCCTCGCTTTTCCTATATAGCTGCATTTACTCCAATCAGCTCCAAAATTGAACTTGCAAAACTAGAGGTCAAAGGAACGTCTGTAGCAAGTTTCAAGAAAATCCGTTAAAAATAACAAAACTATTGCAAATGAAACAACCATTTGCTCCATTCACTCAAATCAGCATCAAAATAATATTTGCAAAACGAAAGGTCAAAAAGAATCTTTGTGCCAAATTTAAAAAAAAAATCCGTAATGCCAAAAGTTAAAATCTATATAATGTGTCACAAATATTGTCAGCCATACGAGTATAATAGTCTGTCGTTTGATGCAATTTGAGCTGACTTACTCTCGCCTAATTTATTATTGGTGGCTTCAAAGAAATGAGTGCGGTTGAATTCGTGCTAAGTTAGAGGTCAAATGAAACCTCTGGATAAGTTTTCAGAAAATTCGTTGGAAAATAACGAAACCTTCACAAATAAAGCAACGGCCGCAATCTTTTATTCATTTTCTCTAATCAGCTCTAAAACTGTGTGTTGAACTGGAGGTCACATGAAACCTGAAACCGAATATAAAGCAAAATGGTAATTGTAACGACGTCAGAGCGCGAACAGACGCACGGACGGACAAATTTCCACACAAATATTATAAAGTACTTAGCGGTACTTAAACAAAAAGAGAAACATTAAATCACATTGATGTGTTTCGACATATTAATTCACGGACCTTTCGAAAGTATAACACTTTATGTGTGAAACCTTAAAACGCATAAGACTGGAATTAATCCGAGCACTCAAAAAAAAAAACGAATGAGATTGAAAATAAGGAGTTGTCAGATTTCGAATTGTATGGCGGCGCATGCGCAGGTGGCCGCAGGTAACTCGAGCAAAACTAGTTAGTCCGCCGAATATAAGGGAAAATGAAAGCGGTCGGAACCGATTCAGGGTTCATGTCGACTTAATCATTTAATTACTTGTGTTGTCTTAGGTATACAGTGAGAAAACCGCGCTTTCACTGACACAGAAACGGATTCGTGTATTTCAGGAACTTTTGCGCCTCTAATATTCGTTTTGGTTTTTTACCATTGTCGCGACGTTTCATATGCTTATATTGTTAACACATTTTAAGGTTAATAATTACTAGTAAGCAAAGATAGCTAGAGAGAGACGGACTTGATTCTGAAACGAAGAAATACGAAACAATAATCCAGGAAGAAACTGCACTATTGCGTTCAACCGTAACGGAGTGAGAACGTGTTATTCAACCTAATCTACGTTCCATACATTATTGGGAATTTTGAACTGATAAAAATATTCGCGAACCGAGTACTTTGTAGTAACGCATCCATTTGTAGGTGCACTATCAATTTATTATTCGCTATAGACATTTTAAATCTTCTACATAAGATATATTTATTTACTGAGTTTATTTATATATATTTTAGATTTATATATATATATATCTTCACTTCATCAGCCCATTTTTTCCCCACTACAGGGTCTTAGACCTCCTACAGGGTGAGGGGGCTTGGAGCTTAAATCCACCACGCAGCTCCACTGCGGGTTGGGGGTTGTAACGACCGCCATCTATTGACAGCGTCCGGGACCGACTGTTTAGCGTGCTCTCCGAGACACGGAGTCAGTGATAATTATGTACGTAAGTCGGAAAAACTCATTGGTACACGCCCGGATTCGAACCATGGCCCTATGGCCTTATAAATTTAAGACAGATTCGTTGCGCTTTGGGCTATCACGACTCTATATATATATATATACGTGTACGTGTGTAAGTATATATATATATATATATACTTAGCGTAGGTACACGATTTTTTCTAAATAAATTTTTGCACCTACCTCATGCTACAGAAGCGACGCGTATTAGATTCCAATAAGGATTTCTTTAGTATCTATAATACTGCTTGCATTGCGGATGTAAATGATTAAATTCGAATTTATCAGCCATCAAAAACCACATAAAAATTATATTTATTCTGAAAAACGTAATAATTTTAATATTAATATCAACTTTAATGAACACGGGCGAAAATTTATCCAAACCGAGCACACCGGCCGGGAAGTGTCTGCAACGAGAGCACACAATTTTAAAAATCAACATTAAGGTAATTGAGGTGCAGCGTGCAATTTACTACCCCAAACGTTCCCCGCACCCCTTCCACTCGCCGCGTCCGCACCAGTGCGTTGGACCACCGCTGACAAAGAGAATATAACAGACATATCAATGCGGAAACACTCATAAATACATACATCTACACACACTCTAAAAAAAAAGCTCATGAAATACTTTAATTTTGTTATATTTCAAGCTTTCGTCTAACAACAGGTTTCTTATAGTTCCGACAATGTTTTACTTAATCATTTTACAATATTGTCACATAAATGCTGCAATGCGGTCTCAAACATTATATAACTTTGATTTTTACGTCATTTGGACGTCATATCTATTACAGCCTGCCCGTTCGGCCAAAACGCTCAGCGCTCGCAAAGAGGGTAGAAATTATGAAATATGTGACGTCACCGTCCATTGGTGCATCATAAGACACAGCCGAAATCCCCATTGTATGTAACGCACCTACGTGTAATATTATTTTTTTAATTTTATGTGATGTACAAACAATCAGTGTGTTCACTCTCCTCATTAATTACTTACAATTTATTGTCACGTTAAGTTATTTAATTTAAATACGAAGCATATACCCGAGTGTTATATCTGCAGAGTTGACGTATCGCACTTGAAAGTGGAAGTCTCACCATATCTCGACTCGCCTACTCCAGTTTAAATTCGCCCACGATAAATATTCATTAAGTTTTTTTTTCGCGGACATAATGGACTACAAAATTACGTGTTATTCGGTTTTTGCGATCGTTCTCGATCGTGAAATGTACGTTGCGAGCGATGCCGAGATGTTTTCGGAATATAATGTTTGTAAAATAAACTTTCGTATGTGTTGAAATATAGTTATTACTTTTTTTATAAATATATAATCGAAAAGCACGTCGTTGACTTTTTTAAAGAGCCAGTTAAATAAAGATTATTGTTATAATTCGCTGAATAAGTATTTACACATAGAAATACTATGTGTAATGCGTCTAGACAGGTTTTTGAGTCCATGAACTGATTAACACTCAGAGAGAGTCCAGATGTAGCATCGCTAACAACTAATGATGCACCCCTAGTAAGTCAGCTGGTTACGTAGTATAGAGTTTTTATTACGTCTGTGTTTGACCCGTATTTTATAAAAAAGACATTTTTAATTTTTTCACTCCACCTGCTCAGAAAAGTATTATATTCACCTATGAAGGGAGAGCAAAATACTTTTTTAATGAACTTCAAAAAAGGAGGAGGTTCTGTAGTCTATTTTTTTTAATGTTCACCGATTCCTCAGAAACAGCTTAACCGATTTGGATAGTTTAAATTATATTCCATTCAAATATATACCTACCATAGACATACATATACTAGCGTACGAGACCAACTGACATATAAACATCGCATGACCGAAACGGAAATGAGTATGTGTGCAAAATTCACATGTGGTTGAGCCAGTTTTAGTGATGTGCATGGGTGTTTTTTATATTATCGATAGCACGTAGTACTTTCATGATAATGTGTCGTTGAAATTACCGCGTTATCATAAGTCGAAATCGCAATCCTATTTATTATTTTGAATTTGCTATACTACAAAATTTTTGTTTTGAGTTACTTTTCCTAACTTTTAGTTTTTTAAAATGACAAATTATCAATCAATCAATTCAAATGCCATTTCCTTTACTCCAATAAATATTTTTTTTGTTATCAGTTAATAATAAAAAAATTGCAGAAAGAAGTAAAGAAAGCGTTAATATCATTATGGGATTTTTTATATTTAGTTGAATACAAGTCAAGTAATAAATAAAACCATATAAATAAACCATTTTTATTTTTAATGACAATACGTCATGTTGCAACGCATAACAACAAACTTTTTAGCACTCTTTGTAAACAAAAAAATAAGAATGTACAAAACAAAAACATTTCCAATGAAGAAGTTTCATGATGAATATCATATTTAACTCGATAGAATTGAAAGATGAACCAAAACTAATAAAACAGTGAAAGTTTTTTTTTTTAAATTCGGCAATAAACGACTGAGAAATAAATTATTGAAATTTATGTATTTTCGTGCGGTTTGACTGATGGCCTCTTACTGCCCGTGACGTCACATTGCCTTCTCGATCGAGTGTCGTGTCGTCTCACTGCACCACAAATTATGTCTTCGATGAAATTCCTATATTTCATCCAAGTCTATAATATCTTTTGTTTCTTTATGTAATAGATAGTTAAGTTTTATTTGATTATAAAGGAACAAGTTTTTGTAAAAGACAAAGTGATAATTTGCCTAAAATTGATATTTTTACTGTGATAGACTTTTTTCTTCAAATCCGTTTTATATTAGTGCTGAAATAAAGGTTTAGGCTCCAAAGTTGAAGGTTCTGGTGATATATTCTGGTAAACGTACGCTGACACCAATCGCTTGGGCTTCAGATTGACCTGTACAGAAATTACAGTTGGCATAAATGCTCTGACTTTAGATATTAAGTATATACTACGGCGTTAGTATATTACTTAATATACTAAGTGAGCACATATGAAAAAGAAAGAAACCCCTAACGGCACAAATTCAGTAGGTATAGATCCTTTCTCCAAAAGTCTTAGGTATAGATCCTTTCTCCAAAACAGTTTTCCGTAAAATGTCTACTGCAAACCAAAGAATGTTTTCGAGGCGTCCCACCTGTTCTATTTAGAATTTTTTTTCCTTTGTTCTCTGCTAACCACGTTTACAGGTAACCTGGATATTATGAAATAGTCATCATTATCAGGAAGCATTTTTTAACACCGCAGTTTCTTGGAGGAAAATGAGGTTAAACTATTGTATACAGTAACTTCGTCAATCAAAGTTAAATTATTTACGACGTTCTTAATCAGAGAGTAGATAGAACGCAGACTTTAAATCATAAATAAATAACGATTAAAATTATTTGTGTATATATCTCATATTATATATCCTATGTATAATATATATGTATAGATGTCATACTTTCTCTTACAATGTGCTGCCAGGCTAAATAAACCTCTAATATGTTTAAAAACAGTTAACGACATATTTCCAGTGGAACAGGTGCAATTAGGTAATATTAAATATACAAAATATTTATATTTGAAAATATCGACATATCGATAGATTTTGTGCAATCCCTATGCTAAATTATTTGATTGTAATTTTACACAATATTTTTGTATCTTACACATAATTGTTTAAAATAACAAATTATTTACAAAATAGAGTATTTACTGTATACTATTGACGTATAACCAAGTAAATTTAGGATTTCTTTTTATAAAAATAAGCATTAAGATAACAGTATGTTTTTGGCAGTACTTACATGTGAAATCTCTCTCCATTTGGATTATTATTATATGTTAGAGTGCAATCTAAAACAGAACACGACATCATTGTAATTCACAAGATTTAATTTATGTAGTTCAGAATGATTAAAGCACAAAATAGAAAACAAAGCTGGACCTTATTTTGACAAGTGACTAATGAAGACTAAATGTGTTCAAAGAGGTTTTATGTCAGATTTTCTTGCATTTCTTTCTCGCATGTAGGATTTCCGCAAAGAGCTGGATGTCATTCGCACACTGTGTTCCTCTCTTACGCTAGTATATATACCTTTATGATACCTACCGAGGTGGTCCTGTTTAATTTTATATGCTGTGGAACATATCGTTTTTCATAAAATCGGGAAAAAACGTCTTTATAACATTGTCATCGATGTAGGTACCTACGCTTTTTGCGGATTTCGTATTATTTTTTAAATATGTGTAAACTTCTAAAAAGCGATCAATAAAAACTTTAAAACAGTAAAATAAAACCGTTTAAAAAATACATTACTACTACAAAGTAAAAAAAATATTATATTATATGCACAAGCGAAAGTTCATGAAGTTGGTGCCAAATCACACACTTTTAATGGATATGCCCAGGTAACGTGCAGGTACCTTTATATGAATGTTATTATTTACAACTATAAAAAAATGTCATTTCAAATATAGAAAAAGTGAGTGGCTTGAAGACCCCTATATAGGTATAATTACTTCTTAACGATTTTTTTTTCGAAACTGTTATAGGTACTTCTGAAGCGGCCCTTCTACGTAGTGATGTGTATCAGATGCGGTGTCTGAAAATCTGATTTGTCTCAGATATTTGTTTCAGTGTCTTTCATAGTCTTTCTTTGTTTTTGTCACGGATGTTCACTAGACACCGCGTTGTGACAACAGAAATGTGAAAAAAAATATATACCATGTAGACCAAATACACACCCTGGGTGGGTATAGTAGTAAGCCTCCAAGTTACTATAAAGGGCAATAAACATGAAAGCTATTGTGCCGTTGACTTTTTAGGGTGCCACAGCCAAATTGCATAAACCGAACCCTTATAATTTCGTCTCACTCGTCTGTTCGACCATCAGTAGGTATGTTACAGCTATTTTGATTGCAGGCTATTGGCACTATACACCGTATATTTCCAAAAAAAAAATGGTACCTATACCTACAGTATGGGCATTTATTACCTAAACCGTAAGAGATAAAAACTGTATTTAAAAACTTTAGCTCTTTTTTTAATAATAATTATGTTTGCATATTTATAGTCAAGTGGGTTGACTCTAAATATGCAAATTTCAAGTTGGTCAAGCGCGATCTTTACGAGATAAATCGTGAATTTTTTTCACACCAAACTACTCCTGATTTTATAAAAAACCATTTAAGGAACAAATCATTTCTTATTGGACCAAAAAAATCCGAACACGGAATATGGTTGAAGGAGATGTTTCACAATGTATGGCCACATGGGCTAAGACATTGTACAGTACTTCAACATATGCAATCAAGGAAATTAATAAGTGTTATTACGAACTTCAGCAAACCGGCATGTTTTGTGGCTGTACAAAATATATTGAGTTCAACAATTGCAACACTCTAACATGAAAATGGTGGATGGAGGATTAGTAATTGAACCTGTCACTTAACCTTACACTGTGATCTGAATATGAACAGTTTTTATAAACGATCGAATTATACGCCACAAAAATGACAGGACACACCTACGAAAAAGTATCGTACGTACAGTTCCAATCAAACTTTATGGCGGATGTGAACATAAGCACAAGTCGCGTGGCAGTAACCAGTTTTAGGTGTAGCGGGACGCAGTGGAGCCAGGGGCATATGACTGAACCTGCGCAATCACGCATAAAGCGTTGTATTCCGATCCACCATATACTGCTAGATAAAATTACGGTATGTCCAAAGGAGTTACGATAGTTTTAACTAGCAATGAGGAGATACGAGATTGTTGCTTTGTACAAGCTACTTGTTTGGCTTATGCGGTAATCATACTTTTATGAATAATTTTATAATGGTGAACATAGTGGTACATATCTTACTATTTCTAAAATAATTTACAAGTAAAAACGCGTCTGAAAGTAAAAGCATTCATAGGTAGTTTTATTTCCAAAAATTTTGGAGATACGTCACTTTTGCTAAGGACGGCAGCTATCATCTACAATAACAAAAACTAACCAACCTTTTTATAACACATGGTCTAATCGGTAATAACATGTAATTATAGTGAAATGACTAGAAATACAAAGAAACAGTAAAAAATTGCGTATGACTTTAATTAATGTAGCTAAGTGTAGTTAAGGTAATCCTTCAAGACAACGTAACTGAGAACTTTACTGCAAAAATACTGTCTTTTAAATTGTATTCTGAATTTTAAATATATTTAAGTGGCTGGATTGCGGCTTCGTCGCTTCTCTATGTTAGTAATATTATGGCGCGGGCGTCGTTGTCGTCCTCATACCGATGCGACATGCAACATGTGTGGTTAGGCAAAAGTTATCAATGTTGTATTTAAAGAAATATTTTAGTTTGTTTTTATGTATATATCCTTTATTTTTTCAAATATTTACAGAATTAGAAGTAAAATACATTAAAAATACCTACTCCCAAGTAGGATGCAATTACATTACCTATAAATCTAATTAAATCTAATACACATGTTCAATGCAACAAGCTGATATGACACTACGACAGAAAAAAACACTACAGCATATATGCTCTGCTACCCGTGCGAAGCCAGGGCGGTTCGCTAGTATATAATGTAAAAAGAAATACTATTGTATTGTACAAATCTATGGACCAAGCATATCTTGCAATACACTGCTTGTTAACGTGGGAGATTATGTATATTGGTTGATAAATCTTCCACGAGATTAATTTTGATTTGTTGATACCTGCTGACAAAAGTACAAAATTTTCTATATTTCAGAAATGTCAAATATATTTAACTTATTATAACATTTAGGCTCTCATAATTAATACCCAATCTAATTGATAAAAGAGAAACAATTCCTCTATACATTATTTTGTTATATCTCAAAAGGATTAGGCAGCGTTTACGATGAAAGCTCCCAGCCGGCTTGATTTTTTTCCAACTTCTTCAACAATAATCGTCATATTTCGACAAATTTCCGCAAAACATTAATAAATTATTCACGTAAACCTTCCTCTTGAATCACTCTGTCCATTGCTGTCAATAATATGCCAATCCGTTTGGTAGTTTTTGAGTTTATCGCGTTCAGACAGACAGACGCGGCGGGGGACTTTATTTTATAATGTGTAGTGATAGGTAGACAATGTAATAGACATGTAATAGAGAACACGTCCCTCAGTCGAAAGAAAGCATCACTAGCACTATCCTCACCACAAATCAGCTAGGTAGCTATGCGTTCATGTCATCGTCATTGGGACGAAATAAAATACGCATGTAAAAAAAAAATTTTAATTTCAAATCTATTGTACACTGTTTCATGTCAGCAAAGTCATTTATTATTTTGTCGTAAAAATTAGGGAATTCGTTAATAATTTGTTTTAACAATTTTTGTTCTATTGATAACAGTGCTAAGTCATTCAGGCGGGCTTGACAGATAGTATTTCCTATATAGTATTTTATGCGTTTTAAACACGAAAAACTTCGCTCAACTGATCTGCCCTCGTAACGGAGAGGGCAGTAAGTTAGTGACTCATGGTATTGAGAAAATCGCGGTTAAAGTTTCGATTAGATTTTTTTGTTGTTATGAATAAACTACTCAACCGATTTTGATAATTTATGCAGTAAAAGAAACATAATTTTGTATAGGTACTCTTAAACTTGTTGTTTTTATAATAATTTTGCACAAAGATGTGGATTATGCAAGAAAATGCTATTTTATTTACCAATTTATTTTTATATTTAAATTCAATGCTACGCTGAAGTGCAGTATGTCACTATATACTGCTATTTATCCTAGTTTGACACTTTACTACTAGATTATTATCCAGGCATGTAAATTGTGTCGTGATAGCCCAGAGCGCAACGAACCTGTTTCAAATTCATAAGGCCCCATAGGGCCATGGTTCGAATCCGGGCGTGTACCAATGAGTTTTTCTGACTTAAGTACACAATATCACTGACACCGTGCTTCGGAGGGCACGTTAAGCAGTCGGTCCCGGACGCTGTCAATAGATGGCGGTCGTTATAGTTCCCAACCCGCAGTGGAGCAGCGTGGTGGACTTAAGCTCCAAGCCCCCCTCCTCACCCTGGGGGAGGCCTAAGCCCCTGCAGTGGGGTAAAAATGGGCTGATGATGATGATGATGTAAATTATTGGGTATTAATGTTAAGTTATTATAAGTAGCTTTCCTGTCTTCTTTCGTAAAAGGAAATGTAAAGGTAACGTAAAAAGTTAAAACACAGTATGGGAGTATACCGCGCTTTACTTTTTAAAAATCAATCAAAATCTTGAAAAATTATTGTTATAATGCAGTATGGTTAATTTATACTGCCGTTTTGTGTAATAATTCTGAAATACAAAGAAAGAGACCAAGACAGCCAGTAACTTGCTGTCTTTTAATTTATTATAATTTGAAAAAGTATCAGACATACTGTCGTTAGCGCTAATAAATATCTGACTTCCACTGTGTGTATTTTAATACGACCGAGACAAAAAAAAAGAACTTTTTACGACGATCACGGTGTTACAAATAACTCAATTTGGTAAAAAAGTGTACTTATTGCTCTTTTCGTTACGACGGCAGTGATACGCTAGTTACGGGCAGTATTAAAATTAATAGTAGGTACTAATTTTAAGAATTCAAAATTACGAAGACCTCTTCTAGACAATTGATTATAATAAAATCCAGTACTTTAGTTATAGACTCCAAATTAATTAAATCATCTTCACAGTGAATAACATCAAGTTCCGCCTTTAATTTATCGTATTTAAATATTATATTATAAATTTTGCCCGTACGTTTTGAATTTATTGTTGTCAGCTAAAGACAGAAGGATATTAGAATTATTGCGGTAATAGTCAAAACGTTCAAGTACTTGAAGTACCATGTTTTCTGTTATTTCAAAGTACAGAGATCGATATTTTACTCGGATATTATTTTCAGATATTTTCGAATACTTTCTGCCAGAAAGAAAAGAACTTTTAAAATTGGCATCGTTAAAAATTTGTCTGCCATCGTTTGTTTTTTTTTTTTTTGTTTTACCCTTGCGATGGGAAGGCGAATTAAACCCTACAGCTTCCGCGCGCCCGAGCGCGCGGGGTATGTGGGTGTTGCACCCACTAAACAACCGCCTGAAGCAGAATAAGGACGCATATGTCGTTAGCCCGAAAGCTCTTACGACTTCATCGGAGCGGCCAGGTGGCACACTAGGGTGTCACCGGCGCGAAGTTTTCGGGTAACCCCTAAGGGTTACTCGAGGCGAAATAATGCCAGAGGCGCGGGCCCCCGGTAAAGATTATCTTTATTAATATGACGTGGAATGACTTTAATTGGGACAGACCTAACATCTGGATAGGTGATGAAGGAGTAATGACGATTTCGGTTCAGAAGGCAAGTATTCCCTGAAGTGACTAAATGTAATTATTATAATAACAAATTTTAATTCAAAATTAGGTGGCAGTAATGAATAGAAGTTATGGAGTTACTGAGTGAATGCACGTCAAAAACCCGGAGCACGGAACTCGGAGCGACTCCACGTGGCTAACTGTCGACTGCGCGGCTCTCGCTGCACAGGTATCTTAGTGCGGTTATGTGAGTTTAACTCACGAAATGGGGAGTGCGATCGGCTTGTAAAGGCGTGAGCTACCATAGAGCACCCCAGGGTGCAGAAAACACACAAAGGACTACGGAGCGTGAAATGCGCATAGGCTGGAGCTGGAATGCCGGAACGACGCCACGAAGGCTAACTGCCGCTGCGCGACAACCTCTACGACAAACACTACACACACACGCAGCTACTACGTAGTTGTCACTGGGATCTCGGCAACGGGCCGCTACACATGAGCCACGCGGGGCAGTAAGGCGAACACGACTGTTTGCGGCGGACCAGGACCCGGAATGGTGATCGCAGTATGTAGTTTCACAGAGAGATGCTGCTGCCCATCTTCTGCTAACCTGAGTTAGTCGCCTTTTACGACACGCTTCCCGGTGGCGGTGGGGAATTGTATTCTTTGCCGTCCCCACACGGACAGCCATCGTTTGTGTTCTAAAGGAAGCAAGTAGATTTATAATATCTAAAATTTTCTGAGAACAATAAACAAGAGGCCGGTGACTCATTGGCCACGCCGCGGCCTTATCAAATGAGAGCGTAGTCCATAGCTGCATGATATTAAACTCTGGCTCTCTTCGTATAAACTACGCAATGTAGACAACGCTAAAATGCCAAGTCTCGCCTCGTGGACTCAGCTCGCTTTATGGTGTCGAGCGCTCGGAGACGGAGCATTTATTATGCATATAATTTTACCA
The DNA here is from genome assembly GCA_949709985.1 of Luffia ferchaultella. Lineage (NCBI taxonomy): Eukaryota > Metazoa > Arthropoda > Insecta > Lepidoptera > Psychidae > Luffia > Luffia ferchaultella. The sequence goes on along the minus strand of OX453242.1, from coordinate 13,991,353 downwards.
TCACATGACGTATACTTGTAGTAAAGTTTTGTCATAGAATTTGTTTCTATAGATTTAGTAAGTAATTATTATATTCGGAATAAACGATATACTCAATTAAATTAAATATATTGCTTAATTTTATAGCATATTTTTGGCATAAATATCTATAAGCTTTAACATATTTTAGCACAGGCAACCCTTAGTTTTAGCACATGTCTTGATTAAAAAACGGTCATACTCACTGGAAATGTCACGAAAAAGTGACTTTTTGGCGGGAAGTTAAAAAAGGCGGTCATTGTTTATTTTTTCTTTATCTTAAAAATAGTTCTTGTATATTTTATTCCATTAAAAGTGCATTAAAATAACTAAAAGGGATAAGAAACAATACAACATGGATGGAAACGAGGGAGGCGGGGACTTATCCCCGCCGACCTCCCACAAGCGCTCTCGAGCTGGGCTCGAGGACACCAATCGTAGCGGCAACAGTGATAGCGGCGACGGTGAGCGAGCTCATGAACTATACCTACCATATTATAAACCAAATTACAAAAGACAATATCCGGAAAACTCCACAAAAACTGAATTTAAAGTGTTTGTAGAACACATAAACCACAAGGACAGACTAGGGAATAAAAGTCCCATCTACTTGAACCATATATTTACGACTGACGTAAAAGGTGTGGTGGCTATCCAAAGGTTGAATGCCAATAAAATTGCAGTAGTTTTTAAACAATACAACACGGCTAATAACTTTTTGAACAACTCGGCATTTTTAGAAAAACATAATATGAAAGCTTATATACCGGCAACACAAATTGAAAAAACTGGCATCATAAGATTTGTTCCAGCAAATATTTCAAATAAAGATCTGTACACTAAACTGAGTTCTGTCTATGAAATTATTTCGGTGCGACGTTTTACGAAGAAAGTAGGACAAGACCGAGTTGCGCTACAAACAGTTAGCATAACATTCTTATCCAATGTATTACCGGACAATGTACAATATGATTTATTCTCTTATAGAGTCTTTGACTATATCCCTCCGCTACAACAATGTTATAAATGCTTTAAATTTAATCACTCGGCTAGAATATGCAACGGCAAGCAAAGATGTTCTATCTGTTCAGGTGAACATTTATATAAAGATTGTGACAAACCAAATGAACTCTGCTGCGCTAATTGCAGCGGTCCACATTTGGCCATCTCAAAACTATGTCCAATTAAGATAAAGAAAATATTAGAAAAGAAAAGTAAAATTACATACGCAAGTATTGCGCAAAGCAAAAAATCTGAAAATGAATATCCTCCATTGCCGTTAGCAAATCACCAACAAAATCCACTTGTAAATAATAAACCTGTACAAACTGTAAAAAATGTAAATACCGCAAGTAAAAGTGTAAATAACAAACCTGCTTCGCAGGCTGATAACTCACATGTCCAACCTATAGACATAAAAGCCCAGATACTCTGCAATAGTGAAGTACTAAAGGCCCTGGTACAAACTCTTGTAGAGCTGGGTAATAAGACTGATCCTTCTCCGATTACTACAGCTTCCATTAAAGATCTATTGATTAAAAACCTGTCATCGTAATGGATTTTAGCTCCTCTAAAGCATCACAGTTATGTATTGCGCAATTTAACATTCAAAGTGCTTACAGTAAAAAGCCCTTATTAATTAAATTTTTGAATGAACAGAATATTGATATATGTCTACTAAATGAAACTTGGTTTAAAGAATCCCACAATTTTAGAATCCCTGGCTATAATACACACTCTAAGATATCTAAGAATGCCCACAATGGTGTAGCAATATTAATTAAACCAGAATTAAAATATAACATTTTGACCACACCCTTTTACGAGGACATTCAAAATTTAGCTATATCTATATGTACTGAACGTGGTAGTTTAACTGTACTTTGTGTATACTGTCCTCCTTCCAGTTGCCATATAAGAATGAATAGGCTGCGCAATATAATTAGAGACCTCCCTAAACCTATTTTTATAAGTGGTGATTTTAATGCTCATCATATTGCATTTGGTTGCCTATCAACAAAAGGTCGTGGTGAAGATTTATATGATGTTATAGATGAGTGTGATTTATGTATCCTAAATGACGGCTCTTTCACAACAGTGAACCGTCCTAGAACAAACCCTTCGGCTATCGACGTCAGCTTTGCTAGTGCATGCTTAGCACCGTTATGTGAATGGTCTGTACATGACGACACTATGGGAAGTTACCATTACCCTACAATAGTTGTTATATCTCTCTCCATTGAGAAATATCAAATTAACCCTCCCATTGATAAATTTATATACAAAAAAGCTGATTGGCATAAATATAATGAACTTTCTGAAAGCGCATTTAGTGAATTAACCGTTAATGTTGAAGACCCACTTTCCTCATATACAGAATTTTGTACCCGTCTTGATGCCCTTAGACAGAGAGTTGTTCCAAAATTCACAAAGTCTGATCACTTTGCTAGCAGACCTCCAACACCTTGGTGGAATGAAGTCTGCGAGCAAAGTGTTGTAGCATCTTACAATGCTTTGAAACTGTACAGAAGTGACTCTACAATGGATAACTACATAAATTATAAGAGACTAGATGCTTTAAAAAAGAGAACCATTTCTGTACAGAAGCAAGCTGGGTGGAATAACTTATGCTATACATTTAACAGAACTACCCCTATAAGCAGGATTTGGAACATGATTAAGATGTTTAAGGGTATTAAATCCGGTGTTAGATCCTACAGAGATGAGTTCATTCCAACTTTTTTAGATAAACTATCTGAAAATAACAATTTAAAAGAAACAAGTAACTTATTCAAGTATTTTAATAGTAACAATAATAATCAAAATTCAAAGTTTCTATTGGACCCTTTTACATGGAATGAATTTATAGCAAGTTTACAATCTAGGCGTAACACAAGTCCAGGTCTAGATGACTTTCCATACATCCTTATCAAAAGGCTCCATATATCTGCTCAGCGAATTTTTCTTGACATTCTTAATGCTTTATGGTATAATCAAATTATCCCCAAATCATGGAAAACACAATGTGTTATCCCAATACTTAAGCCAGATAAATCTCCAGAACAGGCCAGTTCTTATCGTCCCATATCTTTGTCGTCATGTCTAGGTAAATTATTTGAAAATATGGTTAAAGTCCGACTGGACTGGTTTGTAGAGGCTAATAGTATCATTCCGCATGTACAGTATGGCTTCCGTCGTGGACGTAGTTGCGCTGACAGCTTCATCTCACTTATCTCTGACCTGAAAATTGCAAATAACTTAAAATCACACACTGTTTGTGTATTTTTGGACGTTCAAGGAGCTTTCGATAATATTGACCCAGGTATCTTAGTCAACGTTATGTCCGATGCTGGTATACCTGGTCAATTATGTCAGTGGATTTATAATTTTTTGAATGATAGAACCATATATGTGAAACATAATAACATCCTACATGGGCCTAGAACTACGTCGAAAGGCACAATGCAAGGTGCCACCCTTTCACCTTTATTATATAATTTGTATACTTGTGAAATATGTAAATATGTTAATTGTAATGATGTAAATATTTTGCAATTTGCAGATGACATTGTTTTGTACAGCAGTCACCAAAACTTACAACTTGTAATAGACAATATGAATAGAGCCCTAAACCAGCTCAGTCTTTATTATGATGTTAGACTTCATTTAAAGATCAATGCTACAAAAAGCAGTTTCATGATTTTTGGTAATGATGACCCAACCTGTGATATTATGTATCGTGGAGAAGCTATTAATAGAGTTAGATCTAAGAAATTCTTAGGTGTCATAATAGATCAAAAAATGACTTTTGAAGATCATATTAGATATGTTTCAAAAAATGCTTTAAAAGCAATAAACATACTAAGATGTCTTGCAGGTATGTCCTGGGGTGCAGATCCCAAAATATTGTCAATTTTATATAAAGCTATAGTGAGAAGCCATTTTGACTATAGTTCGTTAGCATACATGAATAGTCAACATGCAAAAAAGTTAGACATTCTGCAGAATAAAGCTCTGAGAATTATATCCGGTGCGATGTGCTCAACTCCCATAAGGGCCATGGAAGTTGAGACAAAAATTATGCCACTGATCTTGAGACGACTTATTCTTGCCGAAAGGTACTGCCTTAAACTACTGTACTCAAATAACACAAAAATCATTAACAAAATAATACCTCAACGTATATATGTGCCTGGTCCTATGGCAACTGGTGAGGGACTCTTGGTTGGTAACTCTCCAATGTTGTTTCATGTTTTTCTGGAAATTGAAAATAATTGTTGTAATATTAGAAAACAGTACCCATGGCCTTGCTATTCTTCCCCATATGAAAGCATAATGCATCCAATCAAAGTAGTAGACTCAATATATAATAACTATGATATGTTGCAATTTCTTTCAGTAAATGATTATTATACTTTATACACTGATGGGAGTAAAAACAAGGGTTGTGTGCGCAGTGCTGTTTATGATCCCCAAATTAAATTTTCTCAGAGCTTTCTATTGCAAGATGTATGTACAATATTTACTGCAGAGGCATATGCCATTTATCAGGCTCTCCTGCGAATCAAAAATGTACATAATTGCAAATATTTTCTAATTATAACTGATTCTTTAAGTTTCATTCAGGGATTAAGCAATTTGAAAATTCATTTCAAAACCAATTTTATTTTGTATACAATTAAAGAATTGCTATTTAAATACCATCTTAAGGGAATAGATATTTCATTTATGTGGGTTCCTTCTCATAGGGGTATTTCTGGTAATGAAATTGCTGATAGGGCTGCTTACGAAGGTATTAATGAACTCGATGTTTCTAATGCTATGTTTGTACCTATGACTGACTATGTATATTGTATAAAACTATCTATAAGAATGTTATGGGAGCAAATGTGGAAGAAAGACCAAGAGACCAAAGGACAATGGTATGGTAGCATTCAAGAAAACTTACCAGTAAAACCATGGTTTAACAGTCTGCAACGAGTTAGCCGTGACTTTGTCACCACTATAAACCGGTTACGCTATGGCCATAATACTGCACCATCACACCTAGCAAGGTTACGAATAATCCAAAGTAATGTCTGCTCCTTTTGTGGAAATAACGAAGCAACTATGGATCACATTATATTCAACTGTCAAAAGTTCCTTCTTGATAGATTAGTGCTTGCCAGTGAATTAAGTGAAGTGTGTAAAAATTACAGTGAATTTTCTTCCCGCCCGCCGCCGCTTAATCAATTATTAAAAAACACTGAAACCTATAAACCAATTTACAAGTACATCAAAAATACAATACAAAAAATTTAATAGTGAAAGAACTCAAATCTATAAAGTGTACAGAACTATAAATAAAGACGTGGCTTAAAGGTCTCTGTAACCAAGCCATATATTAAATAAAAAAAAAAAAAAAATCACGAAAAAGTAGTTTTTTTTTTACGTAGTTTATTCTGTGAGTTTATTTCAGAACTTTCAGAATAATTTATTTGATTTGTAGGTGGTTGTTTGTTGTGATTTTTAGCAGATTGTTTGTAGAGAAAAACAAAACATTGATACACGTTTGGTGAAAGCTGTAGGTATCCAGTAATCGTGGTCTACTCTATAAAATTTCACCCATAATTCAAGAAGGAACTAAAATTAAAACACCTACTCTTTTAAAGTACCGATTTTTATTGCATTAGATTTTGGCGCGAAGTAACTTTTCACGAAAATATGAATGACCAAGACAAAACTTTAAAATACTTGATATCGGTTGAAAAACTTGCTGAAGAAATATTATCGGATAAACGCGAAATAGTTATGCTGGACAAACGAAGAAATGAAAACCGTGAAGCTCTCAGAGAGTTATTAAAACAAGGAGAACGAAAATGTTGGTTATCTGTTGGCTCGGTTCTGGTGAAACACGATTTGAAGTCTGCTAAAGAACTTCTTGAGGCAGATCAGAAACAATTGAACATAGATATTAATAAACTTCGTAGTGAGCTCAAAGTGAAAGTAAATAACCTAAGAGACTTGGAAATGCAACCTCCAGTCCCAGGATTAATGTTGGTTCCCATGACACAGAAGGATTCAAGGGCTTTGTCTTCTGCCGGACTGTTTCCCAGTTAAATTATTAATTAAGTTTTTCTTAGAATTGTCATGTTAATGCCTAGTAGAATCATCTCATACTTTGAAATTTCGTTGAAAACTCAAGCAAAATATGAACTAAACCTGTTTTAAACATTTTGTTAAATTACACATAAAATATAATTTCAGAATCTTTATTTGCTTTTGGTAAGAATTTTAGATTTGCTTCACGCTAAATTCTATTTCAGAATGGATTTGTCAAAATGTGTATATTTTTTCCTCACATTTTTGTAGTAACAATGTGATATCTCTATGTACCTATAGTATCAACTAGGAATATACATTTCAATGACTAAATTACAGTTTTTAATAAAGAGTACTTCTGTTTAAAAGTTGATTTATAGGAAAACCGGAAATGTGATTAGAATACTGTAATGCATTGTCAAAATACCAATGATTTTTACAAGCTTTTCTCCAACTTGCAACGTTTGTGTAAATTGCATATTTCTATATGTATTTAATTTTTCACATACTTTTAACCTCCCAAGCCAACATTTTGCACATGTAGTTGTCATAATGCAATAATCTGGTGGTGCAGCCAGGATCGTCTTCTCAGGAGGAAACTCAACGGGTAATGAAATGGAATTAAACTTTTAGATATGTATGATGATAAAAAAAGATTGAATCACGTCCGGTTTCCACTAGGGGTTTGTCGACAGCCACCATGAGACCAGTAAATGTAATATATGCATATAGGAACATAGGATGGTTTGAAGGAACCTATGATCAATACAGACAACATAAACATCTCACCTTTTAAGGAAAAAAAACAAGAAATAATCGGTTTACAAGTTCTTATTTTTTACTTCTGATGGCATTTTTTAAATAGCTTTGCTTCCTTGATCTTCCTAAACGGAGAGAAAACTAGGCACATTTCATGGGATGTTTCCTCATGGTTCGCCTAGTTCGTTGTGGCCCTACCATTATTAATCTGCCGCCTGTATGAAAACTGAAAGTACCATCACACTAAAAATTTAGTTCGAAGTATGAATAAAAAACAACTAAATACTTAAATATTTTATTTCATGCCAAATAATTAATTATATAAAACATAGACCAAAAAATTTTTATGCTCAGAAATATTTTATAGAAAGTTCAGGTGCGATTGTAATTTTATACATACGGGATCATAAAAAAATTCATATCATTATTTTACTCCGTGATAGGACCACATGAAAGCCTATTATTTTACTCCGTAATAGGACCACAGAAAACTAGGCTTCCTTGTGGTCCTATTATGGAGTAAAATAATGAAATGATTTTTTTTGTGATCTCGTATGATCCTACTAGTAGGACCATGAGGAAACAGCCATTTCTTGAGGGCTTTACAAATCTGCCAATTACTGTCATTAGGCGTGACGGCCTCTGCTGATGGTCTATATTAAAATCCGTCATCATTTAGGCTACAGTGTACCAAAGAAATATACATGTACACTTAGGCTGCTATCATTTAAAAAGTTATTATAAAAGTTTGTTTCGTATATGTAAATGTTGTTTTTCCTTTATTTTGAAAATTGCGTGTCTTCGTCACGTGGATTTGACTCGTGAACATTTTTGTGTGATGATTTATTACGATTTCGTCAAGGGCTAACTCAAAAACAGTGCACCGGTCAACTAACTTCGGCTTTTAAGGATGAAGCACCATCAAAAACCACTGTATCGCTGGTCGAGTGAGTTTAATCGTAGGCTGTCTATGCTCATGGACGAATTTAAAGAAGTTCACCCTAATTTGTTGTAACTACCACAAAATATTGATGCTTCTCGGGAACTAATGCAAGATTGTCATGTTACATATATTGTGAGGTAGAAGCATCCCTGGGCATAAGTATGACGAGCATACATAAGATATTACTAAACATTTGACTGTAAAAAAAGTTATTCGCCTTGGGTTCTGCACAACTTTACAATTCATCAAAAATAGGCTCATGTTGATTGGAGCAAAAAAATTTAAAATAAATACAATTATGGTGCATCAAAAGCTGTTAATAATATTTATACAGGTATGAATTTTATCTGTATCCATGCGTATGACCCTGAAACTAAACAGCAGTCAACGGTGTGGCTGTTCCAATATAAGCCAAAACCAACCAAATGTATTTGGGCAAAAAGCACTTTGAAACAAATAGTCTCCTGTTTTTGGTATAAATGAACATGTGGCTACAGTTCCACTAGAAAATTGTAAAACGATTAATTCAGAATGGTACACGACCATTCGTTTGCCGGATGTCTTAACAGGTTCCCTATCCCTGTATCATTTTTGTTACATTAGACAATTTTTTACAAAGTTCATGTATCAAAAATTAAAGTATGAACGCCGTGATAGTCCCTCATTGAGTATTGGACTAGTAGGATAAAATCTTCAATTTTATGTCAATTATAATAATAGTGAGTGTCGACTTATAATGCAAATGACACTGGGACAGTGAACCTGTTAAAAAATGAGAAGGAACAATGCAGACGATGCAGAATCGTTTTTCATTGTGACAACTCAATTTTAGGAAGGTCAAAACATTGAATTGATGGGTCATTTGTCATACAGCCCCGATTTCGCACCCAACAATTTGTATTTATTTCAAAGTTTGAAGAATAAAATATGTGATCAACATTTTTGTTAAAAATGCACGTTTTGGAGACACCCCAATCAGAATGGAAAAAGTGCTATATGCAAAAGTACATCGATCATGATGGCAAATATTTTGAAAGGCAATAAAACAATATTAAATGATGTTTGTTTGGTTTTGTTATTCCGGATTAATAAATAGCAGTTCTCGTATAATCAAAAAACATTAACCTCCTTCTGGCTCATTCGATTAAGAGTATAATAAAAAGTAAAACACAAAAAATACATTATATTTGTATATTTCCTTCTTGATATTACCATTAACCTCCAAAACTCTCCAATACAAACTGTTTCATGTATACCAAAACTTGTCAATTCAATGTAAAAATTCAAAAAGAATACAAGGAGCACACAAGACTTGTAATATATTTGTGATATTAAACATATTATAATCCATTCACACTATCACACAAACGCCTAAAATTGATGTGGATCATTGAACAAACTAATTCATTACTTCGATGTTCATTCAAAATAATGTACGTATATCATTATTGCCATTTTTGTACCATACACAGGTAAGTTGGTAAAAATACAACCTATACAGACAAGCTAATATTCCCTAACTGTGGATGCAATTTTGTCATCCACCATGTCTAAATTTGCTTTTGAATGACTAATAACTGAATAATTAGTACTGTTGTTTTTGTAAGATTATAGGTTATAAGAAGGAATAAACTGTAAATTTTAAATTATATGATAATTTCTCATTGTAAATATAAAACAACAATTTACATTAATTGCTAAACTAAACACCACAGATGTGCCAAACTTTTAAATTGATCATTGATATATGTTCTAGTTTAAAGGACAGCCAAGTGAAGGCCGCTGCCGTGACGTATGCTGGCACACGGCATGTGGCACCCCACCACTACTCCATTCCCCGAGTTTGGCAATAGACTAGAAATAAGATTAATAGTATGTATGTAAACATAATAAAATAATTGTTGATAAACATAACTTTGATTAATGTGATACTTCTATTAAAACACTAAATTGTTGCCATTCTATAAATTTCCTTTCACATCCAACACTGTTTTATTTACAATAGCACAATTTATATTTGAAATCGCTAACCAACCTCCGACATAACCAATTTGTAGACAAAACAAGAACAGCCAACAAAATATAGGGTGTGTGGCCCTTGTTACTTTATTTATTAGTCACCTTATTTTTAGTAAGTATACAAAGTTTTTAAATATCTTATTTTTGGTGCCTAAGAAGTTCATTAAAAATGTTCATGATTTTCTATTCATGCTACAAATACATAGAATGAGCATTATTTAATATTCTGGCAACTGGAATATTATGTCTTGTGAATGTAACACAATATAAAACTTATGCAATATTGAAAAAAAAATTAAAAAGATATATATATTTTAGCCTACAAAATTTACTTCTAATAACAATATAAATGCAATAAAAATGTAAGGTATTAAATACACAATTCAGAATAAGTCAAGAATAGTGAAATCTTATCGCAATGTGCAAGACTGTTAATGGAAAAAATTAAACTACTAAATATACCTAATGTATGCGGTGTAATGACAATTTCTATACAATTTATCATCATTGACAACCCAGTTATGAAAATTGAAAAATGTTAAATAGACCAATATATAATTGCTGTTAACTTTATTTGTGACACATAAAACTATTAAGGAAGCACTACACATTATTTCTCTTAACACAATGTAAAGAATCCCAAATAAATATATTGTGAAATAAACGCTTTATAGCTGGGCACCTACCCTTAACCATGATCATGAATTTGTATCAAATCATTTTCAATAAGTCAAAGTGCAAAAATTTACTTACAAATCTACATGATTTACAATACAAATATGTAACCTAGTTTTTTTTTTGCAGAATAATTATACAAGGCCTAATTCAACACCACTTAACCTTCCAACGTAGCATGTCTGCAATCGCTCAATACAAAACAACACTTTTAGAAATTGCAATTTTCAATATAAAAATACTATTTATTTTCACCACAATTTCAGATCCAGACAGTGTTTTGAATTTCATTAAAAGAATAATTTGACTATTCAGTTAATAAAGGCTGTCTATGTGTTATCGCCATATCAAATTATTGCAATTTGCATTGTCTTGTCCATTATGTACACTTATCATTAAACTAAAAACTGACAACAAGTATTTTCAGTAAAACAAACATCTAGAGCATCAAATGATTAGAGGCGCACGTTATCGCCCTTTCATATACTATATTGGAAAGTCAAGAGCGTCCGCTGTATTTCAGATTTTATCCTAATTGCACATTTCAGCCTGGTATTATTTCGTTTAATTTCATTAATCTCTAATGACTCTGACATGGCATTACTCTTTGTTTATGATTTGTGTTACTATCTTAAAAAAAATACAAGTCGTTCATAATATCACGCCAATATCTTATCAATACAAAACATATATGGCATGGTTGCATCAATGCCAAACTTTGAGACCTCTCGCAGGTGACCGTGGCGGTCGGCCAAGCGCTGCGCACCGCCGTAGCGGAGGCTGAAGCATCACTTTTATTTTATAATCAATAATGAATACAAAAACGCTATTAATGTACTAAATGGTTATTGCTTAAATATATGATCTCCTTAGCGGCTCGTAATAAAATTGTTATTCAGTACAAAATGCCACATGGAATACGAGTGTAAGGCCCGTTTTATCCAGCTACGGTCAGCGATACGAGCCTATTTATGGGCTAAATCGCCGTCACAAATCTGAATCCCAATGGCGTGACATAGTGTCAGTTAGGGTCGTGTGCGGGAAGGACTACCAGTTGGCCATTCCTGGCTTGTTGAGCGTCATGAAATATATCTGGCAGGAGGAGCCGCCCTTGGCCGACGAGAAGAACACCTTGTCGTTCCTCTCACACAGGAACTTGAGCCGCTGCGCCTTCTTGTGCATGAACACGCCGTCGAGGTGGCCGCTCTCCACCGACCGGATCTCGATGGCCTTGTTGCCCCAGCCCATGATCTGTCCCGTCCCGATGTACGCCACAGACGTAGGCATTTCTCCCCACTACAAACACAATTTTACACTTTTGAATGAGTATTAGCAATGCTTGCATATCTATATACTATAAGATAGAAAAACACTAGATAAATCTTTCACTAGACACCATACATTGTTATGCAACACAGACAATCTGTCTTTGAATCTGTGGTTGTCTTTGAACATACTTTCCTATCGCGTATGTTATCACAGGATACCTTGTACATAAAATTTATTTTTCTTGTGTCAGACCAACTTGTCACGAGTAGCAATGCAATAGGATTACATATGTGATTGGATTTCCGTAAGATATTTCTTACAGAAGATATTCTCCTGTACCAAGTAGTAAGTTTTAGGCAATACAAATGAATTACCTGAAGTACAATATTCTTGCTAACTCTGCCATAGGTGTTGACATACACTCCCTCATTGTCATAACAGAGCAGTAACTGCATTCCATTGGAATTGGGCAGAGGAACAATGCAGTGTGGTACGATGGGGCCCTGTGTCTAAAACAAACAAAACTTATTTTTATAATATCTGGCCTATATTATTATTAAGTTAATACCAGAATAAAATAAAAATGTCTAAAAGTGATCATTATATTTCTTACTTTACTTACGTGCTTGGGGATATAGATGTCGTAGACGCTAGCTGTGTCGAGATCGACTGCATGGAAACCGTCTGCTGAGCCATATATTACTTTAAGTCTTGTGCCCTCTTCTATAGTCAAATCCACTAACAGAGGCCTGTGGAACAGATAAGTAGAGTCATATATTGTATACATTAAAAAGCATTAATTATAATAATGCTATAGCATGTAAGTCAAATTTTGATGCTAATCTGCTCTCATTTCCATGTCTATGCACATAATTTATTAGCCAATCTTTTGTATGAAATGTCTCTATTAACATTTTAATCATTTGTCTAAGTCCATTTGTCTAAGTCCATTTGTCTAAGAAGTATTAAAGGGTGCAAAACGAACATTAATTTATATATTGATATTTCTAAATATGTATGGATCCTAATCAAATTTAACATGAACCTGCCCGCCCATTCACTTCAATGAAGCGGCTCCTTTTGACTCTTGTATTCTTAGGATCTCATTCTGGCGACTCAGTACTTCTTATGACTTCTATGATTCTTTCAACTCTTGGTCTGTTCATCATTTCTCAAGTTCTCAACCAATTATGACGAAATTCATATGAAAAAGTTGGATGTCTCATTATGATCTAAGATTAGAAAGATAGTCCTAAGCCTACTGTAAAGTATGAAGGAAAATAGAATCATTTCTTCACAAAAATACACATTAAATCGCAAGATATATGTGCTTAAAAATAGGCATGATGACAGATTTTGAAAAACTGTTCCAAAGTGTTCGGAAACGTATATTACTTACAATGAATAACATATTTCTACTTATAATAAAGATTTAGAAGGAAAAAATTACATTTTAGTTTTTAGATTTAAAATTCGCGCCAAAACGCTTGTCAGCGTCATGGCGTCGCTAGTGACGTTACGTTTGAGTAAACTTCGAGTAAACAAAACCAAACAAAACGTATTTGTAAACACTGACGTTCCTTATACCCTCATTGAACAATTTAGTTTATTAAATATAAATTCTAAAGTGTACAGGTGGTGTGCGGTCCCTCAGTGTGATAACATATCAATAAAATCATCTGATAAGTTATTCGTGTTCATAAGTGTCGTGATAGCCCAGAGCGCAACGAACATGTCTCAAATTTATAAGGCCCCATAGGGTCATGGTTCGAATCCGGGCGTGTACCAATGAGTTTTTCTGACTTAAGTACACAATATCACTGACACCGTGCTTCGGAGGGCACGTTAAGCAGTCGGTCCCGGACGCTGTCAATAGATGGCGGTCGTTACAGTTCCCAACCCGCAGTGGAGCAGCGTGGCGGACTTAAGCTCCAAGCCCCCCTCCTCACCCTGGGGGAGTAAAAAATGGGCTGATGATGATGATGTTCATTCCACAAAAAAAAAAACGATACGAGACAAGTGGCTCATACTGGCAAGGCGAGATCCAACAGCAATGTTGCCTAGTACTCACCTTCATTTTTGTGAAGATCATTTCGACGTATTTCATTTACTTTGAAGATTCTAAAATAGTATATATCTTGTTTGAGGCCTAAAATTAAAATGAAAACAATCTTTTTCGAGGTTAGGTTTAACCTTGCACCACTACTGTTGTCTTAATAGGTATTTTATTTAAAATTTAAATTATTCGGTATGTTTGTTAAATAATAATGTAGGTACATAAAGGTTTTGACGTTTCTAAATTCTGCTGAACAAAAATCTTTATCTGATGCTAAAAATTCTTCCAGCATTAACACATCAATTTTAGGCAAATTATCACTGTTTGCCTTAGTAAATCCTTGTTGGTAATAAGTTGTCTGGAAGAGATTGCTTTTAGTGATAAGACCGCCCATTGTACCAAACTATAGTTATAAGAGATACCTATGTTATTTATTTTTGTTCAAATTTTTGGTGTACAATAAAGAATATTATTATTATTATTATTATAAATCCTTGTTGATCCTTGACTCGCGTTATTTCATTTTCGTTTGGTTTAAATAATACGGACGGAATAAACAAAATTGAATATTAAATGAAAAAAACACAGCGTTCCTTCGAGTTCGTTTATTTGTTTACTCAAAAGTGACGTCATTCGCTCTGATTGGTGTTCGACATATCATGGCGGACTTTCGTATTTCGTAGTTTTATTTCATCAAAATAATTATTAATCTCGCTATTAATAGAAAAATAAATGCGTGTTTCGCATTCCATGACTCAAGTGTCATTAAATAAATATATAATTTCAGTGATTTTCAATTACTGTCATCATGCCTATTGGTAATAAAAAGGAAAAAAATACAATATAAACAGTATCATTCTGTTAAATTTAAATCATTGAGAATATACAGGCTGTTCCAAATAGTAATGTCTAAAGGAAATATTTTGATTCCTCATATCCATGCCTGCTCCACAATTTTTCGTAGTTTCCGACTTACGATTTTTTTAGGGTTTCGTGCCTCAAAAGGAAAAAATTAACCCTTATATGATCACTTCGTTGTCGGTCTGCCTGTCTGTCAAAATACTGTTTCTTGGGAACGCGTAAAGGTATATTTTCAATTGATATATGCGTTTACGTGCCATCTAGCGATGCATACTTTATATAACAATATTTAACCCTCAGGGCATGAATCGGACTCGTATTTGGGCGGATTTTTCTAAATTTACTGAGATTTTCACACCAAAATGCCAGATTTTTTGGCATATGCGATTAAATGCATAATATAACACACTTAGGCAGTCGTTAAGGGAGCAAAGGAGATAAATAATTTAGACATACATTGTGCTATTCCTAACTCAGTATTGGATGATGCTAAAAGGACAGATTTTCTTTATATATGTATAATATAGATTTTGTATACACATATATAATAGAATTGTTATATTGTCTAATAAAGAAGCACTGTATATACAACATATTTATTACTGGCTGAGTAATTTTACCTATGCTGCAGATCTCCAAAGTTCTTGAAGGCCATGAACTTATGGTAAGGTTTGGGTGCCCATGCGTAGATCTCGATAGAATCTTTGAGTGCAATCACCAGGAACTTGATACGTTCATACTTAACAATGCGGAAGTGAACAGCACCTTGTAGCTCACCAACATTTATCCAGCCGTTTCTCCTCTCGACTTGCTATAAGTAAAAGAGGAAATTTTTTACATTCGTTTCGAAGGCAGTATATCTTACTTTGATGACATTATTTAACACTAAAAGTGCCAATTATTTGATCACAGATCACAGAAAAGATCTTATATTTGATTCATTTCCATAGAGCTACAAAACAATTTTAAGAGGAATTTAAATCAATTTTTAAGTGCATTTACAATTTACAACTAAACACAACATTTTGTTTGGATTGTTACGATACAGCTCGCATCCCATAAGCGAGAGCTTTAAAATCTAAATTAATAATAATATAATAGCAATTAAACTTACGTCGCTGACGCCATCAGTTCGAAGAATCTTTGATTTTAACCAACTGAGGTAGTAGACTCTAACACGGTTCTTCTTTCCAGAAACAGTCACTAAAATATTTTGCCCTTCTAGCACCTCCATTTGCTGGAAGCGGCGTCTCGAGATCAACTGGTACACTTTTCCTTGTCCTGAACGGTCTAACAGCATCAAACCATTCTCAGTGCCAATTAACAAATTAACACCTGTAATTAATAATTTAAGATTAGTTCTAACGTAATTGTATTCCATAACTGTACATTATTGTATAAAGTAATTCTTGATAAGTTATGTACAGTTAATTTCAGGGTAACACTGATATTATGGCCTTTTAAATACAATCCAAACCGTAGATATCCAAAGGAAAAAAAGGGGGTTGGGGGGGACGCTTATATACACTCTTTTGGCTAATTTGTAGTGGCGATCTACATGTATTGCCCGATTGGTGAAAGCAAACACACAACAGTCCTAACAGACTATGCGCAGATAACCTGGAGACCTCAAGATTAGTGTCATAAACTGTGGTTCTATTAAATAGAACCTCCCGTGCGCCAAGTATCCTTCCCAGGGATAGTACGGTTTAGCGCCGTTCGAAGCCGTGCGCCAATGTCCCTCTCCAGGGACAGCTATCGACCCAATTATGGACGGTTGGCGCTCCGGCTACTTTTGACTCGAGCGTCATTGTAGATGGTTTTAAGGTGCTTTTCATTATAAGGTAGGATAAAATATTTGCCATATAAAAGAAAAAACATTGTATAGTTGTTTCAGGAGGACTGTCGACGTTTCAAGTGCATATTTTTGTTTTTTTTTTTTTAATATTATTTTTTCTTTCTATTTTATGTCTTTAAATGTAAATACATAGCTAAAAACTACTACAAACGCTATTCCGACAGTAAACATGTTTATAATTTTTTTATCGCTTTTTCTTTTTTAACAAACAGCGGTGTGTTTGTTTCTGTGCCAAATGATCTGAAATATAGATAACTTTTTAGTAAATTTAAACTAGTTTTTAGAAATATACAACACTCAATACCTTTTCATACATTAAAATGCAGAAATTAAGTAATATAGCACACGCGGGTAGCGGTCGCCATCCGTTTGGGGCCCCACCTGAAAATCGCTCGTAACACGGCTTCTTTCCGTGGATCGAGAACGCAGGCCGCTTGGCGCACGGGCGATAAAGGCTATATACATGTATATATATTGTCATAGTAATAATAATACATGGGACTTTCCACACAGCGCCATCTAGTCCCAATGTAAGCAAGTATTATGCTTGTGTTATGGGTTACTAAACAAACAACTGATAAGTATTCTTTATACTTAATATATACATATATAAATATTGTACACCCAAACATGAAACGAAATAAAAATGTTCATGCACACAAATATTTGTCCCGGGCCGGAATCGAACCCGCAACCTTCGGCCCCGCAATGAGGGTCTCTAACCACTCTGCCATACGATCGGTCAAGTAAGGTGTAAACATTCGCAAGTAACTAATTATGGAAAACAATCAAAACCGATGGTGCTCACCCCATAACGCAGCGCAAAGTATCTCGGAGTTGAACCTCTTCTTGTATTTCCGTATCTCGGGAGTGTCGGAAGAGAGATCGTGTCCTGTGGGCGTGACGTTGACGTTCACGTGGCTCTCCCGACGAGAGGCGTTTCCGCCAGAGCCACCGGTGCCACTGCCACTGCCCGTAGACCCGGCTCCGAACCCGAACGTGAGGAACGAACGCTGCTTCTGTTGCAACGGAAGAAACTGTTGTTGAGAGGCCACTGACGAGTTCGACGGCGATTGTTGTAAAGCGTGCGGTCCGTGCGGGCTGTGAAGGGAGCTCGCCGCGACAAACGACTTCGACGGCGTCGATTGGACTGACGACGGCGGCTGGTGGTGGTGCGGCAGCGACGTTCCGCCCGACACCGCTTGTCGATACTGCAACACACAATGTTAGATAAATATATTCGAGACGAATAAAATGTTAAAAAACATTGGTATTTACTAATTTCTTTACATATTTAATAGTTTTTATAGGAAAATTGTAAAATTTTATCAAATTTAAATGACACCATTATTTGCGTGACTACAAAATATTTAAGAAATTGAATTATACCAGGTAAGCATTTTTCAATTCATTGCATTAATTAATTTTTATATGTTCAAGTTATGCCATATCCTTTTCAATAGTTAGAGAGTGAATGAGTTAGTCATCTTCGCCCATCCCTTGTACTTATTAGTTGCAATTATGAGATTACTTGTTATATAATTTGATACAGTATTATTAACACCCAATAACCACATATTATGTAACATTTAATACTATGCATGTTATTCATAAAATATGAAAAAGTAAAATGAGGAAAACAGTGGTATTAAAGACAAATGATACTGTGAAAAAAATATCAATTTTGGAACATAAATTATGTATATTTTAGCATGTAAGACGTGCGCATCATATGAGTAATAAACAATAATTTTCACAATTTGATATAAGAACATAATGAAATGATTGCAATTATAATAAGTCGTCCTATAGACAATTAGAAAGACAAAAACACATCTAACACATGTACAGGAGAACAACTTGATTGTAATTGTATTACAAAAGCTTACACAGCGTTTATGTATTTGTTACCTGTTATTAAGCAATTAAAACTTTTATCTAAAAACCTCTACTACGCATCTACAAAAATTTAAAAATCCATTTCGTATTCCTCGTGTACCCTCGATATGGATCGAAGTCAAGCGCAAGGCTACAAACTGGCGAGAAATGAAGAGTGTGAATAAAATAGATGTGATTCTAACATTCAACATACAACATTCTATGAGGAACATTCTAGAAGCATTTTGTTCTAGCATCAGTAGCGATCGTACTTACGAAAGTAAACGGCGGTCTGCCCAGCCGCCACCCTCGTTCCCAGGACGTTCGCATGATCGACAATTATCACATTAATACAATGAAATTCTAGTAAATGATATAATGACAGTGGCTTCCATGGAAAAACTTACAGCTTTATATAATTTCCAAAAGTTCCCTAAAGCACAAACAAATGTACCCACAATGATTGAAAATATTGACACTAACAGAATAGGCATAATGTGAATTTTCAACTGCAAATATTTTTTTTCTTTAAAACGAATGACATGTTCAAAAAAAAACATAAAATATTTCCAGTGATGATTCAATATGTCCATACACATAAAGCAGAATATAAAAGCATGACAACCAAATATAAATCATTTCAGCATCGTGAGAATGGTTTACATAATGAACAAATTTGAAATATTAAGATTTATTGAGTTATCTATAAATTAAATATGTCATAAAATAATATTAGGTCTTAACCTATGAAGTTGCCGTTTTGTATGAACTAAGTTAAAGTTTTTTTTTTTCAAACATATTAATTTCTGTTATTCAAAGTAATCACCCGTGCAATCGATGCATCTTTGCCAACGCAGTGGCAGTTTATTGATGTCCTTCTTGTAAAAATCAACTAGACCGAAGGCAATAAACTCTTCAAAGGCATTTTGTACTGTCTCTCGTAAATATAATTTTATTCCTGTTAAAAAAATGCCCAAATTTTGAAAAAAGTAATAGTCGGTAGGTGCAAGGTCTGGTGAGTGGTGAGTTTTGATACTAACATCAATAGCAGCTGCTAGTTCAGCTATAGTTTGAGTATCATCAGCTTCCACAATCGCCTTCAATTGGTCATTGTTGACCAAAGTGTCCGGACGACCACGAGGTTCATTATTCAAGTCATAATTTCCAGAACGGAAGCGGGCAAACCAATAACGGGTTGTGCGTTCGTTTTTTAAGTCCTCTCAGTAAACGTTGTTGATGTTACGTGCCGTTTGTGCCGCATTAGTGGCACGACGGAACTCATATTCCATAATTACACGAATTTTTAGTGTCCATTACGACGAAAAATGTTCAAATGTAATGAAAACACAACGCTAATCAATAAACAAAAGACTGACTTTGTAAAAAGAATGTCATGTTTTTAAAACGAAATAAATTTGAATTTAGAATTCACAGGCAGTCAAAATTTGTTTTTGTTTGAAATGGCCAGTACTGAAGAACGGGAACTTCATAGGTTAAGACCTAATAAGAATGTAACAGTACAGTTTATTACATGTTGTCAAATAAGTCCAGTAAAATTTAATCATAGTAATGTTATTCATCAGAAATTCAAAATGGGTCCAATTATCTCTGCAGTTACGTATATCAATTTCACAAGTATGTTCATCAAAAGTCAACACTTAGCTATTAATATTTCGATTTTATAAGACTTCTTGATCGACTTAATTATTTTTAACCTTTTACGTGTAATATATAGATGAAATAATATATTACCTCTTCGCTGGCAGACTTGTCGTGTCGTGGAGGCGTGGTTGGCCGGCCAGCCTGACTCAATAAGTCTGGCAAGACGGAGCTCGCTCGAGATCCACCTTCCGCGCCGCTGCCCGCCCGTCCCGTCTGTGTCACACCGAGCGTGTCACATATAACAGCTATACATACTCGTCGATAATAACAAATTTATTAGCACAATATCGTATATAACACGATAAGGCTACGGGCACATTAGCTCAGTCAACGGTTTACCGATCAGCGGCGGTATAATAATTTGAACTTTGAATCAAATTGGCTAGGCTGCCTGGTGTGAGCTAATGTGACCATAGTATAAATGTATTTCATAGCAGAAGTCAAGAAAATAATACAAAGGAACGATCACATCAGGTACATGTCAGTTTACAACAGTATGCACATAGCTAATTCACTAACAGCCCAGCCGTGCTATATAGTTAACAATATTTCATTAGAGCAAATGGCAACTGAGTATAATGCATTAAGTTAACTACGACGCCACGCGGCTCTATCACGTACGCTGTACTCAGCTGCCAGTTATGTCAACTAAACACCCAATCACATTTATACAATAGCTGGATAGGCTATGGCTGAATTTCGGCGCTGGAAATGCACAGGTTTATTTATAAACACATTTGTTTCAGTCCAATGTCTACTAAAGACCTGAATTTTAATGAATTGACAATACCAACTACAGCTACTCTCTAAGCAGCCTTAAATATGTAAAATTTTGTATACACACGGCTGGCCTGTATAGAAACTCCTCACACAAATCAAGACAGGACACAAAAACACATCCTAATACGAGACGCAACAACAAAAAAAAATACACACACACACACAGTAGTGGAGTTGTGACATGCACAAGGTAATGAGATACATCATAACATTCTCACAGACATGCTTATTAATGTGATTCGTGTCGCAATGTCGGTCACGTGGCATCGTATCCATTAACGTATTTTGATTTCTGATTAGAGGCGCATTCCGATAATTTGTTAGATTCGTCGCAGTGTTACCGCTGCGTGATTCCGTTATTTCTTTGCACACTTTGTATGGCTTTTTTCTTTTGGCAGGAAGACGGTATTCACTCAAGAGTATTAATATCTGTTAATTGTACATACAAATTGGAAGACAAAAAAAACTGCACACTACAAGCAAACGGTTATTCAATAATATTCAATGTAAAATCTAATAAAGCGTTTTAATAATTTCATGACACCATAGCACCAAATGTTAACATACTTTTACATAAAATATTATTTGAAGAAAATGCTTATTTGAGGATATGGTTAATAATAAGAACTTGATTTTTAATATACTGATTATCGTTAAATTACTGTCAAACAAATACCACACTTACTGAGTCCAAGTCTTATCAGTCCACCAGAAGAAACCCAAATACAAATTATGCAGAAAACATATCATTAGTATAAAAGTCAATTAGTTAGATAAAAATGGGAAGCCAAAAGTCAATCTTCATAACAGAAGCTGTTATTATACTGTTAAAGCCCATCCTATGCCAAGAACTAATTACCTGGTCTTGCGCGAGTACCGCTTCCTGCCCATAGCCTGCCGCGAGCTCGGCCTGTCGGTTATATTGTGAATTCCTCCTGAACACAATATCCGACTCGGTCTTCTCGCGGCGGGGTCTCATGACGCCCTCTATGTTGGGATCCGCGTTCTCGTCAGGCGGCGCTATCTCAATGGCGCTAGCGGTCAAATCTGGCGTATTGGCTTTGTCGAAGGAAGTGCTCTTCGAATAGCCGATACTGTTTGTGACGCTTGCGGCCGGGGAGTCGCTGTTAATACTGCTCTGACGACTTGGTCGGTCGCTCTCGCTGTCCTGCTTGATGAGAGCGGCGACAGTCCTCAGAGCGTCTCCGGGGCTAGCAGCGACCACTTTTTTGTCGGACACCTTTTTGTCCACCTTCTTGACCTCTCCTTGACGAGACATTTTCAAACTGTCATTCATTTTGATAAAATCTGTCAGGATCGGTTCACCCGAGTTCTGTGGTCGTGTCATTTGTTTTCGGTTATTATTAAAAATACCACTGGATCGCAACTGATTAGTGAAACCTTGCGACTCATTTTTGGGGAAATATATAGCGGAATGCCTGGTGCTCGTCAAGGGCAATAAATCGGAATTCTCCCTACGGAATCCTCGGAAAAATGGGCTCGATTTAGATTCAGTATCTTGTTGTTTCTTGTGTCTGTTAAAAATGTCAGCTAATTTCTCATGTGCAGACTTTTCTTCCGACCTCTGGAAGAGCTGCTTATGGCGCGACGGCGGAGTTGCGATCGCTTTGTACTGTGCTCGTGCCTGTTCCATTTCGATCCTGGATTGACGCTGGAGTTGTGCTCGTCTGTTTTCATGTCCATTCTTTGGTTCTTTTTTGTCTTCTGATATCTCACCAGCTTTCGATGGGAAGAACCTCGCGAAATCCCAATCTTTGAGCAATACAGCTTCGTCAAGATCGGTCTCTCTTTTAGTGTTGTCAGTTGCACCACTATCCTTCTACATTTTGTTCAAGCCCCAAACATAACGTGAAAGAAATAACAGAAAATAATTGTGACAATTGAATGAACAAAAATTCATAAGCAGCACATGCATTGGAAATGTAAAAATAAATAAGATTGTGGTATTTAAATAATAATATCGACGTTTTAATAATACAATTTAGTCAACAGAATCAACAAATATCATAAGACCTATACCACAATCTAAAGCAAATCACACCAGCCCATAGTACAGACAATATATTGAATGCTGAAGCTCAAACAAGTACTAGTGAGTTGCATTAATGACGAATTTTCAACATATATAAGCATAACATGGAATTAACTCAGCCATACATTAAAGCTGAGTATGCATGCTGTAACTTTTTCTTGGTGTATGTCTTATTTTTAAGGGGCCATCCATAAATTACGTCACACAAATTTCATAATTTTGTCTACCCTCCCCACCCTTTTGTCACATGTTTGAGTAACTCCCCTTCGGTGTTGTGACACCATAAAATTTGCCATTACAAATCAACAACTAGTTTCTAAACAATATTTACACTATATTTTTGTAGATACCAACCTTAGATAGCATATCATCAAGATGGAGAGAGTCTCTTACTTCAAAACGATCAAAAACGTAAGCAAAATAAGACTTAGTGATTAGCTAGACTTTCGCCATTATCATTATTTTAAATTAACATTTTGTTAAATTACACATGAAATGTGATTTCAGAAAATTTATTTTCTCTTCCAGCCATTTTACATGTATGTCACACAAAATTCTACTTCACAGTGAATAGCCTTAAATATCAAATGATGTATATTTGGGCGGCGGCGTATGTTTTTTGTTCACATTTTTGCTATCACAACGCGGTATCTCTATGTATATCCATGATACCAACCTGTTTGAAACAAATTTGAGACTAATGTGTTGCGTATAACTTTTGTTTTTGCATGCAAGTGAATATGTTTTTAAAGTTTTAATGTGGCGTCGCAAAGTTTGTGACTCCTATCTCCTCTCGTCACACTGTGTAACATTTTCTTGATCCCCTCCCACCTATTCAACGTGTGACGTAATTTATAGACGACCCCTAATACAATATGGGAAAATAAAACTTGGTTCAAAACGAAACTTAATGTCATTTAAGGCTGATGTGCTTTTGCAACAGTATTTGGGATTACTTCTATTTTGTAAAATGTAGATAAGTATTATGTCATTCAGTGTGGAAGATATTATTTTTAATTAAAATTATGAATACGGTCGTATGATACAATATTTAAAAGTACTTTGCGTAACAATTATTTCTTTTATAAAGATTAACATCAAACCGTGTTTATGTTTAATGCAAACACAATTCTATTTCACAACAGTATAGAAAAATTGATACATTATTGGCTTTTGGATCACAGTACTAAAAAAATTACTAGGGTGAATATGGTGATAAACAAGAGGCGAGATGAAAAAAGGCACTTAAAATTGGTGACTGGTTAAGGAAGGCAATAAGCCAATTATACGACAACCTTTGGAATTCTAATATAACACATCTGATTGGTTGATGATTTCACTTAAGCAGTTGCACACTTAAGAAGTCTTTCTGCAACTCACCAAAAGTGAATCAATTTTCGAAAAGTAAATATTGTGACAAATAGATATTTATTTTTTAAGACAGGAAACTTACCCTGGGCTTCATGACGAGAGTGCGGTCACCATGAGCGTCGTCGTCATCGGGAGTGGGTGGCAGAGGACGCGTCGGTGCACCTCCCGCCCCTCCCGAACCACCGCCACCGTCTTCAGACACCGCGCCCAAGCCTGGCCTGTAGCAAAACTCAGGACTGACGAAACAAAATAACCAAACCAAAAAGGGTGATGGAGAAGGGTGGGACAGAATGAAAAAAAAATAGTAAAAAAAAAAACACATAAGGGAGGATAAGTTTAAGTTAGTCACTTGGGTACTGACATGCCATACTTCTCCAATTATCATCAATCTTATGTCTACAGCATTGACATACATGTCTACAGTTTCATTAAGTATTTGGTATTGATACCTAACCAGATAAAGTAAGAGACAAGTAGTGTAACTCTACAATCACTCTTTGGAAAAATCATAGAAATTAACTTGTCATGTCCTATTTCTTTAAAGTTACGTGGATCACTATATAAGTTATGAGACAGGCGAAAAATAAACAATATATTTTATAATTTACATCATATTATATCAAAGTATTCTCCATTATTCACTATTCAAATTTCCATCCACTTAAACCATCTCTGAAAACATCGCAGTCTTCCTCAGACAGGTCAGAAATGGCTGATTCATAGGCAGTCACTGCTTCTTCTGCACTTGGGAAAAATTTTCCTTTTAATTTGACAATGTGTAAAGTGAATGAGGCAGGGTTTTAGTATCAATTTCACGAATAAACGACTTTGTTCTGAGGTGTGTGAAGACGCATTGTCATGGTGTTGCATGATTCCGTTAAGCCCGGTTTTTGGTCGTTTTTCCTACACAACTTTTCCCAATACAACTGTTGTGTAACATTCTGTGGATCTACAATTTCCTAGCATTACCATCTTTGTTCGCAACTGGCCATCTGAAAACACCCATACCGACGACCGGTTTTTGCTTTCCGGATCATACTGATATATACATGTTTCGTCGCCAGTAGTGGTTTCAAAAACATGACTTGATGTCCAATTTTCGAAACGTAGTCGCATTTGGCGGCACCAATTCACACGGGTATTTTCTTCCGTTTCGGAGAGCACATGTAATATTCAACGACAAAAAAAATTCTCTGTAAGTCCTTATATGTCGTTCGTGAGTCTTCTCACATCAGCATTTCAGTAGTACACACATTTTCTACAGTGACTGCCGTAGGCGGGCGTCCACTTCTTTACAAACCATTTAAAAGTTGTCCGATAAAATGTAGATTTACCTAAAGTTGATTTTAAATGTTCAAAGCTTAACAATTTAAGTACAGCTTTAAAATCATAATAGATCGTATCACCCAAATGTTCTCACTTGAGCCCTATTGTAGCAGACGAAAAAGCGGGAAGTAATGACAAAATAAATACTAAAAAAAAATATTGTTTTTTTTTTAAAGTTGTAAATGGCCTTTCACATTCAATATTGAAATAAATTTGCTATTTAAGAATATAGATGAATTCCATTTTTAAATTTCTAATACCTCAAAACTTATATAGTGACCTATGAATTAAACCTTAGGATTAAAAAATCAGAAAAACATCAAAGAAATAACAATGGACAAAATTTTGAGATATACACAAATTTCAGTTAACTATTCAAAACTTGGTGATAAACTTATAATTGGTGATTCCTTGTAATAAATGCTATGAAACCCTAATTTGATGCATGCTTGACATGCACTCAGCTGACTTTTTAAAACCTTATTTATTTAGTTGTGCTGTGTGTTGGATTTTACAGAATCAGAAGTAAATCAGACGAAAAAGTAATAAATTACGAAAAAAGGATAAATTTTATAGTTTTCTTTTTGTGTAATCATAAAAGCTTGTGATAATTAATTGGCCGTACTCCAGACTAATACACATTGGACGGTGCGGCTACTGATTGACATTATAGACAATAAGGTCAAGAGGTCAAAATTAAATGTCGTCGACGTCGACTGGAAGTAAAGAGAGCACTATTCGTTATATTTGATTATGTTGAACAATAGACTTCCAAAAAATACAGTCGAATCGAGAATCTCCTTTTTTTTAAGTCGATTAAAAATACAAGGAATCCCAGTCAGAACTTCCAGATTTCGTCAATTATTACTGCCAAGTTGTTTATATATTTTCACTGTATTATGAACATACATAAGAAAACTAGGTCAACATACAGTGGTTTAGGCGGGTCGCTGGCGAGTAGTGTGCCGTCATTCCTCACTCGGCCGCCGCTCTCTTCTGGCTCAGAATCGGTATCTGAATCTTCGAGTGGTTCAGGGGCATTCCTCTCCACTGGTGGTCCTACAATTTTAATAACACTAAACTCAAATTATGTGTAATTAAAATTTAATTGAATTTTCTCTATAGTGCAGGGAAACGTGTTCAAAACGGCAGCAAATGAAAATGAATGAACGTGTCGTGCCCATAACAAAAATTCACGCAGACACCGATACAGATAAATATCAAAAGTACACCGCATAACGCTGGCCCTCCTGGGGTAGCCGCACGATACGGGGTGGGTGCTTCTACAGTGTCTATTAGTGACTACTAACTGTTTGTTGATTCAGTCTACTGAATCAACAAACACATCGGATTCGCTCCTCCCGCACACGGCGCAGCTACTGCGGGATGGCCGCGGTAGCTGCCATGTATTACGAGGGCTGCTTTTTAAGTTTTGTCGTTTGAAGAAAAAAACACAACTAGAACCTTATAATATTATTTATAGTTTTTCAAAGTATTCGCCTTGAAGTTTAATACATTTTTTCATTCGCTCAAACCAGTTATTAAAACACTTATTCCACTCCAATGCGGGTGTGTCCAAAATGGCCAACTTGAAAGTGTTGACTGCTTTTTCACCATCTTTCCCCATGAAGAGTTTTCTTAATTTTAAGAAAGGTAAAGAAACTGTTAGGGCTTAGGTGTGTGCTGCTGTATGGGCAATGGTCAAGAATTTGTATGTTTTCCAGCTTCAAATAATCAATTGATTCACCAGCGGTAGCTGCGTAGTCATGGTGTAGGATGATGCGTCGCTTTGAGTTAGATTTCCGAACTTCAGCGATGACTTGTGGTAAACAAACAGTGGTATATGACTCTGCATTAACCGTTTTACAATTTTCAAGCGCAATCGTTGCAACATGAGCAGTTTTCGCTACGAACGCAGCCACCATCGCCTTCGAAGTGCTTCGAGAGCTAACAACTTTAGTCGGCTTTGAGTCATCTTGGAAAACCCAGGTTCTAGATTGCTGTTTGGAATCAGGGTCGTAAGCATTAATCCAAGATTCGTCACCACTGATAATATCGTAGACGTGATTTGACTCTCTTCAATTGAATCTTTGAAGAATTTCTTACACCATCTGACGCCGGCCGCTTTATGATCATCAAAATCAAAATCAAAATATCTTTATTTCGTAGTTATGTAACATAATCTTGAAATACGTCTTAAGAGTGAATTTTATTACTTTGTGGAAAAACGTCACCACAAAGGCGCATTCAAAAATGCTGGTACCTCTCAGAAGAATACGCAAGAAACTGAGGGACGCTCTTTTTAACAAAATTATAAAAAAAAAAATTTTTAACAATAAGTGCTTAAAGAATAATATTATTGAAACAAACTGATAGGCGAGCGGCTTACACCCATGGATTTTTATCATCTAAGTAGTCTGATACTTTATAATAAGCTTTTGCATAAAGCTTTCGTTTTAATGTAGTTTTAAACTTATTAAGGGGTAGATCTTGAATGTCAGTTGGGATCTTATTGTAAAAGCGTATACATTGCCCTTTAAAAGATTTCGTGATTTTATTGAGGCGGCTGACATGATTAGCAAGTTTATCTTTGTTTCTTGTATTAACATTATGCCGATCACTATTTTTTTTAAATAATGTAATATTTTTTTTTACGTACATAATGTTTTCAAATATGTATTGAGATGGCAATGTCATTATATTAATTTCCTTAAACTTTTCTCTAAGTGATACTTTAGATCCCAGTTTATAAATTGCTCGAACAGCTCGCTTCTGCAACACGAAGATTGTATTAACATTAGCAGCGTGTCCCCACAGCAGAATGCCATAAGTCATTAAACTATGGAACGCACTGAAATACACCAACCTCGCGGTTTCTATGTCCGAAAGGAAACGAATCCTTTTTACAGCGTAAGCTGCAGAACCGAGCCTTCTCGCCAAGTTAGTGATATGAGGATCCCATTGCAATTTCGCGTCCAATGTGATTCCTAAGAATACAGTAGAATCCACAAGGTCCAATTTCTCGCTTTTAATAACAATATTGGTAGGTGCCTGTTTGACGTTCGGTAGCGAGAATCTTATGCATTTGGTTTTTTTTTTCATTTAGTAATAAATTATTAGCCGTGAACCATTCGACTATTTTGGAGATAGCATTGTTTACATCGTCGTAGGTAAATTTCTTTCTATTAACTTTGAATACTAAAGAAGTATCATCAGCAAACATTACTATCTCGTGATTATTTTTTACAAGGTAAGGCAAGTCGTTAACATAAACTAAAAATAGGAATGGACCAAGAATTGAACCCTGTGGGACGCCCATCGACATTGGGGATCCTGATGACCTCTCTCCGCTTACATCAACCCTCTGAACTCTGTTACTTAAGTACGACCTCAGAAGGTCGAGCGCACGGTCTTTAACACCATAATGACACAATTTCCCGACCAATGTATCATGTTGGACAGAATCAAAAGCCTTGGAAAGATCACAGAAGATACCTATAGCATCTCCAGAGCCTTCCCAGGCCTCAAAGATATGCTGAATCAGTTCAACACCAGCATCGGTTGTTGAACGGCCCCGGGTGAAACCAAACTGTTTGCGATGCATTAAATTATTCATGTTAAAATGTGAAAGTAACTGACCCATTAATATTTTTTCGAAAATTTTACTTAACGTTGGTAGTATTGAAATAGGCCGGAAATTAGTAGGGTCAGATGTGCTACCGGCTTTAAATAATGGAATGACTTTACTGTGTTTCATTAGGTCGGGAAAAACGCCATGGTCTATACACTTATTAAATAAATAAGCAAGATGAGGCGAGATGCAATCAATAATTGAGCTTATAATTTTAACTGAAAGGCCATGAAGGTCCACAGTATTTTTCATTTCTAATGATTTGAATACTTTAATAATGACTGAAGGGTCCACGTGAGAAAACTTAAAATCAACCATGCACTCACTGACATTTTGCTTGAGTAATGATTCGGCAAGAGCGGGAGAAGAGTTTAAGGACTTGGTAGTCGAAACTGGAACATCAGAGAAAAATTTCTCGAAAGCTTCGGCTACTTCTAAATTTGATGTTAAAATCTTATCATCAATTTTAAGTTTAAAATCAATATTGCGCGCTTTTACTTTTCCAGTTTCGCTGTTCACAATTTGCCAAGTAGTTTTTGTAATATTCGAGCTATTTTTTATTTTACTATAAATATGATTTGCTTTAGCTATAGCACAAGCGCGTTTAAACATTTTTGAATAATTCCGAACATAATTTCTAAAATAATCACTTTTGTTATATGATCTTTCTTCATAAAATTCATACAACTTAAGCCTAACTTCATGGATTTCCGCCGTTGCCCAATCACTAAATCGTAACGAATTATTAATTTGTATGGTTTTGGATTTAAACACATTGTCATATACATTTTTTGTGATATCAAACAATGCACTATATGACTCATTAATATCATCATAATGTTTTAAGTATGGTAAACTCGCTAATATGCTTTTTCTATAATTGTCAAGCCGGATCTCATTAACTGGTATACATTTTATTTTATTTTTAGTAAATTGAAATTCACCTAAATCAAAAACAGCCCTTTGACCACAATGATCTGACGTTAACTTATTAATTATGGCTTTATCACAAGGTTCAGCATTAGTAAATATATTATCAATACATGTTGCTGTGGTAGCGGTAATTCTTGTAGGCTCAGTAAAGAGGTTCACCAGATCAGAACATCGAAATAGCGATTTGAGCCTACTACTAAGTACACAATTTGAATCTAGTAGATCTATATTGAAATCTCCACAGACAATAACATCCTTGCCTTTATTTCTTACCTTAAACAGTGCCTCATCCATTTTATTTTCAAACAAATCATATGATGAGGCTGGGGGTCTATATACGCTAATTACAATAAGCCGCTCAAGCTCTATACAGGCTATTTCAATTGTTCGTTCAACAGATCATCGGAAAGCAAATGCGGGGTCCATCGGCAAACTAGCTTTCTCACACCAAACTCCTCATGCAAGATCTTATGAATAGTTGTCCCTGAGATGCCTAATAACGCCTCTATCTCCCGATATGTTACATGACGATCTTCGAGTATCAGTTGTCTCACAGCAATGGCGTTTTCTTCAGTAAAGGCGGATTTTGGACGTCCTTCACGAGATTTGTCACTAAGACTAGTATTTCCACGCTAGAATTGTAAATACCAGCGTTCGACAATTCGCAGACATGGGGCTCCATCACTGAACACAGATCTCAACTCCTCGAAACACTGAAGCTAAGTTAGGCCTCTCCGATAGTTGTAAAAAATTATAGCACAAACGTTTTCCTTCGAGATTCATTTTCGTACGCGATCTGACAGATTCAAAACAACGCTGTGACCAAATAGTTGCATCAATCCTAATTCTTTCAATTGTTTTGATATTCTAAATTTCAAACAAATTTGAACACTGAACAATTCTAAATTCAAATTTGGCGGGAAATATTTAAACGACAGAACTTAAAAGGCATGACATGTATGCGCTATACCTTTAATCACATTAGAAGATCATATGTCAATAAGGGCAACATGATAAGATATAATTGCATTACCTTGACCATTAGTGGGAGCACGAGGTGGACGAGTAGGAGCTTCATTGCCAGAAACTACACCCAACTCATTCAGCTGTGCTGCCAACTTGTCCAAATCCTAAAAACATAATTTCCAGATGTAATTCTTATGTCAACTTTGAACAGAAGCTACATACTTTTAAATGACATTAAATTATAATAAAAAACAAACCTCAGGCCTTCTCGGAGGAAGCTGATGGGTTCATCAAGAGTTAACATCAGGTAGTGCAACAAAAGTGTAACAGCGTGACCATGGAAATAAAAAAAAATAGCCTAAACATACTGGTGAAAAAAATTAAAACTAGTGCTAGATCATAGCCAAGCCTCTGCCCCTGCTATAATATACATTTGACTTTGCAAGTAACAGGAATTTATTTTAAAATTGTAAAGCAAAAATGTATTTCTAATTTAATTATGTAATTATGATTATTTAAACAATTTTGATTATTTTTTTTTGTACAAGGTTAACTAACTCCATAAAAGTACAATTTCTAGCTGCAAACTTCTAATATATACAAAAGAAAATAAAGAATAAATAGCCAAAACATGTATTAAGGTAGAAACAATATGCATAAAATTTGTTACCATGGGTTTGAACATATGATGAGAGTTCCGTTGGGGTGGCGCAGGCCCGCTGGCTGGTGGAGTCCCGTTATTGGAGCCCGAGCTATTTGACGAACCGGACGACTTGGGCGTCGGTGGCAATGGCCTATTCACACATACATTTTAGACAAGATCAGTTTGGTATTGTTTCCTCGTATTAGACTATCCATATACGGACCACTCGCCACAGCCACAAGTGGCCAAACACAAGCTGTGAACTACAATTTCTAAAGCGATTGCAAGGACTTACCGCAATCATGTGGCGACTACACGTTATTACAGTGATCACCTAGTGACTAACCACTTATGATTTTGGCAACTGGTTAATTTGTGGGAGTCCTTAGGTCTTGTTTGAGCCACATTGTATTGATCACAATTGACAAAACCATTTAGTTTAATGTGTATTCTAACTCTAAAGTATTCCACACTAGAAGTCTTAAAATAAACAAAAACAGGCTCCACTATTTTATATAAAGGGAATGCGCAGGAAAAGAGGGGTTAAGGTCAGACAGACAAATATGTTAGTATATGTGTAAGGATAATGACCGTTTGTACCAAAGTCCAAATCGGTGACCTTAATTTTGCAATAGTTCCCAGTCATTTCACATTGTCATTAATTCATTGAAAAAACAATATCCGCTAACTCAGCAGGTCAGCCACATGACGGCCTAACTACAAATGGAATTTGTATTACACAAATGGTTTTCTGATTGGCCCAAACAACAACACATTAAACATGTCAAACTAATCAGGTAGGTAACTAATGTTCATATCCAGTAAAAACCCTGTATCTGATGAATGAAACAACATCCCCTAATCGTACATTCAGGACATCATGGATGGACTCCCCAACAGGCTCGAAGAAGTGATCAAGGCCAAAGGGGGCAACAGCCATTATTTAAAAAATATTTGTTTTAATTGTGTGTTATTTTTTCTAATTTTAAATTCTATTTTCCTCCAATGAATTCGAAAATTGATACTATAGAACATGAAATTTAAAATAATTAACTATTTGCCTGAATTACAAAAACATCCCCGAAAACAAACATAAGATAATGTTCATTGAATAAGTAACTGTTTTTGCAATAGACAAGAAAAATAGGGTGGGCGGTTAAATGTGCCACTGAGTGTATTTTAAACTATTAATATATCTAACCTGTATCTGTTATGCTGTGCTTGAGGATCTGGCACTACAATCAGTCTTTGAGGTATGGTGGGTCTTGCTGGGGGACCCGGTTCTGAAACGACAGAAATACATATATCAATATGAATGCAAAAAATTAATGTATAACGAATGAAAATTGTCTCATTTGAAGAATTATATTGAACAATTTATTTGCTTGATTATAAATTATTAGATAATTATTTGCTAAACATATTAATATTAAAGTATTTAGATATGTATGACCTGGGATTTCTTCCCTTTCTTCGCGTTTGTTATTCCTCTTGGGCGGCGGCTGCGGCTGCGGTGCCGCCTCCGCCGCGGGTCTACACAGGAGTTAACAAAAACAATTAAATATATAGCTTGTACAGTATTACGCACGGATCTTTGTCGCTGTAAGTTATTTACAGAAAGCCTCGCAGTAGCATAAAATAGCAGCGCGGAGGAGATGAAAGAGAGGTCGGATAGCTCGCGCTACTCGCTCACGCGCGCGGCGTCGGCCTCACCCTACTAACCCTCGCTCCCCGCGCGGCTGTACCCGCGCATTGAGTCGTGCGCAGGCAAATCAGAGCGGCAAAGATCTGTGCGTAATATTGTACAACATTTGACATAGTAATAATTTAATATATTATGTGGAATGGGCAACTATAATTAGCTCAAGTAATTGTGCACTTGTAGTTTGACCATGGTGCTAAGTTCCTCTTCACTTATTCCGTGTTTATTAATGATATGGTTAGAATTCGAGTTGTATTAAGTGCAAATGCTTCTGCTACTTCCATTTACTTAAAAGAAACTCTTTGTATATTTATACTGTAAATGAAAAAAAAACCACATCTCAAACAATGCAACACTGTTTGCCTGATCATAAATTATTTGATAATTTAATTAATTAGGTATTTTTGACCCTTTTTGTTTCAGGTCATGAGATGTAGGTGACAATATTCAGTTTTCTGGATCAGTTTGAAGAGATGGGAAAAATATGATCACAAGACTTGATCTAAACATACATTCAAAGCACAAAAACAGATAAAATGTCTGTCTATTAGAAACATATTAATACAGTGTAGGTCGAACTAACAATAAAGATCAATTACCTGCCCTCCTGTATCTGTTGGAAATTACGCCTGAGGGTGTCACCACCTTGATGTGCAGCAGCATTATGCACTATAGAGGAAGGTTCACCAGCTACCGCGCTTTCCTCTTCCTCACCTTCTGAACCAGAATATTTGTAGTCGTCGCGTACACTGCTCTCTTGCTTCCTCTTCTTACATCTGTCTATATGGTCTTTGAGCTGGATTCGTACTTGACGCTCCGTTGGTTGATCCCTTTAAGCAATTATAGAATGAATCAGTTTATTTATAGTGAGTAACGGAATTGTTTCATTCTGGGCTAAGTCTTTGTACATCTTAAAAAATAGCATAAAGATGGATCCTAGGAAAAATACTAAAAGTTTTTATTTGTTTAGTATCTTTGTTCTACATAAATAATTTTTATCAATACTTTACAATTTACAAAGACCACACTGATATGTACCGTATTGATAAACTACTGTCACTGACTAATGTCAGAATCAGTCAAAATTGACAAACGTCAGATGGTGTCAAAACAAACAAATTTTATGTTTAGATAGTGCTGCGTGCGTTAGGCTACCATCTCTTTCACACATGAAATAGACGAAATGTACCTATCTATTTCTTTCACAAACCGTAGACAGTGCTATCTTCACAAAAAATTTGTTTGGAGTGTCACTGCCATGACAGATGACAGTGCTAAGACTATGTGACAGTTTATCATTTTGTCAATTTCTGCGTTCATTAACAATTATTTGTAGATAGTCCTAGAGAGACAATTCACATATTTATTCTAAGTTCAAAATAAATATTAATCTATATTAATAAGATTGTACTGTCTGTCTGTCTGTCTGTTCCGGCTAATCCCCGAAACGGCTGAACCGATTTCAATGTAACTTTGCAGACGTGCACAGGGCATTATCGGGGGTAACATAGGCTACTTTTTGTCTGTCTGTTTAAGCTGATCTCCGAAACGACTGAGCCGATTCGAATGAAACATGGCATACGTGTAGAGGGCATTCTCGTGAGTGACATAGGCTGCTTTTTGTCTGTCTGTCTATTCGAGCTGATCTCCAAAACGGCTGGACCAATTTCAATGAAACTTGGCAGACGTGCAGAGGGTTTTATCGGGGGTGACATAGGCTACTTTTTGTCTGTCTGTCTCTCTGTATGTTCGAGCTGATCTTCGAAATGGCTGAACCGATTTCAATGAAACTTCACAGATACAATAAAAAGATTATCAGAAGTGACATTCGATGTTTCTTATCTGTCTGTCCGTCTGTTCGAGCTAATCTCCGAAACGGCTGAACCGATTTCAATGAAACTTCACAGATATGATAAAAAGATTATCAGGAGTGCATACAACACTTTTTGTTTACTGCCTGTCTATCCGTCCGTCCGTCTATTTGTTCGAACTGATCTCCGAAAGGGCTGAGTTTATTTCAATGAAACTTTCAAAGATGTAATTAAAAGATTGTCAGGCGTGACATACAATACTTTTTGTCTGTCTGTCCGTTTGTCTGTTTATTCATACTGATCTCTGAAAGGGATGAACTGATTACAATGAAACTTCACAGATGTGATTAAATGATTGTCAGAAGTGACATACAATACTTTTTGTTTGTCTGTCTATCTGTATTTCGAGCTAAACTTCTGAAGATTTTAATGAAACTATGCATAAATTAAAAATAAGTTGTCAGGAGTTGTATAGGTAACTTTTTGTCTGTGTGATTGTCTGTCTGTCTACGACTAAACCATTTCTATGAATCTTCGCAGATATAAAAAGGGGGTTATCAGGAGTGACTTAAGTTGGTTTTTGTCGGTGTGTTTGTCTGTCTGTTTGTCAGGGCTAATCGTCAAAACGGTTGATCCGATTTTACTGTAATTTTGCAAATATAAAGAGGGCATTGTCAGGAGTGAAAAGCAATTTTTGTTTATATACATATAAAAAATCGTAGTTTGTCTGTCTGTTCCGGTTAATCTTCGAAACGGCTGACTGATTTTGGGACCGACTCGTGGGATAGCTATCCTTCATGCTAAAATGGCTAAATGGATTTTTATGAAATTAGGCATAGAGGTTTCTTAGGTAATTAAGTTTCAGAATGTTCTAGAAAGTGTTACAATGTTCTGGAGCATCGCGTTCCTTTAACTAGCCTGGTACAACTGTGTAGTCCACGCAAGCGAAGCCGCGGGCGGAAAGTATTGATATATTTCAACAAACATTGGGAACGAGTTCATTCCCGGAAAGCTTCTTATTAAATTTCACAACCGAAATGCTCATTAAAATAAATAAAAAATTTATAATTTCAATGTGTTTGATTTAACAACCATAATGTCTAAGACGTTGATCACAAATTGGTCTAAAAAGTGTGCAGTAGCTGCCTCAAATCAATGATTCTTTGATGGCATGACAAAGCTTTACCGCATTGCAAGTGGATATTTTGATGCTTTCTTTCAAACTTTAGTGTGACAATGAAAATATATGTATGGTCTAATATTCACGTTCTGGATTCTATATTATTATTATATATAAAAACAAGAAAAATTTTAACTAAACTAGGTGTATGTAAATGTTTCTGAATTAGACAGTTAAAAACCTACCTTATAAATGGATGTTTTAAGAGCTGCTCAGTATATGGTCTTTGATGGTAGTCTTTTACTAAGACAGTTTCTATAAAACTATGAAATTTTTTCGCCCACTTTTTTGACTTTAAACGAGGTGGTGGATTCCTGAAAATTTTTAATATAAATGTACAACCATTCGCAACTTTTATAACTAAGATAAAATTTTATTACAGCCAATATGATTTGAT
The DNA here is from genome assembly GCA_949709985.1 of Luffia ferchaultella. NCBI lineage: Eukaryota > Metazoa > Arthropoda > Insecta > Lepidoptera > Psychidae > Luffia > Luffia ferchaultella. The sequence continues at coordinate 13,954,481 of OX453242.1, read as the reverse complement.
GATCATCATAAAAATAACAAAACTTGCCATTATTAATAATATTCATTACTAACTCTAGAAGAATATTTTTTTTTTTTAAAGAAGTTACTTGTTTTCAGATACACAAAAAAAAACACTAATTTTGACAAAGACTGACCTGGGTATAAGAAACAATGCTCTCATAGGATGCAAATCACAAAGTGGCGGCTGGCTCTCAGCCATCTCAAGTGCAGTTATCCCAAGAGACCACAAATCTGAACGGTTATCATACGTCGCGTCAGGGTTTTCATCACAGGCTATCACTTCAGGTGCCATCCAGTATGGAGTACCAATAAACGTGTTCCGTCTGCCGATCGTGCGGTCCAATTGTGCAGACACGCCAAAATCAACTATAAAATTTGACGGTAGGCATCAATATCTATACACAATTCATACATTGAGAAAAAAATTACATCTGATTGTTCAATGTTTAATTGTTTTTACAGTTTGTACATTACACTTTTAAGTGAAGATGGACATGGCAAAAATCTGAGGAAGTTTCGAATATGAGTTCCAACATGGGACTAACGCAGCAGAAACTGCTCGTTATGTCACTACCGTGTTTAGCAAGATACGGCTAACGAACGTATCGTGCGCTTTTGGTTTAACTGCTTTCGTAGTGGAAACTTTGACTTGAAAAATGAACCACGAGAAAGACTGGCCACTAAGGTACATAACGGTGAATTGAAGGTGACGATGGAAGCCAATCCGTATAACTACCTAGAAATTAGTGGCATGGTTTGATGTTAGATACCTACAATATTGACCCATTTGCAGCAAATTGGAAGTAAAAACTTTAATAATGGGTGCCTCATGATTTGACTGACATGCAAACCAGTGCACATGGAAGCTTGCTTTTCATTGTTAAACCGGTACAGAAATGAAGGGATTTTAGATTTTTGGGATTTCATGTAACGTGTGACGAGAAGTGAAATTTATGATTATCATAAGCAAACAATGCAATGGCTGACCCCAGGTAAACTGCCACAACAATAGCTTAAAGCAAAGTTTACCCACAGAAAGGTGATGTAAAGGTGGTGTAATTAACTTCAGCTTCTTCAGAACCAGTCAAGCAATAATGGCAGATGTCTAACTATTGATGGAAGATTATTGATGTGGCATGGTACAACACTATCGATGTGTCACGTCCCTGCGATGGAAACAGAGTAAAAGAAGAAGAGTAATGGCTGTCAATAAACTGTGTACTGTGTGTTGGCGTACGATATAATAAAAGGTATTAAATGTTGTAACGACGACTCCGAGTCATATTTTCCAATTAACACTATATAGAACTCTGAACAATGAAGGTGAAATTTGCAGCAAAACAGCTCTGGCTTGTTAATCAATTTTCACCATTTTCAGGAAGTAGTACAAAATACTTTATACACACAGTTTGTGGAGTCCAGGTCCCCAGAGTTTTATCGCAAGGGTTTAAATGATCTTTCACTTAGATGGTTGAAATGTATAGATAACAAGGGTAAATACTTTGATTAAATAAATATACATCTATCCTTCCAAAAATATTGTTTTAATTTTTCAGTACGAATTGGCAATTTTATACTTTAACCACTAATACATCCTAGCAGTGGCGGTCACTCATAATAACACGATTCCTTTCGAGTTACCTTTTGAATTGACGTGATTCATAAACATTAATAATAAACTGATAATTCAAATCATAGCGCGCGGCGTGGTGCGGCGCTCTGTGTACGTAAACACGTGTGTGTGTAAACCGATGCGACGGTGTAATTACAATTATCACATTTAAAATCAGTTTCAATAATTCATAGTTAATATGAACTTTATTGCATATGTAATAAGGTACCTTTTACCTTTATAGGTAACTCCATTTGAAACAGGACGACGTTACGCGGCCAAATTAAGACGCCTTCATACACCGCTATCTTAATACAGGCAGCACACTCCGTGATTTGAGAATATATATTTGGCTGTCGTATAGCACACAGCTGCTCATTCGTTACAAGTAACACGTCTTAAACCGAGTTATTTTGGCTAATTTTCTTTGAAATATGTTCGTTCACTGATTGGTATTGAGTGAACCAGATATCAGTTATGTATTTAAGAACGAACTTAAACAATTCATAACGGCTACTGGACTGGTTGCTGGTTGACTAACGTTTACATGTGCAAATATTTGAAAATTTATTTTAATTAATGATTGCTGGTTGATTTAGTGATAAAGTGTGTGAGTTTTAGATAATTAACGTACATATTTTCAGTGGCGTTCGTAATATCTGTAAATAGTTATCTTATTTTTGCAAATAAACAAATTTTTCCTACGTAAGTACAACTTTTTTATTAAGTTAGATAGGTAGGTACGTAAGTAGGTAGGTAAGTAGGTACGTAAATAACGAAATATGGCTCTTATAGCAATAGAATGTTGTTCAGTGGATTTTTTATTAAATCCTGCAACCGAATTTCCAAAATTATCTTTTAGTCAAAAACAAAGAATTTTAGAAATTGGGCGCGCTAAACCAAATTTACCGATAGATTATAAAAGGAAAGATGGTTTTACGAAGCATTTTCATTTATCAATGTACGATAAATACAATTGGCTTACCGGAAGTTGCAAGTTAAATAAACTGTATTGTTTTCCATGTTTATTATTTTCTAATTCATGCAGTGTTTGGAGTAAAACGGGGTTTACGGATATAAATAATCTTGCCAATTCCACAAAAAAACATATTCATACTGAAAAACATATCCGCAGTTGTCTTAACTTGCACGAATTTGGTACGATAAGAATTGAAACGTCGCTTGTAAATTCATTTTCTGTACATAACCAAAAAGTAAAACGAAATCGCGAAATTATGAAAAGATTAATCGATACCGTTGTGCTTTTAGGTAAACAAGAATTATCCTTCCGTGGTAATGACGAAAAACAGTATTCAGACAATCGTGGTAATTATGTAGAAACATTATTGTTTTTAAAAAGTTATGATTCTATTTTAGAGACCCATTTTGATATATGTTCAGAAAGTCGTAACGGAATTTTTTCGGGCTTATCAAATCATATTCAAAATGATCTAATAGAAAGCGTCGCGGCCGTTATAAAACAAATAAAACGTGAAATTTCTAAAACCGATTTTATTTCAATAATGATCGACGAAACTCCAGATAATAGTCACCGCGAACAAGTTACAGTTGTTTTCAGGTATTTAACTAAAACTGGTGTAGAGGAACGATTTGTAGGGTTTCAGGATGTCAGTAAAAGTAGGGACGCGGAAATTTTAAGCAAAGTTGTTTTAGATCATACAGAAGAATATAACTGTATGCAAAAATTGATAGGTCAAACTTACGATGGCGCGTCGGTAATGACTGGTTCCGTAACTGGTGTTAAAACTAGAGTCCAAGAAAAATGTCCTATGGCAATCTTTGTTCCATGTTATGCTCACATTTTAAATCTTGTTTTATCGCGGTCAACTGAAAATATTCCGGAATGTAAAACTTTTTTCGGGGCCTTAAATAATTTGATTCGATTTTTTAATAAATCTACCAAAAGATCGTATCTTTTAAAGTGCATCGCGGAACGCCGTTTGCCTGGAGTAGCAGAAACTCGTTGGCAATATAATTCGCGTATTGTTAACGTAATTTTAAATTGCAAACCGGATATAATTAAAACTCTAGACACGATATTAGAAAATCCACAAGACTGGGATAAAGACAGTTTATTTCTCGCGGAAAATATTTTAACAAAATTGACCGAATTCGAATTTTGTTTTTTGTTGAATATTTTTTCAGAAATATTTGGACGATCAGATATTTTGTTTGCGCTCATTCAAAATAAACAAGTAGATATTGAAATTGCTATTAAGGAAATCAAATCATTTCGGTCATGGTTATGCAATGAAATGTTAAATAAATTTGATTCGATTTACGATGAACTGTCAAAATCCTTAAAACCGCCGCCTAAACGTCGCCGTCAAACACAAGGTATCGATACTAAAACCGCTTTTAAAAGACTTTTTCGTGAAATAATCGATAATATTAATATGCAAATTAATGACCGATATAATTCATTCGACCAATTAGAATTTTTGGATTTAGTAAACAAATCAAAATACGATAGTTACGGTACATTTCCCGATAGTAAAATCAATCTTTTAAATCGACAATTCCCTAAATTGTTTGATTACAACGCTTTAAAAAATGAGCTAAAAGTCATATATTCATCGCAATCGTTACGTCAATTAGATGTCTATGAATTATTGTTTCATCTTAAACAGCCAACTTTAAAAGATGCTTTCCAACAAACATTACAATTGTGTAAATTAATTGTGACACTGCCGTTCAGTGTTGCGTCCGCAGAACGATCTTTTTCGGCATTAAAACGCATACATACCTATTGTAGAAATACTCAGAGCGAACAAAGGTTGTCCAATTTGGCTTTAATATCTATTGAAAAACACTTGTTATTAAAACTAAAAGGTAAGGAAAATTTTTATGACAATGTATTATCACATTTTGTTCAAAAAGATAGAAGAATAGCTTTAGAATATAAATAGGCGAAAGAGATAGAGAGTAGGTTAAAAAATGTCTCTGTTAGGTATGTCAAACAAAATATATACGTTTCTTCAACTAAAACACTACAAAATTTGTTGAGCACATTCCAATAGTCGCCCATGCTGCTATATTTACTATACATTACAATGTATAGTCAAAAAAGGCTTTTTTCAAAGCCGCTACTCAATCAATTGTTTCTAATGACGCTCTACGTCTTTTCTGGACCAAAGACAACCATGTCTTCGAAGAAGATGAGCTATAGGAGGCAAGGAATCATTTTCATCACGGTAAGAAATTATATTTTAAGTGTTAAATATTTTCAAATACCATAAAACATCCCAATATGAACAACGGGTGTATGTATAATGGCCTAGATTAACGCGGCCGGCTTCCCTTGGTACAGAGGTCACCGCACGTCACTGCATCCTAGTATTTGTTTCAGATGTAACGCTGTTCAAAAGTGGAAGTGTAATTATTCATAATTCATTTCTCAAGTGATCCCTAAATAAATAGACAAGAATCCTAAGAATGTTGTATTTAATTCTTGCATCATTCAGACTTTAGAATGTATAAATATTATTCAAAAATATAATGAAATCTTGTTCACAATTTTAAGGCAATGTTATTTTAATATGCAAGCAATATCATAAAGCTTGCATTTTAATGAGGCAAAATGCAGCAATACTGTTGCATGTTATTATAATTATAAATGGTTTTTGTTTTATATTTCTTTGGTGTATTTTGAATTATCTCATTAATACTTACCGAGTTTAACTTCAGCATTGTCAGTTAGCAACACATTCTGCCCCTTAATATCTCTATGTATTACTTTATTAGAATGCAAGTAACTGAGGCCTCTCAATATTTCTCTGCAAATATATGATATCCATTCCTCTTTCAAAGACTGGCCTTTTGTTGACTTCACTAAGTCTGTTACTGATCCTATAAAAATGGAAAAAAATCTTACATTTTGTTTAAAATTAAGTAAATAATAATAAGCCTGGCTCTGACATTTGAAGCTACAATATTTTTTTTGTATTTTCCTTAGTTTTATGAAATACTCCAATCATTAGTAAACCATATTTGCTACAAAAAAATAATATCTTCTATTGTTCAAATTTAGGAATAACCTATAAAAAATTTGTTAATTACCAACACCAATAGGTACTTAATCTAATCATCATCACAAGAAAATTCCTGGGAATATGAAGACAATTGTAACTTTATTAGACAAAGACTTGATAATCACCACTATTGTTCAAGTTGTCCAACTTTGTAGAATCCCACACTACAAAAATTTGTATTACTACAACTTCATTATAACATACATTAACATTAACAATATACAAACAATCAAAAAGTAGTAGATGATAAACATTTTTGATAACTGATTATATATTATAATAAAACCAAAACAGTTCTAAGAATTTCAATATCAATGAAATCAGAGTTTTTGGATAAGTATATGAGAAATGATGAAATAACACAAAAATATGCATAATTATAAAAAGCTTATTGACAGTTTGCAAGCTATAACTTTGTTTTATGGCATTCTTTGATAATCACTTATCACTTTTACTACAAATAACTTCTTAATGCATTCAGATGATAACAGAATACAAAGGAAACATTTAGAGTAGATGAGAAAGTACACACTGCATAAATTATATACTTGATCGTTATTTCTTTAAAATACATACAATATACTGTAAAGGTAGAATTTTCAATGAAAAATACAATACAACAAAAATTCGCTCAGTTTTCCAACGTTGCCTGATGAAAATCTTGTTCATAACAATGATCAATTTTAAATTCACCCAAGTTGAAGGTCAGCTATTTAAAAAAAAATGGTTAGAGGTTAGACACTGCTCACGATAAGCGAGTCACCAAGAAGCCCTATATATCGTTTCACATTTTTGTTAATAAATATTAACTGTATGATGTTCCTACAAGCTCCTCCTATAAGCTCAATAAATAAATATATTAAATTAATATTTTATAATTTTTCCCTGCCAAAGGGCTACCCAAAAGTTTAATTACTTTGAGAGAGTAAATAAGCATATAATATTATTTAGAACCAGATGCCCCTTAATATTTTGAAATTTAAAAGGGGCAGTGGTCAATGTAAGTGATCTTTGAGCTTTAGTATGTGCACATTCAAATAGATATTTAAGTTGTTATAGGTCGTCTCAAACTTTGTAGCTGATTCAAAATTCAAAAAGATTTTATTCAATATAAGATGTTTACACACACTTATTGAAAGTCGAAATGAATTGATTAGGTACCGGTTCAAAAACCAGAAGGAGAAGAACTGGCAAGAAACTTCTTCCTGTTTATTTTATTTAAATATATGTTTTTCCTAATTCTTTTTTTTTTTTTATTTAAAAGCTTACTATTACAATGATGTCCATGTGCACTATGGAGCTGAAAGTAGGCACAAGTTGCGTCGCAGTGACTAGATAGGTGTCAGCGGGACACATTGGAGGGAGCAGTGCGTTCCTCCTAAGAACCCCACGACGCAGTCATATCAGGCGGAGCGTTCCTCCTACATACCCCGCAGTGCCCTTTACCACTATATATATACCACTACCACTCAATACCTGTGGAAGCCTGCATTTAGCGTTGTTTTCAGATCAGCCATACATTTGAGGCAATCTGTACCTTTCCTTAGTTTACAAAATAAGCAAAACTAACCTGCCCCACAATATTCCATGACCAACCACAACTGGTCATCTTTGCCTGGAGGACTTTTCTTGATGAATGCTCCATAGTATGTTGCTATATTGCGATGGTTAGAGTATTTTTTTAATACATTTATTTCTAATTTGATTTCTTCTTCCTCATCTTCTGTTACATCCATGACTTTAATGGCAGCCAATTGGCCTGTTTTTGTATGACGACCCTAAACAAAATTACATATCATTGACATTTTGTCAATAATCTTTGGACAAGGCAAAACAAGCATAGTTAATAGTTCTATTATTATATGATAAACCTTTACAATATTTTAATTTTACTAATACAAAGCTTTCAGTGTCATTCAAAAGTGTAGGTATTACTAGTTCAGCTAAATTTGAATTAATAATTATTTCGGCGTTGATAATAATTGCTAATAAAATGTGAATAATAGTAAGCAAAAACAATATGTACAACAATTTTTCAGAGCTCTACTTACCTTGTATACTTGTCCATAAGTGCCATTGCCTACAACTTCTATCAATTCAAATATGCCAGCTGGATCCTGTAACATTAATTAAATATATCTAAAACTTAGGTCTTTCGTATTGACCCTACGTTATGATTCACGCCCCGTGAGATCACTGGCCTCAACCAATAATTATCAGTCTAACATAAACAAAATAGGTACGAATCTCCTTTTTGGAAACTCTGTAAAGTTTAAAGTACTGTTTATTTTCAGGATAATGTGGCTTATTACCTTTAAAGCGTTAAGATCGATGTCATCTAAAGAACAATTTACAGACGGAGCTAGCTGATGCGCCATCTTGAATGTATTGTCACCCACCCAACGAATAGTCGCCCACAAGACAAAGCACAAGAGCTCACATCAATAAACACATAAAAACTGAATTGACTATTACATGGAATCAAACACTAATAAACTTCTTTTACGCTATTACTGATTATTTAAAAGAACACATTATTTACAAGTATAATTTAGGTAAATCAATGCTAGATATTCAGGTTTTTCCATTTCATCGCACTCCACAAGAAAGAGCCATGCAAGATGCAATGCAAGAGCTCACAATCTCGCATTGAATGGCATTGACTGGGCATTGACTAGCATTGACTCGCATTCACAGACTATCTCAGAACCTTAACCTCTAAAGGAGTAGAGAGAGGCACAGAACAATAGAGAGAGCAAAGAGAGAGGTAGAGAGAGGTCCATTAAAATCTAAAATATGTTTCGCATTCATTAGTAGCCACGAGCGTCTAGAACCATAAAAGTATATATACTAGCGTAAGAGAGGAACACAGTGTGTGAATGACATCCAGCTCTTTGCGGAAATCCTACATGCGAGAAAGAAATGCAACAAAATGTCTCATAAAACCTCTTTGAACACATTTAGTCTCCATTAGCGACTTGTCAAAATAAGGTCCAGCTATGTTTTCTATTTTGTGCTTTAATCATTCTGAACTACATAAATTAAATCTTGTGAATTACAATGATGTCGTGTTCTGTTTTAGATTGTACTGTAACATATGATAATAATCCAAATAAAGAGAGATTTCACATGTAAGTACTGCCAATAACATACTGTTATCTTAATGCTTATTTTTATAAAAAGCAATCCTAAATTTACTTGGTTATACATCAATAGTATACGGTAAATACTCTATTTTGTAAATAATTTCTTATTTTAAACAATAATGTGTAAGATACAAAAATTTTGTGTACCTAAAATTACAATCAAACAATTTAGCATAGGGATTGCACAAAATCTATCGATATTTTGATATTTACAAATATAAATATTTTGTATACTTAATATTACCTAATTGCACCAGTTCCACTGGAAGGATGTCGTTAACTGTTTTTAAACATATTGGGAGGTTTATTTAGCCTGACAGCACATTGTAAGAGTAAGTAGGTATGACATCTATACATATATACTACACATAGGATATATATAAATACAAGAATTGCTCATATAAAAATATAAGATATATACACAAATAATTTTAATCGTTATTTATTTATGATTTAAAGTCTGACGTTCTTTCTGCTCTCTGATTAAGAACGTCGTAAATAATTTAACTTTGAATGACGAAGTTACGGTATACAATAGTTTAACCTCATTTTCCTCCAGGAAACTGCGGTGTTAAAAAATGCTTCTTGATTATGATGACTATTTCATAATATCCAGCTTTCCTGTAAACGCGGTTAGCAGACAACAATGGAAAAGAATGTTAAATAGAGCAGGTGGGACGTCTCGAAAACATTCTTTGGTTTGCAGTAGACATTTTAAGGAAAACTGTTTTGTCTAACTAAATCACCGACGACTTTTCATGAAAGGATCTATACCTATTGAATTTGTGCCGTTAGGGGTTTCTTTCTTTTTCATATGTGCTTACTTAGTATATTTAGTATTATACTAACGCCGCAGTATATACTTAATATCTAAAGTCAGAGCATTTATGCCAACTGTAATTTCTGTACAGGTCAATCTGAAGACCAAGCGATCGGTGTCAGCGTACGTTTACCGGAATATATCACACTTTAGAGCCTAAACCTTTATTTCAGCACGAATATAAAACGGATTTGAAGAAAAAAGTCTATCACAGTAAAAATATCAATTTTAGGCAAATTATTACTTTGTCTTTTACAAAAACTTGTTCCTTTATAATCAAAAAAAACTTAACTACCTATTACATAAAGAAACAAAAGATAATATGGACTTGGATGAAATATAGGAATTTCATCCAAAGCATAATTTGTGATGCAGTGAGACGACGCGACACTCGATCGAGTAGGCAATGTGACGTCATGGGCAGTAAGAGGCCATCAGTCAAACCGCAAGAAAATACATAAATTTCAATAATTTATTTCTCAGCGTTTAATGACGAATTTAAAAAAAAAAACTTTCACTGGTTTTATTAGTTTTGTTTTATCTTTCAATTCTATCGAGTTAAATATGATATTCATCATGAAACTTCTAAATTGTAAATGTTTTTGTTTTGTACATTCTCATTTTTTTGTTTACAAAGAGTGTTAAAAAGTTTGTTGTTATGCGTTGCAACATGACGTATTGTCATTAAAATTAAAAATGGTTTATTTATATTGTTTTATTTATTACTTGGCTTGTATTCAACTAAATACAAAAATTTCCATATTGATATTAACGCTTTCTTTACTTCTTTCTGCAAATTTTTTATTTTCAACTGTTAACAAAAAAAAATTATTGGAGTAAAGGAAATGGCATTTAAATTGATTGATTGATATTTGTCATTTTAAAAAAATAAAAGTTAGGAAAAGTAACTCAAAACAAAAATTTTCTAGTATAGCAGATTCAAAATAATAAATAGGATTGCCGATTTCAACATATGATAACGCGGTAATTTCAACGACACATTATCATAAAAGTACTACGTGCTATCGATAATATAAAAAACACCCATGGACATCACTAAAACTGGCTCAACCACATGTGAATTTTGCACACATACTCATTTCCGTTTCGGTCATGCGATGTTTATATGTCAGTTGGTCTCTTACGGTTATTCCGCCACTTCCGCCTCCTCTGTGGATTCCGCGGCGCGCGCTGTTGATTCCGCTATTCTGTGAAATCCGCCATATTGTTCAGTGCGTGCATAAGCATACCGTAATTAATGTAATTAATCTTGAATTGGCTGCCCTTTGATCTCGTGGGTAAAATAGTAAAAGTACATAATTCGTTTTATAAACTATTATTAAATTAAGTGTCGTGGGGTGTGTGCTTGTTTGTGATACAACTATAGACTAGCTTGCTTTGGTTCTTAACATGGACGGACCAAATAGAGGATTTCGTGGAGGTGGTAGAGGTGGACCTGGTGGGCCTCCAAGAGGTCGTGGTGGGTTCGATATGCGTGGCAGGTAAAAGTATTATTTTTGTAATCGGTATCTATTTACAATATATATATAAGGTAGTAGAATATCAACGATTAAAAATTATGTGGCCTGTTCTACAATCACCATGGCGGAAATGACGCTAACCTATAAAATTTTAAATCACTTGTTTTAATTCATTAGTTTCTGATCTAGTTAGCGCTTCTGACAAAAAGTTAAAAAACGTCACGCTGCAAATATTTTTTAACGGAAATTCGAAAAAAAAAAATTGGATTTCTTGGTGGCTCGTCGTTCCGTTTTGTTTTGCTTCTCTCATTAGTACAATTAAAACCTAACCTAATTTCTTTTAATGATAGACCATTAAACCTATTTAGGGCGAATTTAAAATCAATTATTGTTATGAAAATGATTTGAATTAGGTAGCATTGCAAAGCCGACCCCTGATCAAAGTGTCCAACGTTTTCGTTGAAACCCTGTGTAATTTACATAAAACATGTATATAAATTAAAACAATAAAATTAATCTCTCTTTGTGCGTAACTCATGCTTATCCACTGCTGGTATTTTTGCAGTGACTATACAGAAAGAAATTTTAACAAATATCCAATAAATTCCAGATGTATCAATAATAGACCTCAATAAGTTAATAAAAAAATGTACCTAGTTACATTTTGATAATGAATTATTTTGTAAAGTGTTATTTTATAACGTTTGGTTGCCTTTTTTGTAATGACGCGCCCGAAACCTTGAGACCGATACGGGGCAGAGCATGGAGTGGCTGTGAATTGGGGATTAGAGATATTGGTTTTTATTGTAAAGGTTTGTGAGGTTATATCTCAAAATTTTTCTATTGAACGATACTAAAAGGAAATAACATGGCCATTGGTTTTTTACCAAAGATCATTACATTAAAATTTCGCAGAATCGCAGTGAGTAGTGCACAGTAGCGGCTCTGCCCACGTGGACTACTCACATGTTTGTATATGTATGTATCCATTGAGTGTGGTTGCCACACTTAGTCCTTAATGTGAACCATTGTCTGTGAGCCATGGTGGCTGTCATTCCATCCAGCCCACCTCCCTCCAGAAGCGAATCAGTTCTCCAATTCTACTCAGGGCATCCGTAAGAGACCTTGGTGATCCAAGTGTTTCTTTCCGGATTCGGGTGACGCCTGTGCACTCAAGAAGCACATGTTTCACCGTTTCTTCAGTTTCCATGCACGCCCTACACAGAGGACTATCCGTGATATCTGTCGTCTGGACAGCTTTTTGTTCAAGGATGGCATCGCCTCCCTGGACTGCCTGCAGCCCGGTGCCGAAGTCCAGCAACTCTCCGCTTCTGTATGTGTGTGTTCTTGTGACCATCTGCGTAGCTGATTAAAGGCGATTGGCACGACAGGCTCTGGTCTGAAAACCGTCGCGCCAGATTTTCTCCTGGCCAGTTCATCAGCTGCATCGTTGCCTAGTGAGCCGCTATGTCCTTTTATCCACTAGGATTGTCAGTGTGTTGCAGTTCATCCATCATGACTCGCTCCAGTGCATTATGACATTCTGGTATAAGTCCCGAGTCCAATGTGATTTTTGTTAAGGGATTGGAGCACTGAAGCGCTGTCGATTAGTATGCGGATATGAGTGTCTGCAACGTTTGTATATGTATATAATAATTAAATTAAAACACTTCATAATAGGTTATGGGGCAGATCCATATCTTTTCATCTGCTTTTATATTTATCACTTTCTACCCCGCTCTTTGTTTATCATTTGAAAACTGAAATAGAATCATGTGATAAATAAGCTCATATTACGAAAAATCCTTTCTCTTAAAGTAACACATAGCACTTCTATTTTATTTATATGTGTGTGTATAGATAAGTACCAAGAAAATCACGAAATCAAAGGTATTTTTGCTTAACACATTAAACGCCGAGCGAAAATTAGTGGGTTCCCCGTATAGGCCACGTCACCCACCGGTGGGTGACACTAGATGCTTCCATCACGCCGCGTCACCCACCGGTGACCGCAAACGATAGCTAACTTTAAGCTATTGTTTTTTCGAAATACCTATGTAAATTGTCTAAAATAATTTCAAACTAGATCGACGTGACTCCAAAGAACAAAGTGCACATGGCAATATTTGAAAATAAAATTTAGATCACCATTTTTTTAACTGGAATAGAAATTCTTATCAGACTTCAACAGCGTAGACGAAATATAACTGAAAAAAGTTGGTTTCAGAAACTATGACTTCCTGAAATTAAGTTTTTATACTACACCCATTTATTTATAAAATATCTCGAAATTTGCAATAAATCATAGCCAAAATACTTTTTCACGTAAATTGATTGCTAGAAACATAAACAAATCAAATTAGAAAGAAAAGGAACAAATATTGAAAGAAAATCGGATATAGGTTAATAAAGATTTGGCAAAGTTTATTATTGTATTATATTATAACATATTCTTAGGCTTTTACAAGAGATCAACGATGCAAAAAATTAAAACAGTCTAGGCAAAGATATGGTGTACCAAGACAAATGTCACAATAAGTAGTAACTTTACGACCCTGAACTCTGGCTGTTTATTATACCCATACCCTTGAAATATTTTCGAAGAATAGGTCTCAATATGTGGGTGACAGTGTGACCCGCGCGGCGCCTTAGCGTGATAAACGTGAGTTTTGCTCTATGGGGCCACGGTAGTCACCGGTGGGTGACAGCGATTTCTGCTCGAAATATTTGGTAATTTTTGTTTCTCCTAAATCTAAATATACTATTTGTATCTATTCTTTCGATATACACTAAAAAAACCACCGATGATTTTTGGACATTTTATTAAATTTCACGTGGCCTAATGGGGTAGTCTATTGTCACCCACCGGTGGGTGCCACGGCGTTTAACGTGTTAACTTTATTTTTGGTATTGGTTTTTTTAAGAGGTGGTCTTTTACTTGATACTTGAAGACGGGCTCTTTTTCCGCAACTCGACGTCAAAGCGCCTATTTTGCGTAGGTGGGCAGCGTCATTCTCGCCACCCCAGCTCCACCAGAAAGCCCAGCAGACTCTTCACGTTGCCGATGGCTTCCGGGAGTGACCTCACTGAATTGAGGTGTTTGGCCCGGTAGGTGGCCACTCCTTCACACTCAACGAGCACGTGAGCGGCCGTTTCCTCCGCCTCCATGCAGACCCTGCATAAAGGACTGTCTGTAATACCCATGTTAAACAGGTGTTTGTTAAAAGGACCATGACCAGTCAGAGCTCCGACCACCAAGCGTAGTTGGTCTCTTCTTAGTCGAACCAACCTACGTGCCAGATTATTATTAAGTTTTGGCATGGCTGCCCTGGCCTGTCTGCACTCTAAATGGTTCATCCAAACCTGTTCATGCTGTAGTCTCGTGAATTGACGCAGCGTTGACCGAATCCAGCTATATGGCAATGGCAAAATGGGTTCAGGGCCCATCGCCACTGCCTCTGAACCGTCTCTCGCCAGTCGGTCCGCCGCGTCATTTCCACGAGAGCCGCTATGTCCCTTTATCCACTGAAGTGTAACAGTGTTATGGTTACATACCTTTGTCAGTGCTCGGTGACAGTCATATATTAACCCCGATGTAATGGTGTTACTTTCCAGGGCTTGTGGTACCGCTCTGCTATCCGAGAGTATGCGAATGCTAAATTCATTTACCTCCCTAGCGGTGATTGCTTGTGCTGCCAGTATAATGCCTGTGCATTCCGCCTGGAATACGGAATTACAGGTTCCCAGCGGCTCAGATATATTGATGTTTAAGTCCTCGGATGATACACCGGTTCCAGTACCTGACCTTGTTTTGGAGCCATCCGTGTAGATCGTAAGCAATTTTGAGTCACAACCTTCATCATAAGGGTGCAGCTCTATCTTATATTTTTTGTCGAAGACAAATTGTTTGGGGATCCTATCATTTATGAGCATTGGCTGTGACTCGATGTATTCATCAAGTATTTTAAAATGTGGAACCCTGTTGTCAATCCATAGATTCAGTGCTTTTAATCGCATTGCTGCAGCGGCCGCTTCTTGTTTCATAAAAAGGTGAAGCGGCAGCAGGTCCAGAATGACTTCAAGGGCCGCCGTAGGGGTAGTTCTCATGCACCCTGTGGTCGCCATGCAGGCCAGTCTTTGGAATGTTTGTAGTCTGGCTATTGCCGTGGTCAGGTTGACTCTAGTCCACCAGACCACAGCACCGTAACTTAATGCTGGTCGTATCACCGTCTTGTACAGCCACAACGTAATATATGGAGATAATCCCCATTTTTTACCTACCATGTTGCGGCATTGCCAGAAGGTTATACATGCTTTGTTCAGTTTTTTGTCTAAATGACTACTCCAGTTCAACTTGCTGTCTAGGATCAAGGAGGTGGTCTTTTAATTTTTAAACAAATGATAGTGTAGGTCAGTAGGTACTGAACTTTGTTTTTTACCTTTTTATAATATTAGTGTAGATGTTGATGGCCACTTAATGAAAATGAAATGTAATTTTAAAATCTGATTTTCTATATAGAGGTGGACCTGGAATGAGAGGACGAGGAGGTCCTATGGGTGGACCTATGCGAGGCGGTCCATCACCCAGAGGTGGTCCGAGAGGATTCAGAGGAGGACCAATGCGTGGAGGAGGTGGTGATAGAGGAGGCCGTAGTTTTGTACCTGCACCTCAAGGACCAGGACCTCATCCTGTTCCTACCATTGAAACAAGAGGAGCTCCACCACAAAGTAAATAATGTCAATTAATTGAATTGGTTTATAAGTTGTGGCTTCACTAACTGTCTACACTTATGCTTGAGGAATGAGTTTTAAGAATAAAAACAGGTGATTTTAATTATAGATGAAAATGCACGGTACCTTGTGTATAAACACAAAAAATAAAATTAAAATAAGTGAAATAAACTTGTGTAGGTATATAATGTTTTATTTGTACAATCAAAAATAATTTAAATATTATATACTTGAAATGTGTATAGGAGGCTTCGGAAACCGTGGTGGTCCAGGTGGACCCCGAGGACGAGGTGGGCGTGGTCGTGGGGACTTTGGACAACGTGATCGTGGAGGAGGACGTGGTGCTGGAATGCCAATGAGAGGTGAATAGCTTTGCTTTTAAACACAAGTTAATACCATTGTCATAACTTTCATTATATTTATTTCACTGGCAAACTATTAACTTTATTTAGCTATAAAATGCACATGCTATGATCATGAAACACTAAAACGTTATTATATTATTATATTAGAACTGTATTTAGGCTCCATAGAATTACCAAACAGTAGGACGACGCCTTTGATATCCTGGGAAATGCACACCAAGTTTAGACTAGTCAAAAGAGGTTAGGGTTGTCACAAATTAATTGTTGTTTGTATAATTACTAGCGACCCGCCTGGCTTCGCATGGGTAGCAGAGCATATACGTAAGCCGTAGTGTTTTTTTCTGTTGGAGTGTCATATCAGCTTGTTGCTTCGAACATGTGGATTAGATTTAATTAGATATATATGTAACTAAATTGCATCCTAATTGGAGTATTTTTAAAGTATTTTATTTCCAATTCTGTAGATATTTAAAAAAGTTAAGAATAAATACAAAAAAATTTTGAAAACCCCCAACACAAAAAAACTTACTTTTCAAAAGTGTGAAATAATACAAGTTCATTGCCTAATGATTTTTGATCCTTAAAAGAGTCGGGGACCGCTAATTATTAGGTTTTTTAAGTTTACTTAGAGGTTCCCGACGCTTTCAAGGATCAAAAATTATTAGGCAATGAACAAACTCATATTATTTCACACTTTTTAAGGTTAGTTTTTTTATGTCGGGGTTCTTAAAATTTATAATTTAATTTTTATTTCAAAATTTTTAAAAGTTTATTTAGTTAAACTAATTCATACATGATCAGACAAGAAAATATTTTTCAAGTTTTTAGTTTTCATTTCGTTAGTTAATATTCCTCATTCCCTTTCACTATTTGCTACTACACATACTACAACATGATGCTACTAGTCAATTCCTTTCATTTACTACCTATATTGAGGGATTTGTGAAAAAAAAATGTAATTCCCCATTTTCTAGTGGTGGCCATCTTGGATTTGAAATTGTTTATAGTGTATAGTATTCTACTAGTCAAGTCCTTTCATTTGCTACCCATATTGATGGAGTAGTGAAAAAAATGTAATTCGCCATTTTGTGCTGGCGCCAATCTTGGATTTGAAATTTTTCGTAGTGTATAGTACCTATTCTACTAATCAAGTCCTTTCATTTGCTACCCATATATAGGGATTTGTGAAAAAAAGTAATTCCCTATTTTCTAGTGGCGGCCATCTTTGATTTGAAATTAGTCATAGTCTGTAGTATTCTACTAGTCAAGTCCTTTCATTTGATACCGATATTGATGGAGTAGTGAAAAAATATGATGTTCGCCATTTTGTGGCGGCGGCCATCTTGGACTGATTTTCATCAAACAGCTAAGACACTCTGGACTAATTCACATTTCATATAAAAAAAATCTGCTACCAAATCGGTTCATCCGTTTAGTTACTAAAAGCTACATTATGAGCGAGTAACATAGGCTGTATTTTATTTTGAAACTAGCTTTCCGCCCGCGGCTCCGCTCACGTGTACTACATAGTTGTACCTGGACCGCTATAATTTTTTGCATAGATATAATTTATAAGCTGAAGAATGACGTAGGCTACTTTTTATCTTGCAAAAAGGGGCCCGGTACAACTTTATAATCCACGATAGCGGAGCCGCGTGCAGAAAGCTAGTGGTTTATATTTTGATCATTCACAAACACAATTGCTTATACATATAATTTACAACTCTTTTTACTTATAAAATAAAGAATAAAACTAAGCACAGATTCTGATTGCAACGTCCACCTTCTGGTTTTAATATATGAAATGTCCATAAAATTTTACATTAACTTTTCTATAAATGAAAGGTAAACCACACAAAATTTATGAGATAATATTAATAGCATACATAAATTTATACCTTAGACTTTTTCTGTTAGAAATTTTTCTAAATTCTTCATCAGCCAAGATAGATGCATTGGCAAGCACTTGAATTTATTTACCTGAAATCAGGTCGTGGTGGACGAGGGGGCATGTCAGGAGGCCCGCCACAAGGTCAACCTGGTTCAGGGCCAATGATTCCGCCGGGCTCTGGTCATGGAGGTCCGCCGCCACGCTCAGCGCCCGCACCCCACCCGACTGCCGGTGGGCCAGCACAATCCCAACAAGCGCCACCATTCAAAAGAGGTGGCGGTCCTCCACCTCACGGTGGACCTGGGGGACCTCCTAAACGTGGCAGGTTTGTATTTTATCCACCTAGCACTTCAAATGTTGCACTTAGTTTATTTATGGCTTCGCTTTTCGTTTAATATAACAAAGAGTCTGATCCCGATAAACAATGTTCATTTAAATTTTAACATGACAACAGATAGTCATTGAGTATTTCTACAATTATGATTGTATGGGAGTTATACAACTGTAATTGTGAAAATCGTACACCACAATATGATTTGGATAACAGTTAGGATGTTGACCCACTTGCTTGATTGGAAGAAATTTCTCCATTTTTAATATAGATTTGAGGGACCGCGCGGCGGCGGTGGCGGCCGGCCACCACAGGGCGGTTACCAGCAGCAGGCGCCTATGCCGCATAATGCACCGTCACAGCCCAATGGGTATGTTCTACCATCATGAGCACAAAGTACACAAATAATACTGTCTATCATCAAAATTACATATTATAAAATGAAATAACTGCAGTAATTAGTATACAATGTGTGATGATCCAAGACTTGATAGGAATGTGCCGTCTGATACATATATGACGTCAATGTTTTTCACTGATGTTTACAGATTGAACTGTCTACATTGTATGGCATAATCAAATTTGTTTAGACACCAATTTTTTTTTCAGGCATACAGGATATCAGCCATATGAGCAGCAGGCTCCAGCAGATCCTTATGCACAATCAGCATATAACGCACAGAGGTCAGTAGATTTTTTTATCTTGAATATTTACCTGTATGAACATGTATATGTGATGAATCCTTACGATAGGAATTGCCGTCGGATACATAACTGAAGATACTTTTAAATCTGATTGTTGTTAACTTTTTTTAATTGTTTTGTTGGTATTGAATTAAAAGTAATAATTCATAATTATTATCCAGTTCATATCAAGGCAACGCGTATGCTCAGCCAGCGGCAGCTCAGCCTGCCCAAGGTTATAACACAGGATATAATTCCTATGGATATTCAACTGGAGCACAAGGCAGCTATGACAATGATTATGGGTTAGTTGTTTCCTAATAATATTGTTTTTAATTAAAAAATAAGGTTTATGGTTTATTTATAACCTTACTAGCGACCCGCCCTGGCTTCGTACGGGTAACAGAGCATATAAGCCGTAATGTTTTTTTTCTGTCATAGTGTCATATCAGCTTGTTGCGTCGAACACGTAGATTGGATTTAATCACCTTTAACTGTGACGTAAATTCATCCTACTAGGTGTATTTTTAAAGTAATTTTTTTTCCAATTCTATAAATATTTGGAAAAGTAAAGAATAAATACATATAATCTAACTTAACCTAACTACGCGTGTCGCGTCGTCCCGTATGGCCGCCCAGCTGGTCGCGCGAAATTTGTATTTCGCGGTAGCTCCTAAGATATTAATTTAAATTGTATAGTGTAAAGGGCAATCATAATGTGCATAAAATGTTGAAGGTAAATAACGTATTTAATTTGATAAGGATTAATACTGTTTCCGTATAAATTGCTTTCCAATTACCTCATCATATGACACCATTTTATTAAACATAAAATTTGGTATAGTAAGCTATCCATATAAGATAGACATATGCCATCACGGACTTTTCTTTAGTTCTATAAAAAAGACACAATTCCTCCATACATTATTTTGTTATATCTGAAAAGGATTAGGCAGCGTTTCCGATGAAAGATCCCAGTCGGCTTGATTTTTTTCTGACTTCTTCAACAATAATCGTCATATTTAAACAAATTTGCACAAAACATTGATAAATTATACACATAAACCTTACTCTTGAATCATTCTGTCAATTGGTATCAACAATATGCCAATCCGTTGGGTAGTTTTTGAGCTTTTCGCGTTCAGACAGACAGACTGATAGACAGACAGACAGACCGATAGACAGACAGACGCGGCGGGGGACTTTATTTTATAATTATGTAGTGATTATCACTTCTCGGCCACCCTTCTTTAAGTTTATTATTTACTATTAAATCACCATTGCCATCACCACGTTTTCCATTGTAGAATGTGCATTATTGAAATCTATCTCTCTTAGTTTTTACAATTTGTGCTTCAAACTGTCCCCATTTTATGTGTCAGACTATAATGACTAATTTATTGTAGTACTATTCATTAGTATTTTCATATGCGATTTGAAATCATATTGATAGGACTGCATTCTGTAGTTATTATGGCTTAAACAAATAAAGTTTCAATTTTATGCTACATAATAGTTATTCGAACGAAGACTACTTAAGATTAAACTTTATTCGTTTATATTATGTTGTAAGTTACATTAGAATAAATATTTCAAAATGTATACAAAAGCTAATACTAATTAAAAATAAAAGCTTATAATAAATTAAAAACTAAAAATATCTACAAATAAAACTTATCCAGTAATCTACCCCTCGTCACCCCTGACGCAAAGGAGCCGTTGAGATCCACATGCGCCGACGCCAAGAAGGCCGGTAGGCCAACATCCCGTATGCACCCCCCATGTTGGATTGGTAGAGTGGCTTGAATCCACTGGTTTGCCTTGAGACGGATGTTCAAAATCTCCTCCTGGAGATGCTTCAAAACGTCATCGAAAAAATCAACCTCCTCCAGAAAAAGCCAGCTAGGAGACATCCTTAAAAGGTAAGTAACTTTGAAGCAGCAAAACACATCTGGAAAAGGAAAAGAGCAATGTGGGCAGAAAGATCTTTCAGCCGTGCTTGAGCGATAAGAAGAAGTTGTTTCCTTGCAGTGATGGCTAAAGATATGGCTTCTGGAAATATCGGCGAGCCTAGAAGATTAAAAGTTAGGGGTGACAGCTCCCTGAGGCCTGGTAGAAGAGAGGAAAACAAGGAAAAAGAAGAACGGTATTCACGGCGGCAAGGAAAAAACTCACACTTGCTGGCAATAATCTCCAGTCCTAGCGCTTTCAAACGCGGTATTAGATAGCGTAAATCCTGCTCAACCACTTCAGGTCTGCCTCCGATCCCGTTATCCAAGTACCAAATGTTTGATGGGGCTTTGAGCTCCTGTATCACTTTGTGGATTGCAAGGCAGAAAAGTAGAGGCCCTAATGGATCCCCTGCTCCACGCCAACTTAAGAAAGGCTAAGAGAGCCATCATGATATAGATTTGAAGGAGAGTGATATACTTGGAAAAGAAAGGGAAGGGACTTTCTCTTTAATTTCGCCAAAAATCGTGTCCCTCTCGATGGTGTTGAAGGCATTTTTCAAATGTAACTTTATTATAACATTTTAGCACACTCAGAGTCAGCAGCAAACGCGCGTGTCGCGTGGATTTCACATTTCACACATCCTGCCGGCCGTCTTGTTTCTCGCTCCTTTCGGTATTTGGCGCAAAACCCGCAGTCTCTGTCTAAGACTGGCAAAATCATCCAACTCTGGCAAATTACAATCAACCAACTGATCTTGTGGAGACCGCGAACCGACATTATAATCTATCTCTCGAGATTGTGAACCGTATACTGCTTACAATTT
This sequence comes from Luffia ferchaultella, assembly GCA_949709985.1. Taxonomy (NCBI): domain Eukaryota; kingdom Metazoa; phylum Arthropoda; class Insecta; order Lepidoptera; family Psychidae; genus Luffia; species Luffia ferchaultella. Next base: position 13,932,590 of record OX453242.1, on the reverse strand, counting down.
AACGAATTATTTTTCGGTAGATTATAATTTCTAGAAGTGAAACCGTCAAATTGTGAGATGGCATGCGACGGAACGCACCGCGCGCGCTGATTGGTCAATTCGTTTCGTTTATTGTCGAGTTGAAAATAACTTAAAGCTTTAGAATTAGTTATATAAAATTGTAATATAAAGTAGTTCATATACTTCAAAAACAGACGCTCACCGCAATAGTTATATAACACTACATTAAAGCTGTGTGCGTTGTGTATCATAGAGCACTAGCATTGTGTGCGTAAGCCCATGGCCTGGTTATTGGGCAGGACGAGGTGCGATGGGGCCGACATATATCGTTTATTTAGGGCTAGCGCGTTTATAGGCGGTAACCGTCATTGCAATAGGCGCACGAGCGCGCAGCCTTGCTAAACAGTGATGTGAACACTTTTACCGTTTGACGGCAGCTGAAAGCTAAGGTGTATAATAATATGATTCCGTATTTTTTGTTTTTTGTATGAATGTTATCAAAAAACGTAAAAGGAGTAAATATATGTCAATACATTGAATCACCCCTTAAGAGATATTCAAAGCAAGCAACTATTACATTGTATATTAGTATGGATATCAGAAGCAAATATGTATTTTGTATAGGAGTGGCGCAGGTGGCGCAGGCGACGCTTGTTATGGCGCCACAGAGCCGGCGTACGGCGCGGCTCCCGCGTACGACGCGTATGCACAGACCGCCTACAATTCCTACCAACAGCCTCAACAGCAGTACGGCGGCTATGGTGAGTACGAATGCGATATGTATTAAACCCTACATGCGTTCGACTCTGTGAAATAGTTCATGAACACAATTCTCATACCAAACTTCTCTATATAATGTATTATATCTCGAATCTACAAATTCTCTATGAGCAGGCTGTATGCTGTCATGTGTAACAATTGCACTTGACTATTATGATAGTCAAGTCATAATCTCAATTAAATAAGGCTAACGCATTTTAGTTCACCACCAGGGGCCCTTATGAGAACTGTGGTCAGGAAATGTCAAATATTTTCAGTCAAATATTAAGCATTTTTGTCCCACACCCAGTACGATTATCAAAATTAAAAGTATAATTGTTGCATGCTTAGCAAAAATAACATGCTAGTGTGTAACCATAGGTAACAGTAACTTTTGACAGCTGACCTCATTGTGAGTGATGCCTTGTGATGCGACCATATTGTGAGTGACACCTTGTGATGAGTCTCACAGTTGTAGCACCCATTCAGTTGAACTCTTCAAAATATATTTAACTTGTAAGTTGAAGATCAGAATAGAGGAAATAATTATATCCATACAATTCATTAATAAATGACGCGGATTTACGAAAATTTGTGAGGGCTAGAAGGGCAGCTACTTAAACCATCATAATAAAACGTTCTTGAAGAGACCATCTCTAATTTTGGAGTAATTTCCTTCTGCATTCATAAAAATTGGAAAATAACACTCAACAAGAAAAAGTACAATCCTCATTTAAACTTATTATGTCATCAATTGACCGTTTTTCATAAAGATCAAAATACTATGTGAAACCAACTGAAGGTGGACTATTAGAAATGTCAAAAACGCAAAAAATCTTATTAATTTTGTATGGGCTACAGTTATAATCTTCTGAGTTCTGACTTTTTTGTGATTTCTGACATTTCTATTTTTAGTACTCTAACCTCAGTTGGGTCCTATTGAGTATTTTGATGCTTATAAGATAAAAGATCGATCAATGCCATAAAAAGAAAATGTTAGAATTGGTCCTTTTATTTGCAGACTTGTGAATTGTGACTGTTTTTTTTTTTAAGATCTGTAAATACAAATGGAAATATACTTCAAAAGTGAGGAACCATTTCTTCAAAACATTTTCCTATAGCTATACAATAGTTTAGGTCGCTGTTTGTCAAGTTATTATGCAATGTGTAGATATATTTGCAGTTGGTTTTATATCACTGATCTTTCCATTTAAAATCTAAGTAGTTGGTGGAAGCGAAATATATAATTTAAAAATTATTTTTAAAACTATGCCTTCCAACTAACTAGTGAGAGTAGGTATTTCAAAATTTGTTTGCAAAAATGCATTTTAAGTTATCTAATTTAAGTTAGGTCTAAGTTGTAAAAAAATACTGTCCATTTTAGGATTAAGAAAATAAGATCTCAAAGTATTTATTTTATTTAGAATTATACACTGAACAGGAGGTTAAAGTATTGAACAACAACAATGAGTACTTAGGTAATTGTGAGGCGCACCTCTTGATATAGAGAGGTCTTTAAATGAATTAGTCCTATATCATTTGAAAACAGAAATGTCTAATTTTAGAAAGGCATGGAGCCTTTAATTCTGGGGTCAGGTGTATATTTCATTATTTCAAATAGACTAATATATTAGAAGATAATGCCTTGAATTTAAAATTTTATAAGTTGCTGAAATGCTCGAAGTCTAACTACGTTGTGTCTATCATGACCTATGTATATATAGTTAATTCATGATGCAACACAGAAATCAAAAGACAATATTTTAAAAAGAAATTGAATATAATGCATACAGAAAAAAGTGTTAATTTATTTTGGAGAGGATTGGAATAGAATAGAAATATTACTACAAATAATAAGAAAGAAAGAAAGTTTATAATATAAGATAACTAATTGTTTGCATTACAGGCACTTGGTGATTCTCTTTGACTGTATCAGGATATATTCATCTATATGCCTTTACGAACATAGTATCTTCATGTACTATCCCAGTTTTGAAGAAACCACTATCTTTAAGTTACAACAATCCCTAAATTTCAAGTGACATTATGAGGAAATTATGTGCTTATCTCAAAATTAGTAATTTATTTTCTTGTAACAATATTATTTTAGTTTTCATATTTATTTCTCGTAAAGGTACCCTTGTTTTATATAAAAATGAATACTACGCGTGATAAGTAATGGAATAGGTTTTATTTTATCTAAGTCTAAATAAGAATTTTCCTATGTAACCACATGAGTATTTTGACAGAAGGTTTTAATTTTATTAATAATTAAATTAAATTTGCACACATCATTTATTCAGATTTGTAGTAGTTAGATACCAATGATTTGGTTAGACGACAACAACACTTCTAACGAGATAGTTAGGCACTTTTTTCATACGTGTTACAAAGTTGTAGACTTCAAGATTATGAATGTTTTAGACATAAGGACTAACAAATAAAATGTATGGGTTACACGTATGAATCGTTTTTCATTTTTAACATTAAAAATATCCAAATGAAGATTGCGACCAATGGGCTACTGGGCCACTACTAGATCATAATATTTCAATAATGAAATAAGGTGTTGATAGTAGTATTATTCAGCAGAATGTTCAACTGAATACGATTATCATAATAAAATAAATAAATTTGACATTATTTATTAAATGGGTAAAATAATGTAAATGGCTATGGATTATATTAGTACATTTAATGAAAAGTATTTTTAAATTCCCCATCAAAAATTTACCAAGTCACAACAGTTTTGCCATGAAAAGTTTTGAGGTCCCGAGAGGAATTCCATTACCCATTCTATGCCCAATTTCATATTATTTTAACCTAATATTTGGATTTAGCATTTATGTGGTATTAAGATACACTGTGATTAGAAACTAATTCTATTAAATCTTTAATACTTTATTTGTCTATTCACGGTTAACAAGTAATCTCACAGTACAGTATATCCTCATGTTTTATGATTGACAAGTCCAAAATTCCTATATCTAATTTTTTTTTGTAGTTTAAAATAGTTATGGAATGGGTAACTTGGCTCCTATCAGGATCTTAAAACTTTTTACAGTGAAAGTGTTGTGAGACTTGGCAAGTTTTTTACAGGAAGGTTTTTGATATGGGATCACATTTCTTTTTTGTGCGATTCCTCTTTTAAGACAATATCGTAATTATAATTGATCAGTGACAAGTTCAACGACTGTATCATAAATATAATAAATGAGGTGCTCCCCGACTATCTTGTTGTAAACAAAGGTTTATGGATTTCAAAACTTTTCTCAACAAAAGTGTTGCGAGACTTAAACACATTTTTTACAGAAATGTTTTTTATATGGAATTTCATTATTTCTTTTTTGAGCAATTCTTTTAAGACAATATCATAATTATAACTGATGAGTGATGAGTTCCACAAATGTATCACAAATATAATCAGCAAGTGCTCTCTGACTTTATCTTGTTGTAAACAAGGATTTATGGATTTCAAGACTTTTTACAACAAATGTGTAACAGACTTGGTAAATTTTTTACAGGAATGTTTCTCGTTTTTTTTTAAGCGATTCTTCTTTTAGGACAATATCATAATTATAACTGATCAATGACGAGCTCCCTGATTGTATCATAAATATAGTCTGTGAGGGGCTCTCAACTATGTCTTTTAAACAAAGGTTTATGCCTCATTTACACAAGGACATTCATGGAGACATTCCACTAAGCCAAGTTATATAACCGTGGAATGGCTATATACTAGGGTTGGTTGATAACTATTTAGCCTAACAATGAAATACTTGTTATCGTTTTAAAATTATCTTTATTTTTCGACATAGTCCCTGTTAAGTTGTATGCACTTACTCCAACATACTTCTAAAGTTTTAATGCCTTTCAAAAATGGCTTTTATCGAGTCCCGAACAATAGTCGGCTACAGCAGCTTTGACGTCAGCTCCCTCCCTAAACCTCTGCCCACCCAGGAATTTTTTTAGGTAGGGGAACAACTGAAAGTCGGACGGTGCCAAACCAGGTGAATAAGGTGGGTGAGAAAGCAAATCGTAGTGCAGTTCGTTGATTTTCGTCATGGCGACAACACCCGTGTGTACGCGTACATTGTCTTGATGAAAAAAAAATTTTTTTTTAATGCAATCCAGGTTTTTTTTAGACGAATGCAATCTTGGTATTTATTGAGTAGGTTAACGTAATATGTACTGTTTATGATTTGGTTGTTTGAAAGATAATCTATCAACAATTCCTTTTGCATCCCAAAAGACTGATGCCATGACTGTCTGCAGATTTCTCCACCTTTTTTTTTGGGGGCTGAAGTTCCTGGTTCTGTCCACTATTTTGATTGGTTTTTAATTCCAATGTGTTCTACATTCTACAATCAAAATAAAAAAAAAACAATCAAAACAGTTTAGTAATGGACCCATGTCTCATCTGTACTCACTAATTTTCGTATAAAATTCTTCACGTTTTATTATTATTATTATAAAGTTCTTCACTTAAAATGTAATATACCTTCCTTCTTTAGCAATACCTACTGCGTCTGCTATTTTTGATAATTTCAAACATTGGTCTGCTAAAACAATGTCATGTGCTTTAAATATCATTTCGGGAATTGTAACACATTTTGGACGCCCAGCTCGGCGTTTATCTTGAATGCTTGTACGGCCTCATTTAAATTCAGCCAGCCAGTTTTTTACTGTTGCATATGGTGGTGCAGTGTGACCTAAAACATTATTCATTTCTTAAAAAATTGCACTGTTCTTCAATCCTTTCATATACACAAACTTAATGGCAGCACGCTTCTCGATTTTATTAATTGCAAAACAATCAGGGACAACGCTTTGATAAAAATTACAAAAAAAAAAAAACTATTCGCTTGTAATTTTAAATGTAGCCAGTTACAAAACCAATTTACAGTATAACATTTTTTTTTATTTATCATACTTACAAGTAGGTTAGGCTAAGTACCTATCAACCCACCCTCCTAAATTGTCTTAGTGGAATGTCTTACATGTAAATGAGGATAATAATTTCATATAAATACATGCAGGCCAGTATGGATCATAGTTTACTGATCAGTAGTACATTTACATAAAAGCTTTACACAAACGAATCCACTGCATGAGTGGAAGGAGAAGCTAGTGGCGCCGAAAATTAGATTGTATAACCAATACAAAACAATGACAATTACAAAAACCAATAATGGCTCAACTTACTGGAATGGCTTGTGGAATGTCCTCATGTAAATGATCTAATGTAGCTAAAGTAGAAAATGTATGTAGGATAAAAGAAGCTTCACTTCAAAAAGTCCACGGTTTTAGACTTTTTCCTTTCTATTTCTTTTTAAAGACTAACTATATCCCGAATTTCAAATTTGTAGGTCTGTTAGAAGTACTTTATAATTTTGATGATCAGCGAGTCCAGAGTGTGAAACGAAACTTCGATGGCAGATATTTTCTGGACTATATTTATTAGAAACTAGTAATTTGCGAATTTAGTCAAGTACATCAGACACGATCTCAAATAACGTAACTTTCAGACGTTGCTTACATTTATCACAGAGGTATAGAAAGTTTAGAAGTGCCTCGAGTTGCTTCTATAAAAGACTTCTCGGTGGCGGCCGTTTGCTTAACTTGGCAAGACCGCTGATGGTAGCAAAAACGAAAAAAATATCACACAAATCAATGAAGATATGTTTGTTAAGATTTTTCATACTTTTGATCTCTAGGGCATATGTATTTTTCGCAGAGTGAATTATTAAAGGAAATAAAATCATATGGAGAGTTATATTACATAGTTACTCATGTGACGCACTAGTCAATTTTCCAGGAATTCAATATCTATAATTGATCAAAGTTAATGTGACAAGCATGAAAACATTAGGAAGAACGAAATGGACAGGTGACATTTTAAATTCACATTATTAAAGTACTGATTGAATTATAAATATAATCAATATTTTATCAATATACCTAATGTATTAGCTATTATAATGAAAATACTACATAGCAATTAACATATTATGGCGAATCAGGAAATGTTTTAGTTAGATGAAAAAAAAACCATTGTTATGTGAATTGGGTAAAATAAAACAATATTAACAATGATAATTAAACTGTAATTCATAGAACAACTTAGTTTAGAGTTAATATAATTGTTTGAATTGATATTTTCTAGCTTTTTTTAGATATGCAATGAGTAATCAACAAATCAGTACTCAACCATGCTAATTAGACAACTGTCAAACTGATTATGTAGCAATGTGCAATAAAATAGTTGATCAGAACATGAGCAATGAAGTATAGTACTAGTAAAGAGAGAAACTGTTTCATATTCTAAGCAGTTGTCTAATTGTTGTGGTGAAATAGTATAAGTTTTATGTATACAAAACCGGATTCAACAATAATTATTGAAGAGAATAATATTTCAAAAATACAATGGACATACGAAAAATATAAATATAAAGTATGACGAATAATCGTAAGTATTTTTAAATTCATAATTTGGTAAGTTGTGTTGGCAAGAAAGTACTAGATTTAGTACTGATATGGAACCTAGATCCACTGAGACATAAAAAACCAAAAGTTTGAGATATTTTAAAGATTACACTCTCAGTCAGGAACAAACCAAGTGCCTTAGAACTAAGACTTCGAAACAATAATATTACAGAATTAATTTGAAGTTATTATGATTAGGAAAACAATTCAATTTAATTCTAATAATACTTTTCCAAACAGTGCACGGCATAATAGCAAATTGATGAAATTGACAGCAAAAATTATTTCTAAGGTTTAATACATAAATACAAAAACCAGACTGCAAATCCACCTGAAAAGAAAAAAACGAACTATGTAGGCTGTTCAGGTGAACATAGTCTAAACTTATAGAAAGTGTAGAGTTTACCAAACTAAACAAGTTTCAAGTTAGTAGATGACGCAAACTAACGGTTACTGATAAAACATGTTTAAAGTTTCTTTTTTTATGACATTTTTTTTTTATTATTTTTTTATTTACTTCCGTAAGCTCTACACGCTATCATATAAATATGACTTAAATGGTATAAATAAGGTATTGCAGGTGAGAACAACAAATTCATAGTTTATTTGAAACTTTTTAGTTTTATTAAATGGCACGCATTTACTTTAGGTTACAGCTGAACAAAGGTATACTATCTTTGCATTAAACACACAGTTTTTTTTTTGTTTATGTCAAAATCGTAGCATCAAAGTGATAATAAATACATATTGAAATGGGTTATTTAATAGCTTTCATTTTATACCCATATTTTTGTGATAACAAAAAAGAATTTCGCGCCATCTCTTTTTTGATTCGCAGATGCCCTATTGAAATATACTATGAGCTGTCACTACGTTAAATAAGAGGAATCTAACGACACCTCACATGTTCAAATCCATCAAGCCATTTAGGCTACAGAGCATGCTAAAGAAAAGGATACATTCATACATGCTAGAAAAATATCTAGGATACATTCATACATACTATAAAAAAAAAAAACCCACCGCAGTTGGGTAAAAATAAAGAAATCGTATGATACTAGGTACGAGTTTTAACATAGATTTTGTCTATGATTGTGAAGTACAAAATCATCAGCTCTTAACTGCTTCACTCATTGTGACTTACTAGGTATTGTAAAAATAGGTACAGGTTACAATGACTGAAATATATATTTAGTTGTACACTTTGCCAAGCATTTTATATACATAGTTGCTGTGTATAAATAATATATCTGGATGAGATGGGATCGACGTAGGTTATTTTGAGTGTTATAATATTTAGTAGGTATGCCCTAAAATAAATAATAAAGAACTGAGATTATGCATCATAGCTTATATAAAATAGGTAATAATATTGAATTTATAGTTTTTTTTTTAAGTATTACATAAGGTTTGTTTTTTTTTTCAGTTCCTGGTTGAAAGCCAGAAATGAATACGAGATGGTCAACATGGTTTGTTTTAATATGATTTTTTCGTTGAATGAAAAACGTAAGTATGGGAAAGGTAAAAATGACACACCAACATCATACTGTCCGAGGATGAGTCATGAAACATTATAATTATTTTTTTTAAATTATTTTGACATGGTACTGTCTCTGTCGTAGAGAGAGGAGCGTATAAAGAAGCGACTGTGTGTACATCATAAACCAATCTATAAATAGTTAAGGTGGAGATGAACGTACATTAAGGTCAAAATGGTTTGAAAATCTTTTGTACAAAAATAACAATTTAACAATCTTATGGGTTTCATATTCAAAAGTTATCTTTTTTCCATCCAAGTCAGTTTCCCCGGGAATAGCTTAAAAAGTTTTTTTTAATAAAGTTAAACTATTGATATTTATAATAGCTCTTCATGCTCAGTTCAGGTCAAAAGAAATATTTTCTAGCTGTTGAAACTTCAACTGCAGAAAAATAAGCAAATTTTTATTTTTTTAAGTTTCTCTGATTCACACTCATATTTTAGATAGATAACTAGCAAAAAAAATTAATTTGTTAATCTTGATGAACTTTTTTTTTTAAGTCTAATTTCAGGATTATCAATAAACATTAAAAGAAATATATATTGTTTTATTTTTTCAAATCATCATTCTTTTTGACATATCTATTATGATTAGTAATGATGACATGATATTTGTCATTTAGAAATTTTATTTGTTTTAGGGATTTTACTTTTGTGTCAAAGGTCAGTGTTTTATAATCATAGAAAGTATTAAGTTTCATATTCAATATTTTAAGATTAAGTGTGGTTAAATTTGACATAAGATAGTTTTTATGTAATCAATTTTGTGTACCTACTTGAACCAACTCTCGGAGGTAAGAGAAAAGTGTATAGCTTTTATAATTAATTGTGTTCCACAATAAACCTGATTCATTATTAAAAATTGTTCTCCCTTTTGATTTACAAAACATCGATGAAAAATACCTATGATCAGTAGTACAACTTTGTTCTAATCAGTGAATGCAACACTTTCATCTCTATTGTTTGATACCCAGTACATTGTTTTTTATTTATATAACTAGCGACCGCCCCGACTTCGCCCGCGTGGACTACATTTTTATATCATTTCTGCGTATAGAAAAAGAAACACTACAGGGCCATCTGGGGCAAGTAACAATAAAGTAGAATAGTTTAAGGTAAGAATGCTTACCTATTTACACCAATTTTTGGATAAAAAATGGTTATTGTGGGTTATACCTAAGAGATAGACATATACCATCCCGGACTTTTTTGTAGATCTTTTTAAGGTGTAAAATACTTTAGCACAATATTTTAATCTATCTCATAGGGTTCAGCCAGCGTTTGCAATGTAAGCGCAAAAAAATGTGTTTATTTACGACATATCAGTGTTTCTCTACTATATTATGCATGTTATACACATATAAACCTTCCTCTTGAATCACTCTATCAAAAAAACCGGCATCCGAATCCGTTGCATAGTTTTAAAGATCTAAGCATACATAGGAACAGACAGCGGGAAGTGACTTTGATTACGTTTGAAACGTTTGATTAGCAAACTTATTTGTTTGATTGCGGTAGTGCTTTACAATGTTGTCTGACGAAAGGTTAAAAAAAAAAATATATAATCGGGCTTATATGGGATGGATGCAGATGTAGGAATCTCATGAAGTAAATATTTTTTAACGTGAATGCGAATTAAAATACATAGTGTAAGATCCAAATTAACAACAACCTTCACCCATCTGTTTCAACGATGAAATTTTTTTGTTATCAAATTTAGTACGTAGAAAATACATCGCGAATGGGTTGGCTAAAAAAATCCTTGCATGGCTATGATTAATTAAATAAAAATAGAGCGATATATACTTATCTTGAAATTTTCGGAAAGTCTTCCAGGAAAGTAAATGAAAATAAACAAAGTGAACAGTTAAAAATTATCAAAACACATACACGAAGAATGAATGTACCTGTTTATATCTGCCAACCCAGTAGTTATAGCAAGTAAAAAATGGACAACCCAACGTTTGCATATTCTGTAGGCGTTGTACTTTCGATTGGTATTAATTTTTCGCTTCGCTCCTCGCGTTAACACAACCAATAACATAATCCGACAATTTTTTTGAAATGGTAGACCAACCTGTTTAATCAAATTTAAAATTGATTATCGTTGACTTCATTAGGCAGCATTGGGAAGCCAGCCCTTCACTGCATGTGATGCTAAGATTTTCTAAATTGATTAGTACCTGCTACACTGGACACAATTATTTTTATTAAACTGATAATACAATCAAGGTAATATAATAATGTACAAAAAACTAAATGAAAGAGGAAGTAGGTAAGGGTGTGCAAGTGATTTCGCGAAATATAAGCATCAAAAATGCAAAAAATATAGGTACCTACAATATTCTCAATTTAAATTTTTAATTTATCAAGCATGTTAAACATAATGAGCGCTGTTTGTGATGTTTTTTTTTAAATATATATACAAAAATGAAGTGAAGCTTGTTACATGTCTGGCTAAAACTCAAAAACGCCTGGACCGGTTTGGCTAATTTTGATTTTGAAATAATTTTGGAAGTCCAAGAAAGGTTTAAAAGGTGAGAAAATGTGAAAGAATTGCAAATAAAAACAACAATATAATAAAAACAACAATTTCATTTTCGCATGCAAACCGTACCTGTCAAACAGAGTTCATTCAAAAATCAATTTCTTTACTCGTTTATAGGCTAACTCGGTAACGGCTCTAATGATTTATATGAAATTTTGTATTTACATAGATAACATTCCAGAACAAGTTTTTAAATAGGTTTTACGGTTATTAAGCACCAGGGGGCGTTGCAATGTGTATCTTCAAAACGACTGGACTCATTTTGTTTCGGTTTTTTGCATTACATATCACCTGCGAATAGATAATTTAATAAGTTGTGCAGCTATAGGCCACCAGGGGGCGTTGCAATAGATATGTATTTTCAAATTGGCTGTGACGATCTTGACGCGGTTTTTTATGTTACATAGATATCACCTAAAAGCAGTTCTTAGATAAGGATTGCGGCTATGAGCCACTAGGAGGCGCTGCAATGAATACATTTCTCTAATGGCTGAGAGAAGCTCTACACGGTTTTTTGCGTCATAAACATATCACTTAAGAGTCTGTTCTTAGATAAGATTTGCGGTCATGAGCCACCAGGGCGTACTGCGATAGATATGAGTATCTTGACATGGTTTTTGTGTTACATAGATACCACTTAAGACTAAGTTCTTAGATAAGGATTGTGGCTATGAACCACCAGGGGCGCTGCAATAAATATGTTTCTCCAAAACGGCTGGATCTGTAAGCAGTTTTTACGTTTGATAAATATCATCTAAGAGAGTGTTTTTTGATAAGGTTTGCGGTCATGGGCCACCAGGGGGCACAGCAATGGACGTGTTTTTCTAAAACGGTTGGGAGGATTTTGATGTGGTTTTTCACTTTACATAGTTATCACGTAAAAGCAAGTTCTTAGATAAGGAGTTATGGGCTACAGGGTGCGGGGGGGGGGGGGGGCTACAATACATATACTTTTTAAACTGTTCTGAGTCGGTACGAAGTTCACCGGGTTAGCTAGTACGTAAGAAAAAGTAATAAGTGAAAGCTTTTAAAGTAGGTAAATCGTGCAATGACGTCATTCGGTTACATTTGGTACTATGGGCTAACGTGGATCATTTCTACGTAGCGTGCACCAAGTAACGTCACGAGCGAGTAGTAAATACACAAACTTTAATTTGTTATCGGAACAAATATAATGACCACCAAAAAATACTTTAATACCCTAAACTCTTTTACCAAAAAAATATAATAAACATCAAAAAATTAAAGTCTAAAATTGCAATAGTTTTAGCTATTTTAGTCACGACTGCACTTCAAATTGTATTCAATGACCAAATGTAGTAAATGACCACCAAACCTTAGCGAGCAAATTAATGCGCTATTTCTAATAAGATAAACCACTATGATTGCCATAAGATGTTGGCACATTACCAAATAAGGTATAATGATTCCAAATTAAGTTATGTCTTTAAAAGCCCCTCCCGCGACACCGCACCACACGCGCCGCAGCATATATGGAAACCCTTCCAGTATTCAGAACCCCAGGAATTCTGAGTTGCGGCAGGGTTTGCGAGTATTAATTCACAGACAGTTACCTAAAACCATTCCGCTACTCAGCGTTGCAAACGATCTGCATTCGGGTATGGTTTCCGGTGTAGTATTTCTTTCTTTTAAAGACTTTCTTACTTTTTGTAATTTTTCACTCCTTATTGTGTTACACATGTCATTTATCAAAGGAGTCTGTTAATCAATTTCCAATTAGGTTAGATCATTCATTAGGTTCATTCATTCATAAAAAAATAGACCATTGTCTATTTTTTTAAATCATTAGGTTAGGTTGGTTTATGTCAATGTGAGGAGCGAAGCGAAGCGGAGCGACGAGCCATTCGGAAGCCTATTCATCAATTTCGGATTAGTTTTGTTTAGGTTAACGGTCTATAAATTTATAAGTTTGTTGATCAATTTCGAAAACAAAACTAATTCGAAATTGATGAATAAGCTTCTGAATGACATGAAAATATTTGCATGTTATTTTAAATTAAAATGTGGTTAATATTATGGTGGTCATAAACAATTTTTGGGTTAACAATGATTTGTTTGGAATCATTTGCTTTAATAGGATAGCAAGATGTAAAAACTTTGGTTATAATTTCACATTAAAATGCGGTTATAATTTTGGTGATCATTTACTATTTTTGGGGTAACAATGATTTGTTTTGAGTCATTTGCTTTAATAGATAGCAAGAGGTAAAAACTTTGGTTATAATTTCACATTTAAATGCGATTTTAATTTTGGTGGTCATTTACTATTTTTGACGTAATATTTTACTACATCTGATGATAAGTTAAACATAAGCCATTTGTTATATCTCCGGTAATAATAGGTGATTTTCCAAAATTCAGAAAATGTTTTATTAAGTTAGTTATATTTTAACGTGAAATAGCGTTTAATACATAATTTTGTTGAAGCAGACGCGCTCATATTGCATGCGCTCGGTAGCAGCAGCCGCGCCATTGATCGAGCGACCGACCATAAGTCAGTTTTCATCCTTTGTCAATAGAGTAATTTTATTTTTTTTTAATATTATTTTTCTTGCTAAACGTGAGAAAACTATTTTCTTTGAATCGAGTCCTTTCAATAATGGAAAAAGAGATAAAAAGTTCGAACCTTTAATGAGGCTTTCCTGAATCCCAACCCAATTTATTCTTGAACTTGTATTATAAATATTTTTGGTCAGGGAAGCTTGGCAGATTTCTACAGACCTATTCGGTACCATAAACTTTATATATGTGCTGTTTAAAGCATAAGAAGTAAAATTACCACTTTGATGAGTGGGGGATCGATTTCACTACAAATCGCGCCAATCTTTATGTCCTATTTTAAAACGGGGTGAATGCGAGTTTTGGCGGTTTAGCACCCCCACTAACACCTACATGCTCACTTACGCTACACGATTTTACCACGCTACCGTTTGTGATTTGGTTTGGATGCTTTGTGTATTCAGCCAAACCTGTTATACTCGTAGTATCAAAACGTCACGTCTACAGGAGGCGGTACGTCAGAGGCGGCAGCCATTCTTCACTATGCCACGAGGCTGTATGGTAGATCACCTGTGCATCGATTGTCTGCCCGATGACTGGGGTAATTGTGGCATTATTTGTTTTGGACAATATACTATATACCCTAATAAACCACATCATTCTCTCTACAAACTAAAGAAATGGCTTGTTAAGTCTAATGTTATGCTTTTTAATTTATACTTTGTTTTTCCATCATTATTATGCTGGATTCATTATGACCGGTTGACAAGCCTGTGTCAAAAACAAAATCATTCCTAATATCAGTCTGGAGCCCTTTACCAGAAACAGTCACGACTTTCTAAAAATTATTTTTTCATAAACGATTGTACAAGTGTTCATTAATAAACTGCAATTGTACCTACCTGTAGTTCAGCAAATTGACGTTGTGCTTATAGTATATTAAATAGCGATCAGTGCTTATACAATTTGAGGGGAGACATAAGTATTAGCAAATCCGCATAGCTCCACTGGCTTACTACAGTGGAGACATTAGTACTTGAAAGTCCTCGTGACCCCACTGGTGGAGATGATCAGTGGGGCCATCAGACCGAAGCGAACTTTATAGCGTATCGGAATACAACGCTATAAGCGTGATTGCGCAGGTACAGTCATATACCCCTCGCTCCACTGCGTCCCACGACTACCTACACCGAAAACTGGTTGCGACGCGACTTGTGCCTATTTTGCACATCCGCCATAAAGTTTGATTGGAACTGTACCAACATTTAAAATAATTTCCTTGAAAGTGGCACCACGCTTTTTGTGTAGCTGTATAACTTTTTTTATACACTCAATGAAATTTTAATTTTCAGTATTAAAAAGTGCGCCTGGCTGAATCAGTCTGTAAAGGACTTAAAGGAGCACTTCATTACTAGCACATTTACAATTTCACCTTTTAGAAACTGACCCCTTTTGGCCACAGACTCTTATCAATGACTGCAGAACATCTGCAGGCCCACCGTCACACCAGTATGACATGCAAAAACATTCTTTATAGTAAGGCTATTTAGCCAATAAATATCTTGACGTGACACCTTGAAGACAAAAAGACAAGAAATACCTATTCGTTACTTTTGTTCAACTAAATATCACTGGCCACTTATACCTACTAGTTGTTTTACTTTATAGGTACCTAATACTGCATAATAGGGTAGGTACTTTACTCGGGTAGGTATTGCGGCACAGAGCGGCCATTACTTCTAAGGCATTCAGGTCAGTTTCTATAGCAAAGTTGCGACCTTAAATATATTCTTGGTGTAAGGAAACAATGCAAACTCACACGGTTGACGGCACAAACTGGGGCGAAACACCTAGGTAGGTACATGTTTTTTTTGTTTGTTGAAATTCTGGAAGTTCAAAATACCGAATGTTTACAAACCCGAAAACTCCACAAGTACTGTAGGTGCTTTATAATTTTAGTATGGTGGTTAGAAACAATTAGAAGTCGGTGAAATTTAACTCCTTAGATTCCAATACATTCATACATATACGTACATCACTGACATATATTGTAGGTCCATGTATATGTCGGTGACATACAGGTGAAGCTAATAAAAGGGTGTTAAAAATATTAAAATTTCAATAATGCTTGTTTTATTGGTAATATTTGTAGTTTCGGAATTTTGAACTTTCGTGATTTCGAATAAAACCGGTTTTTTTGAGACAATTTATTTGAAGAGTATTACACTGGGGAATTAATTAAGTGAAAACTTTTATTTCATTGTGGCTGTTTTGAATCTGAAACCTGAAGGAAAAAGGTACAAACAGTTCTTATTTTTTAAACTAATTTCCGACCGATACCCGGGTTGTCAATTTGACTGTTTGTATTATAGGTATAATCAATGCTTGGTTATAGAGTCGGCGTCAAAAAACGTAGGTAAAAATATAACTAAATATATATATAACTAGTATAGTATATATATAACTAAAATAACTTTTCGGTTATAATGTTATAATTCACCCCAGAGACGGTTTGTGCATTTTACGCCTTTAGGTACGGAACCCTGAAAAAGTAATGTATTCTACCCTGCTATAGTGCCACAAAAAGGCGGGAAGATTCTGTGCACATATCTCAGCGATCGCACACAGCAACACGACGCCGTGCTCCTTGAACTGAACGACGAAATCACCAACATCAATGATGACGTCGATCAAAGGATGCGTAATATGATCGAGGTCCTGCGGGAAAACTTAACGGAATTGAATACGGAGCTAATGTTGTCCATCGAGCAAATGCACAATAAGGTATAAAATGAAAAACATTGTTCCGTTTTCTTATTTACCTATTGGTTATGTATTTACCTACACAAATCATTAAGGGGATGATCGACCAGCGAGCTTTACCGCGGTTTTATGACCCATCGGCATAGAAGTAGTAATAATATATAATAGCACGACTTAGAACAAGCGCCTATTCACCTGGACTTTCTGCTTGTTTTTGTTTTACTATTATATAATATTCCTACTTCTATGCCGAAGAGTCCTAAAACCGCGGTACAGCTCGCTGGTCGATAATCGGTCACCCCCCTCTAAATCATGAAAATTATATTGTTTTACTTAACTAATATAAACAAAAAAAAACTGACTTCAAAACTTTGTCTATATATATATATATCCAAACCGTCAAACCCTTTAAGAATTAAAGAGCATTAATGGCCGGCATAGGCCCTTAATATGAAATCGGTGCCAAGTCATTCACTACCTACATAATGAGTTCTATACTTGTTAAGTATAATAGTTGGTTATAATCTATAGATAGGTAGTACGTATAATAAAATCATAAACTTTCCGTCTCTACATTAACGGTTTGTTTGGTACGTGCATACTTAACGTAAAGCAACTCATTAGATTCAAAACTAATTACTTTAAAATATGAAGCTTTATTCTGAGTAAAATTTAGTTTATTTCATCAAAATCAACCCACAGAATACAAAGATATTCAATTTTTAATTTTAATTAAAAACTTGATACCACGCGGTGTAATTCGAAAACATTGTGGAATACAGACACATGCTGTTCTGAAACGCTCAATGTTTTCATGACAAAGATCCAAGTCTGTTAAACGTTTCAGAGCATCAAGAGCTCTGAAGCGCACGGCGTTATCAACGCATAATTGGTAATAATACTTAATAGCTTCTTGTGGTTAACTCACGGTGTCCTCTTTAGGGTGCAAAAGGTTGCACATTTTGGAACCTCATTGTTACTTGCTGTGTATACAAATGTTCTAAAAATTTCATTACCTACACACCGCGTATAGAAACGACCATCGTCCAATGTATCGGGTACCGAAAGAAGATTACTGTGCTGTCTTAGATTGTGACATGTAGGTATCTACCTACATACATACAAATATATACTGATGTATGTAGAAAATAATGTTAGTGTTATTGTAATCAATTAATTAAAGATAGCTTAGTAGGCCTTCTGTACGGCTACACCTTTTGTCTCCCTGAACCAAAAATACGTAGCTATGTTCGAGCGATTACGTAAAACTTATAAGAACCAGTAAATTGATTTTGATGAAACCACGATGAAACTTTCACTTTTAAATAGATGATAAATCATGATTAAACATGTAAAATGTATCATCACGCTGCTATTTTGAGGCGTGGAGCAATGAAAAAGGAAACGCACAAATTTGCAGTAAAGGCTTTACTTTCTGGGAGCATAATTAGGGGAACCTGTTGTGCCTTGACACCATTTGTACCTAGAGCCACTTATTTTTTTGAAATGTTCGCGCCTTTTTTCCGTCTCTTTGTCTACGGTATAGTGAACTCTGACAAGACTAATCAACATGAAGTTAGTTGCAGGCGGCCATTGCATCGAGTTCGCATGGGAGATCACTTTAACTTTTTCGATGCAAAAAAGTAAGATATTTAATATTTTTCATTTCTTTCATTACTTCTGTTATTTACTACATAAATTTTTAAAACCATTTGATATAAACAAGTACTTTAGTCAAGTTTAGAATGTAGTATGCTTATTTGAGTTAATAATAACCTCCATATTTACATGTGCGAATAAACATAAAAGGGTAGGGGTGTTGTACCTTGACCATAGTAAAACAGTTGTACGTTGGTCATATGGTCAAGGTACCTACATTCTAATGTATTCTTGTTAATTCTGTTTAGGAACGCACATACTTTTTATTTTGTTGTTTTTTATACAGGTGAAATAAAAAATAACACAAAATAAAAAACTTAAAATAGATAAGAAGGTAAAAGTACAGAAAATAAAAGAAGTTAAGAAAAAAATTTTAAAAGAAGAATCAGAAACATCAGAAGATGAAAACGAAAGCTTTTCTGTGCGAGATTCAGATGCTTGAGAAGGGTTTTCATCTTCTGAGGAAGAACCATTAAGCAATTATTTTGAGGGAAATAAAGAGAATAGACACGCAAACAATTTTGAAAATGGTGATTATGTTATTTTTATATACGAAGGTAAATACTTTGTTGGCCAAATAGTGTCTGTCAGTGAAGAGGGTGCTCTTATAAAATCCATGAAGAAGTCGCTTAAAAACTGGAAATGGCCAGAACAAGAAGATCTCAACTTATACCAATGGTTAGATATTAAGGAAAAAATAAGAAGTTCAAAAAAAATTAATTCCAAGAGAGAATATTACTCTGTTCCTGAAATGAATAAATACTCCAAGTTTATTGATTAATTAAGAAACGCTTAGTCCAAATATTAGTCAGTACGAAGAGAATAATGACGTGTTGCTAATGTGATTAAAATGTTTAAGTTAGGTGTTACGAAAAATACTGATTTTATTCATATATATTCTGTTAATTGATATGTCATAGATATTAGATAAGCTTATAAAGATATTTATAGAAGTGTTGAAGCTGGAAATAATAAAAATATTTGCTATTTGTTGAGAATATGGATTTTATTTGATGAGTTCTAACTATGACCAAGGTACAACATAGGTGGATCTAGGTACATCACTACTGTTGTACCTTGATCAACATTCCAAACTTTTTTTAATTTATGTAAAACCTGTAAAAAGGATGATCTATGCTTTTGTATAATTTATATTATGAACTACATTAGTTCGTCTAACAGCTAAAATTTGTTTAATCGCAATAGTTATAACCGCTTTTTTTCAAAAAATAGTTGAATGAAAAAGTGACCAAGGTACAACAGGTTCCCCTATACAACGTTTTTATGAAATATTAATAAATTGTTTTTAGGGTTCCGTATTTCAAAAGGAAAAAACGGGACCCTTATAGAATCACTTTGTTGTCCGTCTGTCCGTCCATCCGTCTGTCAAGACCCTTTATCTCGGGAACGTGTGGAAGTATCTAGTTGAAATTAAAATCATTTACTCAGATCTACAGTCCGTTCATGCTGTGAAAAAATTAAACTTCTAAGTTAACGTAAAAACAATACGGCTGTTTATGCCGCAAAAAACGTACCTATATTTCGACCGACATTCAAGGGAATCAAAATTTATAGGGTAGGTACTTTCCGTTGACCTAGAACTATGAAACTTGGTAAGGTCATACAGCATAAGCGAAGGGAAAAATATTAAAATCGTTCATTTGTTGTTATATCCCATAAAAAAATATTTTTTACTAAATGTTAAATAACCTGCGTTTTCGTGCCACCTGGCGGTAAGTAGCTGTCAATAAGTTATATAACAGTACCTACGGAGCCCTCAGACGCAAATCCGACTCGCACTTGGTCGGTTTTTTTTAATATCACAGCACTGGGAGAGCACTTATACGTAGGCCGCTAGATAACTTTTGTCGTACGCCTGATGGAAACAAGACAAAATTTGTTTGATGGTAGTATAATAAACTTCATTGCATTAGATTACTATTAGTTGACATTTGATACGCGTATAGTGCTTTCTCAAATTATGATAAAATTAATAAACCACTCAGAGTTTACGCGGCGTGATTTTCGGGTTATTATATTATATAACTTTCGTCGTGGTCTTACAAGTCAACAATTTTTTAAGGAAATGAGTAGTGTATTGCAAAATACTTACCCATCTTTAAGGACGATAGAAAGATGGTATTTACAATTCGAACGTGGAAACTTTAACCTAGAGGACGAGCCAAGATCCGGTAGGCCGACTGAAAGAACTAATGATAAATATATTCTTACTATCAAATATCTATTTGCGCAAGACCAATGAATTATATACTACAAGATAGCAAGTTTAACGACGATAAGTGCACCAACTTTTTACCATATTTTGCACAACGAATTAAAAATTAGAAAGGTTTGTTCACTCTGCATACCACATTCAATAAGCGATACTTTGAGGGAGCAGATAGTAAAGTGGTGCAAACAAATGCTTCCAAAATTCGATGACGGTCACTCTAGTGATATAGGTAAATTCAATCATTCAATTCAACAGCATCCTGGTGGATCAATGTTTGTCTTCCAATAGTTTTTGAAGCCATGAAAAATTTGCAACCTAAGTCAAGACTTGATACTTAATTCTTCCACCATGATAATATTCCAGCACATCGAGCCGGTCTTACAACCACCTTCTACCAATCTATATTAATAAAATTGAAGTGTCTGTCTGTCTGTCTGTTCCGGCTAATCTCCGAAACGGCTGAACCGATTGCAATGAAACTTTGCAGACGTACAGAAGGCATTACTGGGGGTGACATAGGCTACTTTTTGTTTGTCTGTCTGTCTATCTGTCTGTCTGTTTGAGCTGATCTCAGAAACGGCTGAACCGATTTCAATGAAACTTGGCAGACGTGCAGAAGTTATTATCAGAGGTGATATAGGCTGATTTTTGTTTGTCTGTCTGTCCGTCTGTCTGTTCGAGCTAATCTCCGAAACGGCTAAACCGATTTCAAGGAAACTTGGCAGACATGCAAAGGGCATAATCGGGGGTGACATAAGCTGTTTTTTGTATGTCTGTCTGCCAATCTGTCTATCTGTTCCGGCTAATCTCCGAAACGGCTAACGTGATTTCAATGAAACTTGGCAGACGTACAAAGGGTATTGTCGGGAGTGACATAGGTTGCTTTTTGTCTGTCTGTCTGTCCATCTGTCTGTCTGTTCGAGCTGATCTCCGAAACGGCTAAACCGATTTCAATGAAACTTGGCAGACATGCAGAGGGCATTATCGGGGGTGACATAGGCTACTTTTTGTCTGTCTGTCCGTCTGTCTGTCTGTTCCGGCTAATCTCCGAAACGGCTAACCTGATTTCAATGAAACTTTGCAGACGTACAGAGGGCATTACCGGGGATGACATAGGCTATCGTCTTGGTACTCACACTTAATGTTTTGACGAGATCTATGTGACCACTTGACCAAATTTTTAAATGCTTATATTTTCGAAACTATCAATCGCAGACCCATCCTGTTGGTACTCAAACATAATGTTTTGACGAAATCTATGTGACCACGTAACCAAATTTTTAAATGCTTATATTTTCGAAACCATTAATCGCAGACCTATCGTGTTAGTACTCAAACTTGATGTTTTGGCGAGATCTATGTGACCACGTGACCAAATTTTTAAAAGCTTATATTTTCGAAACCATCAATCACAAACCTATGATGTTTGTACTCAAACTTAATGTTTTGGCGAGATCTATGTGACCGCGTGACTAAATTTTTAAAAGCTGATATTTTCGAAACTATCAATCGCAGACCTATCGTGTTGGTACTTAAACATGATGTTTTGACGAGTTCTATGTGACCGCGTGACCAAATTTTTAAAAGCTTATATTTTCGAAACCATCAATCCCAGGCCCATCGTATTGGTACTCGAACTTGATGTTTTGGCGAGATCTATGTGACCACGTAACCAAATTTTTAAAAGCTTATATTTTCGAAACCATCAATCGCAGACCTATCGTATTGGTACTCAAACTTGATGTTTTGGCGAGATCTATGTGACCACGTGACCAAATTTTAAAAGCTTATATTTTCGAAACCATCAATCACAAACCTATGATGTTTGTACTCAAACTTAATGTTTTAGCGAGATCTATGTGACCGCGTGACTAAATTTTTAAAAGCTGATATTTTCGAAACTATCAATCGCAGACCCATCGTGCTGGTACTCAAACTTGATGTTTTGACGAGATCTATGTGACCACGTGATCAAATTTTTAAAAGCTTATATTTTTGAAACCATCAATCGCAGACCCATCGTGTTGGTACTCAAACATAATGTTTTGACGAGATCTATGTGACCACGTGATCAAATTTTTAAATGCTTATATTTTCGAAACTATCAATTGCAGACATATCGTGTTGGTACTCAAAGTTGACGTTTTGATGAGATCTATTTGACCACGTGACCACATTTTTAAATGCTTATATTTTCGAAACTATCAATCGCAGGCCTATCGTGTTGGTACTCAAACTTGATGTTTTGACGAGATCTATGTGACCACGTGATCCAATTTTTAAAAGCTTATATTTTTGAAACCATCAATCGCAGACCCATCGTGTTGGTACTCAAACATAATGTTTTGACGAGATCTATGTGACCACGTGACCAAATTTTTAAATGCTTATATTTTCGAAACTATCAATTGCAGACCTATCGTGTTGGTACTCAAACTTGACGTTTTGACGAGATCTATTTGACCACATGACCACATTTTTAAATGCTTATATTTTCGAAACTATCAATCGCAAGCCTATCGTGTTGGTACTCAAACTTGATATTTTGATGAGTTCTAAGTTTTCACTTCTATCTGCAGTCCCTATAACTGTCAACAAGTTTTTTGTCTGTCTGTCTGTTCCGACTAATCTCCGAAACGGCTGAACCGATTTCAATGAAACTTTGCAGAGATACAGAGGGCATTACCGGAGGTGAGACATAGGTTACTTTTTGTTTGTCTGTCTGTCTATATGTATGTTCGAGCTAAACTTTTAAAGATTTCAATGAAACGATGCAGACATTAAAAATAGGTTGTCAGGAATGATATAGGTAACTTTTCGTCCGTGTGGTTGTCTGTCTGTCTTTTTGTTCCGGCTAATCTCCAAAACGACTAAATAATTTCTATGAATCTTTGCAGACATAAAAACGGGGTTATCAAGAGTGACATAAGTTGGTTTTTGTCTGTGCGTTTGTTAGGGCTAGTCGTCAAAACGGCTAATCAGATTTTACTGTAATTTTGCGAACTTAAAGAGCGCGTTGTCAGGAGTGAAAATCATTTTTTTATGTACATATAAAAAACTGTAGTGTTTGTTAGTATGTCTGTCTGTTACGATTAATCTCCAAAACGGCTGACTCATTTTAGGACCGACTTTGGGGATAGCTATTCTTCATGCTAAAATAGCTAAATTGATTTTTACGAAATTAGATATAGAGATTTCTCAGGTAGTTAAGTTTCACAATGTTCTAGAAAGTGCTACAATGTTCTAGATCGTCGCGTTCCTGTACCTGTCCCGGTACAACTGTGTAGTCCACGCGAGCGAAGCCCGCGGGCGGAAAGCTAGTCTAAAATAAAATTACTCAGTCATCCTCCCTACAGTCCGGACTAAGCGCCAAGCGATTTTTTTTTTGTTTCTTAACGTAAAGAAGCACTTGAAAGGCGAAAACTTTCCAGAAACCCAGAGCTGCTAGGAGCGTTTGAAGACATTTGCGATCATGTTCCACAGTCGTTTGGGAACGAGACTTTTGCCATTTGGTTTGAGCGTATGAAGGCTTGTATAGCTGCCGATGGCAATTACTTCAAAAAAAAAAAGAAAATACTCTGTAAGCACGACAAAACTTACCTAGCGACCTACGTATCTATCCAAGGTGATCGTCGACCCTGAACAGCCTGAACTCTCTCTTGTTTTCTTCGTTCTCTAATATTTGAATTTGTAACTTTTTTTTCTGGCTTCCAGCCAGTCGGATGCTTGTTTCACATTTCATCTGCCTGCCAGTGTGTGTTGGTGCGCAGTGATGTATAATCGTTACAATATCTACAGGAGCTGAACGTAACTGAGACGGAAATGGTAATAGGAGATATACGTAAGCGTGCTGAAGAAGAGCATGTACAGGCTGTCCAGCAAATCGCGCAGTTACGTCGCGAGATGCTGGACCTAGAACAAGAGCGCGCCAACCGGGTACAGCGCGTCTTTTGCAAGCACTACCGCCGACTCGCCACAATCCGCCACCGTGAGCCAGACGTGCTCCAACAGGATTATAACGTATGCTACAATGTAAGGCCAAAGTATTTATTAAATACAAGAACATCAATCCAACAACATAAACTTACATTACTACTTATAGATCGGTTGTGACCATAGCTAAATATTTTAAACGTGAGAAAACACGTTATGACTTCGGTCACGCTCGTGTTTTCGTGAATTTTCGGACCCAGGAAGTCATATAGCTATCTCTATTTAACGTCATTCATATATTACGTTTTCTCTTTGACACAAACTCGTTTATGAATACTTACCACAAAACGCAGATAGCGTAAGTATTATTACCTACCTATATGTCAGCCTTCGTGTCAATCACAGACGAAGCACAGATATTGTTCTGTAACACAGAGCTCATTGCCTTACAGAAAAATAAGTCTCCTGGTGGGTTTGTTAGATTTTTTAAATTGGGACCAACGCAAATTTCCTCGATCCACACACGTTGGACTAGTAGCATTGGGGGTCAAGGTTGGACCGGCCGACACGACATGACAAAAGTGGTCGCTGGCATTCTAGGTTGTGTCGAAGTCGAACTGTATATTTTCTGACGGTCCGTCACAAGTATTAGCGCTCCATGTGCAACTACGGTGATACCGCATTCATGTAACAATATATCTATGCAACTAAGTAGTTATAGGTATCTACTATCTCTACAATTGGAAGGAAGTCTTTGAATTTAGACGACTTACTATTTTTCTTTTTACGATTTTTTTTCGTTGTATAATGAAAATACAAACAAATCAAACAGGAGGTGAACGACCAACTTGCAATCAATTCTCATTCATGCTCTAAGCTGGCGGGACAGCTGCGTGGCCAGGCAGACGAGGACTTGAAAGAGATTCGATTTGAACTGGAGAAAATAATGCAATCCCTCGTTACTAATCCTAGGTATATTATCAGATTATTTGCCATTTTCTTGCTGCTTCTTCAATAAGTGTTGCTTGCTCCATTTAAAATGTAGACAATTTTTAGTCGATAGCTTTCGACTGAAAAGTTGGATTCGATTCTAATCTTCGATTAGAGATTACGTGTATTTACGAAAACATATCTTAAGGCGTCAGAAGTGGTAATGGGCCTTTGCATTTGCCATAGAGCCGATAACCGATGGGTTAGACGAGTTCTTGAGTGGAACCGGGTAGCGAAGCGTTAGACGCCCCCTTGGCCAGGTGGACAGATGACCTGAAGCATCATACCGGGGGTAGTTGGATGCGAAAGGCGGAGGACCGTATGTGGTGGCGAGTCTTCAGAGAGGCCTATGTCCTGTAGCGGAGAGACACGGACTGATGATGATGATGAATGATGATTGATTTTTTTTAAATAAAAGTTTTTTCTGTATACATTTTTTGATGAATGTTTTGTATTTACATGTCTTCCAGATTATACTGTTACGATCGTCAAAAGGATAAGCAAACACCTATCAATAAAACGACAATTATTACTTCTAGGCTTCCCGGAGTAAGTATGAAGAATAAACATTATATTTATTAGGTATACAAAATATAAAAGTAAAAATTAATCACTTATTGCAATTTGTCAGCAAGGTGACGCAACATCGAACGTTTTGCGGGAAATACAAAGTTTAAGTGAGTAATTGTATCATAGTCTTTCAATTACTTGTATTTTAATAATTCAACTATAATAAAACTCAAATAGCGTGACACTAAAGTAGTATAGTCTTTACGTATGCCGCCCGACAGAAAGCCATAGATTAGTAGTAGTGTAGAAATTAACGTGTAAGAAAGAAGAAGATAAATGTTTTATTGGCGCACATCACATTACAATTAAAAGCAGTACTTGCATAAAGAAAGTGTTATGTAATGTGCCAGTGTTTTTGTTTTGGCATAAGGTAGGCATCTCGACACTTGTTTTTCCGTGGGAACTATTATGGCTGAAGGAACGCCACCAGTCCACGCGATCAATCTAAAAACATGGATCTTTATGTGTTCGCGCATGCATTTTAAGTAGGTATGAATATGCATGTAAGTAGTGTGTATAAAATATAGTATGATAGGAAATATGACTGCTGTTGAACAACGAGCTAAATGGCAATGGGGGCTGAGGTGCGGAGGACGTAATCGCTCTCTTTTTGCCTCTGTCAACCCCGTGTAAAGTGTATTTTAAGCGCTGTCGATACCATACTGAAAACCTTTGGTACTGTCACAAGTTAATTGTTCAAATATGACCGCTTGGCCTAGTGGGTAGCGACCCTGCTTACGAAGCTGGGGGCCAAGGGTTCGAATCCCAGGTCGGGTCAGTATTTATATGATGAATATTGATACTGGTACCGGGTCTTGGTTGTTGTTATATGTATGCGGTGTCTTCGCTTGGTACCCAAAACACAAACTAATGCTTAGTTTGAGGCCTAGACGTTGTTGTGATGTACACGTTATTATTATTATTATTATTATTATGTATTTCATTAAAATTAGTTAATTAGTTGAGATATCGAAAAAAGAGAAATAATCAGAGTCAAGCAAACAACACTAAAATTGTTTGAAGTAAAACAATCAATTTGAATGGTCATTTGACCCTGCAAATTCTGGTGTGTCTCAACATACTATTGGTAATATTAAACGCGAATCACATTTTGCATATGATCATTATTTTATTTTAACCTCTGAACGTCCATTGTCAAATCGGCCTAAATCTCCACATCAGCTTGCCACCTTTTCCAAGTCATTAAGTTCATCTAGTGGAGAGCCGTTCCAAGCTTCAGATGTTTGCGTGTGAAAGTTATAATTTCAGGCTGACGAGGAAAGCTACAGCACTCCTCAACGGTTAAGAGCAAAAACATAAACTAAAAAGTTAAAAATAAAGTTTTCAATTTAAAGAAAAGAACATTAATAGGCGGCATATATGTATAGTTAATGAAGTCTGTGCCAACTCAGACACTTTGAATGGGTACTTACCAGGTAATAACAATCAAAACAATGATATATTTATACGTATAACAATAACAAATCTAGAACAAAATTTATAGTGAATGACTTATCACCGACTTCATTAACTATATGCCGCCTATTAATGCTCCTTTCTTTAAAGTGGAAATTTTATTTGTAACTTTTTAGTTTATGTTTTCGTTTATAGTACGTTGAGCGGCTCTGACGTTTTTAATGAGGTCAACATTTTAGGGAGAGATTGAAGATTTGTACGTTGGTGTACTTACCTACAGGGAAAAGGTCGAAAAGGGAGAAGGCAATAAAAAAGAGATAAGATTCAGATGGCGGGATTTTGTTACAATTGTTGTTTTCCATTGACGAAGGAAAACACCGGTTTCTATAGATTTACTCTCTAAACCGGTCGGTATTTACTGTTAACGAGCGTGGCATTGTAAGCAAAATCATAATCTAGTGTAAATCGGTCAACGCTTAGTGCATTAGTTCGATTATTCATAGAAACACGTCATAAACGGGTTTTAGCGAGAACACTACAGAGCTAAATCTATTAAACTTCAGTTTATCAATATCAATATTTCTCAATAGAAGTATCAGCATCATTGCTTTCAGGAATGTTTAAAAAATGTTCATTTATGGTATCCGGCTTATTTAGTCCTTTATGTAGAAAGAAAGTTCGAAGTATTTTTTTTTTAAAGTAATGTGTTTTTGATGGGTTTCCATAGAATGAGAGGGTTTTTATGTGTTGTTTTACTGGTTGAAGTATGTGGATTTTATACTGTATGGCTGATTTCACATTGGCGTGTAACAACCCTCTGTAATAGACACATTAATAATAATAATAATAATAATATAATAATAATAATAATACATGGGACTTAATTAAAAAATGGTTTAATTAATGCTAAACCACGGTGTACGGGGACGGTATGCCGTACCGATCGTCAGTTTAATGCCATTTATGCTAAAATATACTTAGTCACATCAGTAAGCATGAGACGATGGCTGATAAGGCATGCTTTAGTACCTGATATAAAATCCGACCTTGCCTCATCGGGAGCGGACTAAAACCGGCCCCGGGACGTGGCGCGAACGATAGCCAGGAAGCGCAGGCGCACTTCCTTTCTTCGTTAGCCTTTTTGATAAATACCAGATATAGATAGCCATAATCTACATCTTGCCGATCTAAATGCTATCCATAGTCAGCTTCTTGAAATTCTTCGTGTCTTGTGCCGAGAGATCCGAGATTTAATAGACTAATTGACAGTTTTCTGTATTTTAAGAATTGAATAATCGAATTGCTAATGAATATTCGTACTGTGCGGAGACATCGGAGTACATAGTTTCTATGATATCAATCTATATTAATGTACCTATACTCCTATAGAATCTGAAAAGCAGGAAAAATCTGATATTTGAAGTCGTATAATTGAATTAACAATACAAAATAGTGTATAGTATAGGTAAATTAAAGAATTATCGTTTCTGGAAGAGTAAAAACGGATTTATACGAAATAAAACGAAATTATGGCAGTGTCACTGAACTTATGCGTCCCGTTAGTTGGCTTTTACGATAAGTACTTAAAATAATATATTGTAAGAGCCTCATTTCTACTTCGCATATTCTAAATATCTTTAAAATATTCTATATAGAGATTTGGGTGCCAAGATTGCTAGAACTGTACCGATCGACGGTGACGAAGCTGTTCTCAGACATTTACAACAAAATGGATTCTCTGCACCAAGATCTTCAAGATCAGAACTGTTTAAATGGCGAAAAAAAAGCTGTCAAGTAATTATACCTATTAGCATTTATAACGGGTCAAAAATTATACAATGTATTAATAATTTGTTCCCATTGCGACCTGGGTGACGTAGTAATATGTCTATATGTTTGATAAAATTAAACTATTTATAAGTTCAAGAAAGAAAGGTTCTTACTAAAAAAAGATTTGTTTTAAATATCGTGATTTGAATAAATCGGATAGAACAACGTATATAGTTTATTTCATTTATTTAAATTTTAATTTTTTAGTATAAGATTTTGTTTTTAATTAATTTACATCTTTATTCTTTGGTTAAATTATCAGCAATTTATTCTGAATAACATGATTTTAAAAAATATATATAATTCTAAACCTATGCCCAGATTCCAATACGGATACTAAAAATGGGACAAATATATGCAAAAGTTTTGGAATACATTAATTAAACCTTTCAAATTATTATCTGAGGTATTAATAATAAGTGTATTCAGTTTTCAGGACTTGCAGCAGACAGTCGAAATCGTATCTGGTCACCTACAAAGAATTATAAAAAAGTTTTCCAATTCTGAATCAGAAAAGATGGTCACGGCATATACGCATGGGCTTAGTTTACAGGTGTGACCATAGTTTGCCTTAGCACTAATTTCGAAATTATATTTACATTTACAAATGTATGAGATGGAGATATGAAAATAATGCAAAGTCCTAATAAGTGAAGCGAAGTCGACGAATTACAAAAATTCTCCCTGGCCACTCATTGACAGCTCAGTTTACAGCGCGCTAGCTGTTTATACTTTGTTACATTTTATTGTCTAATGTTTCTACTTTCACTCCAGTTTATTTAAAACCTCTTGGAGTTGGATCGTTTTAAAGATTACTTGGTCGTGATATACCGAGCGCAGCGAACCTGTTTCAAATTTATAAGGCCGTGGGGTCGTGGCTCGAATTCGGGCGTGCACCAATGAATTTTTCTGATTTAAGTACGTAACTATCACTGACTACGTGCCTCGGAGAGCACGTTAGACAGTCGGTCCCGGCTACTGTCAATAGATGGCGGTCGTTACAATCCACCAACCCGCAATGAAACAGCGTGGTGAATTTAAGCTCCAAACCTCCTCTCCCTGGGGGGAGATCTGAGCCTCTACATTGGGGTGTAATGGGCTAATGGAATGTAATGGAAAGGATTACTTTAGTTACGATATTTTGCACAAGTTTCGTCCGTTTACGTAATTAATATCATTGAGTTTAAAACAGGTAAATCTCCTAACACTTTTTGGAGTATTGAAAGACCTTTATGAAATGCTGCACGATGCTGGCCACCTTTGGGAAGAACACATCAAGAGATTTGGACACGCCCAGAAAATTACCTTAGTTGCGGTCGAGGACCTTATCGCAAGTCACGACGCGACGGAACTGGTAAATATTTCTATTTAGTTAAATGAACTATATAAAATTAGTAATTCAAATATATAACTTTTGATCATTTCGTCGACTTGCTTGAAAAATAGGTTAAACGAATTACTTATAGGTATATGTTTAAAAATTATGGCTGTTTTATAATCACAGGTTCTTCTTATTTGAGACATTATTGTATCCTTGGAGGAAATACCACACTATATCTGATAATGATATGAAATATAACCTCTTGTTTAGAATAGTTATGACAACTTTGACATAGGTACCTACAATGATTTATTCTAACTTAGCCTATTCTATAAAAATATGAATGGTTATGTTCAGGCGCACGAGATCACGTTCAACATAGAAGTGGAGCAGATACGGCAGTGTCAAGATTTGACCCTACTTCAGCAGCACAATAGCTCGTTACTTCGCATTCTCGATGACAACAAGCAAATGTAGCTATTCAAATTATTTATTACACAAACATACACATACATAGTTCGAATCCGGGCGTGTACCAATTAATTTTTCTGACTTAAGTACACAATATCACTGACACCGTGCTTCGGAGGGCACGTTAAGCAGTCGGTCCCGGACGCTGTCAGTAGATGGCGGTCGTTACAGTTCCTAACCCACAGTGGAGCAGCGTGGTGGACTTAAGGTCCAAGCCCCCCTCCTCATCCTGGGGGAGGCCTAAGCCCCTGCAGTGGGGTGAAAATGGGCTGATGATGATGACACATACATAGTTAGTTATTATCATTAGTATTTTCTTCGCTGTAATTTATTTTTTTATTTTTATAACGTATACATGAACAACAACGCCTAGGCCCCAAACTAAGCATTAGCTTGTGTTTCGGGTACCAAGCGAAGGCACCACATACATATAACAACCAAGTCCCGGTACCAGTATCTATATTCATCATATAAATACTGACCCGACCTGGGATTCGAACCCGGGACCTCTAGCCTCGTAGGCAGGGTCGCTACCCACTAGGCTAAGCGGTCGTCATTAGTTTAGTATATCTAGTTAAACTAGTGACAAATGTTTGAACACAATTATGACATTATTGTATTACCTATCTCAGATGTAATATAATCTAGGGCAAATTAACTATCTGTAAAGCTACGCTTAGGTATTGTAACTGCACTGTACAAGATGAAAAAGTGAAAAATATACTATATACGTATATGGATTGATTATTTTGTCTGTTTATAAGAAAACCAGCTATTTTCCACATAAGTTGCTCGCCATTTAGTTGTCAGAATTCTCCGTTTAACAAACAACAGCGGTGTATTTGTTTCTGAGCCAAACGATTTAAAATATAGATAACTTTTTAGCAAATTTAATTTAGTTTTCAGCAATATATAACACTTAATAACGTTTCATACATTAAAGTGCAGAAAATAGGTTAAGATGCACGCGCGAGTGGCGGCCGCCACCCTGCGGGACCCCACACGAAAATCGCTTGCTACTCGGTAGTTTTTCGCGGATTTTGCCTTGCTATTTACGGATTTTGCCTTGCTATTTACGGAGCTATGTGCTATAGTTTGACGGAAACTGTACCGCGCCTTAGTTACGTGCGCGGCGCGGAGGGAGGCAGATCTGCTTTGTCAGCCTGTCGTCAACGCTTAGGAGTTGCCTTCCCTCCTCGCCGCGCACATACCTATGGCGCGGTACAGCGTTTTCGGTTAAACTATAGTACGATAAAACAATGTTACTGTTGGTCGGTTTTTCTGATGAAATAGCAGCAGTCACTTTACTCATTCGTGTCGCGAGTAGGTTGCTGCACGTGTTGGACGACGATTATCTCTTGATACTCTTATAATACCTCAGAAGAAAACTAAAAATCAATGATAATGTCGAAGACATTTTTATTAGATTTAACAATGTAGCGTCCGTGTACTGTTCGCGATAGCGAGATCTAGGCTGCGCTGCGAATATTCAGTGCATGCGCACCGAATAAACACAGATAGGGATAGAGTGTGTTATATGTAACATACTTTAAATTAAGTAATATCTATTTATATAGCATTTGTAAGTGCCATTGCATAGTTTTTAAATAAAAGGTGGCTTTTTGCTCAGAATAGAGAACAAACCAGAAGTCGCGCTCAATTATGATTACACACCCTGCACTGTGTCCAAAAACATTACGTACGTCCCGCACCTGCCCCATTTCCCACCCGCGTAATACTGCTAGCTCCGGAGAGGTTTCCTACTTTTTGGAATAATCTCAAAGTCGAGAAAAAGGTAAATTATGAAAATATTAACAGATATATTTAGGCCGCGTTTATATGACACAAATTATATCTTGCGGGGCAGCCGCGCGGTCGCCGCATATTTGTGTTCATTCATAGCAAGTTTTAACTATATTAAGTACTAGGCCACAACTCATAACACTCAAATTTCCTTCAGGCGCCAGGTGTTTACTTGAGTTCAATGAGTTTTTTGGTATAATATAATTATAGAAAGGAAGTAGCGTGACTTTCTCACACAAGTGTTCTTCATTTAATAGAAAGTTACTCACTACCACATGAAATGCACACGTACCATTTTTGTTAAATAAAGGAAATAAACATTGTTTTTATACCTATTACACAGGGACACAAGAAAACTGCTTTCCTTATAATATTGCCCTGTAAGGGTGTCTTGGAAATTAAGTCTCACAATAATATCTACGGCCTTCAGGGGATGCCCTATTTTTTTTTTTTGAAGGCCGTGATGGATTATAGAAAAATTGGCAGAAAATTAATGAAAACGCGAGAGTAATTCGAAACAGAGTCAATGCTACAAAACTTTTTCACAACAAGTCATCACGATGTTATTTCAGATAGAAATAAGAGCAAGTACTAGTCTGAGAGGAAACAAGTCTTGAAAATACTAAAGTATTTTGATTCCCATTTTGCGGCCTATCATCGAGTACAAAGGTCGTACCCTGGACCGCCCCGTCCAGCTCGACCCTTACGTACATATACCACAGGCGTGTAAGATAAGAGGTGAATGGATGATACGTTCGAACGCTAAGATTTCACTTTCAACCATGCAACGATCTCATGACCTCTACCGAGCAAGTGCTATTGGCGGCAGAATTGCCCGTTCCGTGTAGGTATTGGGTTGTCAAGCGATATGCCTGTGACGAAAAGCGATGTGATTAGTCGCGCCCGTTGCACCACAAAAATTTGTTCAACTGGAGTGCATTGTAAGAGTTTATATCATCAGTCTAACCTCTTACACGTCCGTAATCTATCTGTGACCGTCTATGGTAGCTGTTACACTAAGTCGAAATGGAAACTAAATAACTTTTGTTTGTAGGTATTTGGACCACAACAAAGACGAATTGGCACGACTTGAGGAAATCATGACTCTGCCATTCACTCTGGGGAAATACTTACTCGCCGAATTCAAATGTTTTTTTATTAAGTAAGAAGTTTTCCGTTCTTTAGACATATTTTATACTATTCAAATTTTTAGAAAGAAAATATTCCAAAGTTGTAAATAGTACTTACTATATTGGAAATGTCAATTGAAAAAAATTAAATAATCTACATAAAGAGAGGACTCCAGCTCTCACATAATTAGATCTTAGCTGAAGGCTGCAAGGAAAATGGCATGATGGCTATTTAGAACTGCCAACACGCCCAGGAGCTAGGGAGTCTTTCCACATGCTCTCTACACGTTTAATGCAATCAAAGATAGATTTGGGTCAATTGTAAAATTAGAAATAATGGTGATGGCTGTGAAAGATGATGAATAAACGTAATTATTGCGACTGATTAAAATATAATTTGATTAAAAGCTAATAACACGTCGCAGAGTAAGTCAGTGCTAAAGGCACCTGTCGGCAGCAAGGAGACTTGCTGCTGCCACATGCGTTTATCATTCTGCGTGATCACAATATGTCAGTATGCGTAAGAGACCAATATATGTCACTATGCGTAAAAACCTATAAAACTATATATTTTCTTAAGTACATAGGGTACTTGTGTATAAAAAAACTTCATTTACTGCATAAAATGAAGAATTTGCTTCTTATTTCAAAATAATATAACAGAGAAGAAATGGCATTTGGAGAAAACATAGGTAAAAAATATTTATCCAAACAAATCAGTTTTAGGGACTTACAGTACTTACTGTTATTGGGTTGTCAAAAAACGTAATCAAATCCTAAATGGTACCCTTGTGAGGCCATGTCAAGTCGTTAATCAATAATGCTGAATATTAAGTCCCTACAGACCCTACGATCTTTAAATAGCAGTAGGTATAATCAAGATAGAGCGTCTCCTTCGAACGCATCGAAAGCATCAGACTCAGTGATTGGACAGATTATAATTACCTACGGCATTATCATTATTTTAACAATTTTGTTTTAAATTACACATGAAATGTTATTACCGAATTTTTGTTTTCTTTTCCAGTGTGAATTTTACATGTTGGTTACACAAAATTCTATTTCACAGTAAATAATTCAAAACACGAATTGGCGTAACTATATCTGCGGCGTATATTTTTTCGCTCACATTTTTATGGTCCCGATTCGGTATCTTTAAGTACGTCGATATGTGCAGGATACATTTTTTTTATGTGCAATGTGCAATACGCGAAATAATGTGCTGCCACAATATTCCAGGTATCCACGGGCGATTACCGAAAAATCACCAAGTATGTCTAAAGA
This sequence comes from Luffia ferchaultella, assembly GCA_949709985.1. Lineage (NCBI taxonomy): Eukaryota > Metazoa > Arthropoda > Insecta > Lepidoptera > Psychidae > Luffia > Luffia ferchaultella. The sequence goes on along the minus strand of OX453242.1, from coordinate 13,897,337 downwards.
AGCTTCACACGTATCTGAGAGTCAGCTGCTATCGCCTGATCTGCCGATTCCGGCTTCACGCACTAGGGCCAGGTTTGTGTTAGATTTTAATCAAGGCGCAGGCAGACGAGCTGTAACTAGACGACAGATAGTCTAAGGACTAGCGCTAACTATCGATTGTTACACGACTAAACTATTGAGTCGAGTTGTGTGCGCTTCGCGATTTCACCACGATCAAACAGTTTAGTTGATGTTGGTGCGCGCACATGATCGATCGTCTAGCGTCGACAGTCGATCAGAATGCTCAATAGAAAATGCCAAATAAAAAATAAAGTTTGCGCTTTACTTATAAATGAAGAAAATAATAAAATAAAAAAGAAATACTGAGTTTATCCTATATTAAGTTAAAGATTATTCAAGGGGAAATTTCACACACTACGCTCCGAGTTGCGAAATTATCCAGACACGTTTTTTAAGTATTATCGGCTAAGTGAACCTAGTTTTAACAAAATTGTAATAAACCCCGTCATAGCGAAAACCGAACACAAATCTTCTGTGCAAACTTCAGCAGGCAATCATAGAATTCATAGATGATAGGCAATTCACGCGCTTCGACTATTAGTCGATGGTCTGCGCTCTTCAATATACGGCCGTGAACATAAAGTTGTGATTGAAAATTTATTTATGAATTTTCTGTTGAGCTACGATCGTGTCGATAGTGCGCGCTTTCTCATAATAATATAAGCCCGTAGTGTTTTGATACACAATTAAACTGTTGATTGATTAAAAATCGATAGTTAGCGCTAACCCTAAGTGATCGGATCCTTTGAAAAACGATTCGAGACGTTGAGTTAGTAAGAAGTTCCTGAGGGAATTTTAACTATATGTCATGCGTGGGGAACGTACGACGACACAGCCATGATGCAGTATAAAAGCATTCACAGCATGAAATCATAAACCGGAAATAGCTATCTAGTTAAAAAATACTTAATGATAACGAAAAGAATATGCTCAGACCAACAATGTGATGAATACTAATATAATCATAACGTAAACATCACAACAACATCTAGGCCCCAAACTAAGCATTAGCTTGTGTTTTGGGTGCCAAGCGAAGACACCCCACATTAAGACACTACATACATATAACGACCAAGACCCAGTACCAGTATGTATCAATATTCATCATTTAAATACTCACCTGACCTAGATAGATTTAAAAGTAGATACAAAATTGAATGTTTTAGAAATAATTTTTGAGTTTGAATTTAATCGAGGCCTCTATTGACTTGCAGAAAGACAGATCAATTTGTGATCTGTCAATTGGTGGTCCACAATTCATTAATAATGAGAATAGCTTTCTATTAGCGCGTTGTTGCAGAAACGTAAAGAGCGCACTGAATTGAAATTTTTTTTATAATTTTTCAATAGTTTCATTTGACGTGAAATGTTTAGAAGTATTATGATATATTTGTGGTTTTATATTCTTAGTTGTCTTTTCTAATTCTTTCCAAACTATGTACCGATATAGGACAGCGAATGCTGCTCATATGCGGGACGCTTCACAACTCCGGACTGTCCTATTGCGGAACTGTCTCACGAAATACGGTCTGTCTGTTTACTTTAAGATAGTAAGATGACGAGCACTGAAATGAAACAAAAATGAAATAATCTATGAAACAGTTGAATATAAAAGAAAGGCAATCCCTCATTTTGAAGTTATATCTGTGGCATTTCGGAAATAACGACTTTCTGCTTTCTGTAGTAAATCTCGACGGTGTAGTTTTACGTAGGATAACCAGTCATTCCATAGAGATCAGATGGACACCGGGGAAAGCGATACAAAACGGCGGAAAGCAAAACAAATTTTTTCGTGCGAGTAACTTCCGATATGAGAGTAGGTATTGTAATAATTGGTAGGAAAGTGGACTGAATAAATGTAGCATATAATGAACATGAAAGGGTGAATTGATAATGATTACCTACTACTAAGGAGCTACATTGCTATGCAGCGAACATACTGTTACGTGTTAGGGTTCGAATAATTTGGAAAGAAAGACCTGCTGACTCTTTTGAAGAATTTATTCACTAACACTAGGTCCAACACAAAGCACTAAGTCCAAACACTAAGCACTAACGATGCTCCTAGATCGCAGCCAAGTCGTAGATTTCACTTGTATCACTAGTTTCGCTTCGAAGTCGCGTCGAAAGTAGCCCAAAACTGAACTGGAACTGCTCGCCTTCCTGCGGCTATTTATATAGGTCGCAACGAACTCGAGAACATTCCAGAAATCACTACACTCGCACGAACGTAATCGAACAGTTTGGGATAATTCCATAACATTCTTTCCTCTACCGCCATCTAGTATTGAGTAGGGGTTTCGTGTTGTCCTTGTTGTAAAACCCTTCTACAAAGTGGTTTTACTGGTGGACGCTAGATGGCGGTCATTACTCTGTCCGTTCGTAACAATAAATTTTTTTTTCGAAGTTAAAACCTTCGTTATCAAACTATATGTATCTTCAGAAAAGTCTATTCTAATATTTCTTGCATTTGACGTATCTTGTAGTACATCAACGTTGTGTTTTACGATTGCACTAAAAAGCTTTATAATCCTTTGTCGTTACCAGTTCCGCGGAACATCCCGATAAGAAAAGTTTAATGGCAATGGCACCACCTCTAGACCCAGGGCAGACATGGCACTCTATCGAGGGCACAGCAAATGGGATGTATAGCGATATGCCATCCATTCCTGAAGGGCTTATTTCGCGCGCTTTGCTCCAGACAGAACTGCAAATTACTGGTTTACATTTGTGGAGGAACAGGTTATGAGTATTTAATATAGTTGCTTATAAGATACACGTATCAAATTAACCTTATTTAGTTTCGTTTGTATAATTATTAGTTCATAATTATACAAACGAAAATTCAATATAAGATGCATTAGACATACTTATTGAAAGTCACGATGTATTTATAGTCCGTATATAGTTTCATTCGTATGTGACATAGAGTAAATTAAATTGACAGCAGTCTTTGATTTTAATTAATAGAGACGTTAATGTCAGTTCACAGTATCGAAATGACATTTCGCATTTCCGGGGGGTTGAATGAAGTTGAAACTGACGCGCGGGGATTTCTCGGGGGTGAAGAGCGGCGCGCGGAGAGCTTGCGCACTGAAACTCGGACTAAAATTCGCCATCTTACACCAGCTAGCTATAGTATGAGTGGTTAGACGGTAAACGTAGTCATAAATGTCTGTTCGCAGTATCGAAGTGACATTTCGCATTTTCGGGGATTTGAAACCGGCGCGCGGGGGTTTCTCAGGAGTGAAGAGCGGCGCGCGGGGATCTTGCGCATTGAAACTCGGACTAAAATTTGCTATTATACACCAGCTAGCTATGGTATGAGTGGTTAGACGGTAAACGCAGAAGAGGGCTTCTAGTCTTTATGGTATGTGAGGCTATTTATGTGAAATCTATTAATTCTTTCATTTAAAACTTGACAATAAGTGTTTGAGCTGTTTTTAAGTATTATTTGACATCGGGATTCATTACAAATATCTAATTATTATCTTCTCGAACTTTATTAATTTTGGAACATTAATGTGTCTACTACCGCACACGAACTACACCACAATCTCAGTTTGCAACGTAATTATGTTGTATATTTTTTGGTAGCTTCCTTAAGGCTTTAGAGGCAAAAACCCCAGAAATACACGAGCTATTGACGCGACAGGCGCGGAATTGGGTCGAGGAACGCGCCGCTGTTTTAAAGATGAGGAACTCTATGAAGGTAATCTCAAAAATAGTTATATAAAACTGCATTAACTCCTTTAAGGTTTCACCTCTTTTCAAAACCGATTCAAATTATCTGTATGGAACGTATAAAAAAAAAATAAACAAACCCATTTTGGGTTTTACTCTTTTCAAAGCGGATTAAAATTATTTATACTTGTAGAGAGTGTATTAACTCATTTTATAGGTTCCACCTCTTTCAAAACTGATTTAAATTATCTCTATGGATGGTCTATTAACTCATTTTAGTTCCACCTGTTTTCGAAACGGATTCAAATTATCTATTTGGAGAGTTTATTTTTTTGAACTCTTTTCAAAACTGAATTAAATTATCTGTATGGATGGTGTATTAACTCATTTTAAGTATTACTTTCATTCAAAATGGATTCAAATTATCTATGCAAACTCATTTTATGTTCCATCTCTTTTGAAAACGGATTTTAACTGTCTATATGGAAAGTGTAGTTTGACTATATGGAGTATGGGGAGCACCTATCTAGGATGGAGAGTGGAGTTTGAGATAGTCTTAACCCTCTTAATTATAAACTGTCCAGTTTAGTTAAAATATGTTTTGTCCTTATCTTTTGATTGTGCCACTTGGGCTGGTCTAAGTATTTGAACTGGACGGTAATGTATTTTATTACCTTCAGATGATGACACACAGCGTGCGCACAGAGCGTGTCTGCGCCGCTGTCGAGTTACGCCGCACCGAGCTCTTTCAACAGGATCAGCAGCTAAACACGCATTTACAAGTTAATAATTTGTTATTTAAAGATATTATCTAACAGAAAATTTTAAAAGTATTTAAACATTTCACATAATTAGTACTAAATCTTGTACGAGCTTTCCGCCCGTGAATTCGCCCGTGTGAACTACACATTAGTAGCGTGAGCTCTATAGGAACATTCCAGTTTAGCCGTGAAAAGGCAACAAACATATATAGACACGTTTTCTGTCGTAAAAAGTAGGCTAATCTTCTTTCTCGGGGTTTAATATGCCGTCGACATCTAGGCAATATCATCAAAATTGGTCCAAGTGACAACATTATTTTTGTACAAAGTTTCAGAAATATCGGTTCTGCTGTTTTGGAGATGACGGAACAGACAGACATACAAATACTACGATTTTGTCTATATAGCCTACAAACCTTCCTCAACAATAGGGCTATCAAATACAAAAATAATTTTTGAATTCTGATTGGTAGCTCCAGAGATTAGAGCGTTCAAACAAACAAATAAACGAACGGACGAACAAACAAACTCTTCAGCTTTATATATTAGTATGAATCATAATCATAATATTAGTATGATAGCGTCCAGTCGACGCTATCATACTCGTATAGTTGACAGTATTTAAGTATTTATGACACATATTTTAATATCAATTTAACTTTTGGCATTCCTTTTCCATATAAACTTTAACTATGCCAAATCTCACACTCCTCCTTACCCGCAATATGCTTTATAAGGGTTGTAAAGTTTTCTCTTCACGTATTAATATACTATAGATTATCAAATCAAACGGTTTTATTTTCTGTAATAGTAACAAATTTTTGAAAAAATGGGAATATGCAGTTGTTGTTTTCTCAAAAATCGAGCTCATGATTTCTTTCAACACTTTTCACTATTTCTCTTAGTACTTATGGGATTTTTCCATACAGTTCCTTTTCAAACACTCACCTGTATATGAATTTTAGCTTTTTGCACTCCTACTCCACATAAACTAACTATGCCGCATATCACACACCGCCATGCCACTTCGCGTAGTAATGTGCTCAAAAAGCTGAAAGAGGTCTAGAGCTTTTTCTTCACGTATTAATATCATAGATTAGATACAGTTTTATTATGTATAGATTAGTAATTGTACTACTTAGCACCAATAGAACGCATTCAAAAAATATTCAAAGGGACAAGAACCAGAAACTTACCTTCCAGCATCACTGACATTGACTTTATTTTTTAGGGATGCGCATCCGTTAAGCAATGGTGTCCAAACATTGAGTGTTTAAAAATTATTATCATCGTAATTTACTGATGTTACGTAACTATTCAGGCGATGACCAAGCTAGTTGAAGATATAATTTTGGAAGCGAATACATTCCTGAGCTTGGATTCACCAAAGCTGTATCCTTTGTGTCAAAAGGCGGATGAGATCCACACGTACTTAAAATCTCGTAAGTAATAACAACAGATTATAATTTATAATGTAAAGATCCAGAGGTATATAAACGTAGCTGATGATATAGTACAAGTAAAACATATTTTTAATGAACAAATTGATGCAGGAACATAACCTATTTGCCTATACAGGACATTTTGTAGTGGCGGCCATCTTGGATTTGAAATTTGTCATAGTGTATAGTATTCTACTAGTGAAGTCCTTTCATTTGATACCCATATTGATTGAGTAAAAAAAAATGATGTAATTTGCCATTTTGTGGTGGTGGCCATCTTGATGAGTGAGTGGATGTGATGAAATTAGTCATAGTGTATATTATTTTACTAGTCAAGCCGTTTCATTTAATGCCCATATTGATAGAGTTGCGAAAAAATATGATATCCGCCATTTTGTGGTGGCGGCCATCATAGACTGATTTTCATTAAATGTAGCTGAGAACACTTTCGATTAATTCACCTTTCATATAAAAAATCCGCATCCAAATCGGTTCATCCGTTTGGGAGCTACGATGCCACGGACAGATGCACAGATACACACACGTCAAACTTATAACACCCCTCTTTTTGCGTCGGGGGTTAAGAAGTTATGTATATTTGACTTTTGCCCCTCTCCTGTTTACTTAATTGGAATTCAAGCGTTGAAACTATTATTTCTTCTATTCAAGCGACAGCAATCACCTTTTGGCTCGGTCACCAAAAAGCCCAAGTTACGCTATTAATTGTTCAGTGTATGCGGCCGACCCTCCTGTGGACCCCGGCGTAAAGAAGCTGAAAGTGAAGTGTTATAACATACAGTTGTCGAAGCACAGGTGGATATTCGAACAGTCACTGGACGAGGCGATCGAGGCCCGCCGAATACAATTCGAGTCGCACCTTTTAGAAGCGCGCGTCGCCAACTTACGTTTTCTTACAAACGTCAAGTATGAAATTTATTACTTTATTTATTTGGTAATCAATAAATAGGATTCTTCGCAACAATAGATTTTTATGACCGACATTTCAGTAGGCTTTACAGAATAGTACCTAGCAAGCCAACTCGATTGTCGTCGTTGGTACAAAATAGAACGAAGAAATACTTACACGTACCTGTTTCGTACTGTGTCGATGCTAAAAAAAACTTATAGAGCATACGGGACATATTAGTTGATTGCAGGCGAAAAACGACAGTTGCTATGAATCGAAGAATGTTACGGCTACCACTAGTTTCAGGGATTTTTGCTTCGTGGTACCATTCCTTTTCCCTCTATTACTCGCGATCCCACTTACCCTCAAAACATGAGCTCTAGATCCCACTACTTGGTGCCGTCGGTGGGACCTCCTCATAGCCATAAAGTATGACTTGTGGTGCCACTGATAAATAAGAAGGACTTTATATAGGGATATTTTTTCATCACTTTCCATTTTTTGTTTTTCTAGGCATTAGATGTTATCTTTTTAATATTTTTTTTTGTTAACTCTCTAATTTACCTCCAAAATTAAACCTCAAAAAAAAAAAGATGAAAGAGGCCTTATATTCGTATCTTTTTTAAAATTTCAGGCTCACTAGTTTCGAAGGTAAAAGGGATTGCTCGATTTTCGTATATTGTCGTATGTCTTTGAAACTATGCATTTCAAAATTATAAAAAAATATATTTATGTCATAACAAATCCCTACAATTGATATGCACATGGTGCATTTGTTTTTTATTTATTTTGTAATTTGTCTCTCATAATCAACACCAATTTTCATTTATTTATGCTATATGTCCGTGATTAGGTCACAAAGCTGTGTGTATAAAACAATACTTTTTCTCCAGTAGATTTGGAGGAAATAGACTGTGATAGACTGACACCAGAATGACAAAACTAGTGGAACTACGAGTACAGTGGGATGAAATTGGTGGTACCACGAATCACTAATCGTTTCAAGTGATTTGAATTGTAGATACTCCTCACCGACAGACGACGGCGTAATGTCAGCATACTGATAGGTGAAAATTTCGAAATTTCGCCGGTTCGTAATATATCTTTCACCTATATAATATATAATTATTATATATTATATAGGTGAAAGATATATTACGAACCGGCGCGGCGTGACAATCCATAACTAGCAGGTACTACAATTGTTAGAATAATACGATCACTAGATGTCGTTAGTCCCAACAAATTAATTGAACATTATTATTACTTTCTGTGAAAGGTTATATTTGACTACCTGTATAAGTTTTTTAAAACCCAGGTGGACCCTTGTACTCCGCCGAGATGTTCCAACCCAATGAAAAATAGTACCGTTTCTTTCTATGTAAATAAAATTAGTAGGCCATCAAGTAGGTATTCTTGAATATATGTATAACAATGCAGTCAGTCTGTCCAACACCGATGACTGAGTATATAATTAACGTATTTGTAATTTAATCTCACGTTCCCACAACACGTGTCGAGATTTACTATTTATTTTATTCGAAATAATATTAGGGTTCATCATTAAAAATTATTATTATTATACAGGATGTGGTCAGAAGGAGGGCGTTTTGGTGCGACGGAGATATCGCGATTGATCCCTCTGGCATCACGCATGGACGATGTAATCACCCACAGTTTGTCTCGTCTCAGCGACGCGTTTACGAAGCGCCGCATCGAGCTACTGCTACAAGCTGACCAACAAATCGCGCCCCTACTTAAAGAGTACTTACTAACCTCGAATCATTTATTTCAAACTAGCAATTAACTTTACTGTTGCGTTTGGAAATCACCTACATCCTAGGTTGCAAGGGTCACTGATATATTGTAATTTTACAGTTATGTACTTGAAGAAAGTTTAAAATATATCGTACGTCACTTTACGCCACGCAAAAGGTTTAACCCGTGCGACCTGCTATTGGTATATTTTTTGCTTTTAAATTTTGGTACCCGAGTTTGGTTTGGGGTTATTTTCGAATGACTACAATTTATTATAGTACAGTTCAGTATGTACCAGAAGGATGTCTGTGTAATTTAGAATTATTTAATAAAGGAGAGAAATAGTTTTAGTTCGTTACCTTCCAATATCTAATTTTTATAATTAATACAAATTTACTGTCTTTTAGAATAAAATATCGGCAATGCTAAAACGCGCAATACTTCACACGTAGGTACCTACGCCATTTGTTTTGTTGTCAGAACTAGCTTAGTGTAAAACAGTGTAAAATTTAATTTAAGTTCATTCGTACGAAGTTCGAAACTAAAAGAATATTTGTCATATAAATGACTTTTACTCATATTTACCTGATAACCCCCAGTCCCCCAATATGAGAAGGAAAAGCAAAAAAATTTTTTTTTATGAAAGAAATGTAAGCAACATTCAAACGAAGCTAACAAAAAAAGTTTGAGAGATAAAAAGACTGGGCATGTGCTTATGACCACACGATAGGAGTGAAAAAATACAATGACATACGCGTATTATATTTAACTTGGTACTCTCAAAGAAAGTAGGTATTCAATACTAACTGTGAACACATATATACACTTGAAATATTACACTGATTAGGTATATAAAAACTATACGCGAATACAGAATAAAACGTAGTTTTTGTAACGATGCATTTCTAGTTAAATAGTAAACGTCACGGGCCAACTGAAGCCGAGCAAACCCGATTCAGCGTCACCAACTTAAGTGCGTGACGGTTCAGTTTCGGCCACTGTTGAGAAAAAGTCCGCCTGGAGAAGTTTTCACTTTAATAATTAAATTAACCGTATGAGAAACATGGTTACCTTATAGAACCCTATGGTGGCGCCTCAACTCGGGTGTTTGTCAAAATATACTGATAGACTTGAGTTATTAATCCAAGCGAAATTTAAGTATTTTTCTAATTCCATTATTTATATGAGAGCAGAGTTTTTTTTTTAAATGTATGTAGAACGTCGTAGTTTCTTGTGGCATTTTCAAAAAAATCCATATTAACCGTACTACGTTACCTGTTTTTATTATTGTTCATTAAAAGTAGTTTAACTCTAATACACTAGACATTGGCAGAATTAACATATGTTAGAACGCCTTTAACCAAAAAAGAAGAAGTATATGAGAGCAATGCCTCAATATTTTGTCCTTTGCCGCTCGTCATTTCTTCATTAAACTGCACACATACGTTTCATTCAAAATATTTGATATCCATGTCTCTCTAAATACACACGAAAATGACGAACAAAAAATATTAAAGGTAACGAAATCGTATGAATTTGACAGATATGTACAGTAGGTACTTACCATCGATTCGTGCGGCTCTGAAGTTCGATGCACATGGCCTAATGCGCAGATCCAACATAAGCACTTACTTCCGCCGCAATGTTTCTATGAAATTATGTTGCCGCGACCTTTTCGCGATTTATTGTTGATCTGGGTTGAGATGGGTGACAAGATTGTAATACCAGTCTGCGTTGCAAGTGACGCCGCGTAGTGGCAGCAAAAAATCTGGATGTGGTCTGGTATAGGGTTCACACTGATAAAACTCTTGGAGTGTATTTATCAAGGAGATTATAGACTAGAGAGGGCGGCGCGCCATAAACCGCCTGGTCCCAGTAGTTCCATTGCCTAGTGCTATGATAGACTATATAGTGAGACTTTTTTCTCCCAGCCACCCTTCTGGATAACTAATTAATGTAACATGATCCAAGTTGGAGACCAATCCATGCTTAGTGTTAGTATCTGCCTATACAATGTGTATAAAAACTCCTGATCGATCTTTTAGTGGTCTAAAGTTTTACTTTTAAATTAGGTATTAAAAAGAAAAAAATCCTTAAAATGTGTAATTTTTTCAAGATCTAGCAACAGTCAACGGCATACCGACAATGGGAATGGCCTTTATTAGACGCCGCGTGCTTTATCGACATGCCGACTCATCGTTTTTTAAAATATTTTTTATATATAGTAAATTTTTGTATGGATTACTAGATAAAATCACACCTTGATACCATCGATACTGAGTGACACCCTCGCGGATCGATCAGGAGTTTTAAGTATTATGCATGGTATAATAGATACCTACCTAATAAACTTTATTTGCAAATCAAAATTACAAAAGTAACATACAAGCACTTGCAAATACTGAATGAAAACAACCTAAGCAACAGTAAAAGTGAGTTGTTATGCTTAGATAGCATAATAATCAGGATGGAGCATTTCATACATCGAAAGTATCGAGACGATCGAAAACGTGTGTAAAATTGTCAGAGACCAAACGTCATTGTCATTGTTTTATACAAATATTTTGTTTAAACACACAAATGAAATGTAATTTCAGATTTTTTTTGAAAGTACAAATTTCACGTGTTGGTCACACAAAATTCTACTTTACAGCTAATATTTCAAAACGTCAACTGGTGTATATTTGGTCTACGTGGTATATTTTGTTGCTCATATTTTTGTTGTCACTACGCGGTATCGCGATGAACATCCATGATCAAATGTAACGAATTGTGGTTAGGAAATATGTCACACATGATCAGTCAAATATTGAACATTTTTGTACTGACCGATGACCCCAGTACATACTACCCGGTTAAGATGCTATTAAGATTGGCCGTTTCGTAGTTGAGCTACACTGTAGCAACAGTGTGACCATTTTCAGTTGATTTTTACTATTTGGTAGTATTAATACTTCAAATAAAAATTATAAGTAATATAATAGTTTTCGAAAATCAAATGATAATTTGTATTTAATTAATAGAATTTTGTAAAATTATCCCAAAATTATTTTTCTTTTAATTTATATTATTTCTTTCTATCTTTGTATTTTCTGATTTCTAATAATATATAATCGTATTTTGGTGCATTTAGACAATGACAACTCTCTATTTGCTGACACTTTAGGTTAAATATGATAAGTTGAATATTATGTATCTAGTTTAAGAGGCGTTTTATCCAGAAAAAATCTACCGTCATTATCCACAGTATTGCCAAATTGATAGTTTTCCTATCAGATCTAACGTATGACGGTGATGAAAAACGGGAAAAACATTGTTTAACAGCTAACGGATTATTTTAACAGGAAAGGAAGCAAAATATTTAAAAAAAATATTTGTGTGTCGTTACATTCTTATATGTGTACAGCCTGTCAATTCATTGATTTTTTTCGTGTGTAATTTTATTGTTTAAAAATTACATTAAGTTGATTTGCCTGACTTTTTCTCATCTCCAAGACTTCTTGCTCGGCCCTGTTGAAGTCGCTTGTTACGAGAAAATTTAACACAAAAATATTCAAACTCTAATGCACAACAATATTGTTAGCCCAGAGCGCAACGAACCTGTCTCAAATTTATAAGGCCCCATAGGGCCATGGTTCGAATCCAGGCGTGTACCAATGAGTTTTTCTGACTTAAGTACACAATATCACTGACACCGTGCTTCGGAGGGCACGTTAAGCAGTCGGTCCCGGACGCTGTCAATAGATGGCGGTCGTTACAGTTCCCAACCCGCAGTGGAGCAGCGTGGTGAACTTAAGCTTGAAGCCCCCCTCCTCACCCTGAGGAAGCCTAAGCCGCTACAGTGGGGTAAAAATGGGCTGATGATGATGAAATATTATTGGTTATTAATGTCATTATTACTAACATTATTAATGACTCACCGGTTGTCCGAGTGGTTAGGAATTCTAACTGCGGAGCTAAGAGTCTAAGTTCGATTCCCACTTGGGTAAAATGTTTGTGTGCATGACCATGTATATTTGTTCCGTGTCTTAGTGTAAAAAATATCTGTATATGTATATATTATAAAAAAGAATATTTATTCTTATTATAATTATTAAGACACTCACTGTCATAAAAAAAAACTATTTATTGCTTTTCATCGACATCGCCTATCGCGTGACAAAATAAATTCAACCAATCTCATACCGACGCGACACGCGTGATGTAATTACCTGGGCAAAAGTTATCAATGATGTACCTATACAAAGAAATATTTTGGTTTGTTTTTATGTATTTATTTTTATTTTTTCAAAAATTTGCAGAATTAGAAATAAAATACATTAAAAATACTCTAAGTAGGATGAACATATGTTACATTTAAATGTAATTAAATCTAATCCATATGTTCGAAGCAACAATGTAATACAACACTACGAGAGAAGAAAAATTTTGGCATGTGCTCTGCTACCCGTGCAAAGTCGGGGCAGGTCGCTAATTAAAATTATAAATAAAAATATCCAATTTCGCAATAAATATAAAAGTCGTTTGAATTCTATAATTCTACAAGGGTAACACTCTAATTCTGTCATTAGTGTTCAGCCATGGTGTTCAGATCCAAAACGCCCAATCTTAATAGCATCATAACCGGGTATGACGATTGCTAAAATCAAAAGCTTAAAAACTTTTTCCGCGCCTACAAATTTTTGACAGCTAACCTCGCTGTCGCTGTGTGAGTTCTAGTAATTTTACGTTGTTGCTACATTTTTAAATGGATCTGTTCTTAAACGAGAAGATAACTATTATATCGTTATTATATACATTGCTCTGAATTAAATAAACAACACAATAATGAAGAAAAAAAATACTTAAATTGGTACCTACTTTTTCGTCTGGTCTGGCTCTCTCTGTATTTGTTTACTATAGCTGAAATTATGATAGTTTAATAAAATATTTCCATAATAGGATATTTGTCTAATATAAAATATATTTACTTATCAAAAAAATATAAAAATGGACTGAAAACCATAAGAAAATTTGCAATCAAATTTATCTTCGGTTGAAGAATATGGAAATTATATAAGCTATTAAAATTTTATCTATCTCTTTCTTGCAAAACGAAATTTAACATTATTCCATGATTATTCCACAATATTCTAAATGGCCTGACGTTACACATAGCTACGCCGCGCCCCGGCATTGCCCTTTGTTATTATTTATTATTTATATGTTATTTTAAGTATCCATAACTTTGTAAATAATATTTTTTTTTAAATTCTTACATTGTTATGACATATTCAGAAAACTCTTTAATATAAAATAATTTTTTAAAAGTAGTCGAATAGCGTAGGTATTATAGTCTAGAAAACATTATGCAATTAACATAGGTACTAATCCATCATGCTAATTAGGTATATGGTGAGAAAAGTGAACATGACGAGTGCGTGTGTTGCAAAGAAAACTGAGTTTCTTGCGAGCTGAGACGTGAACGTGGTCTATTGTCTATAAAACAGATTTTAAAATATTTTACTTATGTACTATTTGTTTTTTTCTTTCAAGAATTCAAGATATTCACCCACCACGCGTCGTGGCCGTCGATAAATCCAAACCACCTACTACCAAAAAGAAATGAAATCATATTTTTTTAACATCTTTGTATACTTACTATTGTATTTCGTAGCCTTTATTTTTCTAAATATAATTCTTTAATTAGGTAAACATTCCGTATTTTTATTTCCGTTCTGCATAATTCCGATATTCCGAGGCTAGATTATTCAAATGGTATGTATAAATTATTTTAATGTGTTTTAATTAACTTTGTTAATAATATACGCTAAATGATTAATGATGTTGGCGGTTTGTAATTAGCGTTATAATATAATAAGTTTTATGATAAATTTAACAAATGTAAATGTGTCTACTGTAGGCAATAAGTATGACAGGGTTTCCACCACTGGTTTCTACTAATAGTTTAAGGATGCCTTGAAACTTGGACTGCGTTTATCTTTCGATATTTGCCTCACTGCTAAACCATCCCAGTCATCTCACTACAAACGAAAAGGCTAGAACTGAACTAGTGTTGTGAGCGAGCACCGATAGTGTAAAATGACAAACTGGCGTGAACCGCCGCCCCGCCGCCGCCGTAGTAAGATTTTTTTCCAGAAACGGCTTCAACATGCGGCCCTGTCAGTGCCTATCCTGCCATGCATGCCATATCATCATCATCAGCAGCCCGTGTCTCTCCACTGCAGGATATAGGTCTCTCTCAAAGCTCGCTACCACACACGGTCCTCCGCTTTCCGCATCCAATTACCCCCTGTATGGTGCTTTAGGTCATCAGTCTACCTGGCCGGGGGGCGTCCAACGCTTTGCTTCCCAGTACAGTTTGCTTTTGTTCCCAGCCTCCACTCGAGAACTCGTCCACCCCATCGGTTGTCGGTTCTACGGCAAATGTGACCAGCCCATTGCCACTTCAACTTGCTTATCACTTCGGCTATGTCGATAACTTTAGTTCTTCGTCGGATTTCGGTACTCGTGATTTTGTCCATCAAAGAAATACCGAGCATAGCCCGTTCTGTGCCATATCGTGCCACCTTTTTCGCCGCCCTCTCAAACTCAAAACTCTGCTGTTCCATTCACGAGGCGAGCGCGATTGATGACGAGTGCGAGCAGGAAGAGAGTAAGTACTACTCGCGTCATATCCTCACTCACGTCATATTACGCATATTACGTCATATGTGTGTCGGGATATCCCAGAGCGCAACGAACCTGTCTCAAATTTATAAGACCATAGGGCCATGGTTCAAATCCAAGCGTGTACCAATAAGTTTTTCTGACTTAAGTACATTAACTATCACTGATTCCGTGCCTCGGAGAGAACGTTAAGCAGTCGGTCCCAAACGCTGTCAATAGATGGCGGTCGTTACAATCTCCAACCCGCAGTGGAGTAGCGTGGTGGATTTAAGCTCTAAACTCCCCTCCTCACCCTGGGGGAAGGCTAAACCCCTGCAGTGGGGTAAAATGGGCTGATGATGATGTTGACGTCATATCCTCCAACTCGTGACCAATCGCGTTCATTTACAAACGTGCGCTACCATGCGAACGAAACGTGAATTTATTTCCTGGTCTCACTTTTCTGTCTATACTTGTTCGATATTTTTTTTTAAATCATCTCCCTTATGTTTATGCATCGCTTACCTTTACCATAAGCATATAAGCGGGGGATTTGTATACGTATATAATCAAGGATTGTTATAAACCTTATGCAATTACTGATTAAAAAAATATTCCGACTTGAACCCTATCCGTGGATTTTCAATACGAACATAAACCTTGTATCGCCTTTTTACGCGACTGCGAATCAAAAAATAGAGGGGGGATAATATTATTTTTGTATTAGAACGATATATGTATCAAAGAATATAATTTGATACTTTTGTACTACCATTTCTCATAAGATACAAAACAAAGCACCACACTGCAACTGAATCGGTCTGTTATGTTAGCTCACATATCTTTCAAAGAAATTTTGTCATGTGTAGCTCTAAGCCGAATAAAAACACTAGAGAACTTTAGTTTCTTAGTTCAAATAAAAAAAAACCTTTCTTGATATAAAAAACAAAAAACTTAAAAAAACCCGCTGTGTAAAAAATATTGAGGTACTTTAAAAGAGGAGAACGAAGGGTTCCGTATTACCCTAAAATATATAAAAAAAGTTTCCTTGTAAAGGAACCTTCTTTAATTTGTACCATAATTTTATTTTTATTATTTCTTGTTTAAGGGCCATAGTAGTACACATTTCATGAAAATTTCAAGTGTAAGGAATGATATCACAACCACTAACCATCACAAACGTCGAAAAAACACTTTTAGGGCGGCCACCTCTAATATTTGACTTTATTATTTTTTAATAATAATAATAATACATGCGACATCCCAAACTGCGCCGTCTAATCTCAAAGTAAGCAAGTGTTATGCTTGTGTTATGGGTTCCTAGACAACTGATATACATACTTAATTTTTTTTTTATAAAATATATAGATACATATTTTACAACGAGACACGGAATAAATAGACATATTCATGCACATATTTGTCCCAGACGGGGTTCGAGCCCGTGACCCTTGGCTCCGCAGTTAGGGTTTTTAACCACTCGGTCAACCGGTCAGTCTATTATAGCGGATATAGTAATACAAACTGTGAAAATATCAAGTGTCCACCTGACATGGTTTAGACGATATAGCCCTGTGACAGGCGGACGGGCGGACGGACGGACAACGGAGCCTTATAGGGTTCCCGTTGGTACACATTGGGTATAGAACCCTAGAAATGAACTGTTAAATATATAAAAAATAAATAGGTACTATTTAAATTATCTATTGTAGGCGCTGATAATAAAAATTACAAAACATATTTGTTGTAAAATTAAAATAGAAACGTGTTTTTTTGGTAATTGTTTAGTCCCCGTCAGCAATACCTTAATAGTACATTATGACGCAAGTACGGTAAGCTGGATGTTATAGTCGAGGTGTTTATAGGCACGAGGCGAAGCCGAATGCTTATAATAAATCGATGACTATTGACTATAATAGCCAGCTTACTGACTACGAGCATCATACGACGTTTTGCAATACATTTGTGATTAAAATAATTATAATAATACTTGAAATGTAATAATGGCGGAGCTAACGGCGCGAGCGGGTTGCTTTTCGCGGTTTACGCATACTACGTCACAGTCACAAACCGAATGCTCGTTTGTGATTGGTGTAAAGTAAAAATGCCAGTACTGTAAAATACAACATTACGGTACAAGTTTCGATGTCATGAAAACCGTATTAATAGCAAATGTATTGAAAATGACATTCAAGCCATATATATAAGGTGAGATTTTAGTAACCGGCCAAAATTTTTCTAGATGTTAGGTATATATATAGACCCCAATAGACATCATTGCCGCATTGACATTTGCCGTAGAACTGATAACCGATGGGGTAGACGAGTTCTCGAATGGAGGCCACGTACCGGAAAGCGAAGCGTTGGACGCCCCCCGGCCAGGTGGACAGATGACCTGAAGCACCATACCGGGGGTAGTTGGATGCGAAAGGCGGAGGACCGTATATGTGGTGGCGAGCCTTGGGAGAGGCCTATATCCTTCAGTGGAGAGACACGGGTTGATGATGATGATGATGAGACCTCATTGCGTAAATAAAAAATATGGGTTAACTTTTCATAATCTTATTTTATCTACAGTGTTATTTTATGACGTTTGGTTGCCTCCTTAACGCTATAGTAAACGTACGCGCCCGAGGCCTTGAAACAGAATGGGTCGGCGAACATGAATGGTGACTAGAGTTATTGGTTTTTTTGGGAAAGGTTTGTGTAGTCATATCTCAATATTTTTGTATAGAACGATACTAAAAGGAAACAAGACGGCTATCGGTTTTCTACCAAAGATCATTATATTAAAATTTGGCTGGTCATTAAAAGCTCATCCTGAATATGATAGTATAATTTTATTCATATTCCATAGTTAATAGAGCTTGTTTTATCTTTTCAGTTCGTTTCTAGGGTTCCGTACCCTACCAGGGTACGGAAGGGTACCAACGGCAACCCTGTTATTAAGCCTTCGTTGGCCGTCCGTCCATCTGTCACAGGGCTGTATTGTCTGAACAGTTATAGTTAGAGGCTTGAAATGTTCACAGTGTGTATTACTATGACCGCTATTAAAAAATATATATATATATATATAAAGTTTAAGCACGTACCCATGTATTTTATTTCCAATTCTGCAAATATTAAAAGTAATGAATATATACATAACAGCAAAATATTTTTTTTATATACGACATTGATAACTTCTGTCTAGTTACATCACACGTGTCGCGTCGGTGTGGGACCGTTTTAATTAATTTTGTGGCGCGATAGTTTTAATTTCTAAGA
The DNA here is from genome assembly GCA_949709985.1 of Luffia ferchaultella. Taxonomy (NCBI): domain Eukaryota; kingdom Metazoa; phylum Arthropoda; class Insecta; order Lepidoptera; family Psychidae; genus Luffia; species Luffia ferchaultella. The sequence goes on along the minus strand of OX453242.1, from coordinate 13,878,810 downwards.
TAATATTTTAAATTGTATGGTGTAAAGGGCAATTATAATGTGCATGCTTAAGGTAACTAACGTATTTAATTTGATAAAGATTAATATCGTATTCGTGTAAACAGCTTTCCAATTACCACATTATATGTGACCATTTTTTTAAACATTAATGTAGGTATAGTAGCGCTACCTTCAAAAGATAGACATATGGCATCGTGGACTATTCTTTAGACTTATAAAAGAGGAACGATTTCTCCATAAATTGTTATATCTCAAAGCTATTTGACAGCGTTTTTGAAGAAAGCTCTCAGTCGGCGTGATTTTTTTTCGACATCTTAAACAATCATTGTCATATTTCTACCAATTTACTCAAAACATTAATGAATTATAAACATAAACCTTTCTCTTGAATCAGGCCAACCATTGTTGACAACACTATAAAAATCCGTTCAATAGTTTTTGAGTTTATCGTGTTCAGACAGACAGACAGACAGCGGCGGACTTTAATTTATAATATGCAAGTGATAAAAAAAATTAAGACCCCAAAAAGTGCCTAGGAATAGGTCTAGGTTGTAATATAATTTTCTGAAGTTTCTGAAGATCAATAACCATAATGAAAGTATACCGCACTAGATATTTCTTATCAGTAAGTCAAAAGGACCTTAAAACGGAGCTGCGTTAGATTTAAATGAGATTTAAATACTGTAATACTGGATTACCGTACTGCCCATACGACGGTAGTAGTGGTGCATTTTACTTTCTTCGTATTTTATGTCGAATTTGCTGCACGTTTACGGTAATCATTATAAAATAAGTAAGTATATAGTTTAACATCTATTGAACCGAATAAATTATGGGCAGCAGGTAAATTGTTCATAAACCCTTCATGCTTGCGTTCCGTTTCACCGCCCGTAACCTCCGTGCGCGTTCTAATTTTTTCGCAACGATAATAATTTTTTTAGACGAACGCGTTGGGACGCAGTCGTATCTAGTATATAAAATGGAAGGTACTTAGGCTCGATACCACTCAACATTTGGATTGGCAGCGAAGACCACACTATCGAATTAAAAATGTTCACTAAGGTATTTTATATAACCCACTATTTTAATTTTAATTTAAAAAGAATTTGTCTTTTGGTACAATTAATTAAAAAAATTATTGAGTCTTAAAACCTAATTAAATATAAACTTCATTCGAGAAGTGTGAAATAGTTCAAATTATTCGCTTCTTGCCGTCTGATGTTGGACCAAAAGGGTTTAAATTTCAAAAAAATCAGTTTCATGATTCTCGGACCACTTGACTTTATGTCTCATGAGACATTATCGATGAAATTCAATATTTTTAAAAAGCCATATAAAATATGCTATTAAATATATATATATATACCTACTAAAGCCATATAAAACATTACAATTTTCGAAATTCATATGAGACATACCAACTTTCATGACACAAAATTACGTTTTGACTGGAAACAAAATAAGTTTTATTGAAATTGTCTCATGAGACTAAAAGTCAAGCGGTGCGAGAATCACCTCCAGTACAATGCCCCACAAACGAACAAAAATTTGTATGAAGTTTTTTTGCATTTTCTAATCTTTGTGTGATAAAATGTTATTCTACTGACCAATCGGTCTAGTGGTCGGAAACACCGATCGCAGACCCAAAGGGTATTGGTTCAATTCCCGACCGAAACAAATATTTGTAAGCATGAATATGTCTATTTTGAGTTCCATGTAAAATATCTGTATATGAATGTATTATAAAAAAGGTATTTATATATTATATTAGTTCTGTAGTACCCATAGTATATACCTATTTGGGACTAGATATCCGTGTGTGAGATGTATCGGATATTATTAATATTATTGTATGTAAAGACAAATCACTTAATATATCCAATGGATATAATGCTGAAATAATAATAAGAAATTTTAGTACTGAGTACAATTAATAATAATAATAATAATAAAAACAAGAAGAAACCAAATTATAACTAAATTATATAAAAAGTAAAACTAAAAGTATTTACAAATTAAAAAATACTATGTAAATTATGATGAATGACAAAATTTTAAAGAGACGATATTGTATTTTATTATAAAAGTATATAAAATGGAAATATAGTTTTAGATGGAAATAAAAGTAGTAATATTCTAAATGTTTAGGTACTTAGGCACGGGACAAAGGACCTATAGTAAAGGTGAAAAACCTTTCGTTTGTGCATTCCACGGACTAATTGTCAGCACATATACTGTTTCTTAGTGAAGTAATTATTTTTTATCAGTATTTACAACTTTTTCACTGCCTTCCTTATCTTAGCTGCATATATTGTAAACTTTATACGTTTTGCTCCACCCACAGTCAGTCATTATGGCGTTGAGCCTAGCGGGATATGTGATGTCCTCGGCCGTGTCTTGGGGAGCGGGATCGTCGTCGATACTTGGTTACGGAGCCAGAGGTTACGATGGTTACGGTGGCTACGGCGGCTACGATAGCTACGGTGGCTACAGCGGTCTCGGCGGTTATAACGGCTACAGCGGCTACGGCGGTTATGGCGGCTACGGCGGCAACAACGGTTATGGCGGCTACGGCGGTTATGGCGGCTACGGCGGTTATGGCGGCTACGGCGGCAACAACGGTTATGGCGGCTACGGCGGCAACAACGGTTATAGCGGCCATGGACTTAGTGGATATGGATATGTCGGAGCGCGGGCTTGGAATGTTCCGTCCGGCTACAACGCCAACGGTTGGAATGGTCAAGCTGGGACGGGTGGCGCTTACTCCTCAGTCAATATTCACCAGTCCAACCTAGGCGCATTGCCTTACGCAACTGGTTCGCACGCCGCTCCTCTTGTACCATCGCTTGCGGCACATCGTGGATACGGTGGTCAAGGCGCGGGTCTATACAACAACTACGCATACCCTCGTTACGGCTACAATTACGACGTTAAGGATTTGCACACCGGTGATATTAAGTCACAGCAGGAAGTGCGTGACGGAGACTCTGTCAAGGGTGAGTGAGAGTATTTGGAAATATATATGTGGTCGGAATAGCGATATGATAATATAACAGGTAAATCTTTAGGTTTAGTAGTGCACCAAGTTTCAGAATAATACGGATCCTATAATAGGTGACGTCAATGTCAACCAATTAATTGAACGATCCTCTTACTTTGCATCAATATTCATATTTAAATAATTATAATTATCACGAAAGACTGTATAAAATAAATAAATAGTAGTGTAGATACAAATTGTGGATTTCGAATAAATGACTGGAGAAACATGCTCGTGTACCCTCCACCAGGATCCTAATCATATCTGTTTTCCAGGAAGCTACTCGTTGGTCGAGCCAGACGGTTCAGTGCGCGTAGTGGACTACGCAGCGAACGACGCTACTGGTTTCAATGCTGTAGTGAAGCGCGTGGGACCCCAACGCCATCCTTACTGATTTCCATCGCGCTGTAAAGATCGAACAATCGTTTTACCGCCATTGGCTTGTGATACCGACTTGTGATTCCTATTTTAATCTCTGTATATTCTTATCAGTGCTACGTCGTAGTATGCCACAAATAAATATTGTATATTAAAAAAGTGGTATTTATATATTTTTTTTATTTACTTGTAGCTTAAAAGCCTATAACTATGTGCCACACGGTACTCACTAGTATTTAAATTGTGTCGATGGACAAAATTCCCGAAAGTAAACTCTGTAAGACCGCATTATGTCGATTTTGAATTTTAGTATGAAAATTGGGATGACTGTTTTGAAAATTATTCGATTTGTGGGTTCAAAACGGAGGTGAGATCAAATAATTCAGTCAATTTTTTTTTATTTTGATCGGATGCTCATTATGAACGAATACAAGTATAAGGGATTAAATATTGTATTTTCGTGAAATTACTGGATTAGTGTAGTGATATAAATACATGTATCTATATTATGTATAATATATATATTATAAAGAATATTTAAGTATGTATATCAGTTGTCTGGTACCCATGATACAAGCTTTGCTTAGTTTGGGACTAGATGGTGCTGTGTGGGATGTCCCAGGTAGGTATTATTATTATATGATAAAACCTTAATTTCGTTATAAAAGTGCATCAAAACAGTCATATATAATTGGTCGAATGTGACTTTATTTGGTAGCGTTACTAACAAATAATAACCAGCCACGTGCAAATCTGACTTACAAACGAAGGGTTACGTACTACCGCACAATATTTAAAAAAACTTTTATTCTATGAGGACTCCCTATTTTTTTAACTTCATTTTATTTTTATTATTTGTTGTTATAGCACTCTGTGAAAATTTCAAGTCTCTACCTTTCAAACGATACAGCCCTGTGACCGACGGACGGGCGGACGGACAACCGAGCCTTTATAATAGGGCTACCATTTGGGTATGGAACCCTAAAAGATCTTGAATTCAGAATGTCGTATTATTTCGATATTAAAATATCAGTCAATTAAGTTGAAAATCTTTAATTATACTATCCGTAATCCGTAACCATACGTAACTTAATTACATCCATATTTTTTATATATATATATATGTTCATATTTTGTTTTCGTATTGATTCTTTGATATTGCATAAGACCATTTTTTAAATCATTGACCCCCAAATACTGAATTCCCGTAAAGGATGTTTTGTTTTCACAAATTTCGTCATATCATTAAACCTGATTTCACAAAAACATAATAAATGGTTTCGTGAAATTCTTTCATCCTCGCGATTTCCCGCTAAACGTAAAATTGTTAGTTTGTGATGGAAACAGACTGACTATACGAGGTCGGCTGAAAGCTGTTAACGCGCTGAATAAGCTAGTTTAAAAAGAATAGGCAAAGTGTGCACCTAGTTCATGTGCCCGTCACTGCTGCGTTTCTCTCATGTAGGTATGGTTAAAGTCTTCTATGTACAAAAGTATAATATATCTTCTGTCTGCTTGTGGATGGGTCAAATATTTCAATAAAATAACCAACGTTCCAAATCAGGGCATATTATCCCGTTGCGTTTTGTATTTCAATGTGTAAATATTTGATTGTCGACGAGAAACCTTGAAACATAATAGGCGATCGAAATTATATCGTTGGTTATTTAATTTTAATACAATTTAATTTAACATTTGCCTTTGTATTTAATTAACTCAAACAGTGATTATTTATGCTTAATTAAAATTCGTACGAGTAAGCACATTATTACAAAATGAAGACAACCAGCAACATTTAATTAAGTATTTATAATCTAAATCATGAGATCATCTCTTTGTGATATTTAAGTAATTTAATTGCATGATGAGAATAAACACTTGTCTATTGAATGAAACAATGTATATTGCTTAATCAGCTTCAGACGGTAAAGGAACCAAGATATTTCTTGACGGTAGTGACCTGTTTTTGATTTACACTTGTAAAGTAATTTTGCGCCCTCAATGAACCCCATCCTTCCTCCTGCATGAACTATGATCAACCTGTGGCTGGGGCTGGGGTAATCATTTTTGTAAACATCTTCCATAGAGGTTGATACCTATCAACTTTTTTGCGTAATATAAAAAGAGAAGTAATCCGTATAGTTCTAATGTTCAGTTCTACTAGTAGGACTAAACGGAGAAAAAAGTTCTTTTAGTCCTATTAATTTCTGTACGATATTCAATAGGACAAAACGGACATAAAGTAAAGCCCTGCTATTTGCAGAGTACGAATATTTTTTAGACTACATGAAATAAAGTATTGAACTTAAATTTGATATTTTTACAATGATAAATGAACGAAAGAGCCAGCACATATGTGTGGAAAGAGCAGTTTGGTTAACTCTTAATCAAACAAATACGAATACAAACATAATAAATATGACTTATTTTATTTCTAAGATCCTAAAAACAGTGAATTGGATAATTGGCCATTGACCAGCATCATTTAATGCTGGTACAAAATAATTATATTTAATTACAAGTTAGTAATAAGTAAATCCAAAATATATGTTCCGTTTAGATTTGCCTTTAACAATTCTGATTTGGCAGGGACATGTATGTTAAGTATTTATTCATTTTCCTTTATAATAACTATATGTAGAACTGAATGGTAGAACTATACGGACTGCTTAATTTTTTTGTCCGTTCATTTCAAGTGCGAGAACTTGTCTTACTATCAGCCATCGCTAACTACAGCAAATCGTTATTGCTATTAGCATCCTGACGCTAAAATTTATTCGGTTTTGCATGGGATCGGAGGCACTAAAACCCCGTTTTTTATTTCGGAGCATCTGTTACCACACTATAATCAATTTTATGCTGCTACTGGAATAAAAGCTAAGGAATTGACCTATCGATTTGTCTGGGTTCGTATTGGTAACTATATGAGAATGAATCATCTGGTTACATTTTAATTAAAAATATTGAAACCTTGAATGGTCTCACTTAACTGTTGTATAAACTCAGGTTGGTGTACATAGGTATAGCATACTCATTGCATCCCACGCCTATGCTACATGGAGGGTAAGTACCTTGAATATTGTAGATTGAACATTTTACTGAAAGAAGACATCATTTTAATTTAAAAAACAATTTTATGTGCATTGTAGATTTTTAAATAATTACATAGTTGAACCGGGAATTTAATCCGCTACACGAGAAATAAATTACCCTGTATCTTTATCATACCGATTGAAAGGCTTAACCATAAGGATTGTTTTTTGCTAAATAACCACAGTCGGTGTAAATAACATAGTATCAGAACTAAAAGGAACATCATGAATTTCAACATTCGATGTGAAATTTTGTTCAGAAAAATGAAAAACTGATTATGTCGTAAAAACAACATACAACTGACATTATCATTTTAAAGTAGGTACCTGTTACTAATGAATGCTATTTCCCTATAATAATTTAAGTGCATGATTAAATGATAAAGAGAATAGATACGTAATTAGTAGGTACCTGGTTGTATGCAACAAATCGAGTTTCTGTCCCATCAAGTTTCTGCCGTGTCCTGAATCTGCCGAAAGACGCGTACATGATTTCGTCTATATTATAATGCGGCTGGCTGATTATAAAGAAATAATTCAAAAATGTGTTCATTTTAAAACTTTTATTCTTTTGTTTCTTTGATTTTCATTTTACAATTTTTGCATTGTACCTATTGTGAATTTTTTGCATAACCATGATGTATCAAAATAATTTCGATTTAATGGAAGCATACTTTTTGAATCACAAAAACATAACATTAGCCTAAAAGAAACTGGAATTTCGAACAGCAAAATACACCGTGTACCTACTGAAAAAAAAACAAATTCAAAGGTTACGTTGAAGGGGAATTAGTACAAAAATTACGGCCGGGTGATGCTGAAAGACGACTTATTTTCTGACATGAAATCGAGAGGCTCATCCTAGAGGATCAGTATTTTCTGAATAATATCTGGTCAGACGAGATAAACTTTAGCAATGTACAACCGAGACAATATTTGCATTTGGTCCAGAGAGAAACCCTTACGTTTCTGCGAGACTAATAATTAAGTGTCTTTTTCGTTCAACTGTTGGTGTGGGATTGTAAAAAACCGGGTTCTCTTAGTAAATTTTTACGAAGGGCATCTGAATACGAAAAGGTATTTAGAAATACTTGAGATTTTAAGAAGTTAGATAAATAACTTTCCGGTTGCAGAAGGACGAAACCTTACTTTTCAGCAAGATGGGGTTCCGGCTCATAACAGTCACAGAAAAAAGGACTATCTAGTTGAACACTTTCTTTCCTGGATCGGGACAAATGGACAAATAAGATGGCCGCCGAGATTCCTAGATCTAACCCCGTTGGATTTTTTTGTGTGGGGTTATGTAAAAAATTTAGTTCACAAGAACCAGTATAAAAGTGTCCACGAGCTACAAACAGAACTTAGACGTATTAATCTAAATATCCACCACATCTTGATCAAAAAATCGACAGGGAGCAAAATATTGTAAAGAGTACCTACGACTTTGTATTTTTTTTTCTGAAATATTTGCAATTGATCTTCAGTATAGAAATAAATATATACTTATAATATAATAATAATAATAATATACAATAATAATAATAATACGACGCTCCAGGAAATTACAAGACTTTCTAAACCATTTTGAAACTTAACTGCCTAAGAAATCTTTATACCAATTGACAATTTCTTTCATGTCTACGAAGTTACATTACGATCGGTTCAGACACTTTGGAGATTAGCCGGAACCGACAGACACTACGATTCTTGACATATAGAGAAGCTTACGTTACTCCTGATAACGCTCTCTTTATGTCTGCAATATTTTATTGAAATTGATTTAGTTCTGTCAGTGATTAGCCAGGACAAACAGACAAACACACAGGCAAAAACTATCCTATTCCTCAAGTTTGACCAAATTACACACCGTGTGATAAACATTAAGATCGGTTAAATAGTTTCGAAGTTCATCGCAGTCAAACATTGTGAAATAGGATTTTATATACATATATCTACAGGATGAATTTTTAACAACCAACTTGGTTTTTTTTGTTAGAATTTGTTTTTAATTAAACGGTGCTGGCAACCGTTTATCTATAAAATTTTTGGTTTTAAAGAACTTTGTGAAACACAGATACCTACCTAGTTGGCTTTCAGTTTCTAATGCAAAAATAAAGAGAGTATTCATTAATATCACCCTATAATTTTGTATAATATATAGTATATTTAATTTAATTTTTTTATGTAATTAAATACCTTCAGATTAAAAAGAAGTAATTTATGAGTACCTACTCAATATTGTATAGTTAAAATAAGTCGAATGCTTTATTAGGTATCGATAAATTCATTCGATACCAATACCAAGTACTAGTATCGTAGATAGATAAGGTAGTATCGAATCAACAGCAACACTAGTCTGTGGTTGATTTCTTCTAACTTCTTCTTTCTCTTTAGCTCTTGCTTGTACGTACTGTCTGTGTCTTGTTCTTCGTTCATCGTTTTTGTGCTCAGTAAGAATTTATTATAATTGCAAAAATATTTATTAAATAAGATAAAAGCTTGTTTTAAAAATCAGCATTATTCTGTTTCAGGTAAATATAAACTGCATTCGCCATGGTTGCGGCTAAAAAACAGGTAAGATACGTAGACACGTGTTATCTAAAGTAACTGAATTTTTGTTCTTGTTCTCGGACTTTGGCATGGTTATTAAGCTATCGTGCATATTACACCTCCTTCAAAGTCCTAAAAAAAATGATACTCGATAGGCTCATCTGTTTTCCTAACGGGTGAGGTTGAGTAGCTATCTTACATTAGAGGTTAGAAATCGCCGCAATCTGCTGTAGTTTACTAAATTTTGGACCCGAAATTTACCTACTGTTTAAAATTTCATAACAGAAAAAGACCATCGAGTCTATCAATTCGCGCTTGGCGTTAGTGATGAAGTCTGGCAAGTACTGCCTCGGATACAAGCAGACGTTGAAGACTCTGCGTCAAGGCAAAGCCAAGCTGGTGATAATCGCCAAGAACGCTCCTCCGCTCAGGTGAGACTACTAAGAAGTAGAGTTTCCCACTTTGCTAATTCAAAGGGAAGCATATGGAGTCTTAGGACAAAGAAGTATGGATTCCCTGTAGTGAACCAGTAGGTAAAACATATTATGAAGTAGTACAAAAAATATGAGTGCTAGAAGGTATGTATGCTAAAATAATAAGTACTTAAAATCACACAGAATTGAAAAATGATTGTTAAACTTACTGGTTCACTGAACATGGGAAACCTATGGAGTAGTCTTGGACCCATTTGTGAATCTTTGCAAGGTAAGATACTATCAGTAAACTAAATGTGTAACCATTGAAATTGAATGTTACACTACAAGTACAAATTTTCTAATGAATCCTTATCTTTGGCTACATTTGAGTCATTATGGCTATGTTCCATTCGCATTCAAAAACCACCAATAACATCAACAAACACTACCACCGCGAACGCTACAAAAGTCTACAAGTACAAATTTTCCAATGAATCCTTATCTTTGGCTACATTTGAGTCATTATGGCTATGTTCCATTCGCATTCAAAAACCACCAATAACATCCACAAACACTACCACCGCGAACGCTACAAAAGTTTGTTTCTTACACTCTAATCTGTTAGGAAACATTGATTCACTAACAAAGCTACTAATAATTAAACTGTGCCAGGAACAGTATTAAATGTCAAAACTACCTTAAAAAATGTCCTAATTCGAAGTGAACTTGTATGAACGACCCACCTGCCAAATGGGCTAACGTAGCAGTTACATATGCCCAAATCTATGCGTCTGAAACCCATGACACTGAGGGCTAAATTGCCAAATGTGAACAATTTTGATGATATTTTTCTGTCTGGAACACAAAAAACTGGCAAAAGTGTCATTTGTAGCTGTTATTAGATGTGAATGAAACGCACTATTTGTCTCCTTGTGTTGGATTGAATTACCTGCATTAAGTCAAATAGTAATTTTTGAATCTTCATATTTTACAATATATTTCAGATATGAAAGTTGATCTTTTGTTTGTATAGGTTATTATTATTTTAGTAGCATTTAGTAGAACATAAAGAGAGAGATATCTTACTCTCAACATTGAGCAGTCTTTTTATCAAATATTGGAATATATTGTAATGTTTACTTAATATGACATAAACATCAATTTTGATTTGGTCTCATTTTGAAATGTAACATATTTTGTCCTAGTGGCATACTCAGACAATTTTAGGGTTCTATATTTACTAGGATCTGCAGAACATCGTAACATCTGTCTGTTTTATCAGACTTTTTTTATAGCTTGTGCAATCATGGGTCATTTTGCCAGAAGATCCTTGTATCTTAGGAATTAAATAGCACAATGAAATGAACAAGTATTAATTTGATTACAGAAAGTCTGAAATTGAGTACTATGCACTGTTGGCGAAGACTGGTGTGCACCATTATAGCGGCAACAACATTGAGTTGGGCACAGCGTGTGGAAAATACTACCGAGTCTGCACACTCGCCATCACTGACCCTGGCGATTCAGATATCATCACCACCTTGCCAGAGGCAACAGCTTAGTTTTTACTTACAATAAATTTATAAAAGCGATTTGTCTTTTCATTACCAGTTCTCATAACCCTATTACTGAGGCTCCGCTATCCATCCGTCCATCTGTCACAGGGCTATTGTCTGAACTGTCATAGGTAGACACTTGAAATTTTCAGTGTGTATTATGGCTGCTATAACAGGGGTCGGCAATCTTTAGACATGAAAGAGCCAAGAGTTACAATTTACAAAAGTTTCAAGTTTTTAAAGATGCCACTAAAAATTTTTATTTCAATTTTGCTTGTAATATTATATATTTGATTTTAAATTTAAAATGTTTATTCATACTAAAACACCAACATTTTTACTTTAAATTATATTAGCCAGAATAATAAAATAATCTAATAATATAACTACAAATAATAGTCCTATCAATGGGAGCATATTAGATTTGCATACATTCTGAAAGTTTGGTTAAATCTAGCTCACAACTAGTTGTTTTAAATGTCAAGCATGATACTCCAAATATTCATTTCTTAGCTTTTTACTTTTAATGTATTCATGGAAAAAACGCTTGAGTGGCTAAGAGATAGACATGGTACTCATGGATCGATTGCATGATTTTTAATGGTTCTGATAAATAAATTTGTGTATGGAATTGCAGAGCTGCAACTTCACACCAAAAGAGCCACGGGTTGCCGACCCCTGTGCTATAAGAACAAATAAAAAAAAGGAAAAAATTAAAGGGGGTTCCCCATATAAGAAACATGTTTGTTTTAGGGTTTTTTTTTTTTTTTTCTCTCAAATGAGTGATCAATAAAACACTTTTCACGTTATACTAATAACGTTAATCTCAACCGGGGGCCCGCGCCTCGAATTATTTCGCCTCGAGTAACCCCTAGGGGTCACCCGACAACTTCGCGCCGGCGACACCCTAGTGTGCCGTCTGGCCGCTTCGATGAAGTCGTAGGAGCTTTCGGGCTAACGACACGCGTCCCTATTCTGCTTCAGGCGGTTGTTTAGTGGGTGCAACTCCCACATACCCCGGGCGCGCGGAAGAACAGTAGTTTTATCCGCCTTCCCGTCGCAAGGGAAAAAAAAAAATTTAGGGTTTTTGGTGATTGGTAAGAGGCTATTTGACTATTTTATTTTATATGAGTTCTAGATATATAACAGATGTTATTTAAATAAGTCATTTTACCAAAGCTATGAAAGTTAAAAATGTTCTCTTATACAGAGAGGGCAATACCGCACGGCGGCGTATAATATATGCCACCGATGTAAAAGGCTGACAGCTGTACACATTAGAGATGTGACGGTCCTGGTGCATCGTCGTCCTCATGAGCAGGAGGCGCTTTGCCGCCTCTTCCTTTTTAAAAGCAACTACTCCCGCTTCCTTTTTCGCACTGCGTCTTCGCGTTGAACCGAACTCTGAACCTACGCTACGCCTCCCGCTTTCTGGCATCCGCCGCGTCTTCGCGATTCTATATTCCAAATCTTCAATATTATTATAATATTTATAAAATTTATATATGTTCATTTTTGATTCAATGGAAGAAATAAAAATTAAAACGATAACAAATAATTTATTTGTTCCCTTATCCATCATTAAATTAAATTATAATAAATAACGATACACACCGATACGCATTCCACACCATAAATTAGTATAATCTATTTTTGAGCCCCAAAGCACATACCTATTCCCAAACTATGAGATAACCATCTTCATACATGATGTATAGCTATCTTATTTAGTTTCCCAAACATAGTGGTTACAATATAAAATAACTAAGAATATCCAATAACATTGCAAAAATGGTAAATTAACTTTTTTGTAACATCAAAACCTATGAACACTCATAATGTTCAATTGTCTATAATAGTTGGGGTCCTATTGAGCATCGTTGTATGGAGACCTTTATAATTTTGCGACAAGCAATACCATTTGGCATGGACGTTATATGGACCAAACTGAGCCCAATATGTAAGTTCACAAGCGACTCCGCGTCAGAGGGGCGGTCAAAAAACCAAGCATTCGAAAAAAAATCTAGTGACCACATTGGAGAGACAAAGCCGATCTCGGTATCGTTTTCGGAAAAATCGATGATGGCCGATTCATTGAGCATCACATTTTTGTAGATATGAGTAGAAAAAAAACAAATATCTAACGCCTAAAATTATGTACAACTAGTTTTAAAATATTTTCAGATTTTTATATGGTACCGTGGAAATGGGCAACTATACCTAATTAAGTAACTTTACCTAACCTCGCCAAGGTACAAATGGAATGCCAAAAATATGGTAAAAAATTGTTTTTGTGCGTACAGAAATCATTCTGATAAAGGTTTATAATGTGGCAACATTATCCTGATTTTTGAAGTCTGTCAACACTTCAAGGCTGTCAAAATTTAACGGAAAGTGGCAGGTCAATTCACGTGTGTGTGTACTGTTTTGGTAAACTTTTAATAGCTGAAGGCTTGTTGTGCTAGGTAAGTCTTTGAATTTTATACTACGGTATTCTATCAGCCTTTCAATACAATGGATTTTTAAAAGCATCGCGATTCTTGGAAGTATTTTGAAAAAATAAATTTTGGTAATTTTACTACACCTTAGGTCAAATTAACACTCTGTTTGAAGTGTCAACTTGACCTAAGGCTAGGGTTGTCGAATTTATTTCTGTTCAATATTAGTAGCATCAAAAAAATATTATTTTGAGCAATGTATTACAGGTAAAATTTATTTTATTGAAAAATAAATAGCTAGTGGTTTATTCTCAATTCGGCGTGCACACATAGGTATACGCACACCCATTTATTTTTCATTGTTCCTTTATAGGTTCAAAATGGGACCATATCCAAAAAGATGCAGAAAACAACTTGGTAGCCGGCAATATAAAAACTATACACCTGAAATGCTAAAACTAGCCATGGATTTAGTCGCCACAAAGAAAATTACGTCTTACGATGCGGAAAAACAATTCGCCATACCTCGCCGTACCATCGAGAAAAAAATTAAGAGATTACATTCAGATAAGCCAGGCCGACCTTTTAAGTTAACCGAAGACGAAGAGTCGCAACTAGTAAATGTTCTCGTTGCTGCCGGAGAGTTCGGTTCTCCTCTGACAATATTAGATTTAAGATTGATAGTTTACGATTATTTATCGAAAAACAATAAAAATTATATTTTTAATGGTAAGGTTCCAGGAAATTGGTGGGCCAGAAATTTTATTGCAAGGCACAAGAAAAAACTATCATTACGGGCAACACAAAACATCAAAAGAAATAGAGCCGAGAAAAATGCGGATGAATTTACGGTTTATTTCGAAAATTTAAGGAAATCACTAGACGGAGTTCCGCCAACCAACATACTTAATTACGATGAAACCAATTTGAGCGACGACCCGAAAGCGACAAAATGTATTTTCCGTAGGGGAACCAAGTATCCTGAAAGAGTGCTAAACTCATCAAAAGGCTCTATTTCTATCATGTTTAGCGCTTCAGCTGATGGTACAATTTTACCCCAGTATGTCGTGTACAAAGCAAAAGGGTTACATCACCAATGGTGCGAAAATGGCCCAAAAGGTGTACGCTACAACAGAACCGATTCGGGATGGTTCGATTTCATAACATTTGGGATTGGTTTAAAAATATCGTATTGCCTTGGGCAAGAAAACTTACAGGCACAAAAGTTGTCATAGGAGATAATTTGGCAACTCATCTTAATATTGAAGTTTTAGATATGTGTGCGGAAAATAATATTCGTTTCATTTTATTACCGCCCAACTCAACGCATTTGACACAGCCACTCGACGTACTCGACGTAGCTTTTTTTCGGCCACTCAAACATGAATGGAGAAATATTTTACTTAAGTATAAAATAGAAAATCCCAAAGAAAACCAGTTGAACAAAAAGCATTTTCCGTTACTTTTAGATAAATTGATACAAAATATAAGCATTTCCGGTAAAGGTAATATAGTCGCTGGTTTTAGAGCAACGGGAATATTTCCTCTGAATCCACATGAAGTACTTAAAAAACTTCCAGATCACTACGATGATGCACATTACAAAATTGATTCTGCCGTCCTTGATTATCTTAAAGAAAACCGTTCACCAAAACCCATAATACAACAAAGAAATAAAAAACTCAATGTGGAACCTGGAATATCTGTCACATCTGATGATATTAAAATACTTTTAAAAACAAAAACACCAGTGCAAAATAAAAACAAGAAAGAGTGTACAATTACTGTAAAGACCAAAGAAACAATTGATTTTGAAATGCTTGATGAAAGTGATTTCGTTACAATACTCAATGAAGAAACTGGATTTTTTGAAAAACTAAATGATCATTACAATAAAAATCTAGAGAAACCTTCATCTGCATTCAATGAAATAACGAAAATAAATAGGAACGAAGAAGGTAATAGCAACACAGTCCTTAATGAAACTACGGGGCTTTTGGAGATATGCAATACTGTTAGTGGTACAATTGAAAGTTTTCTAATTCGATTAAATTAAAAGATATTTCGGAAAAAACATGTAATGCCAGTGAAATGGTTAAACTAGACCAAGATATTCCTCAAAATATACCTAAGAAGGCAAAGATAGAAATCATATCTAATGTAATAATATATAATAAGAAATCTGGTACAAATGTGTCTAACGTAGATACTACAATAGCCAGCAATACAAGACTTAATGAAACTACGGGGCTTTTGGAGATATGCAATATTGATAGTGGTACAATTGATAGTTTTTCTAATTCAATTGAATTAAAAAATATTTCCGAAAAAACGTGTAATGGCAGTGAAATGGTTACATTAAACCATGATGTTTCTCAAAATACACCCAAGAAAGCAAAAGTGGAATCGGGAAGTAATTTTTATAAGAAATCTGACTCGAAAGTATCTAGAAAAAACGCGAGAAAGGTAGATTATGATTCTAATACGGATTCGACTGACGATTCTAACTATTTTATTGATGATTCTTCAGAATTTGACCTAAATGATTTAATAAATAACGAAGACGAGGAATTTGAAGATCAAAGACACAGTCATCAAGATGAGGGCACGGACGAAACAGAAAAGATAAAAAATCAAAATATCACTTTAGAGGATTTGCAATGTACAAAATACATTTTAGTACAGTTCGAAAGTATGAAAAACAACAAAAGATATTATGCTGGTCAAATTTTGGACATTGTAGGCACCGGAATGGTTAACGTTAAATTTTTAAGATCCAAAAGTAACAGGCTTTTCTATTGGCCGAAAGTGGAGGACATAAGTGTCGTCATAATTAATGATATAATTTCTATATTAGAACCTATAACAGAGGGCCAAGTGTGAGTTTTTTACTATTAACTATGTAGTTTGCGTTTTTTATAATTTGTATGGAAACTCGTACAGCACATCTAGCGGTCGTTTTAGGTAACTACGAGTTTCCATACAAATTACGGAAAACGCAAACTACACAGTTAATAGTAAAAGAACTCGCACTTGGCCCTCAGCTCGTCGTGGCATGATTCGATTTAATTGTAAATTTCCGTATAAAATAGAATAATTTGTCAGTGTTGTGAACAATAACTTAAATAAGCAATAAAAACAAAAATTTGCTTTTAATTAATCTTCTTTATTTGTTTTACTTTTTATCATGTAATAAAACCAAAGCTGACAACCCTTGCGTGCATTTTTTTTTTGTATGAATTGAAGCACCTAACTATAGGCAACTTTACCTGGTGTTTAACGTTGGCTTTCCTTAAATGCTATAGGTTTGTTTTTATTAATATCATATATTAGACCACTAGTAGCCTCATAATAAAAATTGTATTTTATCATATACTGACAACAGTCAGAATTTTAATGCACAGGTAAAGTTAAAGAAACATTCGTTAATTTGACCTATCTTTATTTTTTGTAATTACCACCTAAAAGCTAACTGTTTTTGTTAGTCACTTAGTAAAAGTTCAAAATAGCGATATTTAAATAACCAATCCAAATGAGAAACATATAACATTACAAAAAAAAACCATTTTTTATCTAATGAAATTAAAAAATGAGGTAATGTTGCCCTATTCCACGGTAGATGATTAAAAAAAATAGTTCGGTCCTAAAAGCCCATTTAATGTAAATTATAAAAACATAAACAACAATAACTTATTCACTAACATTAATGTAAAAAATATATATTGAACGTACGCGCGGAGACGGTGGGCGAAAGTTTGTATTTGAATACAGTTCCAATCAAACTTTATGGCGGATGTGAACATAGACGTCGCGTCGCAGTAACCAATTTTAGGTGTAGCGGGATGCAGTGAAGCGAGGGGTATATGACTATATCTGCGCAAGCACACATATAGCGTTGTATTGCGATCCGCCATGAAGTTTGAGGCGAACTATACCAGGTTTTTTTTGGATTTTCTTATTTTATGGGGGGAGAATAGGGTGTAAAAGTTCGTGTGGGAACATCGGTTTTCGTAAAGGCAGGAATTTGAAAATTAGAATTGTAGCTACGTTATAAATAAATATTGATTGATGTGTTTCAGGGTTTTTGGATTTACACATTTTAAGGGTTGGGTAGGGAGGGGGGGGGGGGGGGGATATTTATAGAGGATTATTATTCAAGATAGGGTAAACTATCTTGAATAATAATAGGTAGGTACCTTTAACAGAAACGTTAATAGTAATAAGAGGTAGGAATCTAAGGTAAAGTCTAAAATGTCTTCACTAAAAAACGACTGTAATCTCTTTAGCAAATTATACATTGCGACATACAAGCATAGAGCTGGTGACCTTGACACTTTCTTCGCCTACGAATATCAAAGTAGTCCACTGGTTCTATCGATAATGGGAACACTGAGATCTGGAGTTAAGTCATACTTGCTGAAATGTCTCACAGAATTTGAAGAAATAACAAGTTTTTCATCAGCTCCAGTTGTGATAGCAAAAATATTGGAGGGCTCTGCTATAGTTCATATGTCGAACTCAGGGTTATCAAAAACCTTCGGCGACTATGCCGCTAATGTGTTTTGCTCCTTTCTGTTGCCAGAACTTTCAAATGTATCGAGACTAGATGTAGTTTGGGATACTTCTACTAAAAACTTAGCCTAAAGATAAAGAACACCACCTGAGAAAACCGAGCTACTGGCCAACGCATATTAGTTAATAAAAATATGAAAATGCCAAAAGAATGGGTAAACTTTCTCAGGGAATAAGCAACCAAAGAAGATCTATATCATCTGTTATCAATCCACTGCTATTCGAGTATAGCCATTCCAACTGATAAAAGGTTTGTTATCAACGATGCCTCTGAAGCTCTCACTAAAATTATCCCCAGGGAAAACATTGCACCTTGCAATCACGAAGAGGCCGACATGCGAATGATGCTTCACCTAGCTGACGTGGTTACAAGAGGACATTTAAAAATATCTCGTAGTTTTAGAAGTGCCATGTTCGAAAACTTCAAGGAGTGGACGAACTGTGGGTGCATATTGACACTGGGAAACCACTTCACCACACAAATATCTGGCCTGCTACACAATAGCTTCGTGTTTAAGTAATTGTAAAATAAATTGACTTCTGTAAAGGTTTTAAAATCTAGGTGTTTCAAGCAATTCTCTTTTTTTATTTTATTTGACTCCTAAAAAAACATGTTTTGCCGTTGTTCCATTCACTTACTGAGTGCAATACGACATCGTTGTTTAACGGTAGGGACAAAAAAAAACTGGCACAAAGAAAATGGCACCTGGTTGCCACTTTGGACTCAAAATGTCATGGCTGCTCAAGCATGCCTAGGATTAATAAGATGGAGGTGCCATAAATCTTGCGGCACAAGTTGTATTTGTTTTAAACTCCAGCTGAAGTGCACAAAACTGCAAGTATGATGGTAATCGCAAATAAAAGTTTTCCACCCATTATCGATTTTTAATAGTAAATCCCATAGGGGAATTTGTCACCAATGAGCCATGATTTTTGAAGAAAGTTGTTTAGTTTCATGAGTACATCTACGGTTCAAAGGGTGCAAATGATTTCGATTCCACCCTATACATGTATGTGAATATTAATCAACACATTAAAATAATTGCCTTTTTAGGTACTTTTCATACAAAGGCACCGAACACCGCCATAAGTATAATATATATTTTTTTAGACAGTTAATAGCTAACAAGTTATTTGATGATGATGATACTTTTATAATCTACATTTATAGGACTTAAAGCAAGTATTATTTTTAATCACCTTTTAATAAAAATCTGAAAATAAAGGGATTTGTTAAAAATTTTTTTAACCCTTAGAGTAAACACTTCTAGTTTTCTTTTTTTTTTCTTTCTTTCTCTCGTGTTATGTACTGTTTCTTATAATTACATCTGTGATGGTTTCTAAAGAATGTATGCCACAAATTTTTGGGTACGAAGGGTACGAAACATTTTGCAAACCAGAAATAGACAATAAGTCAATTATGTCGAACGGTTTGTGTCGCTCGGTCTGTGCTACGGGTCGAACAAGTGTGGTAGGTGAATCGTCCGGCTTTGTCAAATGTAAATATGTCAGACCGAATGTGCAGATTCAAATAAAGTTAAAATATGCAGTTTGTATTCTTAAAACCGGTACTGTATTGTATGTGTAAGAGGAAGCTGATAAGTAATCTACCTAACTATAAAAGAAAAGATGAACATAGAGACTTTCTTTTTAAAACTTTTCTAAAGCAGTCCTCACGAGGGGGAAATGTACTTATTACTTACATTTTCTTAGAGACATTAAGCCATTAAAAATATTCCTTCGGTTGGTTCTCAAAATGCTCGTTTACTGCTGCGATCATCTATAACATTATCTGTTAAAAATCGTTGTCCCCTTAAATCTTTCTTCAAAAGTCTAAACATATAATAATCGCAGGGTGCTAAACCTGGTCTGTCTGGTGGGTAGCTAATTTTTACAATGCATTTGTATAATGTTTGATTGAAACAGTTTTTGTTACATTTTTAAATTAACCTCTCAATAGAAGACAGTTTATTTTGTTTTTTGAGATTCTTTAGAGAGCATCTTTTTTCTTTGCTTCATCATGTGAGCAAATAAAACGGGGAAAAGTGGCACATAGAGAAACATATAAAATATTAGGAAGTAGTAGTAGTTGAATACAAAGTTCCATGAATTCGGCATTGAGATTGTGAATAGCTTTCGTTCAGCAACTTCATTTAACGAATGATACATGCACAGCAGTTCGCCTGTGATCCCCATCGGATACATTGCAAGGAATGTGGAGTATCTGTAATTAAAAAATAGCATTCAGTAATCAATTTTAATTTCAATAAATTAAGTATTTTTGTCCTGTCGTGATAGTCGAAACGCAGCGAACCTGTTTCAAATCTATAAGGCCATGTGGCCGTGGTTCGAATCCGGGCGTGTACCAGTGAGTTTTTTCTGACTTGAGTACATTAACTATCACCGACTTCGTACCTCGGAGAGCACGTTAAGCAGTCGGTCCCGGTTGCTGTCAATAGATGGCGATCGTTACAATACGCTAACCCGCATTGGAGCAGCGTGGTGGATTTAAGCTCCAAGCCCCCTTGTCTTGGGGGGCGGCCTAAGCTCCCGCAGTGGGGTATAAAAAGGGCTAATTGAATTGAATGGTGTTGGCAGTTAAGTAAAAAATATCTAGAAGTAGCTAATTCTCACTTGGTTTTTGTAAATGTTTTGACAACTCAACTTTGAGTTGAATGAATTTAATAACAGTATGTGATTATTTTCTTTGATGTATAAATTTGTTGTAAGACACCATTAATTTTTACCATTAATTCACCGATCACCATTAATCACCATTAATTTTGGTTAAAGTCCATGTACATTTGGTAAACAATTTTTTATTAAGGGTCCATAAAACAACATTTTGTGGACCCTTGTTTCAAGTAAGTATATCCGTCCATTCAGAACGAAAGTAACCAAACGCAAATATTAAAATTTTTGAAAGTTAGCAACTTTGAAGAGTATCTATCATACAACATATCCCCTGAAATCTAATAAATTTTTTTTTTTGGAGTTTGTTACGTGAACCTCGTAACCTTACAACCGACACTCAGAGGTACAGTTGTAACATTTTTACCTTACTGACAAAAGCAAAATATTTTTATTACACATTATATATATTAAAATTATGTTACAACCCAATGTTACCACCACTGATTATGACCTGGCTGACGATAGTATGTTCATTAAAAATATATAACTACGCTGCACATAATCATCTAAGCCACGTGTTTAAACTTATGTATTTACAAGTCCATGCACATATAAATGTGCATATAAATTCGTATATCTATTACAATATACACTGATTGAGACCTTCCATACTATACCTAACGCTCCTTAGTTCACAAAATCAAATGAAATAATCTGGACATTTTGGTTATCACTAAATATGGTAGGATATAAACAAACGCTAAGCAAACACTAGAACAAACTAATTGAGGAGCTCAGTACATATGTTGGATAGAAACAGTATTTCACCACAGGACGTAACTTGTATAGGAGAGGCCCTACCATTGGGCTTTTAACTGCCACATGACATAATCATGCGAATACCAGAACTGATTGCAGATGGTATGAAAAATTAAAAATCATTAATTACCTTAAAATGAGCAAGCTTTTGGGCACTGCTTCAATCAAATTGAGAACATAATAAGAATAGCGTATTATCTCTGTTATAGACCAGGCTAGTAAGCAAATTGGTAGGCCAGGGCTTAAAGTAGCAGACGTGGTAGCCAGAAGAGCACCACACACGAGGAACACGCGGGAGTACACCTGCGCGAGCGTTACCATCACACCCGATGGTACGAGTCCTATGGCTGCATGCAATATCTGCCATCAACAAAACAATAATGTCAGCACAGTAAAAAACTTACAATAAAGATAGCAATTTTTTTACGACTGAATAAAAAATTAAAACAAAAGCGAATAATATACCTAAGTGTGAAAGTAATATTAACATATCTTAAAAACTAACAAAGTTATAAGACTTTAAAGTTTGACTTTGCATAAATATTTTCAATCTATGTAGTGAAACACTGTGACATCATCATATATACATCTTTTGCAGCATATTGCGCTGGCACTTCAGTACCAGATGTGACATTGGATTTCAAATGCTTATTCGCCAATTTATTAGTTTTTTTTTCATATTTCTGTTAAATGTAACAGCACATCAACACTATAAGCAACACTATGATAGTATTCCATTGATTATTAAGAAGAAACATCCTTAATTCAATTCATGCAAGTATAATCCTAATTAAAACATTACACATATAATCATTCAGAGTTATGTTAATCTTTGATTGGTGATTTGATGAATTCATATTATGATGGTGTCATCATAATATGAATTCATCAAATAATAATTAATCATTTCATAATATAATTAGTCTAGTTTTGTGTTTATAAATTATACCTACCTATATTGTAATAATTACAAATCAATGTGTAGGTACCTATTATGTGAAATATAAAAGTCAAGAGCTTCACGCTAGTTTTGCTAGAATTAATTAAGTTGCACCAAAGTGTCTATTACAATAATAGATATATTATTCTTTATCTTTAGGTAGACTTTTTTGTACTTACATAAATAGATTTTCAAAAATATATTGTAAAGCAACAGTAAAAATATTGATTTCTTTGAACATTAAAGAAGAATAAGAGCTCAAATTATATTGTAAAAAATGGTTCATTTTTTCTAAACAAATATTGTTTGAACACCAGCCAACAGAATGGACATCTGATATCAGTCGCTCAGTACACTATGGCATCTAGCGTATGCCACATATTACATTTTTGTGGATGTTATGTATCCTATGACACTCAAAAACGATAAACTTGCAACATTTATTAAAATTGGTTAAAAGGTGCGGGATGTATGTGGTAATATATACCTACATACATATCTACACACATACGCGAAACACATTACCCTCATTCATACACATATACCTATATACATACATAGTCAAATACTCACAAAACACATTACTATATTCGCTTCGTTGTAATCAGGTAAAGATTTCCTTTGCTTAAATTTTGAATACTTTAATCATTTCGAGCTCAATGTAAATTTCCATACAATGAACTATTGCTTAACCATAGTTCAAAGATTTAATTAAACAATGATTTGCATATAAAATATTCTATACAACAAATACCAAGAATCAAACTGACTGCTGGCCACCCAAATGGTTTTGATATATTTTAGTAATTTATTTTGGTCAAAACGTTCAGTACTTAGTAGTTGTTAAGTTTGGCTGCTTAAGCTTAGATGTAAAGGAATGGATTCTTCCTAACGACTATGAATGAAAAAAATATTACGGTATACATATATGTTTCTGAATTTTATTTAACTTACTTCTAAAACAGCAGCATTCTGGAAAATTACAACTGACCACTTTACTTCTTTCCAAAGTGAGTCTAAACTACCTCGATTCAGAAAATGGGTTGATGTTTGCCATAACAAATATGACCATCTGTAAAATAAAAGTTTGAAACATTAACATTCCTTGATTCCTCAACTAAAAACATTTTTGGATTGAAGTGTATACTAAAACTATAGTATTGAAAGTTTTTTTGTATCCACAACTTAATTGCAGTAGTAATTCTTTTACATGTTGGCCTTTTATTGAAAGCATAAACATGTGTTTTATTATTGTCTGAAAATTCTTAAAGTTCACAATATTGATAAAAATTTAGAGTTTTCATTCTAAAGCGTGTCAACAGTTTAATATGCACTTAACCAGCGTCTTAGGCAGGGTCACTACCCACTAGGCAAAGCGGTCGTCAAGGTATGGTCTGTATAATCTCTTGAGTCTGTCATTTTGCTTTCATTCATTTTGAAGTATGAAACACTCCATCTTGATAATTAAATGCCTAAAACATAGTCTTATAAACAACTTGTCACATTGAGTGGAACTTACGCCAGAAAGATAAAAAATGTCTTTTACAGAAATCACAATTATTTTAAATCATTATTAAGTTTTATTTTGTTTCTGTTTGTTTTTTTGGGATCAATTGTGCAGGGTTATGACAATGGTAGCGACCAGTATGTACGTGACCGTTACGGCTACGACATAGCAGTCAGCGGGAGGTTCGAAGCTAGTTGTTTGTTGGTCCTATTCATAATAGTTAACCCTGCAGAGGGCGCGCATCTAAATGAGATGGCAGTAGACGCGCAGACTATATGGGTACATAGTTCATTTTTAAATTGAAATAAATATAGGTATATTTAAGCATTATTTCTTTATTTTACTTATGAAAATATAATCAGTGTAAGTATAGTTTTTTCAATATGATAAAATTAACCAAACCTAATCACAACCTCTGTGCCATAATTAATAAACAAAAATAAAAGACTTCTCAAAATTGATAGAAATCACAGGATTCACTCTAATAGAGATCACAATAACCCTATTTATTAAAAATTTATTATGTACTGTTAATTAATATTTTCTGCGCAGGAAAGACATATTACCCTCGAATGTAACCACAAATGAACTTTTTGCACGCTGTACACAACTTTCCGGTGTTTTTATTGCGCGCTCTTCCATAATCCTGACAGGGGCGCACAACAA
Source organism: Luffia ferchaultella (assembly GCA_949709985.1). Lineage (NCBI taxonomy): Eukaryota > Metazoa > Arthropoda > Insecta > Lepidoptera > Psychidae > Luffia > Luffia ferchaultella. Next base: position 13,854,202 of record OX453242.1, on the reverse strand, counting down.
AACGTCGCCTGAGGTTGATGGTTGTCTTGCGCTTGCACTGCACTGAGTGCATCTCACGATTATTGATTTAATAGTACCTAGCAGCGCATGAAACTAACGCTTACCGTTTCAGATAAATTTGAGATTTTAAATTAGTGGTTAGTGGACTACATTATGTAGTCCACGCGACCACTGCAGGGTTACATGAATTAACATTGCGACGTATTAAAATATTGTTTAATACGTTTCGACAAATATCCTTGTGTTTAAAACTATTAATAAAAATATTAGATTATGGAAAAATATAAACACGTCAAATACGGAAACTCACCCCAAAGTTTGAACACTATTGTAGGCGACGAGATATAACTTTCCTAAAAATGACGGCTGAGAACTGCTAGTTTTTTTAATGAATTTATTTGACATTGCTTATAATTATCTTCAGATAATTCACAATCTAGTAAACAGTCAATAATATACGATGAAATCCAAACAACTTAAACTTAACATAAAGTTATGTGTTAACTACAGTGTAAACTGTGAGCACTGTGAGTCTGTGAGTCGCTAATGTCGCTATTGGCTTGGCATTTGGATGTGGTGAAAGACACTAGTGTAAGTGTAACTTGTGGTGTAACACTAGTGTACAGTGTGCACTTGTAGGGATAAACGATATATCGATTTTTTTTATAATATCGATATATCGAATTAATTATGTCGTGATAGCCCAGAGCGCAACGAACCTGTTTCAAATTGATAAGGCCCCATAGGGCCATGGTTCGAATCCGGGCGTGTACCAATGAGTTTTTCTGACTTAAGTACACAATATCACTGACACCGTGCTTCGGAGGGCACGTTAAGCAGTCGGTCCCGGACGCTGTCAATAGATGGCGGTCGTTACAGTTCCCAACCCGCAGTGGAGCAGCGTGGTGGACTTAAGCTCCAAGCCCCCCTCCTCACCCTGGGGGAGGCCTAAGCCCCTGCAGTGGGGTAAAAATGGGCTGATGATGATGATGATGATGATGAATTAAATATGTCGATTTTAGAATACGATATTTTTTTAAACGATATATCGATAAATCGTATTATCACAAGCTCGAAGGTGCTTCGAGCTTCGGTCACGCCAGTTCGATACACTGTCACATGGTTGTTATATGTATGTGGTGTCTTCGCTTGGTACCCAAAACACAAGCTAATGCTTAGTTTGGGGCCTAGACGTTTTTGTCATGTATACGTTATTATTATTATTATTATTATTACCTCCATGTGGTACACCCATGTTGCTACCTCCGAAAAATTCTTTGCCCTATTTTCGCACAAAATTACCCTAAAATGGTCTAAGATAACTACCTAATAAGCTAAAAAAAAAAATGAAGGTAAACTTATTTGTGCTCGGGATCGGCAGAATATCAACGATGGGCATGCCTGTTTGTGGCAGCCCATCAACATGCTGAGCCGATCCCGTTTGCCATTAAAACTAAAAAATTAAGAAGTCGTGTAACGAACTCTGTATATAAGTATTAAGTTTTTTTTTTTGGCAATAAACGATTTTTATTGATTGAATAATACCCTAAAATTTAAAAATAATTTAATAAGTAACGGTCGTTTTTGGGTTTACCCGTGTGGAATTTTGAATAAAAGTGATTCGATTTCACGCTGACAAAGATAATATATGTATATATAAATATATAAAATCCCATTTAGCGATGTTTGTCTGCAATAAACTTTAAAACTGTTTAACCCTTCTTAATGTTGAACACTGTGTGTGATTTTGTTAAATTTGAGATTTAGGATAGTTTTTGTCTGTGAGTTTGTCTGTTTGTCTGGGTTAATCTAACATAGATGCATTTAACAGCGCTATTTAATTATTTAAATTACAAACAATTTCAAATGTAGTCTTCCGAGCTTCCGAGTTTTGCTGAGTTAATGAACAACATACCATACACACAGATACTAGCGTAGCGAACAAAGGAAATAAAGCATTCGTTGCGTTCACGAAACGAAATTTATTGTCTAGTAAAAGTATATACATGTATGCATAGTAATACAATAATTCATTCATACTTATCTTTTATTACGAACTAATATGAAACTAATTAAGACCTTAAAAGAATTTTACCCTAAAAATACTGTTATATTTTTATTTCACTCTAAACATACCCTAAGTTGGAAACCATATCGTATGCATAATATTATTTGCTCTACGGTTTTTTGGTTCAGGGTAAAAATTTTTTTGGACGTAAGCATTTTCATTTTTTTAATCATATTAGTGTTTTTTATATCATAACAAAAATGAAGTTAAGACAAAACGATAAAAAAGGGTTTCGTCAGCCAAATAGAACTATTTTAAATCTAATGGTTATAAACATTCATTAGCAATTTTAATATATTTACCAAAAATACTAGATAAAAATTGGTATATAAAATAATTTAATTAAATACATTACATTAAGTATTTTTATGAACCTAATTTGTTTTTCATTAAATCTTTTAAAATTGAATATATATTATATAATGTCTATTTCTTTAGAATTTACATAAAACCAAATAATTGATTTAAAAAATCAATATTCTAAATGTATATCGTAATTTGTGCCTTAAATTGTAATTTGTTACGATATATCGATATCGCATTGCTTAAATCGTATCACGCGATATATCGATATTTCATTGATATGATTTTTGCATTCCTACACTTTCTAGTGAATTTGAATTTCTATAGCAAAAAAAGTGTTATAGAATAGAAAATGAATGAACTGAACTGTAAATGGAATGATTAATTCAATCTATACTATATTTCTCTATGAATGGGGTGCATCCGGGTGTATCATGGGTGTATCTGTATAACCGCCCTTAAGGTATAGCTGATGAATCACTACCCTTTTTTCTCGCCAGGTAGCGCATAAGCGCCGGTACTCAATAGACTGTCAGTTTCATACGGAAAGATTTTTTATAAACATATAGTACCATACCCGCTTACGACACATACGTACATATAAATATATTCACAAATGCTTTTGTTATCGTTATGGTTGTAACGATATATCGAAATTTCGATAAATTATGTACAAAAATATATTTTTTTAATAGATACTTTACGTAGCCGATTCGATATTATCGAAACTATAACTTTCCGCGATTATATATCGATATTTTTACGTCCATCGGTTCGATTTATTTCGACAAAAACGTAAAGGACTTAAAGAGAGTAGAATAAGAAAATTAAACAAACCACAATTTACCCATTGAGAGGTTGAATTTCGTATTATGGTAGGTATTCATTTCATTAAAAATTTTAACCGTAAATAATCGTTACGGTGAATAAAATTTATGTTTATTTATTTGGTTCTTCAATAATAGGTACGCCATTGCAGTACAAAAATACAATTCAGATTTTACATGTGTCAGGGCCCCATTTCTTAGAGAAAAGCACTGCATGCGCTGAAAGATACACAGATATATTTCAAAAATACCCGTAGTAAGTTCGACACACAAAGATCAAGAACTTACTTTTAAAACTAACCGATCGTAATTACTAAAAAAAACACAACACCCAACAAGCACTTCACCGAATTACAAAAATAATATTAACGTAATAATAACAGGTAGGTATCTACATTCGTTTTTACTGTATAATATTCTTAAGAGGTTACGATTAAATATAAATAAAAACAAAAATCTACCACACTATTCGATTAACAACATAAATGAACCATAAATTATGTGGCCGATCCAATTATTTTTTTAAACAGATATTGATGCTACTTTTCAGATCTATGCTTGCTTCATGCTTTTCATATAGTGCATAGGTACATCCTGGACAGGGAAAAGGTTTAATTGTCTGTGGAGTAGGGCCACTGTTCTCGCGGCCGAACCGTCTTGCAGTGCCAACTGCCCTCGCCGCCCCTTGCCCATATTTTTGGTGTTTGCGCAAGTATCTGGTGTTAACTTGAGAGCTTTTTACTTTGGTGGCGCGTATAGTAAGTTGACTTAATCTGATTGTAAATAAGTTGTACTGTCCACGAAAAAAAAAATCGGAAATCGCTGTATACCAAACATCATTATACTCTGTGATCCTAGATCAAAGCATTAATTTAAAAAAATATGTTTACATATTTTGTTTATGACCTATTTACGATCCCTTAGCAATAGTTTGCTTGGTAGGTAAAGATTAATACCTACATTAAAAGAAAGCTTAGCCTATGTTCTCTCTATGGAAGTGCAAACATGACGTCATCTCCGGGATTGTCGATCACCATTTTCAAAATTAATAACAAAAAAAAAAACAAAATCAGTTTTTTTTCAATACTTTCGATAGAAAACATAAAAACGGTATCTATGTCAGGAAAAGTGGTAGGCATACCGAATTTCGTACTTAACTCATTTTACTCATCTTACTTAAACTGGTTTGTACAATGTCCCTTTTCTTGGCGCAAAAAATCTGTGGAAAGGTTCACATCCGGATCCAAGTTTCAGTATGTTGTTAAACACGATGTCCTGTCCAGGCCCGGCGAGAGCCAGATCGGGCCCCGGGTGTAAAAATTGCGGGGCCCACCCCACCTTACTTTGAAAAAAAAATCGATTAACCGGGCCCCCGTTTCTTAGTCCGGGCCCTGGTGGTACTACTACCCTTATACCCCCCCTATCGCCGGCCCTGGTCCTGTCTACAAAAGTACCGGGAGACAGTCTGTCAAGGTCCAGGATCTCCTGTAATGACCTTGAGTAAATGGCGGCCGCCACGTTTGAAAATCTATTAAATTACTATTAAATTAAAGGTAATTGAATGGACTATTTATGTTTGTATATAATGGTTTATTGTAAGTATTATAAATAAGAACAATTAAAAAAAAGAAGAGTTTTAAAAAAAACATATCTGCGGCAAATATTTTTATTCTACCGAAACCTATAGAAATTTGTGTGAAGTGACATGAATTATGACAAAAAGAAACCTACACTAAATACTTTTCTGTAAAAAAATTTTTTTAATTTCGAGTAAAAATTTACTAAGAAACAGATACCTACTATAAAATTGCGCGCGAAATATAATAATGATCTGTGATAATAACCGTTGAAACTTATAATATCAGAGTTATATATAGATTTTAAAAAGCGGCAGCCGCCTTTTTTTCAAGGTCATTCATTACAAGAGATCACACAGGAGATCCTGGTCGTTGACAGATTGTCTCCCGGCACTTTTGTAGACAGGATATCAAGTTTAACAACATATCTACTAAAATTTGGCGCTGGTGTCCGGATGTGAACCTTTTTGCACTTGCACTACGTGAAGACATGTAGAACGACGTCTTTGGCAGAACGGCCCTTCATCCTCTGTGAAGTTTTCTCTATTTTGCGGTGAATTGACATCAACGCCAACACAATCCAGTCAGTCTTTCCTGGCTCACAAAAAGTATTCAATAAAACGAATCTAACGTAGATAGGTTTAGTAGTAATAATTGAGGAGGTTGGTCTCCATATCCGAAGATCTTCAATTTTGAATTGTCGAAATCGGTTGAGATTCCACAAAATTATAACTAACATTGTAGATAAACACTCATTTTGTTGTTCAAGACTGAAGTCTTTCATCTTCGTCAAATGCAATCTTCACCGGAATAAAATGGGACCAACTCGATGCGATGTTCTCTCGAATAAAAAAGAATTTTCAAAAATATAATAAGATTAAACGAAGTTATGGAGGCATATGTATACATACAAAACATTTTTCTGGGCAAATATCAAATATCCAATCGTTAGCGTTCTACATTATGACGGACGTCTGGTCTTGATATACACACTCGAAAACCTTTCATCTCCAGTTGACGGTTCTGCGAGTGATGTGGTCTGTTCATTTCCAATTCGTAAGAAGCTTAAATTTGAAATTTCGTAAAAGGACAACAAAATGGAATAACTCTACTAATCTTGATGATTAGATTACTGTAATCGAGGTGGACTATGCTTTATTCATTCTCTTCGAAAAACATAGAAACTATTTATCAATAGATTTTATCTATTTTCAATGAGCGTAAAATTATTAAAATTATCGTCAGTGATTTGTAATCGTATAATGATAAATGCTACTTAACATTGATTTCATCATAAAGTCAACGAAGCATATAAATTCAACAACAAGATAAAAACAATGCGATGGTTTTAAAGGATCTTGTGCGTTAGTTAGATACCAACCGTAGAACATGCTTAAGCGATACACAGCGTCGTTCCTCGTGCTGATGCTGGTAGGCGCTGAAGCAAATGCCATCAGCAAGCATCCTTTATTACTACTCAAACATCAGCAGTAAGTTTTCATCAAAAGTTATTAAATCTATCGATTTATTTTAAATGTCTTTCGACTCTGGTCGGATTAACTATACTTAACAAATTTTACACTAGAGAAAAAGAAATATAATTGTACCTATGTTCTGAAAAATAACGCTTTAGAAAAACAAACATTTTTTTTTTGGAATTAGGTATTCAGGTAGTTATCAAGTTTAAGCTGCGCCAACGTTCGACCTACTCAAATATAAACAATAATACGTATAAAAAGTAAAAATTAATTATATATATAAATTACAATAATACATAATAACATAATAGTAGGTATACCTTGAAAACTTATAGATCTAACTACATGGAACAAAGGAGCGGTAACTGGCCTCTCGGCACGTAAACTAGGTTCACACTTGATCGTTTTTTGAAATTAACGTTATTTGTGTTTCTTTTCATAGAGAAAGATGGGACGGATTAGGCCAGACCGCAATCATAAACGAATACGTAGACGAGACTATCGGTCTACTCATACCTTTCATGCAGCAAAATGGTTTAGATCCTATGGACTTACCTGATGTTGAAGAAGGATTCGAAGTCGTTAGTATTTAAATTATGCATTTTTTTTAATTGGGTAGGTAAGTATATTATAATTACAAAGCTATATTATTACGGTATCTCTTGAAAAAGTTTATATAACTATAATATATACTAACCGCTGCCCGCGGCTCTGGTCGTGTGGATTACACACAGATGGATTACACTTCTGTATTAGCATTTATTAAGGGTTATTTAAAGCTTCAACAAAAACACTGAAAATTTTATTATTTAATTTCCAACCAAAAATTTAATTCCAATTGTAATTATCTTTACTCCCAGAAAGGTTAAATTTCTACAATTACTAAAACAAGTCTTTTTCAATTTTCGACTAAAAGGCTAAATACATAAAGGTTTTAATCTTGAAATTTAGGGGTTTCCCTTACTACTTTTATCCCCAATTTTACTCCCTAGAGGATTTTTTTATAACTCTTGAAACACGTACATATATCTTAATTTCTGCCTAATAAAACCAAATACTGAGTTTCATGGTTTTAACCATAATGTCTATGGTTTTAACTTAACTTATGGTTTAAGAATGACAGAATTCAGTAATGTTGAAACACGAGGTATTCTCTTTCTGGTCCAAAAATCAAACTACAATTTTCATACATTTAAATTCAAAGTTCACAAAATTCTCATGAAAACGTTCATCCCTTATTTTGCTCCCTTAAGGGTTATTTTTTTATAAATTCTTAAACGCGTATTTTTTATTTCTTACTGTAAAGCTAAATAATAAATTTCAGACAAAATATTTTTATTTCAGAATAGGTACCTACCTACATTAAATTAATTAATTAATTTAATTTAATAAATTTCTTAGTTTTAACTTTAGGAATGACAATTTATTTACAAATCATCCCCTATTTTAATCTCTTATGGGCAAATTTTCCATAAATCCCGAAACACGTATTTTATAATTTCCGACCATAACTTTCATGCCTTTAAGTTTCTTATATGAGTTATATAAGTTCTCAAAAATCTTGAAACTCGACTTGTTTATTTTCTGATCGAAAGATCCACTATCAATTTTCATACATTTAATTTCGAAACTGACGGAAGTCCCATACGAACGTTAGTCCCAAAATTCAAACAGCACATATTTAGTATCTAACTCCAAAACTTATAATACCTACCAATTTTCATTTATTTAATTCATATTTAACTTTAAAAATGACAGATTTTCATAAGAACTTGCCCCTTCTATTTCACCCTCTCAGGGGTAGAATTTAGAAAAATACTTTCTTAGTGATTGTTAGTAAGCGCGTTTGACTCTGGTATTCCCTGATACGTATATCTATGCTGATACGACTAAAAGCGGATTGAATATTTGCCCCAAAAAAATGATGACACTGAAACAATATACCGAACAGGAATGGATCAAAAGGACTCACCTGATATGTTGCTCCAATTCGCTGACCTTGCTTCCACTACTGGTGGCCACCGTATCACCCTTCTTGGAAACTCACAATTATATGTATAAAAGAGATAATGTAATATGCGTATTTTAGTTATTTACATTTAAGCGGCGCGGATGCCAGCGTTGAGTGCGAGCGATTTTTGGAAAAGCGTGTGTAGGAACAATTTTCGGAGTAGGGTAAATAAGGAGGGGGATGATGTGTCAATTCAAAATGTCACCACTAATCGGCGCAAACAATGCTATTTTGTAATTAGTAGTTTTTTATTTAAGTATTAGTTTTTTGTATTATTTAGTATTTGTAAGTAGGAACTCAATTTCATATTTAAGTAGTTGCTATATTTGTGATTTTGTCATAAACTCTATCTTCAATTATGTGTCTTTTAATATAAATTAATAGTTTTTCTTTTTTAATTTTGATTTTAGCGACCCCTATTAATCACGTACAGAGCGTGGCTGAGGATTCACGACGGGTATATGACCGGCTTGGTCTCAGCGGCGCGCAATGGTGATCAGCTAGTCTCATACTTTGCCAAAATGGCTCGTGTAAGGTTGAACATCCAGTTCACCGACTTAGAGGTAAGTTTTCATATTTTTATCAAGATTTCTATGCAGGTCATGGTCATACTTTCATACTAACCTGTATAGAGAAAACAAGTAAACATTTTGATTGCCTTTTATTAACGTAGAGGTCTAAACTTTTTAATTTTAGCCATATTTTAACTCAAACTTTAATAATTACTTATACATAAACAGCATAAACTCAACGTGCATAGCACCGTTTAAAAACCAGATGAACGTATGTAAATTTTTTACGAAAACGCGTTATTTACGCTAAAGACGTCAAACTTCGTTAATCTACGATGTGCCAGAACGACATGCATATAATCCTCACAGTTACCTAAATGAAATTTAAATGCAATGACCTGAATCGTATTTAAACATCAAAAATAAGTGCCGCAAAAATGGTTCTTCAATATTGTCAAAACGTCTGTTACCGAAGATAAATCTCGCTCTTGGCATAGTAACTTAAGAGATTCCGTTAGATGCTTGACATCTACATACATTGTCCTGGTTGTAACTTTAAATCATATCAAATAGGTACTATTTATCAACATCAAAACAACGCGATTAAACTTAGGTAGATACGTTGTTTAGTCCTTATGAGGATGATGACGAAGATTGTGCGTATGAAACATAAAAAGTCCATTTCTTCATTTTAACTTAATAAATTTGTAATGATCATTGCTTTTCAGTAAAATTGTTTTTTTTTTTTAAACAAAACAACGTATTTATATGATACGTTCGTTTGGTGATTACGATTTCAATTAAATAAATAATTTATCATAAGGATCAAAAAAACGTATGTCAACCACGTCAACCGATTTGTAAAAAAAAAATAAAGAACTTAAGAACAAAATTTATACAAAAAATCTTATCGTTTTCCGAGTTCAATAGGTATATATATTTTTGAACAAAATAATATTATGTATTTATTTTATGTTATTGACGTAAATTATAGGTTGAAATAAAAAACGTTGCGAAAACTATGATTGGCACAAGTAAAAAAACATAACTGATAACGTGTACCTACGTTTTATTTTATTTATTTTTATAGTAGGGATAAGTGAACTCTGAGTACACTTATCGCTACCAGTAGCTCTAAGTGGAAAATTTTTCCACTTATCCCTACCAGTAGGGATACCCAGCCCGAAAAAAGACAGGTTTGAAAATTCTTAAGAACTATGAATTAAACATGAAAAATGTGTGTTTTGCAGTTCGTCTACAAATACTTAGTTCAAGTGATGGATATCGGCCCAACTGGTGGCATCGTGGGATCTCTAGACCGGTTCACGGTATTGATAGACTTAATTGTCGACTTCAACAACGATGAAGTGCAGTTACAAGAGTTCGCACTTCGAGATATCGGGTTTGTTTAGCAATTTCTAGATTAAATATTCATCATAAGCCAATAAAACTACCAATCCTACGTATGAAATATACTCAGCCCACCATATTTTTTTTTTTTATGAATGTAATGTTTACAAAACGGCCTAAAAAGTATAAAATAATTTCTCCTGCGACATTTACCGAAAAACCTGAGGCGCATTCATTAACTACATTTATGAAAATTGAATCTCAGAGGAAATTGTGCTATATTTTTTAAATCCGTTTCGAAAACGTAGAATTCATTTAAAAAAAATTTTTTTTTTCTCCGGTTTTTAGTCTTGTGTGTGTGAAGTTTACCACCCAGTTCTGAGACTTGTTTCAAGTCCATTTCAAGTCTCAGCATGAAGTTAGTTTAAAATCGATCGCAATATTTGTACTGAACAGGCAAACAAACAAATAAACAGACAAAAAAGAGAGTTAATGAAAACGTGGTAAAAAGATACCTATCTTAGGCATGAAGGAACATTGCCCAAGTAGCAATTATCCTGATGATAGTTTTGAAAAATGCTTTTTTATCATATGAAAGTTATATTAAGGAATTGGCATATCAAACACGTTGTATTTCAATTAAATTTAGTGCTCGTTGGTAATTCTGCAGGTTTATCTATGAGTTATTTGCAAAGTTGGTAAGTTTTTGATATAAGGTCGCCATTTTTAGTTGTTTATTGTGACAGGATCTCACAAAAACATTACATCATTTACACGAATTATGTAGTTTTCGCTGGTGAAACCGTTATTTAAAGCGCCTTTGTACTTTTATAAATGATTATATGTTAGTTCGAGACTAGTATTCATTTTTCATGTATTTTTTTAGATCTTTATGAGCGTAAAATAATTTAAATATGCCTCTTAATGAGGGCCCCTTTATTTTATAAGCTTATTATTCCATAATTTTACAGTAAACTGGTAGTCGCAATAGAATTTACACACGTGTGTCAATTTTATTCACGTTTTTCCGTCGTACATGAAATACCTACATCATATTAAAATGAGGAAGTCATTGCCAGTTATGAAACAAGTTTTAACTAACTTATAACAATATTTCTAAACGATAATGTGAAAACTCGATAGTAAGTTTAAAATGTGACTTGACGATAACTCGAATCAATTCTGGAATAAGAATGTTGCGGAAAATACTCATTGCGATGAGTTCATGACTAAGTATAGATTTCATGAAGGATTTAATTAGGTAAAACTGCTTCTTACCGAGTTATAAAACGCTTCATTTACGGGTACAACTATGTTTTCTAGTAGGTATGCTTTTAGGTTATTTGTCTAGTCTGTTCCAGGTTATAAAGTAAACCTAGCGGAGGTTATTACAACGGACCCTTTTGGCTATCATAAGTTTATGCAAAGTTTATAATGAGGATATTTTGATATAACATATATTTTTGAAAAATTCCATAGAAAGGTTATATGACTTATCTGAGACCTTTCTACAACTGAAATTGTTACTTGGGTGATTATTCTTTGACGTACCTACCTACCCATATCCTCGGCAGCGCTTTTACTAGATTTAAAGAAGTTTTAAACCGATTATTTTTGATGTGAACCCGTGATCTGAACATTTTATTTCAGACGTCTCCATGTGAGATTGACGGGCAACATTCTAACCGACTGGCTTGTTAACCCTGTGATCGGCGTGTTCGTTAGAATATTCGACACAATCATCATGCGTGTGGTAGAGTCGAACATTCGCTCTGGAGTCCAGGATGTGCTCGATATTATCAACAGCGGAGTCAAAGAGATCCTAAACTATCTCGAAACTATATAATAAATACATATGTACAGTTGCAATAAAACTTTATGGCGGATCCGAAAGTAGGCACAAGTTGCGTCAAAATAACCAGTTTTAGATGTAGCGGGACGCAGTGGAGCGAAGGGTATATATATGACTGTACCTGCACAAGCACGCATAAAACGTTGTATTGAGATACGCCATAAAGTTTGTATAAAGTAGGTACTTTTAGAAATACTAAACAACAGAATTATATGATAACATCGTTTAAATGATACAACGAGCTGTTTTATTTATATTTGTATGAAAGTACCCGAAAGTAGGTACCCATATTTTATTAACTCGCCCACAACTTCTCTACATATGATTGTTTCTTTATATGAAAATCTAAACGACTTCGTCGGAAACATTTATTCTCTCGACCGTTTCACAAGAATACATTAGATGGCAGCACAGCCAAAGCCGGTCCTGTCGGGAGAGTATCATATTTTGTTTTAATTTCTCTAACTTTACGTAGGTAGTAGGTATGAAAGGTGAAAATACTTTCGTTGTGTTATTTAAACACTATAAGTGAGAGTCATGGAGAAATCCCAATAAAACTTACGACACGTGGTTCGTTTCGGCACTGAAACTGGAGTTGCGTAAAAGAGGTGCAAATATTCCTCGTGTTGTTTCCTTTTACATGTAATCATCAGCTTTAAAATGATTAGAACACACCAGACACACTAAAAAATATTCAGAAGAAGGCCTTTTGTCGCGTCTTAATCCGGCGCCAAACTTAGCTTCAAATACCAACTTCATTGTCAAATACACATAAATAGGTACCTATAAACTCTCGAAGTGTGGTGTGGTGTGGCATGAGAGGGCACAAGAGTTCGAGCATTTGTTCAATATTTAATTACATATATGAAATTTCACATGCATAGTCGGTTTTTGCCAACATCAAACCGTTCAAAGCTCAAACTTTGCGTATCCTGCCACACTTGCGCAAAGTCAATATAAATTGATAATCAACGAATATTATGAAAAGTCACAATCAAATCAAACTCCATCCACAAAATCGTCGTCTATATCAGTTATCTTTGCGATGATTATAGAGCATTCAGTTACAAAGCAAGTCTAGCAGGCGCACAAATGCATCAATTAAGTGTGCGAAGTTTGAGAAAAGTTTCCAAGTTCCCAAACATTTGATCACATGTATGGTGCCGGTGTTATAGTCGCCAACCATTTTCGCCGCAAAGTAAGACAACATTATTGAGGAACTGATGACCTCCCCTATTGTTACACAAAAGCACACAACAATATGTTCCCGGCATTTTTATACGGGATTATTAAAAAACCTACAAAACATAAAAGTAACGACGAAATCATCAGAACATTTTTACTGTTTGCATTTAAAATGCATTTCTTAATCGATTTATGGGATAAACAGCATAGGGAATTTTTTTAGTGAAATAGAACAGTGTGAACCGGGACAACCATCAGTCATCTGGTTCACCGAGCGCGCGGCGTGCTGGAACGTCGATGCACCGCCTCTCCGAACGGTCGCCGTTTCCGCTTGATGTATGCCAGGAAATTAATGTTTATGCATTGTTTATGTGTATAAATCGTTGTCATAAACTTTTGGTCATGTATTTATTTTGTACACTATTATTTGGGAGCAAAGTCGCAGACACAACGAAAATTCGTTAAGTTTGCATATTTTATTTAATAAAATTTTATAAATTTGAGATACATGTTTATGCTCTAGAATTTATCACATACATTACATGACATTGTACATTATGATAATTATCAAAAAAGTTTATATTAACAAAAAGTCTTATTTTGAAAATTATGAGGCTTTATTTCCAATTTAGGTACTATAAACCTTCACAACAAACGACTAACTTTGGAATGAGTTTTTGAATGATAGGAAGTCGTATTCGTAACGCACTGAACTATAAACTTATAAGTAGAACAGGCGGCACGAACAAAGTTTGTGCGCCAGGCACTATCACCTTGTTTTTACCACATTATTTTTTCTACCAAGTATAATATGCTGTATTATACATGTCTCATACATGTGATGCCTTGTTCGTTTCCACTATAATATACAGAATTGCAATAATATAAAAGCCTTTAGTAGGTAGGGTAAGTGCTCCAGTGAATGAACGACCCCCCAGTGAATGAACAAAACCACAGTTATTTGCTTAGAATAAGAATCCAGCTAAATTCTACAAAAGAAAATATATTTTTTTCGGTTGGTAGCTTTATCACGCATGTTATGGCAACACTCGTGAGACGTCTAGCCGGCTAGTTTCAAGATGGTGCTTGTTTAAGGTGAACGACACTCGCGCGCTTTGTGACTTATATGTTGGAATAATAAGGATATAGGTAAGACCTGCCACATTTAGACTGATTTTTTTGACTTCCCTAAAGCATGTCTCTTTTGACTTTGTGTTTTTCTGATGTGTACCGACCAGATAGTGCTATAACATGGAGTTTAATACAAATTCGTTAAATAATTGTGAATATTTGTTGCTGTTCCATCACTGGATCAAATAAATTAGTAAAATCTAGTGACCCCACCGCTCACTCCCAGGGAACGAGCTTTAAACTATATTTTAGAATATTGTGTTTTACGCTGTTTAAAATATGATTTTATATTCTACGATGTGCTTAATATTTGATAGTCAAAGCTATGTCCAGTATTGGAACTACATTTAAAATATTTATTGGTTCATTGCTTCTAGTGAATAAACATTCCTTGCATGCATGTTTATTTACTAGATTCTGATATCTAGTGAATTAACTTTCCTTGCATGAGCATGTTCATTTACTGAATTCTAAGGTCCAGTACATAGAACAAATCATTTATTCATTTACTGGTTACTTAAATCCAATAAATAAATTACCAGCATAAATATCTATTCGCGCTTTTATTTTTTTTGTTTTAGACAAAATGAATGTCTTAGAAGAAATTAAGAAAAAGAAATACCAACGTTTTAGATACTTGCAAGAGACGCTTGAGGAAGCTTTGAGGGCAATTAGCAGAGGTGAACTAACACTTTGCATTGCAAGCAAGTCTTTTCAAATTCCGAAAAGTACCTTATTTAACAAAATTAATCACAAAGTGCCATGGACGCGCCAAATGGGGCCATCAACAGAGCTAATTTTTTAAGAAGAAGGGAAGCTCGCCCAATGGATTGTGGATAAAGCCAAGCTTGGATTTCCCATGCATCCAGACGATGTGTATGACACAATCGAAAGTTATCTGAATGAAACTAACAGAAAAAGTAAATTTATTGATAACCGCCTCGGAAAAAAATGGTTACAGTTATATCTGAAGCGGCACCCAGAGGTGACGAAAGGAAATGCAGAATATATATCCAAAGCACGAGCTTCAGTTACTGAAAACTCAATAAGAAAATGGTACTCTGAATTGGATGCATATTTGGAAGATATAAGATTAGACCCCAGTAGAATTTTCAATGCAGACGAAACAGAAGTGATGACATGTCCAAAGACTGGAATTATACTGGGGTCTAAAAATTACAAAGATATCTATGTCATAGCTAACGGAAAAGAAAAGGAGTCAATAACAATGGTTAATTGGTAGATCTGATTCTGGATGGATAGTTTCAGATACTTTTTACGCTTATATAAAATTATTCCATGAGTGGCTGTTGGCAGAGAAGATAAAATTGCCAATTCTGCTTTTATTCGATGGACATAAGTCACACATTAATCAAAACATGTTTGAGTTTTGTAAAAACAATGCCATTTTTTCGTTTTGCTTGTACCCAAATGCGACTCACATTCTTCAACCATGTGATGTTACCTATATTTCGACCAATAAAGTTAGCATGAAAAAAAACAGTAAGAAAACACAAGCAAAATACCACAGCACCAATAACCAAACAAAATTTGCAAGTCTATTTAAAGAAGCCTACAAAAACGGATTTAAGTCATCGGCTGTACAAAATGGCTTTAGAAAATGCGGCTTATATCCCGTAAACCCCAATGCAGTCGATTACTCTAAATGTATTGATACAAGAAGAAAAGATTTGGAAAATACAGATTTAGAAACTGAAGATGATTTGCGAAGCACAATAAAAATAATAGAAGCAGATATTGAACCGGAGAAGAGAAAAGAGTTTGTTATGTCTTATATATCGAAAAAAAACCACAACCATCCATACTTTTCTTTGTGGGCAAAATGTAAAGACGGATTAGAAAATAAAAGGTCGCCTATGACAAATGAATCGTCCACTGTAGATATTCCTCTAGATTTGTCGAATGAGTCATCTCATGGAGTCCCAGACACAGTAATTTCTGATGCCAGTGCTTCAAATTCCCAAAATAAAATGACCCAGAGCAATAATTCTGAACGTTCAACCAATTTATTAGTTACAGTTGCAAAAATTCATACTGTTCAAAATGAAGAGCCAGTTACACATAAGGAAACAACGACAAATCAAAACAATTCAGTGCAATTACCGTGTAACGCAAATGTCCCAACAGAATCTACTGATTCAGTTCCTGAGGAAGTGAATGATTTATTTCGCAGCGTAAAAAGTCCTCAACTGAACAATACAGATGACATTTGTGATTTTATTTTATTTTATTAACCAATAATATGTGAACCCTTAAATATACTGGAACAGTATACAAACTTGTTTTACTATTCATTATGACCGTTTCTTCACTGGGGTAGTCACAGTCCATTCACTAAAAATTGCCGTTCGTTCCCAGGGGATAGCGGGTTTCTTACTTTCAATTGGCTTGAAAAGTCCCAAAGAAAAATAAATATTTTGAAACTGAGTTTCATTACAAACTTAGATTTTATGACATTTTGTAATAATCCAGTACATTTCAGGATGTTTCGTGACATTTCAAGGTAATCCGTAGTAGGTATCCCATGACATTTCATAACATGTCGTGACATCCCGTGATGTTTTGTGACATTTCTCGATATTTCGTACAATGTCATATTTCGGACATTGTTTAATATTCCATGACATTTCAGGATGTTTCGTAACATTCCATGAAATTTCGTGACATTTTAGGACATTTCATATCATTTCATATTTCGTGACGTTCCGTGACATTCCGTGATGTTTCGAGACAATCTGTACTAGGTATGTTGTGACATTTCATATGTCGTAACATTTCTGGACATGTCGTGATAATCTGTAAAATTTCGTAATGTTTCATGATATTTCCGGACATTTCATGATATTTCGTGACTTTTCATGAAAGTTCTGTGACATTTTGTGATATTTTATGAGTCCATATTTTTTTTAACATCTTATGACATAGCGGGATATTACCGGACATTTCATGACAGATGATATTTTATGACATTTCGCAATATTTCGTGATATTTTGTGACATTAAGGCAGTGACATTTTGTGACATTCCGTCATAAATAGTTACATTTTAGGACATTTCATATCGTGATATTCCGGAACATTGTATACCATTACGTGATATTCCGCGATATTTCAGAACATTGTGTGAAATTTCTGACATTTCAGGACATTGTATAAAATTTCTTACATTTCATGGCATTTCGAGACATTGTGTGAAATTTTTTACTTTCTTATTAGCAAAACTAGCATTATTCTTATTATTATTTCTATTGGGTTGGGGAGATAGTCTTTATTGTTTGTATGAGGTTATAATCCAATCTCTTTGGTTGTACTGTTCGTAACTGGCTGGTTACACCACAGAACAATAATCTTTAAATGGAAGACCTACTACAAAAAATATTTTTTTGGATATAACGCTGCCTACGGTCCATCCATCCCTTTCACACATGAAGCACGCGAAATATGCTTATCTCGAGTGCTACTGCCCTGTGTCATACTACCCTCACAAAGATAACATTTGAAAAAAAAAAAACAGGTTTTCTCCATTACTCACTTGTTTTCTGTGCAAAAAAATGAACCAATCTTACAAAGAAGTTCAATAATAACATACTTAATATAAAAGTTTATTCCAAAAAAAATTATCACAACCTGGCAAAAAATTTGTCCCATTTATGGATCTAATGCAGTATCAGTAATTATAGCACAAACTAGGTTTAAAGGTTTTAAATTAAGAATTATTGTTAAAAATTCGTAGCTTTTGGCTCTAGTCGCCTTGCTACAGATGAAGTTGACGCCATGTATTAGGTGTTACATTGCCGAAGAACTGGGCATTGACCATAAAACTTTTTTGATTCATTTGAAAAAGTCTGGGTATACAAGAAAACTTGATGTTTGGGTGCCACACAAGCTCACTGAAAAACTTACAGCAGCATAGTCATTTGTCAGTCAGCGTAATAAAATATAAATAGATCTCTAATAAAATAGAATGAAATCATATCATTTTTGAAAAATTGATCAATAGTGTTGAGAAGAAAGAGATCGTGCTCAAAATGCGCCCAAACTCTGCAGACTGAGGAAGAACCCGGATTAAACGCATCCACTATATTTCTCTGACCTTAAATCCTCAGAATTTCCATTGTTTCGGTATCTTAAGTATTCTTTAAGTAGTGTATGGTTAACTTCAACAGAAAGCTGTCAGAACTTTTCGTTACCTTTTTTTAACCACAAACCTCGAAATTTCCACAGCAACAGGATTAAAAATAATTGTTGAGTATTTTAATTGTAAATGTTTTCGTTTTGTTCATTTTCATTTTTTTGTTTACAAGTTTTAAAAAGTTTTTTGTTATGCGTTGCAAACGTGACGTATTGTCATTACAAAATAAAGATGGTTTATTTATATTGTTTTATTTATTACTTGGCTTGTATTCCACTGAATATTAAAATTTCCATACTGATGTTCTTTACTTTTTTCTGCAAATTTATTATTTTTAACTGTTAATAAAAAAATGTGTATTGCTGTAAAGGACACGGCATATGAACGTCCGAAATGTCACAAAATATTACAAAATGTCGGGAAATGTCATAAAAGTTATTTAAGAAGAGTGCTAAATCGGAATGAGCACTGAAAAATTTTTACTGTTACCCACTGTCATAGAAATATATAGATTAGACACAGCCATACTTTGTGGTGTGTCCACAAATGACAAGAAAAGTAAGCTCATTTTGTGTACATACACGAAAACACACACACATTCACACATAAAGTAAGCTCACGGCTCTTAGTACGTACCTGTAGGTCTAAGACGGGACTTTTTATCTGTGGCTTTTCTATCAACGTTGAGCTATAGCGGATTCGGCAACTTCTGTCAAATCGGTAACATGCACACCTCTGTCCGTTCCTCAGAACAATTACTTTCATGACTGCCGTTAATATATAAACTATTTTAGTTTGGTTGAGAGACAACTCGCGCATCCCAAAGGCGAGACACCAGAGCCTGACGCTCTGCTCGACCCGCAATAAGCTCAGCAGGTGCCCCTCTGCGAGCATCAGGAGTGTTGTCTTCTGCATTGATGCGTAACACTTGCAAGGCCTCTTCATATTGCAAATCGTCTGGTTCTAGTTCTGGAACTGGCAACCTAGCCCTATTAGCAATATTATGCAATACCGCGCAAGCATTAACTATTGAACCTACCACATGAGGTTCATAGTGAAGTACCCTGTGGGCTAACAGGCATCGCCAACGGGACTTCAACACACTAATGCATCTTTCAACTGTCTTCCTGGCCCTCATATGCACCTTTGTATAATGATCTTCAGGTGAGCCAGGAGCAGCATTCACTATAGGCGTCATCATCCACTTCCTAAGTGCATATCCAGAGTCACCTGAAACAAAATATTATTATTTATTACTGAGTCTAATATTTGTTTGTACTTTATGTGCTCCTATACCATTCGGCCTATTACAATGAAACTTAGGGCAAGGATGAGGGAGCCTCTACATTAAACCGTGCGAAGTTGAGGGCAACCACTAGCAAATTATAATAATATGTATATCTTTAACTGGTACTTATTAAATCTAAAAAAAAGTAGATTGGATGAAGGTTTTAATACTGATATATTGCTATCGTAACTACACACAGCATCTATGCGTACTGACCTAGAATCCATAATGTTTCATTTTGATTCTCCCACAGATCCTGGAGATACTGCTTAAGTGGGTGAGAGTTCCAAATAAATGAGTTGTAGTTGGCACCACCATGGCTAGCATCAATGTTGAGTATATTTGAATTCGCATCACAGACCTATAAATTAAAATTTAATTAATTTTTCATGTAATAAAATGTAAAACATTTTTTTTTCTTTTCTATCCAGGGTCAGATTGAATTATTTGTGTGGCAACTGTGTGGACCTCGACAGGGACGCTTAAGAATGCTATCAAAATCGTTTCATTCATCCCTTATCTCATTTTTTTGCTCAAGTATATTTTAAGTTTGTAGCGAGTACGCCATCTACCGGTCGCCATTTGCCAAGTAGGTCCTCCCGTGGACGAATTCCCGCTCGGTACACGAGTTAAAGCAAGACGGAACAACCCCCTCCAGGATGCGCGATGGAGTGTTCTCGATAAAACGGTCGGCCCGCGCGCCGGTAACGAATTGCAATCAGTGAGCGAGTCGCGATCATCGTAATTAGACGTATAGCCCTCCGGATAAAAAAACCGTTGAGACACCTCGCGCCTTCTTGCTTCCCACGGGTACCTGTTGTTTACCTAACGTTTATTCCTAACTTGTCTGTATCTATTTTCATATATTGTGTCAAGGGTAATAAAGTGACTTGTGTGAACGATAAACGTTTTCCTTCAAACACCCTAAGATACCTAACTGTCTCATGCTCTACCGAACTCTGCGCCCTGCTGTGAGTAAACTGACGTGGTGACCCGCCTGAACAGTGGATCTAACGTTTAAGTGACGCCCCACGTCATATTATACGCCATAAGTGTCACCCAACGTTCGACGCTATAAGTTTTTATTATTTATGAGATAATATAATAAACAATGTCGACACTTATATAATTTTTGTTTTTCTTTTATATGTAATAAAAACCAACCAAGTACGAATAAGACTACTCATATAGGATCATATTATCATCCTTACATGTACACAGTCATAGTGTGCTATGGATCTTAAATTATTGATCACGACAACAACCACAGCTGTAACATCTTCAGTGAATGAAAGGAATATATTGGTTTTTTCGAAAGGTTTGTGTAGACAGGAATTTCAATATTTTTCTATTTATGAATACTAAAAGGTAACAAGACTGCCATTGGTTTGTTCCCATAAGTCATTACATTGAAAATTTGGATGGTTGTTAAAATTTCAGCTGTACAAAAACCAATACGTACAATTTGGGCATTGATAGAATGATTCTTTTTCCTATTGAAGTATCTTTCTTCGTGCTCTCTGGGTCTAATCAGAGCAATGTGTGTTCCACCCACACAACCAAGTACTCCAGGAATAGCAAATTTTTCATAAAATCTGTAAAAAAAAAACATTTTGGTCAATTAAAAGGAAAATTCTTATAAGTATCTCCACATCAAAGCCAATCAGCGTTAATTGGCATGTCTTATCGAAGCAAAATGTATGCTGTGGAAGCCACTGTGGTGTACTTATATATTATGCCTGTATATCACAAGCGAATATGGACTTCCTCATACCCGGATGCCATTCTTCCATCAACTATACCCACTGCTTGAAGTTAAGTGACCGTGTAGGTATCAAGAACCATTCACATTCAACATCCATTATCGTGTGTCACATAATTATGTATTATGAAAAACATTCACAGTTGAAGATCCACCCGAGTTACAGGTCAAACTTGGAGTCGGCTTTCCATTGTTGCCTGATGAAAATTGTATTTATAAAAGTGATCAATTTGAAATCTGGCTAAGATAGGTTGAATGTCCAACATTTCAAAAAAATAGGTTAGGTTATGGTTTGCTTGCGATAATGCGAGAAGCGAAGCGGAGCGGAGCGACAAGCCACTAATAAGCCTTATATATTTTTTTTCATTTCCTTAATATAATATTTACTGCACGAGGTTCTTACACCCCTCCCCCATAAGCCTGAATAAATATTTTGTAACTTTTCAGCAGGCTACAGTGGAAAGCGCTACCCAAACTTGATTACACTTGGCAACTTGGCACTTACATACAATTCAAAACAGCAGAAATAGGTATCTACCTATTCCACTTCATAAAAACAATGCTCACTCCTTTATTATCAGATTTCTATCAGTGGCAGTCTGGGGAAACTTGATATATTTATTTATAATATTAGGATGATTTAGTGCTGCCGTCACTTCTGCTATAGTGTTGGAGACACTCGATTGTGCGATTGAATGGAGACTATGTTGCCCAACACCCCTCTGATACGACCCAGAGGCATAAAAGTTCAACGCCGTTATAACCTGTAACAATATTGAAATAAAAACTTTGAGACAAACTTCTAAATAAGTTGGTACAATTAATTGAACAAAATGTTCATTAGAAGGTCGAACCTTGTGTTTAATTGATATCGCGCTGGATCTTCGCTCAATTAATATGGGCTCCAATTCACCGACTAGTGAGTGTACCAGGGACTTTGTTAAGCGATATGTTGCCATAAATTCGCTATCCGGCAAGGCAAACGGATCGACTTCTTCGCGTTGTCGACGCACCAGTTGTTGCCTCACGCGAATATCAAAAATATAGGCACGCTCTAACAAATCCCACTGGAGACCTAGGCGAGCCATTTTCTGCAATCAAAATGATTTGTGTAATATAGCACATGTGCACAGCGCCCACAATTCTAATTTTAAAACATTAGTAATTGATAAAGTTGTCACACAAACACATTTTAAATACATTCACCTTTCCCAAATGAAAACAAAATCTCAAATATATGATTAAAGAAATATTTAATTCAATTTGCAGCAAGACGTTTCAATTCAAAGTTATTCAATTAGTAACTACTGGTAACCACAGACAGATTACTGGTAACTAATATGCGCGCCATCCAGTACAACTACAAAGTACTCTGTGCTTAGAAATATCACTATGGCAATTAGTTTCCAATAGGTGAGCAAACTTAAAAAGACATCGAGATCATTTAATTTGCTTATAATCAAGTTTCTTTTCAATTTAATAGCATTATAATTCTGTTTCAAAGTCCCCAATATAGATACCAGCACTAAACATCATAGTTTTATTAACTTTGTATAGATGACACTACCTACACCCGCAAGATAATTATTTTAGGGTGACCAGCTTTTAAGTATTTTCACTGATTTAGTAGATTTCTTTTATTCAGGGTCTTTTATAAAACATTGCTTAAATTCATTGACTTACAATATAATGGCTCAATAATTATTGAAAAGATTCTCTAGTGTTTTTAAATGTCATTAAAGTATAACTGCGTGTCGGACCACTCGCAGTGTAGGGTTTCGTAGTTGCGCGTCACAATATGCGGATTTAGAAGGGGGCTGATTGTTTGATTTTATAGATATAGATACCTATTTATTTTATAAGTCAATCAACTATTACTTCTTGACTTATTAAACCTATTTAGTTGTTATAATATTCCTTTGAACTTAGTTACCTATATATACTATTGGCGTGAATTTTTCGCACTCACGTATCCAAAAACACGCGATGAGCTGGCAGGAGGGCAACGCTTGATGCTAACAATAGTTAGCACTTCAATGTTTAATATTTCGCAAATGGATTCATGCATCACAAAATTATTAAAAAGATAGGGATTTGAGCATTTATTTTATTGTAACGGTACTCTCCAAGGAAACAAAAACATTTTTGAGCAAATTTTCTTTTAACTGCGGTAGACCGACAAACTATGTCTTTTTTTTCGTTTATTTGACAGAGTTAAGGGATTATGCGTTATGCCAGCATGCTTTTCAATACCGTTTATAATATAAACAATTATCGAACAGTTAAAAAATTGTAGTGCTTGTAAAGATCTTTTGTGGGATACGATCGTGGAAGAAACGCGCTTACTTTTAATAAGGTCTTCTGGGCTCGTTCCAGTTTTATGAGATAGGTCTTAGGTGCTCCACCGCATGAGGAGATATAATATACTAAAGTGGACTGGCAAAGAGCAAATTAAACTTGTTTAAGAACAGAAACGTTAGCTACATGTCGAAGGGATTTAAAAATGTAGATGAGCTTACGAATTCGTACTGCGACCGTATCGATGTGATGTCGGAAGTTCAAATTTTGGTCAATCCAGACACCCAGGTATTTCATGAGATTCGTTCTTTCAAGCTTTGGACATGAGCATGACTGTGCTTCGGCAGCTGAGCACAAGTGCGCAGTAAGAGAAAGTGATCTTAAACATTGTTGGTCTTGTTACGAATTGAAAATGTAACGTATTTTGTCTTCCCTACATTAAGTGTAAGTATATTAGTATTTAGCTATTTTGTTACCACAGTGAATCCAAGCTGTGCAAGGTGAAAAATCTCCGCAAAATGAAGAAACTGTATTTGATATTTCGTTTGACTAACTATAATGTATAACTATATAATACGTATTCAATTGCCGACAAAATCTTGTTTTGTCAGGCAAACTTAAAAGATAATTCTTTAAAACGTAGTTTTTGGTATTTTTGTGTTAGCTAGGCTAGCAGCGCTATATGGATGAAAGTTTAGGGATCTTCCCCTTCTCTTTTACCTGCATAGCGCTGTCTCGGTGCTCACTTGCGCTCGGCGAGCGTGAAGTGCCAGCATAAACTATAGCGCTCTGGCTCAGCTCAGTTCACAGCATACAAAGTACATTACTTTTTCAAATATTTGTAGAATTGAAAATAAAATACATTAAAAATACTCCAAGTAGGATAAACTTACGTTACATTTGAATCTAATTAAATCCAATCCACATGTTCGATACAATAAGCTGTTATGACCCTATGCAGAAAAAAAAACACTACGGCTTGATGGTTGCTATGGGATGGGTCGCTAGTGTTTAAATAAAATAGATTGACTTTGTTGAGCTAAACTTGCAGTGTTACCATGTAATAATGTGCAATAATATTTTCATGTATTTGAGGTAGCATTCCTATAGTTACAGTTCTTACCAGTTCTTACCTAGTTTAAGAGATACAGATCGCAAATTGATATTGTATGATATTTAGATGGATCATATGATTACGAATAATAATATCAGACTGAATAACTGTGAGAATTTTTAGTTATGTAAAACACCGAATAAAATATTTTGTTATAATCTTACTAATAAAAAATCATTATTATCTTACTATATAGTTATGTAATGAAAAATTTATAAATGAAATTGTAACGTTTTGGTATGGTCAACCCTGTACATAAGATATTTTTCCAAAACAATAATTGTTATGGGTTATGACGACTGCTTATCCGAGTGGGTATTAGCGACCCTGCCTACGAAGCTGGAGGTCCCGGATTCGAATCCCAGGTCGGGTCAGTATTTATATGACAAATGTTGATACTGGTACCGGTAATACTGGTCTTGGTTGTTATATGAATGTGTTACCTTCGTTTGGTACCTAAAACACAAGCTAATGCTTAGTTTGGGGTCAAGACGTTGTTGTGATGTAGACGTTATTATTATTATTATGTGTGGGTAGACGATACCTACTTAAAACAATCGTTTTGGGAATTTTTACCTATTTGTATAAACACCATAATAAACACAAAAACTACCGAACCTATTTCGGTAAAACTTTTTTGTGTTTTAGCAGTCGTAATCAAAGGTCTAATCGACTAATATACAATTTGATGATAAGGATGCAGAAATCAAACATCAGTGATGTAAAATCAAATAATATAAATAGGTAGGTAATTATTATTTACCAAAATTTGTTTGTGTAGTTGTCTACATGTTATGTATTTGTGAGTGTTTAATATTATGACTAAAATATTGAGATACAGCGCTGTGGCGATGCGCCAGCGACTAACAATAACATTGTAGCGGTCAGCGGCCATTTGTGGGATACCCCTCATTGTAACTCGCAGTCGCACTGTTCTTGCGTGAATTTATGTTTAACTTAGTAGGTAATCTCGAAAAATGTTGTACTTGTGCCTCAGAACTTGTGCATTGTCCTGGTGGAACGTAGGAGATGATTTGTTTCTTCGTGAAATGCCGTATGTTTCCATAAATACTTTATGAAAACGGTTCACAAATCTAAATAACATTCGCTGTTGAGAGTTTTTCATTTCTGGAGGTAGGAAATGTGGATTTACACCATAAGCATCCGAAAAAAATTAAGCCATTTTGTTAGACGATAAAAAACATTGACTGACTTATCGGCCGAGTGGTTGGAGACCCTAATCGCAGAACCAAACGTCACAGACTCAACTCCCGCCCGAGACCAATATTTGTGTTGTATCAACATGTCTATCTGTTTGGTGTCTGAGTGCAAAATATCTATTTATGTATATACTGCAAAGTATATTAAGCATGTATATCAGTTGTCTAGTACCCATAATACAAGCAAAATACTTGCTTACTTTGGGACTAGATGGCGCTGTTAAGATTAATTTCCATTCAACTTGAGTTCATTAGATAGAACAAAGTATTATGGAAAGTGTCTTTTTACTTGTATAATTCAATTTCGTTATAATAAATACACTTATAATTTTTTAATTCATGTTTCATAAAAGTGACTGGGTAAGGGTAAGACCATATTTTTTAACGTACAGTTTTTATGATCAACTGGAAACATATAGGTATAATATGTTAATGTTTCTGCACATTATGCTTTGAATGGTTTATTAAAAGAAGGCAACCCTTTACAGTTAATACAAACTTTTTATTAAAATAACCTAAACTTCACATGCGCCATTCCGAAAAAATCTTAATCAGTGACAGGAAATCCATTTTAACTCTATACTGTCTATGGATTTGTTAATATGTCGTCATATGTTCGTCAAGTTTCGTTCAGTTAATCTCGTTTTTAAAAAATCAAAAGAACTAATTTAGTTTTTTTTTTTAATTTTTAGCAATTTTTTGGATATAAAACAAAAAAGGTACTTAAACTATAAAAAGTGATCCTATCGAATTGTTCCATATACATCGTTCATAGTCGAATTAAACACTTTTCACAGTCATTCATACATTCTGCTGCGATTATCTTGGGAAAAAATCATGAAAACATAGGATAATTGTGTTTCTGGATGGTTTCTGGTATCATTGGCAAATAATGTTGCTACAATAAAAAAAAAAGTTGGCACACAGTAACTGGTATCACTGCTCCTGGCCCCCGTAGGTATGTATGTCATGACCATAGAGTCATGACCGCGGCGAACAAGTTGCCTGGGCCTGCTGTTGATAACCTAATTTCCTAATTTCTCTCATGTATTTCATGTGTATTTTGTGTTTCTTTCCAATTCTTTAATTTCGGTTTAAGCATACATAGCTAATTTCCAAAAAATTGATATTTCGTTATAATCAAGGTAGTAGCCTGCCTTAAACAAAAGATTAAGAAGATTGGACAATGGGCAAAGTAAAAAAACATAAACCTTCACAAATTGGCAAAAATGTTGCTCTTGCAGATCAAATTGAAGCTTTAGGTGTAGTGAAAAATAAAAACAGATTAAAAGAAAGGTTACGGCATGATGACGACGAAGAGGTACGCATGAAAAATATAAAATTACCAGAAAATAAAAAATCCTTAGTGGTAGTGCAGCAGCCAAGTTCTCAGCATAAATTTACAAAACCAACTTAAAGCCTAGATTTCATCTTAATTTCTTATGAACTCTTCACGGGTCCGCTATCCAATACTGCCTGATGAAAATTGTGTTCATAACAATGCTCAACTTGAAATCCGGCTAAAATAGGTTGATGGCCCATTATTTCAAAAAAATAGGTTAGGTTAGTGTTTGCTTGTTATAAGCCACCAATAAGTTATATTTTTTTTGCATTTCCTTAAAAAAATATTTACTGCATGAGGTTCCTACACCCCTCCCCTATAAGCCTGATTAAATATTTTGTAACTTTCCAGCAGACAACATCGGAGAACGCTACCTTAATAATTAAGGGGAGCGAGGCTTGAGGACACAATACTAACTTTCAGAATTTTTAGAAATGCAAAAAAAACCAAAAATAAAAAAATACATATACTTACCCATAAAAAAAAATTGCTCCTTGTATTGACATAAACCTAACCTAGCCTATTGATTGACAAATGGTGGACAATCTATGCATCTTAACTAAATTTTAATTTGTTCCAGTCCGCTTTGTTCCTCACATTGCCATAGGTAAACCTAACCTAACCTATTGATTAAGATATGGTGGACAATTAACCTACCTTGACTGAATTTCTTTATAGAAAAACACAAACATACCTGACCTTGCATTTTTTTAAACATTCTTTTCATTACCAAACCTAAACAGTCCAGACTTAATGGAGAAGTTTACTAAAAAAATTTATTTGCTATTATTAAAACTTAAGCTAAATAAAACAAAAGTGTGAAAGAAGCGTGAAAATATCTCTACAAATAAAGAAGTTATAGGACATTAAAGTCACGCTTGCAAAAATAATTTCGCTCCATGCGATGGCTCAGCATGTGACATCATGCTACCCGAATTCATTGGCATTCGCGCACTAATGAGTCGCAGTGTTTTTTGATTGTATTGTGTGCAGTGTTTTGATTATTTCTATAGATAAGAGTAATTTCTCATGATGGCTAAAACCATTGAGACAAAAAGTAAGCATATAAATATTGTAGGTATAGTTCCAATGTGTAAAAGCACGGCAGTTGAAACTCCAAATACCTACACAGTGGGAACAGAAAGAAAACTTTGCTAACCTATAATCATAGAGTAAATAAATTTGACAGTAGCATTGTGCCAATAATGTAAGATTTCAGTGAAGAACCTGACATTTTAGGTAGGTAGCTTACAATTATGAAGAAAAAAATAAAGGGGAAAATATATTTTAAAAACAAGCTTTTATTGTATTTTATTGCTAATAAAAAAAGTTAATAATAATTTTATTCTTAGTAATGTTATTCTTTAGTATTTATAACGTTAAAACAAATTATTTAACGCAACAAAGCTAAAATTTGATATGGCTATTGTTGACATTTCTGTACATATTTATTTTTATTATAGTTCACCAACACCCTAAAACCAGAGTACTTGTTAAGAGGAATCAAACAAGCCCAAACCCCGGACAGATGCGAGTCGTACTTGCCCACCGAGGGTTCCGTACAAATTTATAGAACAAATTTATTTATTTGTACGGAACCCTCGGTAGTCAAGTCCGACTCACACTTGTTCAGTTTTTTTTACGTACTTATAGTCAATCGTCAAGGTTAAGCAATGGTATGCACAGTCATATGTACATATTTTCGTACGGAACCCTCGGTGGGCGAGTCCAACTCGCACTTGTCCAACACTATTATAAAAATAAATGGGTACACAAATGCCTATAATAATCATATCACATTTCAGCTTTATAACATTAAGTAATTTGCTTTAAGACAATATGTTTCATGATTTAATTACAAATGTATAGTTTTCAGATTTTCCCCTATACTTGTAGTATAAGACGGTATTACTTTCCAAATTTCATAGTTCTAGGGCAACGTAAAATATCCTATAAATTTTGATTCCTTTGAAAGCGTCGTCGAAATTCACGTTTTTGGGGCCTAAACGGCCGTATCGTTTTTTTAACTTAGAAGTTTGATTTTTTCACAACTTCAAGGGACTGTAAACCTGAGTATATAGTTTTAATTTCAACTCCACACGTTCCCGAGATAAAGGGTTTTGACAGACAGACGGACGACGGAGGGACGGACGGACGACGGAGGGACGGACGGGCAGGGATGGACATCTTATAAGGGTCCCGTTTTTTCCTATTGAGATACAGAACCCTAAAAAACCAGACTTTAGATAATTGCGCAGGTAGATACTTGAAAAGTTTAAAACCTTTATTTCAGCACTAACATAAGACGGATTTGAAGAAAAAAGTCCACAGTAAAAATATAAAATTTAGGCTAATTATCACTTTGTCCTTTTACAAAAACTTGTTCCATTATAATCAAATAAAACTTAACTACCTATTGCATAAAAAAAAACATAAGATATTATAGACTTGGATGGAATATAGGAACTTAGTTTGTAAAATAATAACAACAGCGAGGACGGTTTAATTTGTGGTGCAGTGAGACGACGCGACCCTCGATCGAGTAGGCAATGTGACGTCACGGGCAGTAAGAGGCCACCAGTTATCCCACGTGAAAACACATAAATTTCAATAATTTATTTCTCAGTCATTTATTGACAGATTTCAAAAAAAACTTTCACTGACTTATTAGGTTTGGTCTATATTTCAATTCTATCGAGTTAAATATGATATTTTGAACATCATTAAACTTCTCCATTGAAGAGTGGCTAACCATTTAGTGTTAGTTTCAAATATATTGAATTTAAGGGCTATCAAGGATGTCGTAGTAGCAGGTATGTATTACTCATAATTTTTTGTATTTCTCTCAAAACATTTTAATAGTTGGTTTAATCTCTTCACCTAGCCTCCCTCTCTCTTATTATTAATACTCAGGTTGGTAGTTTTGGAAAGCTGACCCGACTATATCTCACTTAAATACATATAAAATTGCATTTTAACCCATAGGTACGCATAAATTTTTCAAAATAAAACACCAAAAAAATCACCAGCTTACTTTTGTGGCTTATACTGGTTGACTTTTGTAATTTTTTATTGAACTACCTATTAATTGAATCAATAGTAATCAAAATCCAATGATATAAAAACCTATAAGTAAAACATATACTTAGGTAGCCTTGTGGATCAATATGTCTGCTAACAAATTCTTACAAATTTAATAAGTTTCCATTCCAACCCCAAAGTCATTCAATTTAAAAAATGTTACCGCGATTATGTCACTTTAACTATTTGAAATAGGTGAAGCAGTGTCGATTGCCTCTTTTTTGCAGAATGATATAATAATCCTTACAAATTCTAAAAGTGCATTGTAACACGTGGCTCGATGTACCTCGAATTGCCAAGGGTAACCAGCAGCCTATGAAATTTTAGGAGTCATACAATGTATAATACAATCGAAAATAATAAAAAGCTAAAGCTGCAATGGACTTATTATTATTATGTATCTTCGGGGATGCCGGCTGCCGCAGGCTGGCTATCAGTCCTCTTAATTATGGAATATTTCTCCCAAATCCCCATTTGGTGAATCTCTTCATGGGTTAATTTCCAATCAGCATCATCTCGAACCTCCTTGTTGCCTTGCAGAAGTCGACCAGTTTCCCAATATAGATATCTACAAGCTGCTCTTCATCTATCTTCTCTGTTCCTATATTTTCCCATCTAAATAGTAGGGCATTCTGCTACCAGGGGAAGCTGGTTTTTTCTGCTTCCCCCATCGATGTACCAATATAACTAGATGGAGTGTACGCGTTCTAAAGTGTCCGCGCAGAAGTCATCTAAAACGCAATAAGTCTTCCAAACGGCTTTTAGTCAATGACATGGCTTAGCGCCGAATAAACGTGCGTAATGTCGACTTGTGTCGTGAAAATTTGTATAACTACTCGTCAAAGACGCAAAAAAGAACTGAATATTGTATTTTTGATAAGTAAACATTTAAATTTAACATTAGTTTATGCCTGTGGACGGTTATTCAATTGTTTTTTAATTTAATGTGAACATTATCACGATTTAATTCTCGTCCCATTCTCGTAAACAGTGTGACACGTCCAACCCGTAATAAGTTTTCGTAGGGACTGACCGGACCGGCCTCGCCCCGCGCGGTGAGGCTACATTACGTCACGATACGGACGGTTTTGTTACGCCTTTACAAAGGCGACTTCCCATCCTGTCAAAAATGGAAGATCATTGGCTTCCCCACATGGTGGGCATATGGGGTTTTCTTTTATTTTCATAAATTGTCAAGTGTAGAGTAGTTTCTGGGTCTTCCAACGCACATGATGGGTTTTTCTTGATCCACAGTTTTGTATCTTTTTAATTTTTTTTATAATCTAGATTGTGAAAACTACAATTCCAATATTTAAAATATTATCTATGCATTTGGTTGTTCTAAATAATATAATTTGAAAATTATATGTTAACAGTTTGTGAATGCAGAGCTATCAAAAAAAATTTTAAGAACTGCAAGAAAGCAACAGGCCGAAGTTGATGATGAAGAAGGTACTGGACCATATCCTGCTAAACAGGTGCACCTGTTATCTCCAACAAAAGGTAGATCGAAATTTTTCTTATGTTTTTATGATCATTATTCTGTAACAGATTCACAGGTTTTTTTATAAAAAGTTTTCTAACGATTTCATGCATTTCAGATAACGATTCTGATGCTGAATCACAATCAGATCATGATGACCTGGAACCAGATACATTTTATGAGAATATTGAAATAAATGAAGAAGACGAGAGAGCTCTGGAAATGTTCATGTCAGCAAAACGTGAAAAAACACGCACACTCGCTGACATAATCATGGATAAAATTACAGAAAAACAAACAGAGTTACAAACGCAAGTTTCAGATGCAGGCACTTTAAAATTACAAGACATTGATCCAAGGTACATATCTATGATCTTAATACGGTAGCTTAGGAATATTTGTCAAGTTAAGCAGTCGGTCCCGGACGCTGTCAATAGATGGGGGTCGTTACAGTTCCCAACCCGCAGTGGAGCAGCGTGGTGGACTTAAGCTCCAAGCCCCCCTCCTCACCCTGGGGGAGGCCTAAGCCCCTGCAGTGGGGTAAAAATGGGCTGATGATGATGATGATTTGCCAATTCACAAAGAGATTCAATATAATTACAAATATCTTTTTTAGTGACAAAATATAACTTAAATCTGCAACCTAATCTAGATCTTGTAAGTTCGTAAACAGGTGAGCCTTCCCCATTCTCACTTTGGAAAACTGTGCCTTCCCGAGTTGTCGTATTTAAGTACTATATTAGCAGAGAAATGTTTCACGTTGTTATTTTGTTATAAAATATAATTATTTCAGAATTAAAACTATGTATGAAGGTGTAAGAGATGTTCTACAAAAATACAGATCAGGAAAATTGCCAAAAGCGTTCAAAATGATACCTCATTTACAGAATTGGGAACAGATACTATATATCACCGAACCACCAACATGGTCGGCGGCAGCAATGTATCAGGTATTATGCCAGTATTCTTTATTTTATGCCGCACGCTTTTTGGTAGAGTCATCATACCAGTCGCGCAGTCTAATCACTCATACATGACTTTTTCATGTATAAGTTGTCCGAGTTGATAGCAGCTATCATGACAATTCTGATGCTAGGATCGTCTCGCAATCCTCTCGCTTCGCCATCACTTCCGCTGATTTATTAATTCGACCTCGTTCACTTCAAACAAACATCACGCTTTCTAGCTACTGTCACGGCTGTCAACTATATTATTGTACAGGCATAAACTTAGAATAGTCCTGAAATGTTACCCATATCGATACATCGGTGACATGAGTTTCCTTTGGGTAGATTTACGAATGGTTGCAAATTATCTTTCAGTTTTCATATAAATATAGCTCAATAGTGGAAAATGTTGTTATACCCAAGCGGTAGAGAGCCTGCTTCTTGTTTAGAAGGCTTTGGTTTTAATCTCAAGGCCAATGAGCTTTTTCTGACTTATGTATCTACATAACTATCATTGACTCTGTGCTTCGGAAAGCATGTTAAGTTGTCGGTCCCGGTTGTAATCAATAGACGGCAGTCATTAAAATCCACCAAACCGCATTGGAGCAGCATGGTGGATTAAGCTCCAAGCCTGTGAAACCTAAATGTAACGACATGATAGTTGTCATCGGCACATTGTGATGCTTGAGGGCTTGTGTGGTATCCACATTACATTTCATACCTATTCTCAATTCTGTGTCAAACTAATATAATTCAATAATAAATATTTCAATTCAATAATTAATAATAAATATCTCATTGCTAAATTATTCCATTTTTAAAAAGATTTCTTTCCGATATATGATAATTTAGAAGTAGCATTTTGTATTTTAATACATTTTTGTTATCTAAATTAAAGGCTACTAGAATATTTGCATCTAACCTGAAAGAGAAAATGGCACAACGTTTCTACAATTTAGTCCTGTTGCCACGTGTGCGAGATGACCTGGCTGAGTACAAAAGACTGAATTTCCATCTCTATCAGGCGTTACGAAAATCTTTATTCAAACCTGGTGCATTTATGAAAGGAATCTTATTACCGCTGTTGGAGGTAAATTTGGTTTTCTTTTACTATTCACTATGAAATTGTACCTAAATGAAAATTACAGCGTGTCAGTAACAACATCAGTCTTTTATTAAAAACACTCTTTATACAACATTGTTTTTAATGCATGGATTCCCTTACAACATGCATTCAGATATCAAGGTAAAAATTATTGCAAACGATTAAATATTATTTTTTTTTATAATTTTCGTAACAAAAAATTATATAGTTACAATTTTTTTCTTTATATTATCTTTACCTACTTTATCTGTCCTTCGTTGCGAGTACACCTGTTTTGCTGACTGACAAGCGCTAAGCCTGTAAAAGCCAGTCAGATTCAATGAATTTAAACCAATGCGCGCCGCCGGCTTGGGCAACGTAAATAATTTGAGACTCATACAGTGGATAAATTGTTAGTTTTTATTATGAGTAACATGAATTAATGTCATTTCTGTTTTTATGGGGTTCTTTTATAAATACGTACATGTGTGCTGCAAGAAAATCGGTGAATTAAAAACAACGCCGTAGAACTATCTTTAAAAGATCACGCCAATAAAATTTACATGAAAAAAGATAATAACTGTAGCCTTCACACTTAGTTAACCCGATTAGGTATGATCACTTCAGTTTGAATCCTAAATAATCCGTTACACAAATAAAATACTTGCAGGCTGGCGACTGTACATTACGTGAAGCTATAATCATCGGATCAGTGTTAGCTCGAAACTCTATACCTATGTTGCACTCCGGAGCTGCTCTATTGAAGATTGCCGAGATGGATTATACTGGGGCTAATTCAATATTTATGAGGATACTTTTAGACAAGAAATATGCACTACCATACAGAGTAGTTGATGCAGTCGTTTTCCATTTCTTAAGGTTAGTGTTTATAAAATAATAATTTAATTAATAATAAGAAAGTTCCAGGGCTGAGCTAAAAATGAACGCTCACAAAACACGCTATCTAATAAAATCTAAACAAGTAGAAATAAAAGCAGATGAAGTAGCATTGGAGTATAAAGAAAAATATATATATTCAGCAACACTGGTATTTTCTAGACGCCTTACCACAAGAGGAATAACCAAAAGTATAACGATCTGTTGGAAAACGTACTGATCCCTGAAGGAAATTTCGAAAAACAAAGACTTGAGAATACATTTAAAATGTAAATTATTCGATACTTGTATTCTCCCCTGCCTGACCTATTGATATGAAACCTGGGCATCCTTCTTGGAACAAAAAGTCAGACAGGATCAGATGTTCTGAAATAAGAGCCAAAACTAGAGTAATGGATATATTTGACAAAATATATACACAGGAAGTAGACCGGACGTATGCTCAGAGACGGAAGAAAGAAGTGGTGCAAAGAAGTTACTAACTGATATCCAAGAAATGGAAAGACTAATTCTGGTATACCAAACAGGAAATGGGAGGACGAACTCACGTTGACAGCAGGTCCGTTTTGGAGAAGAGTGGCAATGTGCCGCTCACGATAGGTAATCGTGGAGGTCTTTACCATTAAGCACTCCGAATTTGAGACATTTTAAAATGAATTATTATTATTGATCAACTATGTAATGTAATATATAGGAAAGTTTTATCATGTAAAGATAACGATTTTTTGAATTTAATGTAACGTAAAATTGTAATTTTCTAATTCCAAAATAAAATACTGTTATTATATAGTATAATTTTAATCAGTACGGTACCAAAATATTTGTAGATTTGAACGTGATTTGCGTATGCTGCCTGTGTTGTGGCACCAAGCGTTGCTGACGTTTGCACAGCGCTACAAGGGTGACATTTCTTCGGAGCAGCGCGACGCGTTGCTACAATTACTTAAAAAGCAATCACATCATACCATCACACCGGAGGTATGTCACAAATTTATTTCTTTATTTTTGATTCATAGGTTGATTTGAGATTGGGCATTTATTAAAAATACATGCTCGAGATTCATCTGACCAAGAATAGTTCAATTTTCAGCAAATTTAATAGTATTCCTTCTTTTTTAATCTTCTTAAAAATGTAGTGTAGCTTTAGGATCACAAAAATATAAGTTTAGTAAATTGTAAATGTGCTGCCACACTCGCAAGATTGAAGTTAATTGACAACTGATCAATGTCATTTTATGAAATCGATTGATTCATGATATCCATTAAGGTCGATCATGTGGATGTGGTAAATAAAATGCTAGTTGGCAATAAATCGAGGTGTCAGTATCCATACAGGCGTAATGTTTTCTATTCAAACTGACACTGCATACTGCTCTGTACATCGAGCTGTAAATATTATAATTCATGTTTGCACCGTTTCGTTTATTTATATATATTTTTTTATTGTCAACAGATTCGAAGGGAACTGCAAGCAGCTAAATGTAGGGATATTGAACTAGGCGATAGCTCCACGGCAATGGCTGTTGAATAAGATATTTTTATTTCTTGTTTAAGTTATGAAAAATAAAGTTATATTTACATAATGTTGCTGATTCTTTTGTCTTATCTCACAAAATAATTTGTAAATTGATATTAAAAAATACTACTATAATATTGAAACCTGAAGAGCAGCAAACATACTTGGGGTTCACATTGAAAACTTTATAACAGTCAAATTATATTTCTAAACGTTTATTCAAAACATCTATTGGCGCGCCTTGGAAGTAAAACCAAGTGGCATGCCGTGACGGCAAACGGCACGACGCCTTCTTATGCCTTCATGCGCTCTCTTTGTCGGCTCTCTCTACTACTTTGAGTACAGACCACTATCTATACCTGCGTCATTCAGAGAATATTCAGAGGTCGACTGCCACCACTGTATGTACGTGGTGTGACAGAAAAAACAAAATCCAAGACTACCCAGTTTTATTCTATTTTAAACAGATTGAAGCTTTATATGTATTAAAAGCGTCTCAGTATTATTCATGATTATTCAAAGTGAAATAAGCAGAATTTACAAGGTGTGCTAAGAAAGTGGGATTATGTGTGACACTGTTAACTTCTATTAAATGGTTTTTATTTTTCACTACATTAACATTTTTGGCTTGTCAGGTCTTCCTATAATCTCTAAAATTGTTAAAAATAGGGGTGTGGTCATTTTTTTAACCTTTTTATCCATTTCTTCTGTCACTGCTGTTTTAAGACGCCCTGAGCGAAAATAAGTTTTTCCATGTATCTAAGTTTTTCTCTATTACTAAAAAAAAGCCATTTTCAAAAACTTTTTTTTAACTGTTAGTTGTTAAACAAACAAAGAGCGCAGTACCCAAAAACCTAATAAATTTGATTCATCTGTCGTCAGCCTTAGAGATAACACGTTCGAGTATTTTTACAAAAACAAAACATCAAAACGATACACGGAAACCGGTCGTCTCGGGCTGTGCATAGTGATGGCGCATCTCGCTATCGATAATGTATCGACAACCTAGCGATATTTTTTTGTCACTTCAAGATGGATAAATATTTAACTCGCTCCATGTCTGATCCTAGTATATCTGCCAAAAGACCAGCTGATGAAAACATTACGGAAGAATTATGGCAAATACCAAAAAGGATTGCTCGGAAACCCGTAACGCCTGAACGAAGAAATATCACGACAGGTGTTTCGCTTCAGCAATCTCCCAGTGGATGATAATAATAGTTCAGCAACTTTACTTCGCGAAGCGACGTCTAGAAAAAAGAAAATGGAACCAATATCTCCCATTATGATTGATATAAAATCTGATTGGACTCACGATGTCTTAAAAGAAATGATAATGAAGCATAACAAGAATTTTCACTTACAATATAGAAGCAGAAACAAAGTGGCTGTAATTTGTTATACTCCATAAACCCGTCAATGTATTAAGGAAGGACTTCTGAATGATAATGTAAGTTTTCACACTTATACACGAAAAGACAAAAGAAAGCTAAAATTAATAATTAAAGGATTTCCCGATTACGTTGAAAAGAATCTAGCCCATGAGTTAGCAAAAATTGGCTTTGAAGATGTGGTAGTTACTAAACTTAAAACCCGAATCTAAAGGGAAATATATCATGTACTCCATATTTAATACAATTGCCTGCTGGTGCTGATACCTATTATCAAATTTCGCCAAATTAAATACCTTTGTAATGTTGTTATCACCATCAAAAGATATATACCAAACAAAACTGGAAAGTGATGTTCCCGTTGTCAAGGATTTGGACATGCTTCTAGAAATTGCAATTTACAACCCCGTTGTGTGAAATGCATTGAGCCTCACATGTCATGTGATTGTCCTAAAAAAGGGAAAGATGAACCTGCACAGTGCTGTAACTGTAAAGAGTTTCACCAATTAAACTATCGTCAATGCTCAGCTCGCCAAAAGTAGCTTGATTATATTAAAAAACAACAAGAAGTGAAGTAGACGATTTTGCTGAAGACCATTTCTGTACCAAGAAATATGGTAACCGGAAGTCGCTCATGGGCTGCTGTAGTCTCTAACCGAGTTACCCCGCGTGGAACAGCGTCTAATAGCGTTGCGTCTGCCGAAATAAGATCAACCGTGCCACCTGGAAATAGACCAGTCCAAAAAAAACGAAGACAGAACTACTAATGAGATAATCAATATTTTAAAAATTATTAAATCTATCAAAGATGATTTTTTAGCTTGCAAATCTATGATGGATAAAGTTATTTTGGTACTCACTCGTCTAGGTCAATATGTTTGATACTAAATTACTTCAAATACTAATGTGGAATGCCGATGATGTTCGTTGTAAGCAACAAGAACTTTTAGATTTGTCACTGAATGAGAACTCCGTAGATATAATCGCCCTTTGCGAAACGAGACAATGTTAATACTGCCTTTGAATCGCCTGGATATACATGTCATCGCCAGGATAAGCACCTTAGCGGACGTGGTCAGGGCGTAGCATTATTGGTGAAACAAGATATTAAGCATTCACGCGTTCCTTCACCTGTTACTGAACATTTAGAAGCGGTAGGGATTCTGTTTCTGATGTAAAACATGTGATTTTCTCGGTCTATCAATCACCGAATCTAAAATTAAACCTAATAAATTACTAGTGTAAAGACATGCTCATCGTTGCGTCCATGACACCAACTCAATGGTAATAAAAATCGACATTGTTACCAAGGAGAATTTAATTGTTTATGGCTCGGAGTAATTGTCCAAAAACCCACATTAATTGTTTCCATGTCCCTTTTTCGGGTTGTGATAACCCAAAGCGCAACGAACCTGTCTTAAATTTATAAAGCCATAGGGCCATGGTTCGAATCCGGGGGTATACCAATGAGTTTTTCTGACTTAAGTACATAACTATCACTGACTCCGTGCCTCGGAGAGCACGTTAAGCAGTCGGTCCCGGGCGCTGTCAATAGATAGTGGTCGTTACAATCTTCAACCCACAGTGGAGCAGCGTGGTGGATTTAAGCGCCAAGCCCTCTCACCCTGGAGAAGGCCTAAGCCCCTGCAGTGGGGTAAAAATAGGCTGATGAAGTGAAGAAGTCCCTCTTATTAGTTCATAAATAACCGAAGACTAACCGGGCGTGCTACGTGGAAAACCGCGAGCGAACCCGCTTGGCTCGGCGTAGTTTGACTCGTGATCGTGCAACAAATTTAAATATTTATTGAAATTCTACAGTTAAGTCATTTAAAATAAAAGATATTTGTTACAATTAGTTTATAATTGTATTTCAATAACATGAAAAATGATTAACATCAAATACAGAAAATAAATTCTCATATTACAAACATTATAAAGCACCATTGTACCAACAATAGCACCACCATCTTAACTGAGGAACATCATCTGTGATTTGTGACAATAATTAACATTAAAAAAATATAGATATAATACTGTTATTTTGGTTTAACCTGTTAACCGTCATATTTAAATTAAAAAAAAAATCGTTTGTAACACAGCAATAACAAGTAAATACGACCTGAAAAGATTCTTTGTAAAATGCTTGATCGTAAAATCTTAAAAAATGCACAGAATAAACCACAAAGTAACGAAGCTTGCCGTCCACCTTCCCACTACTATAACGCGTCTGACTGACTGACTACATGATAAAGATATTGATTTGATGTTAAAGGACATCCCCATTTGTTGTATTCATGACAGTTTCTTTAATATTTTTCATGTGGTGGGTGTGGAATACATGCTCATTGGGCCTACCAATTTTTTTTTCGGTTACATGTAATAAATTAAAAGAATTTGTGTGATTAGACAGTTTAAATAAAAGAACCAAACTATCACAAGCGAAGATTGCAAAATACTACATTAAAAAGTGCATGGACAAGAATGTGGTTCAATTGAAGCTAAAATTAATATCTATAAGTTAAAAAAGGATATTTTTTTATTTTGATATGAGTCTTAATATTCCAGGTTAACTAATTGATTTATGGTTGCTACATAACGTTTAGTCACTTAATATGTACAAAATTTCATTTAATATGTTCCAACAAACTGCATTAAAACATCAAAATAGTTACTAAAAAGTAATAAAAGTAGCCACATAGATGAGAATGAATGTCATATATTTTCATTTTACTTTAGGCAAAGGATATGTTTAACATACTAATAAATACATCTATTCTTATGAATTTAATACATTTAGAGCTGGTCGCGCCATCCACTGTATCGCGGTCCGTGGATAAGCTTGAAATTGGGGATGTCCTTTAAACTAATCCCAAACATTTTTTTTGTTCCCAAAAAGAAGAAAGAAAACTATTTTGAAGAAGTTAATAACTAAAGAAAAAGTAGCCGAAGGATGCATTCCTTTAGTAGCGTTTGTGGCGGTAGACTTCGTAATTATAGGGAAAAAAACGCTACCCGCGCGTGGATAAACAAGCTCACGTTGCGAACTGCGCGAAAGATCTGCTCGGATCGAGC
Organism: Luffia ferchaultella; assembly: GCA_949709985.1. Lineage (NCBI taxonomy): Eukaryota > Metazoa > Arthropoda > Insecta > Lepidoptera > Psychidae > Luffia > Luffia ferchaultella. The sequence goes on along the minus strand of OX453242.1, from coordinate 13,813,261 downwards.
TCCAAATGAAAATTCATCTCACCAGTCGCGTACAATTTCTGTTCAAAGCGATTAGTTTACTTAAGCGACTTAATTGTTTGTCGTACAAGAAACGTTTGTGCTCAATCCAAATAGAGTAGACCTATCGGGTAAATCGTAACGTGCGTTTCGACCATCAGCACAGTCACATGACCATACACCTGATATCTGCAAAAATTCAATCAAAGATGTGTTTACACAACACAATTTTCAGGCCAGATCACCAATTACATTCCAGGAAATGTATTGACTTATCTAGTTTCGTCGAAATGAACTTTCATTAATAGATGCGAGTCAATGTCCTCTATTAAACCTTCTAGTGTAAACATATCTATGTAAAATAATTAAATATTTGTAAAAAGAAACAGTTGTCAAATATTAAACTTCACTGTTTCGTAATAAAATTACGCAAATTTGTTCAATGACCTGTCATTAATTATATAGCTTATCAAGGAAAAATCCTACCTACAGACAATTATCAGGCACAATTTTGTGACGTATATTTCCTGGTGACATATCTTCTCACCATTTATATATTTGAACTTTATAACCATGGCATTGTTTAGTATTCTAACATTAATTACAACTTCTTAATCATAATTTCTAAAAATTCGATAGCAAAATAAAAACTATTTAAAATAAGTACATTTAATAAGTATTCAAGAATAATATGTTGTTATGCATACTGTATAATCGAAGGAAAAGTATTGTCTAACCATATTTAAAAAAAAAATCAAGAATACATTTCATTGGTACAAACAAGTTGCCTTAAGCACACTTTTCTTACTTAATTATAATATTAATATTGATGTAAATCATGGTATCAACTTCGTTTTGCGCACCTCCCCTTATGGAACAACACAGACAAGTCAACCTATAGACCACGCTTTAATAAACGTCAGTACGAAAACGAAATCGCCAAAAAGTGGCGGGTTGCGGGGAGAGGTCGGCTAGTTCTCATTGCCTCGTTCAAAATTAACAATTTAATGGCTTCCGACGTGCTTCCAACTGACCGCTCACAAAAGACGCAGTTATGTAGTGTCACTACATAGCCTTGGCGAATGCTACTCCCCGTTAAAGCGTGGTCTAAAGGTTGACTTGTCTTCATGGAACAAGCATAAAATAAGTTCAGAATCGTCATACGAGACAAATTTTACTCTCAATCATGAAGCTTTATGACAGTTGATTCATGTTGTCACACGACGATGCTTCGTTTTGTCACCCCTAAAGGTATATTTCACCCCGCCGAGATTGGCGATCATGTTTTCATATGAATATTATCATGTTAGATCCAGAGGGCGCGGTGCGAGAACGGTTATAGCTCCATTATATAAATTTAAGTTGTTTTTTCTTATCAGATATTAAATAAAATATTCGATTTTCAAAAAAATTCATTACTAACAATATTTAAAATATTAAAACTGGCCATAATAAATATTTAATTGTATTTCATTTTGTACACGTGAGACTGCTGGATTCCTCCCAATTTTCACTGGGCCACATTCGAGTTTAAATAATATATAACATTTAAAATGTACATCTATAAATATAGTTTGTATATTGGCAGGATTTCATTAAATATATGCCGATCCTCTAATTGTAAACCACACCTGACCCTATCCACACTTGATCTACAAGTGTTACAAAATAGACCAAATTATATGTTAATATTTCCTATTTATACTAATATATTTCAAGATTATTGACAGTTTTGTTGCTTTTTCATGTAACAATCTTTCGCGACCTGCTCCAACTTGGTGAAAGTGTCTGCACCCGTCTCTAAAACCATCTTGCGGAAGTAGCCGTCTTCTTCCGGCACACTGCCTTTTTTCTGCAGCAACAAATACGGGTGGTCGAACTCTACCAGGCTGCCTAACTCCATTACTAAGACCTAAGAAAAAAAAACCAACAGATTATAGTTTCTTTTATTATATATTTTTCATATAAATATAAAAAGAGTGGTGGCTATATTTTAATATTTTCGGCCCAATAATCTTCACTGTTATTTGGAGCTTTGAATCAAGGCAAATAATGGAAGAAATGTACAGACAGCAAATTCTGTCCACAAAATACGGGGCTTCTTAGCAATTTGGCGGTTATGTGGCTCGCGTTATAGTCTTTCATGAATACATTTACCAAAATGCGATATGTAATTCGGTGCATTATTCTATGGCCTGATTTAATGCACTTTTACTGGAGACTAAATTGATACAGAATTATGACCGCTTGATTAACTGTTAAAAGAACAAAACCTAGTATTGACCCGAAATAATCTGAAATTAAGTCAGTTGCTATATTTTACCACAGATGGCACTATTCCAACTAATTATTATTTTTTGCAACAGATGGCGCTGTTGCAAAGAATAATGATTTTATTTTTCTTTTATTTAATAAATTTCGATCATTAATTTTTTAACAAAAAATATAAGCTTTCACACACGGAATATGTACTATCACCGAAAAAAACTGTTTGAAATGAAAACATTCAAATACAATTGTGTAACATACAAAGATAACGCCAAATGTATATCTTGTAGTATTAAATGAGCAATTCTTGTATATAAATTTATTTCGCATACCTCGGAAACGGCTCTAACGTTATGCCTGAAAATTTGTATTTAGATAACGTTTTGAGTTTTAAGTTTATCGTATATAGTTGCATTTCTTGAAAAACGCTGTTTTAAACAGAAAACGATTTTTTTAACTTAACCTATACGTTGAATCAGAGCATTAATTAAAGTAATCAATGCTCTGCATCAACATATAGGTTCCATATGGCAAAAAACCATCATCTTTCTATATTGGACAACGTAGTAATAGAAACATTTTGGGTATCTTGTCTATAAACAGCTGTAAACAAACAGATTATTAACGTTTTTAAACCTACTTTTTTTATTTTTGTCATTATGTGCTTTTAACTACATAAAAACGCAATGAAAAAAAATAAACCGCTGTAAGGCCTTATATGCACTTGCGGTTTGCGGAGCGGATATCCGCCAGTATTATTTGTATGAAACCACCGGGGTTCATTACCCATTACAACAATGGTGGAGCAGTTTCCGCGGCGGGCGAAATGGAGCGGCGGTGTCCGCCGCAATTCCTGCTGATCCGCCCCGACTGTTCAGTTTTGCGCTTGGCGGTGGACGTATAGGATCATTTGGAGTGCTATCACAGCTTTCTATGTATACAGGATGAGGTTTTTATGACCAGCCAAACTTCAATATAATGACCTTTTATAAAAATCCGTTGGCCGTCTTGTTCCCTTTTAGTATCGTTCAATAGAAAAATATTCAGTTAAGCCTATGTAAACCTTTCCCAAAACTACCAATATTACTAGTTACATTACGAGGACGCCAGTGCACGTGCACACGCCCCGCCCACATTCCCCAAACTCCGCCCTTTCGCTCTGCACTCGCAGTACTAGCACCACAGATAATACTAGCACGTCGTATTTTTGAAAATTCATGATTATCGAATGATCTCACTTCTGAAGGCTCCTACTCAGTCGTAAAAAACTCTCTTGAAAACTTTGGTTTGACAAGGCCAAAGGGACGATTGAAATTGATGACATCATCAATGAGTTTCAAAAATAAGGCTCCTTAAGTTGCAAATTTTCTCTTCATACTTATCGGGATTAGGACCGTCAAATTGCAAAAAGCTTGTTTTAGTTATTATCTGCGATTAAAATCGAATCGAAATAAATGAAATTGAAAAAAATAATACATACCTAATCTATTTTGATCAATGTACCTACTCGTACATTTGATAATTGACCAACAATACTGAACAGTCGTTTTTCCTTTCGCAACCAGGCGTATTTAAAAAATTTGAATCAAGTGATGTACAATCATTAAAAAATCGAGTTAAAATCCACTTACCACATAAAAAATTAACCTACTTTAACAAATGTTCAAAATGTAAGCCATTCATCTCCAAACAGAGTCTAGCACGTTTCTGTACATTGTCTCGTAATTTACGAAGTACCCCAGTGTTGTTTTGCACTTCACTAAAAGCACGTACTATGTCTAGTTTTAGACCCTCGAGGCTTTGGGCCTCCTGCACATAAACTCGCCGTTTAATCTCTCCCCATAAAAAAAAGTCATAGGGCGTTATGTCCGGTGACTGAAGGCAATGGTACGGTACCCCCTCGAGCGACCCAGTGATCACCGTATTATTGATTGATATATTATTGTTGATTATCGTATAATCTTTGGGCTCCGCGTAAAGTTTGTCCAATTAAAATGTAACATCTCACCATTTCGTAATATTCGCGATTTGCATAGTAGCGCGGGCTACTCACAAGCTAGCGTTCGGTTTGGAATCGCATGGCTGACTGAGCTGACGTCATTGAGTGCGGAATACCTACGAATGGGGCACGCTTCGCGCAAGGTGGGAATGGGGCCGTGCGTCTCAGCGATCAGCTGGCGCGGCGGAACGTATGGATAGGTTGTAGTAGAAGGTAGCCAAATATTGTTAAAAAATATTTAGGATATTTTTATTGATTATAAATATTTGACCTATATTTTTATTTACGTAATGAGGTCTATTGGTGATACCTAACATCTAGGAACATTTTGGCTGATTACTAAAATCTCATCATGTATATACATAATACACACTTTGTCTATGGTGTCCATTTTAAACTGACAAAACACTTGCTCAAACCGCGGGAAGACCAGCGGATGGCGGGACGGTTTCCGCCGCGGAAACTGTTCTGCCACCCGCCGTCTCCAGTGGTTTGCGCTCCGCCACCCGTCCCGCTAGTGCGTATAAGGCCTAAGTGCTTTATAAAATGTAGATACTTTCTTTTAGAAACGCTTTTTAATTGAACAATATGCATGCAACCTGGCAATCTTATTTGAATATGCTCTAGAGTTTGAAAACTTTAACTGATTTTACAAATAATACCCTATTGTTGTATAGTTCGCCTCAAACTTTATGATGGATTGCAATAAAATGCTTTATGTATGCTTGCGCAGGTACAGTCATATACCCCTCGCTTCACTGCGTCCCGCTACACTTAGAACTGGTTACTGCGACGTGACTTGTGCCTATGTTCACATCCGCCATAAAGTTTGATTGCAACTGCACTACTGTATTTTGCCTATGCGTAAGCCATCAAACGTGTTAACAAATCTTTAAATACGCATACCTTATCGGAGTCCATGATGGTGTTAAGACGATGGGCGATGGTCAACACGGTGCAGTTCGTGAACTTGGTGCGGATCGTTTGTTGGATTAGGTTATCAGTGCTGCGGAAGAGAAACAATACATATTAACGGCTTGCCTATCTTTACTGATTTCAAGATCTGAAAACCGAAAAACACTATTTTTTCAGGTCAAATTTCTCAATAACCATTATGATATTCGATATTTTTTTAATGCATAGTCATACATCACCTATTTATCTAGTAAATCTACAAAATTTCATTTAGACAACAACATAATTAAATTAATTCAAACATACCCTTTTAAGTAAGCACGAAACCACAGATTTTTCAGGTTTTTTTTGGCGAACTGGTAGTGAATACCAATCACAGAAAAATCATACGTACGAGGCATATAGTATATTTGTAAGTGACAAAAAAATGTCTTAAAATTTATTTAATTAGTACGGTAAAAAATGGTATGCTGAATAAACGCAAAAAAGTAGTGAGCAAAATCATCGTCTACGCGTTATAGTTTAAAGAAAATAACATGAAAATCTATAAAAATTAAAATTTCAGGTGTTATCTCCCAAATACTATTTTTACATTTTATTTTTGTTAGCAAATTCGTTTGTAATAAAATTTCGAAAATTACCTTATTAACCTATATATACGCTCGCAAGGTCCAATCGGGCTCGAAAGCTTTGTCGACAACAGTCAACTTACAGGGCCTCTTAAGTTATAAATGATCTTTACCTAATACAATGACTGACGACCGTTTAGCCTAGTGGGTAGCGACCCTGCCTACGAAACTAGAGGTCCCGGGTTCGAATCCCAGGTCGGGTCAGTATTTATATGATGAATATTGATACTGGTACCGGGTCTTGGTTGTTATATGTATGTGGTGTCTTTGCTTGGTACCAAAATACACAAGCTAATGCTTAGTTTGGGGCCTAGACGTTGTTGTGTATACGTTATTACTATTACTATAATGACTGGATCCGCAATTCATAAGTTAGTTCTCCGATCAAAATGGATATTGAAAGTATGACCATTGTTACCTATGATGTTAGAGCATGCATGCACAGTTTAACCTATACGATTAAAATGTACAGTCAAACATGAGTATAATTATGACAAAACTATACTCACCTGTACAGATGACCTGATCAATACAAAAATTAATATATTTTCAGTTGCAAAAGTAAAAGCAAACGTGAACAGCAATCGTGATATGTATATGTATGTATAGCTCAGTTCGCTGTTATTTGCAAAGATACAAGGTCGGTTGCAATTGAGACAGTCTACAGACTTGTCGTTATGAGTGTGTGCTTTATGAAACTCGGTGATGGCTGACGCGATGGCCGCCTTTAGATATTATATGATTATGTATACTGACTGCGGATCGACGTTAGCGGTGGCCTCGTCCATCATCAGCAAGCGGTTGTTCCGTAGCAGAGCTCGCGCCAGGCAGATCAACTGTCTCTGCCCCACTGAAAGGTTCGCGCCCCCATCTAGCACGTGCATAGTCAAACCAGCAGGGTTGCTTAAGCTTTCTTTTAGTTCCACCTGAAATAAAAAAGTAATATATTATGGTATTAAACGGTTATGAACTGTAATGCTAGTAATGCCTAGTAATGATATATCACTATTTTATCGTTTTTTAAATCACAATTATAACAATGACATTTTTCACTTAAGATTTCAACGTTTTATTTCTCTGAATATGTGACAGGACCACGACAGGACTAAATATCTAAAGATCATTAATCAATCAAATCAAATATCTTTATTTCGTAGTTATGCAACATAATCTTGAAATACGTCACAGAGTTAATTCATTACTTTGTAGGAAAAACGTCACCACAAAGGCGCATTCAAAAAAGTGCTGGTTCCTCTCAGAAGAATAGCAAGAAGCTCAGGGACGCTCTTTTTTAACAAAATTATACATTGATGAACGAGCCACCGACTTATACGCAGCTAAATGCCGCGTTTGCTAACGTTGCCAACCATTAATAATATTGTATTGAATGGATAGTGAATATAAGTTTCGATGAGTAATTTAAAGTACTCGTCTGTGAACAACCACAGCCAGATCAACTGTCTTTGTCAGATAGATGCAAAATTAAACTATTATTTTAGTCCTGCATTAGAAAATTAAAATCTGACCTATGTATTTCTACAGGATTATTGGTGATTCAACCTCTTCCCATAAGATTATAGGGAAGGCCATATCTATCAATTTGACTTTTTGACAAATTGGGCAACGTAAACCATTTCCAAGATAATTTCAATTTTAGGTTTTTTCAAAATTATGATGCAAAAGAATAAAAAACTAATTGAAATAAAATTTATTCCTTTTTAATAATAACAATAATGATAACCCCAAACATTTTATTGAGTTTATTTAGTTAACGTACTAATACTTACTAACCAACAATAAAATGACAATTATCTGTGTTCGTTAATACATCAAGGAATAGGCTTTTGAGACTTTTACTAGCTTGAATTTATTTTTTGTATTCTTACGCACATATAAAGTTTTGTTTTAAAATGTACTATCAAACTGAACATGCACATTTATCTATAAAAAATAATTCACATATTTCTAGCTATGCAAGAAAGTACAAAAATCTCTGATGGGTTGCAAGACTGAACCACAGAAGAATCACAAAATTACAGAAAAAAATGTGATAAGTAAATAACGCAACAGCTCCAACAACGGGATTTAGGGAATCATGTTGGTCCCCTACTCCTGATAATTTAAAAACTATCGAAAGTGTTAGACATAATGATGATTTAAGACTATTAAGGCAGCATTCTCACCGTGTGTCACAATCGACAAAAAATGCGATTTGTACTGTTTAGACACATTTTATGTATCCTTTTTGAATAATGCGATCGGACATCAACATTAGCGTCTGAAAAGTACTCAATCACAGAATCCAGTTCACTAGTCAAGTAAAGAAAGACAAATCAACAGTCCTATGCAATCCAGGTCACGGTTTAACAATGATCGAATTCAATATACGAAAAAGGCATTTGGAAAAGCAAGAAATTTGATAATACGTACCTCACTGAGCACCTGCCATAGGGCGTCATCGGAAAATTCTTCGAATGGATCGAGATTTCTTCGCAAGGTGCCGTTGAACAGCATTGGGTCTTGAGGGATAATTGATAAATGCTTTCTCAGGTCCTGTAATAGAAAAAAAAAAATGAGCAACGCAAAAGCAAAAATTAAAAATATCGCAAAGGTTAAAACAATTCAATTCAAACAACAATTCACTATATCTTATATAGATAGACTATTTCGTATATTAAGAAACGCGACATTTTTACAACAATTAAATAGATATTTGTCTTCATACTCTTAATGAAAACTGAACACTAATACTGCACCTCTAAAGTGATTTCTTCAGTGTTGACATCGTCTATGATAATGTCTCCTTGTAAATAGGCTAATCTAAACATTGCTTGAATTAATGACGATTTGCCAGCACCTGTTCTGCCTACGATGCCAACCTGAAATATAATTGTACCAAATGAATGAAGATGAAGTATCACAATTTTTAATATAGTTATGTTCAATTAATGTTGGTAGGACGGCTCCCATTGGTGAGTTGACAAGCTGGGAAACATTATGAGCCACCGTTGGTTACATTATAGATAGATAGATAGATAGATAGCCTTTATTGCTGGATGAAACATGTTACATTAATATATTATTGTAGCAATTAAATACCAAATACATTACATTTATTATTAAAATTAAACTTATGATTGATTAGAAATTTAAAATGATTATAATATAAAATTTAATTAATATGTATTCAATTTTCTTCCTTATCCGCTTGTCTCCCGACAAAGGCCTCCTCCATTGCCGTCCATTGTTCTCTATCTTGGGTTATCCTTCTCCAAGTTACACCTGCAACCTCCCTCAAATCGTCCTCCCATCTCTTTATTTGTCTTCCCTGCTTTCTTTTTCCGTCTCTTGGGTACCAATACGTTATTTCTTTGGTCCATTTCTCATTTTTATCCCTCATCATATGACCTGTCCATCTCCATTTTAGACTATATATGAATTTTCTTACATCCTTTAGTTCTGTCCTTTTTCTTATTGATTTTAGACTATGCCTGTCTTTTCTCTTTACATTGATCATACTCCTTTCTATTCCATGTTGGCAGACTTCAAGCTTTTTGGTGTTTTTCTTTGACAGTGCCCATGTTTGGCAGCCGTAGCTCATGCATGGCAGAATACAAGTGTTAAAATTTTCCTCTTTGCTGTTATTGGGAAGTCCCTATTTTTCATTATTTCCTTAAAAGACCAATAACGTTTCCAGGTATTAACAACTCTTTGTTCAATTTCTTTAGACATTTGATTGTTTGGTGAAATTATTTGTCCCAAATAGGTGTATTCATCTATATAATCTATTTCTTTGTTATTGACTTGTATCCTTTGTTTGCTCATGTTGGTCATTAGTTTTGTTTTTCCTGTATTCATGAAACCTACAGTCTGGCTTTCTCTAGCTAGTTCTTGTAACATTTGTTCTAGGTTGAGTGGGTTGTCTGATAATAGAATGAGGTCGTCTGCGAATCTCAAATGATTCAGCATACTTCCATTTATTCGTAGTCCATAATTGTCCCACTCTAGATTTCGAAACACTTTTTCTAAGATTGCCGAGAATAGTTTAGGAGATAAGGGATCTCCTTGTCGTACTCCTTTCTTAATTTGGAATTCTTCTCCTTCTTTCTCTAATCTTATCTTTGCCGTGCTGTTGGTGTATATTTCTCTTATTAACCTTATATATTTATTGTGTTTTTTTGATTGGCTGTGAATTCTAAATTCAAATTAATTTTGTTTTAAAAACCTGACATTCTTTTTACAAAGTCAGTCTTTTGTTTATTGATTAGCGTTGTAGTTTCATTACATTTGAACATTTTTCGTCATAATGGACACTTTAAAAATTCGTGTAATTAAGGAATATGAGTTCCGTCGTGGCACTAATGCAGCACAAACGGCACATAACATCAACAACGTTTACGGAGAGAACTTAACAAACGAAGGCACAACCCGTTATTGGTTTGCCCGCTTCCGTTTTGGAAACTATGACTTGAATAATGAACCTCGTGGTCGTCTGGACACTCTGGTCGACAATGATGAATTGAAGACGATTGTGGAAGCTGATGATACTTAAACTACTACTGAACTAGCAGCAGCTTTTGATGTTAGCATCAAAACAATATTAGACCATTTGCGACAAATTGGCAAAGTAAAAAAGCTTGATAGATGGGTACCCATGAACTTAACGATCGCCAGCGTAACGTACGCGTCGAGACCTGCCTCGTTTTGCTCAACAGGCACAGAAATGAAGGAATTTTGAACCGATTGTTACCTGGGATGAAAAAGTGATTCTGTTTGACTATCGAAAGCGCTCAGCAAGTTGGTTCGATCCTGGTTCAGCACCAAAGCAATGTGTTAAACGAAAAATAACCTTTAAAAAGGTGATGATCATTGTTTGGTGGTCTAGTGCCGGTGTGATTCATCACAGCTTTTTACAAAATGGCATGAGCATTACTGTAGATGTGTACTGTGAAGAACTGAAGACAATGATGGAGAAGATCGCACGTCTGCGACCAGCTTTGGTCAATCGGTCGTCCCCCCTGGTCCTTCACGACAACACGCGACCCATACTGCACAACAAACAGTCTCCAAGCTGCTAGAGTTGGGGTTGGAAGTTCTCTCTCATCCGCCACGCTCACCAGACCTTGCACCTACCGACTATTACTTTTTTCAAAATTTGGGCAACTTTTTAACGGGAAAAAAATTCAATTCCTGAGAGACAGTACGTAATGCCTTTGAAGAGTTTGTTGCCTCCCGTCCAGTTGATTTTTACAAGAAGGGCATCAATAAACTGTCACTGCGTTGGCAAAGATGTATTGATTGCACGGATTACTTTGAATAACAAATAAAAATGTTTGAAAAAAAAGAATAACTTATTTCATATAAAACACCAACTTCATAGGTTAAGATCTAATATAAATAGACAGACATGGCATTTTTTATGGTATTCAATTAAAGCTAAAAGAACCATGAGTGGTAGTGGGTTGGCCGTAACTTCCGCACTTAGCGAAGTTCGTTGTGTCTGAAATCTGCGATATTTGCTATTCGCAACAAATAATGACAAATTTACAATATACCTTTTCACGCGGTTGTATAACGAATTTCAGCTTCTTGAGCACCCAATCACTATCACTATCTCCAGGGCCATAACGTAAACTCAGATCACGGAACTCGACGCGACCGTGCTCTGGCCAATCACGTGGCGGCGTGCGGTACGTCGGCAACTTGCTATTGTTCTTGCGTGCGTTTTGGACATCTATCTCATCTGGTTTGATACCCTGCAAGAGAATGAGCGGCTTTGTTAATAATATTCATGAGCTCTTTAAGCTTCATTTGCAGCGCTGGTCAGATGTGTCAGTTTAAAAACACACATTTTTCAAAACTTAACAAGTACATGGCCTTCCAGTATATTAAACACTATTTCCTAGGTAAAATCAAATATATTTTTAAATCCTTGATGCCACCTTTTATGATTCAGAATAGATTATTATCTTTTTATTTACTTCATAGAACAATTCGAATTGTCAATTTTTTTTAGATTAATTAGTCGAAAGTTACGCGAAAACTTAGTGGGAAATTAATTCACCTAGAAGTAACTTGCTAAACCTCAGTTCTACCAGGCCTCCGTCACTCCGTGCGGAGGTATAAGTACCTAACGTTCGGCGTTCACCGGGAATGAAAGAAAATCCAGGCCGTCGCGTCGGCGCCGTAGTGGTCGTCGGATTAGCGTATTCACAACGAAGTGCGACATTCCCGCGCTGATTATTTACGTGTTCGATTTTTTTAACATAGTTACTTTGAGAAATTTTTAATTCATTATCGTCATACCGACAAGTCAGATTAATTGCTGTGTACATGGATGTCTGAATACAAAAAAGAAATATAAATTATCCTTTTTTACGTTACCAACTGATTGTGAAAGGTAAATTTAATGAAGTACATTTATTACGTAGTAGTACAAACTACACTTTGCTATATTAGGGCAAAAAAAACTGAACGGAATTTAATGGAATTTTCACAGTATTATTGGTTAGGATACGAATACCTACTTTTATTTATTGTGTAATTAGGGGCTAACTTAAATTAAAAAATACTTCTGCGCATTTTAAAGCTTTCAATAAGAGATTGACTTTTTATGGAGGCCCAAAAGTTCCACCCGAAATCTTTGTGAACTATATCAAAACAATGGAAAATACTTTTTTAAATTTCGATAATATTATGCTAAAATATTAATTTAATATTAAAATATTAATTTTATTTCTCCATGTCCATGTTTCCCGTCAGAATATATTTTAAATTATTTGTACATTTTAGAATTTTTGCTGCTATTAAATTTAATAACATACATTGTAGAGAAGGAAAAAATATGTTAACCATTACATTAAAGTAAAACATTTGTAAATTACACTTGGTTCGATTAAATTAATACATATACAAAAAAGTTTATATGCATTTTATTTTTACCACTAGCGACAACCTTACCGCACGATTATGTAGCGTCAGGATGACTAATACATACTCTAACGCATAGCCTTTAGATGCAATTTAGCTTGGATGCGCGATGTTCAGGTATTTAAAATGTCAGCTTTTTTCAAGATCAATGGAGTGCAACTTCTGTACATTAGTACTATTATTTATTCCGTCTACACTGTGGTTCTACATTACATATACTAGTGACGAATACCTTTTCGGGCGGTAGCTGCGTGTACTCTACCAGCCTTTCGACAGCCATGAGCTGGTTGGAGACTTCGGCTGACTGCCGCACGCCGTACTGCATCAGGAATGTTAATGAAATAGCTTGCGTGATGGCCAAACCAACTTTGTCGCCAAGCACGGCTGTAAACACAACGTATAAAGAAGGCTTCATTGCACTTTCCAATTTTTATAGTATAAAGTGAGGATTACACTGAGAAATTTGACAGAGCGAAATAAATTATAAATGCATGGCTGTACCTACACAGAGATATCGCATTGTGACATTTAAAATGTGAGAAAAAAGAATATACGCCGCAGACCAAATATACGGCACTTGATGTATGAAACATGTACTGTGAAGTAGAATTTTGTGTGACCCACATGTAAAATTCGTATAAAAAAAAAACCAAGATTCTGAAATTATATTTCACGTGTAAGTTATGAAAACTTTTGTTTCAAACAATATAAATGACGTATAGCATGTACAATCACTTACAAAAAAAAAGTCGGTTTACTGACGATAGTTGAACGTGACAACATCATAAGAAAATACTGATGGAATGGTTGCATTTTTCAAAAGAAAATTTTAATTTTATTTGTTTCATAGATATTTTGTATGGATATAGAGAAGGAGGTAAATGGAAATCACAATTGAATTGATCAAGTTACATTTATTTGTACGCATAAATACAATTATATTTATATATTTTTTTTTTAACAATGTACTCGTACATCGTTTTTACAAGTATGAATGTGCGTTGAGCAATTGTTTTACAACTTTTAAACATGTGTGATATTTAACGTTCATTGCTATAAACAATTGACACCACATTCACTTTTCACTGCACTTCATACTTGACGAAAACATGTAAATGTATTATTGTATAGCAGCTGTCCACGCGGACGCATCGCTCACTCAAGTAGGAGAGAGACAGATGTCGAACGCTGCCGAACGCGGAGGCCGATTGTGCCTCTTTGCGCTCGTTCCGCGCTCTCGCTTGCACTTCAAGCCTTAAATGGAACGCCTCAGAGCGAGGTAACGCCGCATGAGTCATGTTTTTTCGTGCGTGCAGCCGGCTCCATCGAATTATAAGACGTTGTCACGTCAAAACATGTCACAAAAAGTGGTCTAGCTAAGTCATTATAATTTTTTATTACATATATAAACGAGTTTTAGATTGCCTAAAATTTTTTTGGTTCACCAGTAAAATCTTTAAAAATGCACTATAAACAGATTCAATTCTCTTTTCTTTTTTTGATGTTGGACTGTATGTATGACTTTGATATGTAGAACATTAAGTATGAAGCGACCTGTTGTCCGTTACACGTACGTTAAATCTTTCAACGTTGGGCAAAAATAAACCTACGTTACGACAATAACTGTTCACATGAAACGACCCGTTCTAAATGACTTTAGATTCACTCACCAGTGTCGAATATGAAGAAACTGAAGGTGACAGCCGCGACGAACAACAGACAGAGAATGTCCAGAGAGAATCCGAACGCACCCATCGTCGAAACATACATGAAGAACGACGACGTGTGCACATCCTAAACAGTAAAAAATATTAATAATATTACTGCCGAGTGGACAACAAACTTTAAAGAACATAGATATAGAATAATAATAAAAGCCATATAGGCAAAATATAGTCTATATTATATTGGCATATCTATTTATAGTTTGGCGAATATTCAATCACAGTGATTACGCTCGAATATATTTCTCATGTATTTACTATACATCAAAATAACTAGAGATTATGAAAATAATAGTAAAGAAAAATTATGAAATTGATCTAACCTGGGGGTTTATATTCGGGACCATTAGAATTTATGTGTGTGCTCTTTTTTCGGTTAGAATAATTCTCATAAAATTGTTATAACCTATACTCGGAATCAATAGAATTTCATTTCATATTCTGAAACTTTACAATATCAACAACTTTGACTTATTGGAAGCGAGTAACGAAACGTAACAATATCGTTTATTATACAGCTTTTCGTGTCATTCACTATCGTTGGTGTGAGATTTCCCGTTTCAGTTACAGCATGATTCAGCCTACAGTAGCGTTTTTAATAAAACGGAAATGAAAAAAAAGGATGCTGTCTTTTAAATTATACGCATTGTACGTAGATGGGATGCCTCTATATTTCCTATGCTGACACGATTGTTCTGTCAATTCGGCTGTTATATCAATATTATTTAACAGCACACTTTTGTCAAAATTTAGCATTGTAAAATATACTTATTGAATTGAATACTACTCCAACCCATTCTTTGTAAGTCTACAAAATTTTGAGAGATCAAATTGATGCATTCATTCCGAGTATATCATATTTAGAAATTCGGGTAAAAATTACAGTTAATCATATGCGAATTGAATTCTATTGACCTCGAATACAGATCCCCTGCTCTAAAATAAGTATTTAAATGTTTACAAACTTGTAGTTTATCAAATTCTTCCTGTATGACGTTTTGTGCATGACAGGCACGTATAGTAGGTAAACCGGCCAGCGTTGCACCGAGGTGGGTAAACACGGGACTGCGAGCTGGTTGATAATATATATAATATTAGCAAATGTACATATAAATCAGTTATCAAGTACCTACTACGTGGTGTGTTCAAAAAGTAGCGGGAATTTAGAAATTTCGTGGGATATATTAGTTGGATTAGCATGATTTTTTCGTTGTCGTGTTGGCAAACATTTCTGAAAGTATCTATACAATACATTTGCAGAGATGATGAGCGTATGGGCCGCCCTAGCACATCAATAACCGATGAAAATGTGGAAAAGGTTAAAGAAATTATTACGAATGATTCCCGAATCACAATTAGAGAAGTTGCTGATAATGTTGGCATATCAATTGGCTCATGGTAATGATGCCCCAGCCTCCATATTCGCCAGATATTCATAAGCCCGTCTGACTTTTGCTGTTCCAAAAAATAAAGAGACCCTTGAAGGGCGTTTTATAAGCATAATCAGATTAAAAGTGCATCGCTGAAAGAGCTCAAAGCTATCCCAAACATCGAGTTCTAGAAGGTTACAGGGATTGGAAGAAGTGCTGGCATAAGTGTATAATTTGTAATGTGGACTATTTTCAAGGGGATGAAATCAATTTAGATGAATAAATAAAATTCTTTCTAAATAAATTCTCATTATTTTTTGAACTCACGTCATATATCAGTTATGTAATACCATATTACAGGCTCTGCCTAGTATGGTATTAAATAGCCGTGGGTTAGATATCCCAGTTATTATTAACAATCTAATTAGCTATACCAATATACGTCTCTCGAATATTATACTTTCAATAACATGACAGTACAATTTGACATATTAATTATTTTCAATATAAATCCGAAAAAAAAATATTATGGGAAATTACAATAATCGTTTAATATTTTCATTCAATACTAACTTATGCCTTCGAATCGTTTGACGTTCTTGGAACATTTGAGGTAGATTTTTCTTAAGAAATAGAAGAACACCCCAAGAAACGCCACCACCGCCAGGAACATAGGGTTGACAGTGGACGCCACCGCCACCGCGCCAGCCATTACTAATAGTTGCTGTCACAAACAAATACACGATGGCATTAATTATGTTATAATATTTCACAACCTATATGTGTACGCTGTTTTTTGTAATAAAAAGTATAATGCTATATGAACACTGATTGAGTAGCTGTCACTATAATGTGGCTCTCTCCAAAACGCCATCGCCACCTCAGTGCTCCGCTGTCACAACTCACCGGTATGTGGCCTGGGCATGGAAGAAAGCTACGCTACAGAGTTCTTCATTTCTGTTTCTCGGCTTACTTCTTCTGAACCATACAACGGGTTTGATACAGTTTGCAATAATTTAGAGAATTTCTTTCGAAACGTTTATACATTCTAAAGGTCCCAGTGGTCGAAATTCGATCGTATTAACTTTTTAGAAACTACCATTAATAATTAGGAGAAAGTAAGTCAATTCAAATTGCATCAAATGACAGACTATAAACTCGTAGTGTTGACATATATTGATAGATTGTTTTTATGGGTTGAGTTAAACACGTATACGTATAATTGACGGCAATAAATGTTTATTATTATTAATATATACATTAGTTCATTACTCCCTTGAACACTTTTCGCTTATTCTCATAGTTTAGGATTTGGCCATACAGTCACATCTCTACTTTCTGCAGTCCTACCCCACATAAACTTTATCTATGCCAAACTTCACTCCTCCGTACGCGTAGTATGCCTAAAAAGGGATTCAAAGTTTTTTCTTCGCGTATTAATATATAGATAATATAGCATATAATAAATTTAATAATATACTTTTTAATAAGTTAATAGCTTTTGCTTCCAGCTTCACAAAAAAAAAAAAAAAAACGAGACGGAACGGGATCAGGAATGGATGTAGTTATGACATGTAGGATTAGTCGTTTCGTGAATGTTATATGTCATTTAAGATGAAATCTATAGAGAAAAGTCTTGTACATGATAAGATTACCCTCACACGACAGGCGACGTCCAGTGTGAGAGTCAGTAATTTAAGTTTTTGTGTATAATCATTTTAGAAAAAATTTTTTTACTTGTGTAGCATCCATGAAAGCTTTGGGCAAGAGCTCGTCTACAGCCCCCATGTCCTTGGAGAATCGATTCATAATTCGACCGATTGGGGTTTCATCGAAGAATTTCATTGGTGACCTTATTATACCTGTAGCAAATATAACTTGAAATCAATATTTCACCAAATGATTATAAATTTTTATCAAAAACACATCAATAAAGGTGTTTTAGTTGACAGTTCAGTGAATTTAAATTTTAATTGTATTAGATTAGATTGACTTGTGTGAAAAACACCAAATACAATAATAATGAATAATATAATCAGTACCAATACATACTTACATAATAAATGCCTTTAATACTCATAACAGAGTACATGTATGTTGGCACTGACCATCAAGTAATAATTATAATAAGGTAAACAAGACAACAATGTCTAGGCCCCAAACTAAGCATTAGCTTGTGTTTTGGGTACCAAACGAAGACACCACATACATATAACAACCAAGACCCGGTATCAGTAACAATATTCGTCATATAAATACGGACCGGACCTGGGATTCGAACCCGGGACCACCAGCTTCGTAGGCAGGGTCGCTATCCACTGGGCTAAGCGGTCGTCTGTATGATACAGTATAATAGAGTATTTAAGACTGGAGAAGTAATGTTCGAATGCACCTTTCTCCCGAAATATAAAATGAAATGACTGGTTGTGTTGCAAAAAGCTACGCTTTAGTGTGTGCGTGCATATTTCTGTGGTTAGCAAATAACTTTTGTGCACATTTATGAAAAAGTGTAAAAATTGTTTGAAATAACGAAGAGTTTTTTTGGCAGCAAAAAAAAAGTTTTTTTAACAAAAACCAACTTAGGCCAACTGTTAAAAACATAAAAAAAAACGCCTTGTTCTCAACATTTTCGGTGTAATTTTACATAGTGCGGACTACAACGCTGAGAAGCGCAAACTGAACAAAACCATTAATTAACATTAAATTCAAGCTTGAAATAATGAAAAATTTTAAATCAGGATGAATTCGTTAAATAATAACAAGAATTTAAAGTTGAACAAATTTACCAATTGACATCATCAAGATTACCAAGACAGTAAAATAAAACATTAGTTATACAATTTAATATATTATCTATGTGACGGAGCAGTTTACTGTTTGCCAAGTAAGTCCATGTATGGACACAGTTTATTCACTTTATGATATGTAGTTACAATCACTAATCTATTTCTTTACTTTGAAATTTACGTTCTCACCGCCTACCTATTGGGACAACATGGCTTCTAGTTTCAGAACTGCAGCTTGCAATTTAGTTTAAAGTAGCAAATTGCGACTGAAATGCTTTACGGTAATGGTTATTCCAGCACTTTGTGGCCACACTACTTCGAAAAGCAGCTATCCCGTGACTCGGAAAAACCAGTCAAGGAGCTGATTTTTGAGATATATGTTAAAATCGAAACCTCTCGCATAAATATGGTGGGTTTCGTTTCAAACTCATCCAAACAGAAGATAAGCCAAGTATAAGATTCCAGGAGATTACCTACATATTCATTAAATTGCCTTGGTTATGATAGGAGATAGATAGGACCTGAAGACCTACAAGGATGGGGTAGCAGAAATGGGCACAAAGATTACGTACGCGTAGAATGAATCTCTTAGTATGAGCAATAAGACTGTTAAGTTTGTATCCGCATAGTTTAATTTTGACAAAATAAAACACATGAAAGAAGAATATTGAACATAGCTAACAATATACACTCATTATAAATATGCTTAAATACCGGCGTAATTTGTATAGAAACTTTAACCTATAAAAACTGTTTCTAAGACCATTTATATTTTAAAATTTTGCCCTGTGACACTTATTGCAAAAAATACTACAGTTTGCTGTCTCCAGTCTTAAATGCTCTATGACTATTCAAATGAAGGAAAGATATACCATGTCATTTTACTAACTCATTCTAGTTTGTCCATTCATACTTTGGAATATAGAATTATGACATCACAATTTTTTTATTAACTTTTTTAGATTTCATAGTCTAGCATTTATATAATACATACTGACCTCTAAACATTAAGTCGTGTAATGTCTGCGATGCTCTTATACAGGCGTTGTAATAGTGGAAAGCCCTCAAAAGTCCAACAACCATTATCATTATTACAGTAACTCCACCGACGATAATCAAAGCGTTCGAAGGATATAGGAACGAGTCCACAATCATTGTATCATTGATCGAATGATCCATTACACCAAGACTTGTCGTGTCGATGATAGATGATTCTGTAGTGGCGTTGGTATAAGTCAAGAGGCTAGCCACATTTAAAGAGTTTTCAACGGCTGTGTTGTTCATTAAGTTATGGTGGCGTCTCTCTTCTTGAGCAGTCCTAAATGGAATAAAACGTATGTTATAACAATTTAGAATAATTATACAACGCGTAGAATGGGCGTTGAGGTCCAAATACTGTGTAGCCAAAAATGAGTTAATTGGCCTACAATGGGCCTTAATAAATCGGGTGACGTCGTCGGCTATGTTCGTGACTATTCCATTAATATTTGCGATTACTTATCTTCTGCTATATTCATAACAATAAGCAGTAATTTATTTGCTTACATACATGTGTGTGTTTATAATGTAAATCAAGCGCAATTACTTTTTATGTGTTTCAAGATTATGTGACAATATCATTAATACAGATGTTAAAAAACAGCCGACTTTAACCACAAAGTAACACAAATGCATAAATATGACTTGAATAGAGTTGGTGCACACTATTAATAACAAATTAACATACGCGGTGTTCGGACGAACATAGTCCAAACTTATAAAGTGTGCACAGATTACTGAACTAAACAAAAACTTTCAAAAAATGTGATTAAAAGATTAAATTTTAAACATGTTTTTCTCGGTAACCGTTAGTTTGCGCCATCAGTTCATTTGAAACTTTTTGTCTAGTTTGGTAAGTTCAACACGCTCTATGAGTGTGGACTACGTTCAGTCGAATAACCCATTCAGAAAGAGAATGGAGATTAGTACTTACCAAAAAGCTACGAAATAATCAAAGAAAGATGCTAAAGCTTGTGTGCCCGTGAATAGTAGGAATGCAAGGATGATCCCAAATGAATTTGTGGCAGCCCTGACGTAGTGCATTCCCACAGAGCCTTGCACAACACCTAATGATAAAAAAGAAATGAAAATTAATGCCATGACATGTTTTAGAAATTAGAGGTTTAAGTATGAAATTCGTTCTAGCTACAGGCCATTTTGAATGAAATTCAAATACGCATTTTTTATTTAGGTCATTTTTCAAATAAAAGCTACTGTGTTCTATATTCAAAATAAAATCAATAATTCGACAAATGCCTTACAACAGGCATTGACCACAAATTTTGACAATTTTCAATACTTTTGCCTTTCGACAGCGCAAGACCTGATACTGCTACACACGACCGTTACAGTGCTACTGGGGTAACACTTAGAAATCCTCTTATCATCCACTATGTGCCCTACCAACTACCATTTTTTTTAGCAAATTGGACAACACTCCTTTGAAAAAAAAAATTGTTGCCGAGAAGCAATAGTAAATAATTGCCCTTACGAACTTAGTTGAGACCTGCTTGCTCCCCAGAATTTCATCGCAAAGGAATTCATGAAAAAATTAATTAGAAGTTACTAAGAAAATAAGAAATTATTAAAAATAATTACCCATATCACGTATTTTCTTAGTAATTTCTAATTTCATTTTTTCTTATATCAAGCAACAAATTCATACTTCAACCCCTAGTGTGAATGCAATAACGATGTTTTTAATAGTTTAGGATTTTATTTACAAGTTAACCAGAAGTTTGGCTTTAATTTTTCTTTAATTTAATACAAGTTAAATATGCTTTTTTTTAATGAAATTATTTCAAATTACGAATTAAATAAACGATATTAAAAGTACAGTGTCACGATAGCCCAAAGCGCAAGGAATCTGTCTCAAATTTATAAGGCCATAGGGCCATGGTTCGAATCCGGGCGTGTACCAATAAGTATTTCTGACTTAAGTACATAACTATCACTGACTCCGTGCCTCGGGGAGCACGTTAAGCAGTCGGTCCCGGTCGCTACAATTCCCAACCCGCAGTGGAGCAGCATGGCGGATTTAAGCTCCAAGCCCTCTCTCACCCTGGGGGAGGCCTAAGCCCCTGCAGTGGGGTAAAAAAAATGGGCTGATGAAGTGAAGTGAAAGGTATATATCCCTTAACGTTATAGCCTTACGTACAGGCGAGGTAATTTCGCGTTACCTATTGGTAACCTATAAACTATTAAACCAATTGACTGCGTGATATTGCCCTTCGCGCAACGTACAGCAATATCAAGAAAAACCTATGTTAAACGGTATACTTTTGATTGGGGCGGCGTATTTAGTGAGATATTCTGAAGTTCTTGATAAATAATTTATTTATAGAATATAAAAATAATTTATTTATAGAATATAAACTTTACCTTTTGATGACGCCTCAGCAGTGGGCACTGACGGTTTTTCTTCAGGAAACTTATCTGGTTCTTCTAAATTTAGTTCGCCTAAATCTGCATACGACGAACTTAGTGACATACTCTGCAAAAGGTATTCAAGTCAACAAATCTATCATATTATGTTTTATTTATTTTTAAGTTTTCAAGGGTCATGTATGGAGGTAATCCAACCAAAGTGGGTACGAATGATTTAAAAACACATGTGCATTTTTTTATATACAGGTAGTTTAAGTGTCGTTTTTTACAAGTATCAATTGCAACGAAACGACGACGTGCGGATCGCTTATCAAACAATCTTGTCAGTCTTAAAACAAAAGACACGCCGTGTAAAACGTGACTTACAAAAACAATTAACTTGTCATCTCTGTTGATACCACACTTTTTAAATTTTTGGGATTGGGCTTCTAAGAAAATAGAGGATTATATCGTAAAAGATCATAAAAACTATGATATATTTCAATCGTTAATTTATATATTACTTTTATGGTACATCTGACAAATTTGATCGTAGAAGACTGAAAACTGATAATTTTTGACTTTTTGATTTTTTTCCCGTGTTTAAAACATCACTTATCATAAATACTATACAACACTTTTACGGAAATCACACAAGCTTATAATTTGTCTTGTTCATTCATAGGTAAAGTGAATTAATTTGACAGCAGCGTTTGGTTTTAATAGAATCAGAAATGTCCATTCACAGTATCAAAATGATATTACACTATGTTGTGGGGTTGAAGACTGGTCTGTGGGGATTTCACGGGGGTGGAGCCCGACGCGCGGGGACCTTGCGTACTGAAACTTAGAGAAAAACTCGTCATCTTGCACCAGCTAGCTAGAATATGAGTGGTTAGACGGTAAACGCAGAAGAGGGCTTCTAGTCAATTCGTACTTTTATGCATTCATCAAATTATATCTGTCCAAATGCTCTATACTCATATATATGCGCGCAAAGGAACCAGACTTTTCAATGTGTTGTTTGAAGCAGCTTTGGTTCTACCAAACTACTTGTATACTGTATATATTCATATAAAGTTTAGAGACAATATTCAATTTCCTGTTTTGTATACACTTAAGGAAGTGAGAGGATATAACTGTTGAGTGAAATGTGGTAGTTTCCTATATATCCAGGCCTACTTTTAAAAATAGTTTCATGCATCATAATTTTTATTAGACAAGATGTGTAAAACATACACCTTCAAATTTATATGAACTGAATATACTATCATCAGAAGAATATGTATAAATGCGCAAAATTGAAATCACACGAATGCATAATATTGGCCTGTTCTGTAGTAGCTGCGCGGTGCGGGGGTGGGCCAGTTCTGTATTTCCTTTTGGTCACCTACTGTTAATATGAACACAGAACTGCGCGGTGCAGGAGGGTTGCTCTTGGAGGGTTAGATCTTGTCTAGATTTAGATGCTAGGCTGATCACTGGGGTTAATTATTGGGTGATATGATTCTTCAATGACTGTAAGTGCAGTGTGGAAGTATATATTAATTTATAAATAATATAATTTATTTTATTTAGCTAACTCTTCGGGACCCCATCGCGCGTATTGCGACACGCAATTCACCAGTTTCCAGAGCGTATAAAGTAAGTAGTACAATTCAGTTGTCACTAATATTGATGGTAATTTATCAGTTTGAATGTGAATTTTGTCAAATTTTAATTTCTGATTGTTAAAGATTAAAATTAAATCATCATTACCACCAGTCTATCAATTTCCAGTGCTGAGCTTCTAATGAAGTCTCCCAACAAATTCTACTACAAACAGTTCTGAGCCTTCAAAATCCAGCGGTCTCCTACAATAGCAATATAATGATGAAACTGCAATAGCAACATTCTTGAGTTCAAGACATCGAAAATCTAACGAAGGAAAAGAAATAAATAAAGACGCTCTTACTTTTAATTTTCAATCTCATTGCTTTTTCTGCGGTGGATTTTTCGATAGTAGATCAAAAGAAAAAATTTCATCTGTTCAAAGTAACGATACAAAAGATAATACAAAGATTAATACTTTTAAAAATAATATAATGTATAATGTAGTCATTAAAAAAAATATCTACTCAATAGTACGATTTACGTGTATATTTCTATCTAATGAGATTTTCTAATACATAAATGTAATGAAAATTTAATAAATCAACTTTTATTACTGAAAAAAATAGCAGTAGTCACATTTTTTTAATAAAATCCCCTTTAAATCGTATTTTTGATATTTACAATAACTATGTTTTTTGCGATATTTATGTTTAATTGGTTTGTAATTTTTTCGTTTATTAATCTAACATGCAACCTAACGTTTTTCGAGTAATTAAAGTAAAAATTTTAATGAATACCTCAAAATTGTACATAAAGATTTTAAAAAAAATTTCGAATTTTAGTATTTTCCGTTATTTTGCATTTTCTGAAAAAAATTTCCATAGTAATGTATATTTTTTTTACACCATCAGAAAATAGAGATTTCAACAAACAAAAAGCTCACCGACTTTTTTGAAAAATCAGATATTTTGACGTGAGAATTTTCGACTGAAAATTAGGGTGCTTTTTCGATATCGAGTCAAAATAGGGTGAAAAAATTAATATTTTAAATCATCAAAATTCCAGTGTGTTTGGGACATAAACAGGGAAGTTTTCACCAAATATCATGAAAAAAAAAATTTTTTTTGTAAAAGATAAAAATAAAAAATCAAAAAAGTGGTTTTTTGGATTTTTCACATGAATTTTGAGGTTATGGAGAAAAAGTGTAAATACAAAGTTGTAGATCTTTTTATTATCTACAACTTTGCCATTTAACTTTTTTCGATAGGGCTTGTAGTTTTGCCGGAAATCGAGATTTACCGATTTTTACCCTTAAAAACCCACCCCCTACCCCTTCCCAACCTCAGATCGCCCGTAATTTATTTTTCCTTTCATTTTAGTGGTATTCCCTTCCTTTTCCAATAGGTTTCATCCTACTTTAATTTTTTTTCGTTTCTAAAGGTATCTACCCTGGTCTAACACTGATCTTTCCGATACAAAGTTGCCACTCGAAAACCCTTCTATAGAAAATCGAAAATATATTCATAAATAATTTTTACTTTGTGATTTTCAAAATTAAAAATCCAATAAGTTTTTATTCAATATAAGATGTTTACACACACTTATTTAAAGTCAAAATTAATTCATTAGGTACCGGTTCAAAAACTAGAAGGTGAAGAACTGATAAGAAACTTCTCCCTGTTTATTTTATTTAAATATATGTTTTTCTTAATTCATTTTTTTTTAATTTGAAATGTTTTCAACTATTACAATGATGTCCATGTCTTATGATTACTCGGCAATACAATAGAAAACTTTATTTTATGACTTGGACTTTAACTCCCTTTATAAATTGAGTTGCATTTAAGTTCAACATTTCTTTAGGAATTTTATTATAAAAACGGATACAATTTTCCATGAAAGCATTATTAACCTTTGAGTGTCTGAACCTGGGAATCAATAACATATGCTTATGTCTTGTATTTAAGTTGTGGCTATCACCCACCTTAGAGAAAGCATTTAAGTTTTTATGTACGTAAACTATATTTTACGATGACAACCGCTTAGCCTAGTGGGTAGCGACCCTGCCTACAAAGCTGGAGGTCCCGGGTTCGAATCCCAGGTCGGGTCAGTATTTATATGATAAATATTGATACTGGCACCGGGTCTTAGTTGTTATATATGTATGTGGTGTTTTTGCTTGGTACCCAAAACACAAGCTAATGCTTAGTTTGGGGCCTAGACGTTGTTGTGATGTATACATTATTATTTTCATGAATCATATTTTATGATAGTTACCCTTAAAGAGACCATAGACGATACACTGTTCAATCTTGATCTGTTTCTTCTCTGCTTGATAGACCTGTCTCTGCTAACTTCTCTGTCGTAATCTGGACGCTCACAATCCGTTTGTTTCTCATTTTCAGAAGGAATGAGCAAGCGAGCGTATTCTAAAGAGCTTGTTGCTATTGTATGGTATGAACCTTGCATTTCAATTTTACCCTGAAAAAAATAATATTACACTCACATGAACTTAAGATACGCCTATGTAAAAAGATTGAAAAGTTAAGTCGCAAATTTGTGCGAAGAGACGACCTTGTTACATTAGAAAATATAATACTGGTTTACAGTACCCGGCAATAAATATTGCGCATCGGCAATAATCGCATTTCCGAATACAAACGAATGCCAATATCCATGTCCATCAATTATTAGATTTATCGTTTATCAGAATTTGAATTCAGAACTAAATACTTTATTGTTGTTTACAAACAAACGTCATATGGGTAGTGTGCAATAAAGATAACGCTCTAAGAACCCGATATTAGCCGATTGTCTCTTTTCAAAGGTCGATGTGCAATATTTACCAGCGGGTACTGTATATGATATTGCCGTTCTAGCTACTAACATTTGAACAAAAATAAAACCTGCATGGTTTTCACCATGCAGGTTTTATTTATCACCAATTAATTAATAATTAATTTAATTAATTAATGATAATTAATTTAATAGGTTAATTTTATTCCTATATGAAACTTTCTATAAATGAAAACCACTGTGTTCTAAATTCAAAATCAATAAAATTAAATTCTTTACACAATTGCGTCTACGACATGGACACTCAAAAATCAGA
Organism: Luffia ferchaultella; assembly: GCA_949709985.1. Classification (NCBI taxonomy): domain Eukaryota; kingdom Metazoa; phylum Arthropoda; class Insecta; order Lepidoptera; family Psychidae; genus Luffia; species Luffia ferchaultella. The sequence continues at coordinate 13,786,533 of OX453242.1, read as the reverse complement.
GTAATTTTGAATGGCACTATAATGTAGGGTAGAGTTCTATCGCAAAGGAATTCATGATCTCAATATAAATCCATGGAGAATACTTTGATTAAATACTTTTTTTAATACCTAATTTCTAGTTTCATTCTTTCCTATATCAAAGGGCAATTTCTGACTTCAACCCCACTATTAAAGCTTCGCGTCTATCTTTCAAGGTGAGTCTATGTAAAGACAGGACACCGGAGGGACCCTAAGGTGAAATATTAAGAACGAAAACAAACTTCACTAAACGAGGTTTTATATAAATCAAACCATAAACAGTGTTAATTTTATTATTTGTCTTTTTTTTAAAGATATGACATACTATAAGAAAATAACTGTTACTTTGTATTTGCATTTTTTTTTAATAACAAAATATTATTTATGTAATATTTACTCAGCTGAGTATGTCGACCTTAGGCTAGTATATGTTACTAACATTTCTCATGATGATGATATGGTCGGCATTGGTGAGATGGTGCAGTTGATGCGTGACGAGCAGCCGTGTGCATTTGCGAAGGTGTATGCGGATGCACTTGTCGTACAACTGCCGGCCGACGTGCGCGTCCACCGCCGATAGCGGATCGTCCAACAGGTAGATGTCGGAATTTCGATACACCGCTCTGAAATTATATTAATATTTATATTCACTGAGTATATTACTAAAGGGCGTTGTTCGTTGCGATTGTCGAAAAGACAAAATTTATTTGAAAAACAATTTTAGCGAACAGAGCTGAGATTATGAAGTTAAAAGCGCTCTTCAAAAATTTACCACTATACAAATCCCATGTATACTCTTGAACTTTAGTTACGAGATATTGTACTTGGTGATAAACATTTAGCGCATTCTATGAGGTATTAATGTCATAGTTGTTTGCTTCCCTTATAGCTTTTCCCATTATACTGATTCCATAACTATTGATGTATCATTATCATCAGCCAGTGTCTCTCCACTGCAGGATATAGGCCTCTCCCAAGACTCGCCACCACACACGGTCCTCCGCATTTCACATCCGACTACCTCCGGTATGATGCTTCAGGTCCTCTGTCCACGTACATGTACGCGTACAGATGACCGTGTACGTGTACAGATGACCGTGTACGTGTACAGATGGTGTACGTGGCCTTCACTCGAGAACTCGTCTACTCCATCGGTTATCGGTTCTACGGCAATTGTGACCGGCCCATTGCCACTTCAGTTTGCTGATAGTTTCGGCTATGTCGACAACTTTGGTTATTCGAAATGTATAATTAACAGCAATTCCATTCGTTTGTTAAAATTTATTGTATATAAGTAGGTTCAATTAGTTGGAGTAATACATAAAAAATTCCATTCTTCTTTGAGGTCAATTCATGACTTCATCATAGTATTTGATTAATCAAACAAATTATCCCAAAAGATATTTAAACTTTTGGTACATTAGTAAAGAAAAAGCGTTAAAAATAGATGATACCATAAATTAAAGTTTACGTTTTCAGTATACGTTAATTTATTTACGCGTGAGTGCATATTACGCACTGGACACAAGGAAACGAGCGTAAACGGTATTTAACTACCATAATATCAGTGGGTATACCTAGCGAGGTTTATCCGTGCTTTCTGTCCACCGGACAAAGATGTGCCTTTGTCACCAACTAGCGTTTTGTCCCCGTTAGAAAATTGTTGGAAATCTTTCTGCAGGGAACAGACTCTAACCACTTCATTATATCTGAAAAAAAAAAACAAATTGAAAGACATAAAAACGAGAAAATATTTCACAAGATATTTAGAATTCTCTTGTATTATTTGTCATCATTTGTGATACATCTCTGTAAAAAGTGTACAAGTAAAAAAAAATAATTATGCTCCCAGTGCATAGAACTAGGCACTTTCTGTAACAGTGCTGGCAAACAATAAAAATAATAATTATAACATATACATAACAACAACGTCTAGGCCCCAAACTAAGCATTAGCTTGTGTTTTGGGTACTAAGTGAAGACTAATATTCATCATATAAATACTGACCCTACCTGGGATTCGAACCCGGGACCTTCAGCTTCGTAGGCAGGTTCGCAGGGTCGTCGCCAATTATTACTAAGTAGCATTATATTTGCAGTAGTTTTAATTTCGCTATTTCTATTAATTTGGGTATGTGAAAAAAAAAATATTTCCATACCGATTTCATGATTCAAATGACATAAATATACCATTTAACTTATATGTTAGCCCGACAGCAGTAGTAACAAAGTTTCTTTATCAGAAATACATAAAATATTGACAGTGATAAAGAACATTGATTCATTTGATAAAATATAATAACGTGGCAACTTCCACGTGTACGACCTTGTCTGGTTTTTATAAGCAGATAAGACATGAGGGAACAATTTATCATATAAGGCTGTCGCTCAAACTGTTGTACATATTGCGTAATATTTTATTATTTACACTCATATAATTGTGATTAATAAAATTAAACAATGACTGTAAAAAAAATAAGCCAAATTTAAATTGTAATATACGAAATGATACCTAAGTTAGATTTTATTAAAAATTACCTGAATTCATCGTATGGGAGACCAAACAGTATATTTTGGCGAACAGTACTGCCAAACACCCAAGGTTCTTGCGAGGCATAACTCACTTTACCGTTTATTTCGACACTACCAGAGTCAAGAGTGAGCTCACCCAATATAGCGTGAAGCAGAGAACTCTGCAATATGACAAAAAAAAAGAAGATATTTATACAATTACACTAAGTGAACAAAATCTGCCAAGTACCTTGGTTCCTTGGTGAATCATATTGGTATAGACAATAAAAAATTGAATAACAAATTATAAAAATATACATAAAAACGATCTGATAATATTAATGATACTATACTACATGAGACATCTCACACAGCGCCATCTAGTCCCAAAGTAAGCAAATATTATGCTTGTGTTATGGATTACTAGACAACTGATATACTACATACTTAAATTTTTTTTTTAATAATATAAATATTTTACACCCAGACCTGGAACGAAATAAACATGTTCATGCACACAAATATTTGTCCCAAGCGGGAATCGAACTCGCGACTCTTGACTCCGCAGTTAGGGTCTCTAACCACTCAGCCAATCGGTCGTCATGATATTCTACTGCAATAACGACATATTAGACAAGTGTTGGACAAATATTTGTTAATCTATTTTACAAGCTGTGATATGCAAAATAAAACTCATAAAGAAAATAGTTGTAAAAACGGACTTTAGTAGTAGGCGCAAACAAATGACTGAAAAGTTCGTTTTATGCATAATAGTTACCTACTCTAAAATGGGCCATAGCACGTAAATTACTTATTATGACTGTAACACAATAAAAGAATTCACCTTTCCAGATCCCACAGGTCCAATTATTCCCACGAGTTTTCCCTTAAGTATGTCTATATTGATATCTTGAAGAGTCCACGTCTCATCACTGGCAAGCCATTTTGCATTGCCCTTTGTTATTGTTATTGCTATTCTAGATCTTTTTGGTTCTGTAGGTACTGAAACATAAATACCATATTCACATTAATTTTCTACATCAAAAACTGTAATGGGATATTATTGTGAAAGGATAATGAGAGCGTCTGCTTCAATAAAATTATGTATCGAACGCTATTTGAGTATAACAAAGTCAAAGTATAACAAATTGAATACTACACTATTTGAATTTTGAAAAATACCGATTATTATCGGAGATATAACAAATTAAAATTTGTGTATTTACGACCCGCTCGTGACGTCACTCGGCGCGTGCTACGTAGAAATGATCTATATTAGCTCATAGTAATGTAACCGAATGACGTCATTGCACTTTTATAGATATCAATAAAATTCCTTCACTTATTAGTTTTTTTTTATGGAAAAAACAAAAATCACAAGGCGCGTTCATTGTGATAAAATATTATGAATAATAATAACACTTGAGACATCTCACACACGGCCATCGAGTCCCAAACAAGGCAAGGCCTGTACTATGGGTACTAAACAATGGATATACATACCTAAATATTTTTTTATAAAGCATGCATATAACTTTTTCCACCCAGACACAGAAAAAATAGACCTGTTCATGCATACAAATATTAGTCTTGCGCGGGGATCGTACGGGGAGGTCAGTTATTATAAATATGCGACTGAATGCAGTCAGTCAAATCGGTCACAAGTGGGAGTTGGACTTACACCCTGAGGGTTTCATACAGTTATAAACGTATAAGGACGTGTTTATCGTTATTTACCGCCAGAAGGCCACGTAAACGCATATTTCAACGTAAAAAGATTTAAAAAATAATTTTTGTTGTCATATGACTACAAACTAACAATTTTTGGATTTATTCTTTTACTTGCGCTACAAGGTCTTGCTTATGCCAAATTTAATGATTCTATGTTAACAGGAAGTACCCTACAGGTGTTGATTTACAAGCGAGTGTCAAATTATTTGCCATAAATGGTCGTATTTTTTTATTAAGTTGATTTAGACACGTTATTCTTTTACAGCTCCAAGGGACTATTGACGTAAATACTAGATATCAATTTCAACTTGATACCTCCACGCGTACTTGACAAAAAGAGTCTTGACAGACAGACGGACGGACGGACAACGAAGTGATCATACAAGGGTTTCTTTTGAGGTACGGAACCTTAAAAAGGTATTAAGTATTTAATACATATCAAGAAATATCTCCATACCATTGCCGTTTCCAATTACTACTTCTGCCTTTTCGTCTTGACCTTTTATTGTACAATTTACTTTGCGGTCTAATTGTCTATGGCCTGTGAATTCCTCTTGATCCAAATAATCTCGTAATCTACGAATCGAAACCCATGCCTCGGCAGTTTCGGATATAGAGCGAACGAACATGGCTGACATAGTCATAGATAATGTAGCAAAAAATTGAGCAAATACGAAAACCTGAAACGAACAAAAGTGTTTACTTTTAGATTATGACAATGTACTATGTATGTAAAGTTACATAATGGAAAACATGGATTGGATTATTTGAATTCAAATAGGAAGAGCAGCAATGAACATTATCCATTGCTCTTATGTGTTCAAAGTAATAGCACATTATGATGTAAGTACGGTAAGCTGCATATCATAGTCGATGTGTTGATAGGCACTAGGCGAAGCCGAGTGCTTATAATAAACCGATGACTATAATAGCCAGCTTACTGAGTACGAGCATCATACGACCTTTTTCAATGCATTTGCGATTAAAATAATACTTCAAATGTAATAATGGCGGAAGCTAAAGGCGCGAGCGGGTTGCTTGTCGCGATTTACGCATGCGTTACAAATAGAATGCTCGTTTGTGATTGGTGTAAAAAGCCCTAGTACTGTAAAAAAACATTACAGTCACAGACAAGTCAACCTTTAGACCACGCTTTAACGGGGAGTAGCATTCGCCAAGGCTATGTAGTGACACTACATAACTACATAACTAGTGAGCCGTCAGTTGAAAACACGTTGGAAGCCATTAAATTGTCAATTTTGAACGAGCCAATGAAAATTAGCCGACCTCTCCCCGCAACCCGCCACTTTTTGGCAATTTCGTTTTCGTACTGACGTTTATTAAAGCGTGGTCTAAAGGTTGACTTGTTTGTGATTACAGTACAAGTTTCGATGTCATTAAGACCGTGTTAATAGCAAATGTATTGAAAAAAAATTATTAAAGCAATTATATTCACTGAACCGATGTAAGCAATGAAAATTGTAAAAAAATTACATTAAATAATTAAGCTAAATTTCTTTAGCTGAAATTTAAGCACCAGCTTTATTTTTATATAAATCAGCCTATAGATTTTAACTACACACTTACTTTCGCAGATGTAAGAGGTATTCCTTGAAGCACCAGTGAAGTCATTGTACAGAATATGGCGGCACGCGTAGTAAACAACATGAAAGACATGAACAGAGCTCGTACATAAGAGTTTTTCCTTACCACGCGCAGTTCCAACCTGGAACAGTTGGTGAAATGAGCACTATGATCTCAATTTTCTTTCTTTTATTCTACCAACAATGTTCTGATTATTATTATCTAAGTGAACCATTGCAGTCAGTTAAATTACAATGATATTCGATTGCGCATTTGTTTATGAAACACAAAAATATTGTAGTTTAAAAAAAACACGCTTCTATCAGTTACACACTAAAAATTTCATAAATTTTAATTAATAATAATTAATATATGCGCTTTTGTCAGTAACAGATTAAAAAGTACAAAATATTATTTGATTTACTTAAAATATTTGTCACTATTGGCATATTAAACGCAATAATATATTGTCTTGTTTAATATATTTAATAAACTTATAGCTTTTTTAATGTTCACTCAACAGCTCATAACAAGATATCCCACAGGATTAAAACCAGTGAAACAAACCCACCCTCAAGGGGAAAATCACCTCCTTGCTCCATCATCAGATCGGCTCGATGTTACCAGATGTTGTATTAATACGAGTGAGATATAATTCAAATCGATACAATAATTGGAAGTAGGTTAAAATCGACTTACAAAATTTGTGAAATAGTTAGAAGTGAAGTTGATATAAAAGCATGTTAAATAGTAATCATAATTGTTTATCAAAAATGTTTGTGTAGTCTTATTATATTATACACGTATTATACACAATCTATAACATAATTAAATAAATAAACGCATTAAGGCATGACACAAGATATTGAATGTCACTTGCGAAAAACACCTCTAATGACGGCGATAGGAGAGTAGCGGCTTGTAATAGTACATTATGATGCAAGTACGTTAAGCTGGATATTATAATGTAGGTGTTTATAAGCACGAGGCGAAGCCGAATGCTTATAAGAAACCGATGACTATAATAGCCAGCTTACTGAGTACGAGCATCATACGACGTTTTCCAATACATTTGCGATTAAAATTAGGTAAGTAGGTACTTCAAATGTAATAATGAAGGGAAAGGGCTTTTCGCGGTTTACGCATGCGTCACAAACAAAACGCTCGTTTGTAATTGATGTAAAATAAAATGACCTAATCAGTAAAATACAACATTACGATTCAAGTTTCGATGTTATAAGAACCGTGTTAATAGCAAATGTATTGAAAAAGTATTTTAAAGTATAAATTACTTACTTGCGAGCTAACTGCACCAGTTTCGTAAAAGGTATTTCCCAAGTATACATTTTGATGACCTGAACACCAGATATTATTTCGTTCATCAGACGAACCCTTTCGTCCGTGCGGATGGCGGTTTGAAGGCGAAATCTCGCTGATAACTTGCCTGTATAACCTATAAAACAATCACTAAATTAAATACATCATTAATTATGTGTAGATCCAATGAAATATTTATGATCAAATTTCTTTTATAACAAATACCAGCTTTCTGCCCGCGGTTTCGCCCGCGTGGGCTACGACAATGTGGCACTTTCTAGAAACACTGAAAACTTAAGTAACGTCAGCGCTTACTACCGCCTACGCACTGCCACCGCCACCAAAATCTCTTAGATTCGATGGCAGACCAAGTGCTTCCACCACAACCCCACGAGTAGAGGCGGTGAATGGTTGTGAAGAATAGTGAGAATTTATAAAAATACTTCTCTATTTATTTATATCTATAGGAAATAATTTTACCAGATCGGTTCAGAGGCTTATGTCCGTCTTTAGAATGCAAGTTATATCTTTAAATTTCAAGAAAAACAATTCAGCGGTTTAGCCATTAAAATTTAACAAACATACAGACACGTTATCTGCATTAAAAAGTTACTAATGTTTTCCTCAAGGGCAAGTCTTCAGTGGTTTAACCGTGAAAAGGTAACATATATATAAGACAAATTTCCACGGCAGAAAGTATGCAAGTCACGGTTAACGTACAATAGAGTGACGTTGAGTGTATGGTGGGATTGGAAGATCATCGTCAAGCACAACCATCGATTCGTACGTTTACTCTCAACAGCTGATAAGACTAAAGTATGCAATGGAGAAAAACGTCCCAAATTGATCAACACAAGCCTTTCATGATAATAACGGTAGACCACACACATCTTTAGCCACTCAAGAAAAATTGAGAGAGTTGGAAAGTGTTAATGCATCATCATACATTTTCATGACTTAGCAACCTCAGGTTTCCACTTGTTTCGGTCTCTTCAGAATTCTTTAGGTAGTGCAAGGTTAATATCAAGAGAAGACTGTCAAAATGACTTGTCGCGTTTTTTAACCACGAATCCCAAATGTTCTACAGCGGCGAGGTCATGTCACTACCATCATGTTATCGAATTAAACTATGAAAAAAAAAACGTCTTGAATTTTTATATAAAATACGAAAAGACTTTCTGCCCAACCTAATAGTTTTTAAGTTAAATCTGAACTAACATGAATAAATACAAATCTATTTATATGCATCTGTCTTTTATGTAACAGATCATCAACTTATAATAGATTTTCATCCTTATCTACGTAGATTTTATACACTACGTCTAATAGTGCTCCGGATAACATTGAAATGAAACGAACGGTCGGTAACATTTATATTATAATAGATTAAAAAATGACGATGAAATAGCTGTTTTGAAGAAACATATCTAGTGCGTCGTTGTGTCGTGGCTCGTAGCCGTTAACTAATCTAAGAACTTGCTCTGATATCACACCTATGCAATGCAAAAACATTATCATGAACAGCCCAGCCGTTTTAGAAAAACACATCGACGACCGCTTAACCTAGTGGGTAGCGACCCTGCCTACGAAGCTGGAGGTCCCGGGTTCGAATCCCAGGTCGGGTCAGTATTTATATGATGAATATCGTACTGGTACCGGGTCTTGGTTATTATATGTATGTGGTGTCTTCGCTTGGTACCCAAAACACAAGCTAATGCTTAGATTGGGGCCTAGACGTTGTTGTGATGTATAGGTTATTATTATTATTACATTTACTCCAGCCCTCCCTTCTGGCTATAACCGTCCAATATAGCTTATAGAATCATAAGGGACAATTCAAAAAAATTGCATGAAAATCCGTCTGTTTTTTAGTCAAATCGTCACAAACAAACATAACAAACATAACAATACTCACATAAAACACACACATACAAAGAACTTTATATAACAATATAGACAGAAGTATAGATAAGCCATAGTATAAATTCAAAAGTAAAAAACATAGTATATGTTAGCAAATATTCATGTTTAGTATCATTTCATAATAGTATGTAGGTACAATTTTATAACTAACCTAACCTACTTATTTATATTAAATGGACATGTCTATTATATTTGACCGTAAATAATAATTGATAACATCATTAAATTAATTAATATATAAAATTTATTGTTAAGAGTGGACTTCGCCTACAGACGTCATTCCATACTAAAGTTCTACAAATACAGGGACAGAGGGTCTCGCAAAACAGCAAGTTGGATTTTCGAAATATGTTTCGCGCAGAGCAGAATTTTGCCCACTAATGGTGGCTACATTGACATGTCTCTGGGCACCGATTATATCTATACACCCTATTCAAAAAATTTTTGTCCAATTTCGCCGATTGACTGAAATTTGTCTTCAATAATAAAAAGTTGTCATGGTTATTCATAACTCGCAAAATACATAATAATATAGGTGTTTGCGCCGTTTTAGTTGTTAAAAAATGGAAATCCCATCTATGGCCACCATTTGATTCTGGTTCTGCTTTTCAAAAAAGTGGCAAGGTGCAGAAAATTTTAAAGAAATACTCCATTACAATTGTATGAAAATACAGATCTTTTGGCTTTTTTTAATTCCACAATTTATATACTACAAAAATTATTGACAAAAATAGACTATTAGCGGTTTGAGTAACATGACCAATACTATAAAATACTACATTACGCATACATTAGCGCGCAAAATACAATTTTATATTATAATCTATACAAATAAATGAAATTGAAGTGTTTATCTATGATTTCGAAATAAAGAGTTTTCTTATGCTCATATGTCTCTTCGCTTGTCAGTCAGTTTACTCAGAGATTATTGGCACTATATGTATATGAAATTTGAAAGGTTGGTGTAATCTACGTATACAATGGTGTAAAGAAATTATGAAAAAATATTTCAAACATGAATGAGAGACAAAAAAAAAAATTCAGCGCACATTAAAGTGTCAGGTACCTATTTAAATAGACGGACTCGTTTGTCAGGCAGTTATGAAGTGGACATAATTATGAGGCATTCGAAAATTTAATCTATACTAATATTATAAAGCTGAAGAGTTTGTTTGTTTGTTTAAAAGCGCAAATCTCAGGAATTACTGGTCCAAATTGAAATTGTTGTGTTGAATAGTCCATTTATCGAGGAAGGCTATAGGCTATACTACATCACGCTACGACCAATAGGAGTGGAGCATCAATGAAAAATGTTGCAAAAACGGGAAAAATTATTCCTTTTGAGAGCTTCCGTCGCGCGCGCTGCGTAAACGGTTGATGTTAACCAAAAATCATGTATTACGGAATTATTCCCTTTTAAAAGTTCTAACCAAAAGTCCGCGACAGCATATGTGTATCTTTTAAGGTCAACTTACTATAACCTTTTTTATGACAATCAAATTTGTTCTATCATAATGTACTATTTGCGAAGATATTTTTTAAACGTGACATTAATTCTTATCAAATTAAATACGTTAGTTGTCTTAAGCATTTCATGCATATTATAATTGCCTTTTACACCATACAATTTAAATTAATATCTTAGCAGTTTTTATCGAAATATGAAAACTATAGCGGGAGAAAATAAATTCACAGTCTGCCTCTGTTCGTTAACATTTTACTTCCAAACCACGCAATAGACTTTGATACGGTTTTCAGTAATACCTTATTTTCTTATTATCTTATGATCTATTAATCTATATAATAGAAATACTTATTATAAAGCTGAAGAGTTTGTTTGTTTGAATGCGCTAATCTCTGAAACTACCAGTCGGATTTGAAAAATTCTTTTTGCCTTTGATAGCCTGAATCTAGCAGAGGGTTATAGGCTATATATATGAAAACGAACTGTCTATTCGAGCAAATCAGCCTCGGCCAAAACGGCTTAACCGATTTTCATGAAACATTACACATATGGAAAGGATGTAGTCAAAAGTGACATACAGAACTTTTTGTATGTCTGCCTGTACGTCCATGTGTCTAAACCGATTTTAATGAAACATCACAAGTATGAAAAGAAGGTCGTCAAAACTAACAAATGTTACTTTTTGTTCGTCTGTCTGTTTGACTGTACGTGTATCTGCCTATTTGAGCTAATCTCCAAAACGGCTAAACAGATTTTAAGGAAACTTTGCAGACGGGAAAGAATGTTGTCAAGAGATTTGACATTAGCTACTTTTTGTCCGTCTGTTTGTCTGTACGTCTATGTGTCTATTCAATTCAATTTTATCTATTCGAGCTAATTTCCAATACGGATGAACAGATTTTAATGAAGCTTTGCAGACTTGAAAGAAGGTTGTCAAGAGTGTCATAAGTTACTTTTTGTGTTTGTTTGTCTGTCTATCTGTCTGTCGTTTGTCCTCCCTGATCTATCAACCTACAGCCGAAACTACTAAGTCTAGGAAGCTTAGATTTGGAACATAGGTTTATTTTATAACGTGAGCATTAAGTTAAGAAAGGCTTTTTTAGAAATTTCAAACTTAAGGATGGGAATGGAGGGACTTAAATAATGACGTGTTTCAGGGTTTTTAGATTTCCACATTTTAAGGGTGGAAAACGGGAGATGAAAAATTGTGTCGGTTTTTTTAAAGGGTGGAAGGGGAATGAAGATTGAAAGTTTGAATGGGTGTAACCAAAATTGGTTCCAGTAAAAAGTACGTATAACCATCTCGAACGTTAATAGTACCTATAATAGGAATTTGTAGTCTACGCAAGCGAAGCTGCGGACGGTCGCTAGTTAACTTTATAAAATAGCGCTGAATCTCACAGCCATACTACACTTTTACAGCCACACACATTCTAACTTTCGAACTGTTCAAATTAAGTCTAATTCATAATGTCTTAAATTGTTTGGCTGATTTAATTAATACTGTCATGTGCATGTTTACTTGCTGTCTATATGGAAATCGTTAAATTTATTACGATTTAGTAATTTAAATTTTGTATAGTTAATATGGCAAATAAATATATTTCGCCGTATATTTCATTTTATTTAAGATCAAGAAGTTTGAACATGACTGTTTTTATTTAAGGCAATAGTTGTTGATATATAAGTGGCCCCACTTTAATTTTTCGGCTATAAAGTGGAAAATTCTGAATAAAAATTTTTTTATAACACTTTCAAGAAAATTGGTTTGAATAGGATATGTTGAGTGGCTTTTGAGATATTTGTTTTTAAACATTATTTGAATTTTAACCATGAAATTTCATCCCGACTATGGAAGCCTTCACTGTGGGTGGTCCAATACACACTTGACCAGTTGAAAAACTGTAGATGTTATGAAAACTACACGAAGTACGAAGTTGCGAGCATTCGCTAGTTGTCTAAATAAACTTAATTGGTCCAATATACAATGGATGACCAACAAACAACACCTAATACCCCTACCGTACTGTGCAGCTAATGCACAGAAGGCTAACGTTAAGCGGTATATGTTCAGGAGGATAATTAGAAATTAAAAATATACTCTGTTCTAAGCAAATTCAAGATTTTTGATTAGAGACAAAACACGAATTGTTATATAATTTTATAACCTTTACAATGGTAACAAAAAACGCGTGTCTCAAGTATAATCAGGCATCCGAGAATTGGAGAATAAACACGCGACGTGTCATTCCATTGACACTCATTAAACTGAGTCTGTTACTATCTATTAGTCCCAATGAAACTGGATGAAAACATCATGACTGTGCATGTTGTTTTGTTTGCGTGTTTGGATATTGCTGTAGTAATAAAATAATTAGCATATTTAACAGAAATTATAATTTTTCTTTTATTAATTTGTGGATACACAAATTAATAAAATTTGAGTGTATGTGATTGCGAAATGAAGACTTATCTTAAAGAAATCTTTTTTATCACTTCGCAATAAAAAATTATTTCTTATTTTAGTGAAAATAAAAAATATAATTTCACTTATCTATTTAGTTAAAAATAAACTAAAATTTATTTAATGTACCCATTAAAATGCCGCAAGTCGTATCACCCTACTCGCATTGCCGAGAGCAGCCGAACTCTGCGCGCCCATCTCTAGCAATTATCTTAAGGAGTGTTTATTGTTATCAGGAATTAGATCCACGTTTTAAGATTAACTGTATCGGACAGGTTGAAATATAAAAATTCGAATTTTTTTCAAGGTAATTGTTCTATTCACATTACTGTATCACATAAAAACACTATAAAAAATTATGCGCTGTGATAAAAAAATTACCCTATCAAACACGCGTTTTTAAAATGTTGTCTTTTTGAACAAATACATTGTTTGTCCAAAGTTGATTAATCTCCGAAATGCTTTTGAACTAATTTTGACGAGACTGTCGCTGACACGTAAAACTTTTTAGAGAATATAGGCTACTTTTTATTCTTGAGATATTTAAGATTCTCCTTTCTCCTGTCTAAATTTTATTAACCGTAAAAATAGCAAAACCCCTTTTACATTCACTGTCCTTGAATAAATTAGTTACTTTTGGAATTTAAATTTATGAAATATTTAGATAAATAATTTTTATTATTAAATATTGTTATTTTGACAAACCGGAAGGGAATCCTTTAATGCGGATACATGTGAATACATGCAGTAAATATGATATTAGTATAGCACTCATTTATTTGGACCAAGGAATGACAATAAACCTCTAGTAAACCATTTTTATATGGCTTCAAGGCTTCTCCCAACGCCGTTTCGAAAAAAAAATATATAAAAATAAACTGTATTTCAATAACTATAGAAAATAATGCTAATTGATCTAGGGCAAAGTAATTTTCCTGTGTCCTCACCGCATAAATACGACGTTCTTCCACCAGTTAAAACTAGTTGTTTGATGCGAAAAGCTGACGTGGCGGCGGAAGGTGGCGCTTATACTACATGTAAAATCTTTTTGTTTTATCCTCGCGATGGGAAGGCGGATTAAACTCTACAGCTTCCGCGCGTCCGAGTGCGCAGGGTACGTAGGAGTTGCACCCACTAAACAACCGCCTGAAGCAGAATAAGGACGCATGTCGTTAGCCCGAAAGCTCTTACGACTTCATCGGAGCGGCCAGGTGGCACACTAGGGTGTCACCGGCGCGAAGTTGTCGGGTAACCCCTAAGGGTAACCCCTAAGGGTTACTCGAGGCGAAATAATGACAGAGGCACGGGGTCCTGGTAAAGATTATGGTTATTAATATAACGTGGAATGACTCTAATTGGGACAAACCTAACACCTGGATAGGTGATGAAGGAGTAATGACGATTCCGGTTCAGAAGGGAAGTAATCCCTGAAGTGACTAAATGTAATTATCATAATAACAAATTTTAATTCATAATTAAGTGGCAGTAAGTAACAGAATAGAAGTTATGGAGTTACTGAGTGAATGCACGTCAAAAAACCGGAGCACGGAACTCGGAGCAACTCTACGTGCCCCACACCTGGCTAACTGTCGACTGCGCGGCTCCCGCTGCACAGGAATCTTAGTGCGGTTGAGTTTAACTCACGAAATGGGGAGCGCGATCGGCTTGTAAAGGCGTGAGCTGCTATAGAGCACACCAGGATGCAGAAAACACAGAAAGGACTACGAAGCGCGAAATGCGCATAGGCTGGAGCTGGAATGCCGGAACGACGCCACGAAGGCTAACTGCCGCTGCGCGACAACCTCTACGACAAACATTACGCACACACGCAGCTACTACGTAGTTGTCACTGGGATCTCGGCAACGGGCCGCTACACATGGGCCACGCGGGGCGGAAAGGCGTTCGGAGGACCGAACACGACTGATCGCGGCGGACCAGGAACCGGAATGGTGATCGCAGTATGTAGTTTCACAGAGACATGCTGCTGCCCATCTTCTGCTAACCTGGGTTAGTCGCCTCTTACGACACGCTTCCCGGTGGCGGTGGGAAATTGTATCCTTTGCCGTCGCCACACGGACACATGTAAAATGTTATTCTATCTTCCTTACATATGTTTAGCATTGTTTTTGCACCATTTCATGTCACAATGACGCATTTGTTAGATTTTTCGGATGAAATTGTGCACAAACGACTAAGTTAACTCTATAGCAGCTGCTAATGTTTAAAGTATAACATGAAACATTATATGAACGCCCTGTTCACCGACAAACTGTTTTCCAAATCCAAGCATTAATTTTCTTTATAGGTCTTATTGTCGCTCACTGAATAAGAGTATGTTTCTCATAGTAATATCATGATGAATCTGCAACTTTATCAGTAAGTACAGACATAATTCAATTACCAGTTATTATCAGATTAATTTTGTTATGAGTCATGAAGCAATTATTCCTATCTTACAACACATGGATATGATAATTCAATATCTATATTACTCTAAGATTGATGATCAATATTTTAATGTTACTTCTAAATAAGTATTTGTTTATTTTATTGTTATCTGATTAGACATCGAGTCTATTTTTAGGTCCAATTATTTTTATTGTTGTATATAAAGTTCTGACGATTACTTTTCAGTTAAGATACACTATACATTGGCCTAGTTGGTAACGACCCTGCCTACAAGGCTGAGGGTCCCGGGTTGAAATCTCAGGTCGGGTCAGAATTTATATAAGGGGAAGATTTATGTACAGTTTGGATTCCAACCGTTCAACAACAATTTCGCCGAAGGAACTATATTTTTATTTGTAGCCGTTTTCGAGAAAATCAATTTTTAATATTACTCGTTTTTCAAATAACCATGCAACCCTGATTCACGAACGCGGCGCATACGCCGACAAGTGCCGACAAGCCGGCAACAGCCTTAAAATCGTTTGAAATTTGCCGTCAGCAGCGTGGTGGGGGGGGGGGGTCATGTGGCGGGGTAGTGTAAAGAGTATACGCGGGGCGACGCGCGCGGCGATTAATTAGTCGCATTTTGACCGTGACCGAGTAAAGCTTAGGCTTCGAGTCGGTAACCTCGAGTGTTTTTAACATCAGTTGTTTGCAGTTTATCGTGTTCTTTTTTAATGCAGTTTATCGTTTATAATTGTGCCACGTGCTGCACGGGGAGATAATTAAAGGAATAGTCTATCAAACGGAATACACCACTGCAGATCAGCAAGGTTACTTACTCAACATGCCATTCGTCTAAGCGAGTGGAATGCTCGTATTTGTAATACTGTCTAATTGCATAGTCATAATGTATTAAAATAGTGACGGGAGTGCAATGGACATCACGTAGGTAGAAAATTCAAGAGCCATTCGTTACTTCACGCGGCATATTGAAAAAATTATTTGTATTATCGTGTCACGAGAACTTAAATATTTATTCCATTAAATACTTTTTTAACTGTAAATGTTCACCAGATCAAACAAATCACAGAATAGTAAAAAGGTATCTAAAAAGTTAATACTAACGACGACGTTGATAACTGTGAATTAAACTTATGTTAACCTATGTTCTGTGGATTATTGTGACTTCGTGGTACACCATTATGAATGAATCATTCATCGTTCCTGATGTGATTTACAAAAAAACCGAGCATTTTTAATAAGTTTAATGAACATTACGTAGTGTGTGCGCGCGCGCGGACGCGTCATAAGTAGTAGTAAGTATGACGTAGGTAGCCACCGTGTGTTTACGTTTCCATGGTTTGCGTTACGTTACGCGTACGCTGTACGTGTACAGGATTGACGAGACTGGAAATTAATTACTTTTTTCATGTATGACATTTTTTCTTGCACCCGTTGTCTAAAGGTCAAGAAAACAATCTGTACAACCTGCTGATTTTGGGACAAACAAATGATGATATCCATACTGTATATATAAAATGAGTGAATCTAATGAAGAAATTCGATACATTTTAAAATTTTATTATAAAAAAGGAAAAAAATTCAACGCAAGATGCGAAATTTTTTTGCGACGTTTATGGCCCTAATACGGTGTCAGTAAGAGTAGCACAAAGTTGGTTTAAACGTTTTCAATCCGGGAATTTGATGAATTTGAATCAAAGATGCACCTCGCTGTGGCGACGCAATTTTTGAAAAAGTTGAGCCAGGTCGGCATATCAGTAAATACGACATAGGCGAAAATCTGGGAGTTGACCACAAAACAGTTTTGACCTATTCGAAAAAAGCTGCATATACAAAAAAAGGCTCAATATTTGGGTGCCACATGAGCTCACTGAAAGAAACCTAATGAACCGTGTACTGATTTGTGATTGATTCTTTGTGATTGAATTGTGATTCTTTATTAAGACGTAATGAAACAGAAGCGTGTTTGAAGAGATTGATAACTGGTGATAAAAAATGGATCAAGTATGATAAGAACATGCAAATAAGGTCATGATCAAAGGTCGGTCAGGCTTCACAGACTGTGGCAAAACCTGGGCTAACTCGCAATAAGGTGATGCTGTGTGTATGGTGAGATTGGAAGGGTATTGTTCATTATGAGCTTTTATCGCCGGGCAGAACCATCGAATCGGATCTCTACTGCGAACAACTGATGAGATTAAAGCAAGAAATTGAGAGAAAGCGGTCAGAATTAATCAATAGAAAGGGTATGGTCTTTCATCACGATAACGCTAGACCTCACATATCTTTAGTCACTCAGAAAAAAATTAAAAGAGTTTGGCTGGGAGGTGTTAATGCATCCGCCATATAGCCCTGACCTTGCACCTTCAGATTTCCTTCTGTTTCGGTCTCTTCAGATTTTCTTTTTTTGTGATGTATATATACGTAAAAAGAAAAATTGGTAATAGGTACAATTAAATATATTGATATTGGTAATACCATAATAGTGACTAAATATAAATTATTAATATTAGTAAGGGATTGACCCGAAGGGAATGATTGTCGCCACGATTTTGTCTCCCTTGCAGACAAAATACATTAAAAAAAAAACGAACAAACAGCGATAGTTCAATGGTATGCGCAGCAACAT
Organism: Luffia ferchaultella; assembly: GCA_949709985.1. Taxonomy (NCBI): domain Eukaryota; kingdom Metazoa; phylum Arthropoda; class Insecta; order Lepidoptera; family Psychidae; genus Luffia; species Luffia ferchaultella. The sequence continues at coordinate 13,768,479 of OX453242.1, read as the reverse complement.
TTACACCCGTCAAGTCAATTTCTAAATAGTTTATAATACATACTTTGTAAAGGCATCACAGTGAAGACTACAGCAATGCCTAACACTCCAGCAACGCCCACTTCCCTGAACAGCATGAACATTGTCACTAACGCAGCAACTGGGGCTATCCAAAGGAAATGCACAAAGAAAGCAGCCAAATCGAAACGGTTCACATCGTTTGATAATAAATTAACCACTTTGCCAGGAGATGAGTTTCCTAATGCTGTTGCTGATAGTTTTAATGACTGAAAAATTAAAGTTATAAATAGTTAGCATTTTATATTAATATGTAATCATATGTAGAAGTTATTATATTAAATACAAATAGAATAAACAATATAACAAAATCGTTTCTAGATTTTGGTTCACACAGGTAGGTATATCTGTAATTTGGTTAGGTTAGAATTTCTAGATAGGTTTATACATATTTTTGATAATAAAATGTAGGAACGTTTATATAATTCACTGATTTATATGCTATAAATGCCATAACACAAATAGGGTTTAAAGCAGTGAGATGGAAGTAAAATTGGTACCTATTTATCAAATAGATAGCATATTCGAGATTAAAACGAAACATGAGTGTAAATATTACTTTATTGTTACCACCATTTTAACTTGTTTAATGAGATCATGAAAGTAAACTATGGGATTCATGATTGTGTTATGGAAGTTGTTTATCACTAAAACTACTGGTGGATACGGAGACTTTAATTATTATTGGAGTGATTTGTTTCTATCAAGTTATATATATTTCCTACGAATAAGAGAAATACAATGTTAGTGCATTTAATTAGTTGCAAAAAAAAAAAAAATCAAATATAATAATAATTTTCATGTTAGGTTTTAAATATTTTCCTTTAAGTAACTAAAAAAAAGATAAGTGGCTAGTGAGTGTTGTTTTTTTTTTGTTTTTCAAGTTATTTCCTTCAATTTCTTTCCTTTCAAGCCACTATTGTTTTTCATCAAGTAAAATTGAAAATGTTTACCTTCCTATAGATAAGAGAACAGACAGCTATACGAGCGCGCATTCCAAGGCGGTACGAGGCAAGCATGTAGTGATTTACTGAAACTGCAGTCAATAAGTTCATCAGTACTAGACCTCCGGCCGCGTACATTGCAGTCTCCATTGATATTGATGGAACTGGCCTAAAGTATGACAACAGTACACCTATTAGAAGAGGCTGAGATAATCTGAAACAAAAATATATATGAATGTTGCAAAATACAAAACATGACAACTATTATGACTGGCCGATTGGTCAAGTAGTAGAGTACCAAAGATCGCGGATTCGATTCCCGCCCTGGATTAATATTTGTATGCATAAACATGTCTATTTGTTCCGTGTTTGGATGTAAAATATTATATATGTCTATATTATTAAGAAAATTTAAGTATGTTTATCAGTCATCTAGTAAACCAAACACAAGCATAATACTAGCTTACCTATTATAATATACCTACTAGTAACCGCCTGCAGTTTTGCCCCTGTGGACTTCATGTTTGTATCGTTATCAAAATTAAACATTGCTTAATAGGGTAGGAGATAGATCGGTATCCTATCATCCTCTCTTATATTTATCACTTTCTTCTCCATTCTTCACTTGTTATTTCAAAACTGAAGTGAGTATCCCGCGACAAATAAGCTCATATAAAAAAAAACCCTTTATTTTGAAATCACAAACATACACTTCTATTTTACTTATTTGTAAGTATAGACAATAAGTAATCTAAATTATTTTCCGAAAAATAGAAGAAGAAGAAGTCCCATCAAAATTGGCTTAATGGTCCAGAGATTAGTCCAGACAAACAGACAGATGTAATAATAAACAGCCTATGTCCATCCTGAAAGCTCACTCTAAATATAGGTGACATGATTGAGTGATTTTTGAAATCAGACAAGTTTCGGAAATTTACCTACTTTATTCAAACAAACTTACAAACTTTATCATTTTATATTAGTGTAGAAATACCTCAGACAAGTAAATACTTAAAGAACTTTTAAATATATGTAGCTATGTATAGATAGGTTATGTGATAAGACTATTCATGTTACATATATATATGTGTAAGATATTTATAGAAAATTACTTTTCAGGTGTTGAACGCTAAACAAAAGCATTGAAGAAATCAGAAATAAGAGGACATGTGCTAACTGAAAAGTCACATTTATTTGATTTAGTTTAACATTGGCATGGATACAGTAGGCATTTTAAAAATATCGGTTTATGTACATTTATGGACTTGTTCCATTCTAAAAGATCAAATCAAAGTTTGTGTTTTTAAGACCCGCTTGTGACGTCAATCGGTGCTGCTACATACAAATTATCCACGTTAGCCCATAATAATGTAAACAAGGACGTCCTAGCACGATTTACTTAAAATTTTTATATTCAGCATTTTTGTAGATGTCAATAAAATTCTTTCACTGATTAGTTTTTTTTATTAATATATCATATTTCTATAAAATCCAAAAAAGAAAGATGCGTTTATTGTAACCTACTGACAGCATCAGGAAGGTGAGTTGCATCTCATAGCTACTTTATACTGTATGCAACAAAAATGTCAGCAAAAAATATACAAATAATACAAATAACCCAAATATACACTAATTGATGTTTTGAAATGTTCGCTGTGAAGTAGAATTTTGTGTGATCCACATTCTAAAAATACTTTTCATGTGTAATTTAACAAAATGTTTGTTTATAACAACAATAACTATGTAAGGTCTATCCAATCATTGAATCTGCCATTTTGCTGATGTTTTGTACATCCTGCCCATTCTGATTATTGTGTTATCTAAGGTATTAGATAATAGTTATTAACAGATTAACAGATGTAATATGACATGGATTTGTCATGGCCATTATAATTTGTGAAAATAAAAATTTGAGCGTATAGTAATAATTGGCAAATGGCAGATGAAGGTCAGTTTTATTAGAATATATTTAACATATGTCAAATAATGTTGAGTAATGCATAAAATCGAAAAAGACATATATAGTTTATTGAAGCAACAGTTATTAATTTCATATTAAAATTTATTGTTTTGACTTAAAACTTACCTGGATATGACTTCATTGAAGAACGCCAATATTGCCAAAAATAAGAACTCCCATTTGAAAGTGAAAAATAAAGCTTTAAATAAACTTGGTTTAGTTAATTTCTTTGGGTCATCATCTTCATGAGTTTGATTTTGGCATTTGCGCACTTGATTATTCCAATGCCTGTAGAATCAACATAAAATACCTATGTAAATAACACTTAAATGTATTTAAACAAGAGTAACATCACTTTTTTTAATCTTCTTTATAAATCACTGAATTAACTTGCAAAACAGTTTTATCTCTATGGTTTTATCTTTTATTGTTTCTGTTCTAATATTAGTACAGATGTACCTACAATAGCTGTTATTTATTTTTTTATAAACTTCAAGTTTTGAATTATATTGTGAACTAGCTTTGCACCCGCGTATACTACACAGTTGTACTGGGACCACTATAGGGATGCAATGCTCCAGGACATTGAGACTTTTAGAAAATTCAGAAACTTAACTACTTACCTAAGAAATCTCTATAACAAATTTTATCAAAATCCGTTTGACCATTTGAGCATGAAGAACAGGAGCCATGTATTTATAATTATATGACCAATACTGTGTATGAAATTAACAAGAAACACATCTAAGTACTACTAAGTAAGTAGCACTGAGAAAAACATAGGTAGTCCAGCTGCAAATAGCTATGCAAAAATTTTTTGTGCTTATTGTTTTTACATGATAGGCATCCCATTGATCTAAGCACAGCTAGATTCGGCTTTCTAAACTTGCCCGATACATATCATGTCGGTACATAGGGACCGTTCAAGTATTACGTAAGCACTATAGGGCGGGGGGGGGGGGGGAGTCTTTGCTTATTTTTTATGACATGGGGGGGTAGGGGGTCTAGATGGTGATTACGTCAGCAGAAATTATTTACTTTTCCATAAAATTTGTACCTTACTCTGTATTGAATACGGTGTTGGTAAAGTTTATTTGAATGAATAAGTATTATATGTGCGTTACATTAGGTTTGCTTGTGTCCATGTGAGAAGAGAAGCACGACGACAGCAAACGACGAGCCACCAATAAACCTTATATTTCATTACATATTTCCATTTACAAATTTTTAACTACATAAGGTTCCCACACTCCTTTTAAACCTGAATATATTTTTCTTAACTTTTTATCAGAGATAGTCGTTAAGTACTATCTCACCAAGTTCAATATCAATTTACTTATGTAACCAAAATTTCATAGAGTAAGTACCTACCACATCACATACCAAACTTTTATGAGGTTTAAAAGTACAGGCAGCTACCTACGCGTCTAAATATGAAACTACATTTATAAATATTGTGCATGAGAAAAAAAACACTTCAACACACTTATCACTGTTTTAATATGAAATATAGGTAGTAGTAAAAAAATAGATTACTGACCTTTCAAGTTCCTTGCCTACTTTTGTTGATTTATCTTTTTCTTTTGGTCCAAATAAATCTTCTATTTGCAGATCATTTTTGGACCCAACTTTAAATAGCTTAATAGTCCACAAGAAGAACAGTTTCATGAGAGGATTTGTCGAGTCATGTGGATTTTTTTTCATTGAATACTGTGCAGCTTCCATTTTTAATTATTTAGATTGAATAAAACTAACTAAAACAGTACCTAATAAAGAATAACTCACTGATTCATGTATCACAGAAGTAAAGGCAATATTGCAACCACTATATTATCACAAAATAGGTATTATTCTAACTTATTCCAATTAGGTACATAAGATTTAACTATAGTACACAAGGTGTGTTGCAGCTACTCAATTTTGGCCAAATGATTACCCACTTGATCACGCGCGCCAGGTATTGGCGACAGTCAGTAGCCTGTAGTCTCCTCTTATCTCTATGACAGTAGTCGCCACACTGGTTTCATACTCACAGCACTAGTTTAGTTTAGATAAGACGTTGAGGATCCCATCATATTTGTATTTATCTCCATATCTCATACCAATCTCCGGCATGAGCACGATGATTCGCTTACGCGTGCGTACTTATCATTGAACGTAATGTAAAATAACTTCCTCGTAGAGTACCTACTTATTTTTTGTTTTACATTTACAGTTGTAACCATAAACTTCTATGGTCACATGAACGGCTCGAAGTACGAACCAAAGTTTCGAAGTAAGCAGGCACCTACATTACATTGTCTATACAAGGTAGGTACACAACGTGCACTGCACGTTAATGATTTTTAAACGATAGTTAAATAAAATAACTCCAAATCTGAGCTCCAAAAATAAATGTGACGCAACCACCGGACGCAACATTATAAAATAATTAGGTAGGTAACTAAAATGGTGAAAGGAAAAACAGTTGCACCGCCCATTTCATGAGAAACATAGGTGTGAAAAATGAGAAATTTTCCGATATGATTAGTACCCATATAATGTACGGAAATTCATATCGGTCGAAGAAATAAAAAAATATTTCACGAATAATTAAATGACCTGTGATGACTGATGACCCTGTGATTGATTACGACATTGACACTTGAAGGTCGTGCTTGAGCTTGAATCAGCTGCGACCATGGAACTATTATGTACTACGTACAACTGGAAGGAGCTCTCTCTAACATTAGCGTGGTCATACGTAAACTGGTGATTAAAAAAAAAAGGTGCAAAAGGGAAGTAACCGGGTGCCTAACTATCTCTTTCTACACCACTTCTGTGTGGCTAGTATAAAATATACCACTACACTGGGAAAAGTACTATGGTGAATTTAGATTTTATTATGAGGGAACCGAGGAATAAAAAACTATGCGTCATGATAATTACGATACAGGATCTATAATTTCCGCTGATGCATTATGTTTTCCTCTTCATATTTCTCGTTTTTTATTATGGGGGTCATCCATTCCTCGACTATTGATGAACACTTTTTTTTAGGGTAGGTAATTCACTAATTAGGCCACTGCCTATAAAGGTTACATAATAGCATTGCGAAGCAATGCCGTGATTGCTCACATCGCGTTCTAATATCACTTTTTAAAATATTTTGACTTAATTTAATAGGACTTTATACACGTTTGGCCGTTAATATTTCTGAAAGTGCTGAATCGATTTTGATAATTTTTGTGTTTAGTCACTATGTTATAACTTAGGGTAGATACTGTGAAAGAATTATCGAAATCAGTTCTTTTAATTTAAAGCTGTAGCAAATCAAAAAAGTCGATTCTTTGTTTTTGCGGAGTTTTTACTAAACAACTTTATTTCTGTTTTCTTTTGCAGTTTTATTTCTATCTATTTTCTTTTCTTTTTAAACATTATTTAGGTACCGTAATTTAGCTTTATTTGGGTATCCGTTAACGCAAAGTTATAGTAGCCTTTGACTAAGCAAGAATTAATAATAAATGAAAAAGAAACGTACCTAAAAAGCATCAACGCAGGATGACAAGCTATTAGCAAAATATTAATATAACACAGGTCTACAAAATTTTTTTTTCGAATTTTGATTTGCTAATATCATCTACTGTTAATGTTTTTTAGTGTGTTGAAACCGAAAATGAGGTCAATTTTTCTCCATAACGTAGGTACAGATTTTGTTCAATCTCGAGTAAGTACAGTAATTATTACAATAAAAGATAACAAAATCGGCTGGTAACTTTGATTTATTTTCATCTTGTTCACAATATCAAATACATAAATACATATTACATACATATTATATATTACATAAATACATAGTACATATTTCCGCTTGTCAGAATAAACGATGACTCATACTTAATCATCATTTTTATAAAAACTTTTTGTAACAATGAATATATTTATTAGATCGTTTTCGTGTAGGAGTGTAATAAATTTGCCTATATTTCCAATATTTATGATGATAGACAAAAGACAGTGATGGCAAAAAAATCAAGAGCTTTCGGAGCATTGTAAGATACTAAATTTTCTAAAATCGGTTCGTAACTTTATCGGAAAATCGAAAACGGTGAAAAAGTCGAAATTTCCCTATTTTTCGGACAAAAAGTTGATTGTTTCAAAAACGGTAGAATTAATATCGAAAAAATGAAAAACCTTCCGAGACTTGTAGATTGTCTACAAGTTTGAAAAATAAAATTTTAAAAACGGTCGAAAACCCTGACTTGAGCATGTGCCCTTTTCATTTAATGATTATCAGATTAGCTACCCTAGAAAGTAAGATTCGGCCTTATTTCAAGAAGTTATAAAGGTAGACGAAAACACTAGCGTCAAAAAATGCAAGTGCTTGCGTGGCTAAGTATGGTAGCACATCGAAAATATTACATAAATTTCTTTGAAAATTTTTTGTCGTACAATTTTGTTCAATTTCCTCCGATAATTACGAGAAGAGCGAAATCTGTAGATTTTTTTCTAGGAAACTTATTTTTTTTAGACCTAAATTATTAATATATATTTATAGAAATAGATAGTAATACACTATTGTTTGTGACTTCTGGTTTTTAATATATCTTGGTATGCGGATGATAATAGTATTTTTAAAGCTTGTTATGGTATATTTCATATTTGTTAAAATTTTTATTAATATTTAAAACGAAAGTCTTAATTTATGGTTTTATGCTGGCAACTGAAACGAGAATTTGGGGAATTTTGACATTTGTCAAAGTTGAAGTTTTTGACGTCATAATACTAAGGTGTCCATAATGTTTAGATTAGTTAATAATAATACTTTGGTAGTTGCCTTTTGCCTATGATGTGGCCGAAATAATTGGTTGCCAGATATTTCAATGAATATGAAAGATGGAAACCTATGTATTGTATTAAAGAGAAACGTTTTTCGTTAAAGTACGAAAATAATTTAGTTATAATATCTTACGTCATTCTAGTTACAGATCTGACACCATACAGGTAATGAATTTGACGTCATATATGCATTTGTGAGACTTGTGTGTGTGATTTCGATGGGGTATTGAATCTGTCCGTATCTCTGGTGCCAATCGAAAGGAAGGAGGCCATCATATTAATATTTGAGATCCTTAGGTCTCGCACCAACGTTGAATTTTGAGACATTTCGGCCCTAGAAATAATGTTTCGGTACCTAGAGTCTTTTAAATCCATTTTATCCGCCGAATGATTGGGAATTTTTGAGATTGTTGGGTTTTTTCGGGAAAGAAAGGAGCTTGGTTGCCTGTACGAACTTATGTTTTCAAGTTCCCACGTGCGCTCAAGGCGGTGAAGTGCTACAATATATATGAGAAATATATTTCAAACATATATATCTATAGAATCCTTGACCTTTTTAATAACGTGTTTAGGCTCATTGGGATCGTTTCAACGGATATTTTCTGAGTGATAGTTCTGAGGGCTTCGGCGTGCAAAAGTACCTACGCTACTTGTCGCGCTTGGATCTTTACTTCTGTGGGATTTAACTATTTTGTAAATAAAGGCGGTCAGCCATCCAATTATGAATCACATTCTAGGTAGCTTTATTTCTGTAATCAATAGGAGATTTGTTTTCAAAAGGGTATTAAACATAAAGGGAGCATGCAGCTAATTTACTAAGGTGATTGAGATATCGATATTTGAAGCTTTGATTTTTAGAGTTACTAACTGCTTCACAATTTATTTCTTAGGTGAGAAGCCTCCGTCGATTGATCATATTTTCTGCGGGTTGCCAGCTTTTAGTGACTAGCTCTTTTGAACTTCTGTTTGATTGCTTCTACTTTTCTATCGAGGTGGATAGGAGTCGGGCTACTGCCGTTTATTATATTTTTTGTAAATTTGATGATTTAACAGTATTTCGTACAAATCCAACCAGTATTTTTGATGCTATCGCAAGTTGTACTACGCGGTGGCCACGCGAGACCTCATTTTCAGTGCTTACGTTCGTGTTTTATGATCCCTTATAAATATTAAAATTATTTGTTAATAATGAATGTAAATTGATTCCCATCATTCATGTATGTTTTTTTACTCCATAATTATACTGATGTATGTTTGTAACATTTTAATTTGAAATCTGCTAAAGGTTCTAATTCACTAAATTACGAATAGGTTATTGACACGGACATACAGAAATCTTTATACTCATTTAAAAAAAGTTTACTTTAGTGTCACGGGTTAAGATAGGCTTAGAGAGTTTTGTTCGATGTTAGTCGAAAATTAAAAAGTTCCTGTTATGGTCTTATTTATCCTACGTAACTTTGTCACCCTAATCAGAATGAGACAATATGGCACCCACTAACGTCGTTGTTACTTTTATCTTTTTAATTCGTTTTCAAGGTCAAATTTCTAGGACCTCGAAATTTCTTCGTAGAGCTCATTCCAGTTGTACGTAGTACATATTAGTTCCATGGCTGCGACCAAGTTGCGGCCTACGGATGTCCGATCTCAATCGATTCGATTAATCGATTGAATCATGAAAATTTTTTGTGATTGGATCGATTAATTTAAATACATTAAATCTATTTCAATATCTCCAAAAGTATTCGAATTTTGTAGTTCATAACCTTGTGAATTGTGAACAGAACTTTCGAATATCGGTAAAATACCTGTTAAAAGGTCAAAAGCAAAAGGTCGTCAAGTAGTAATATCAGTTTGATTTTTTAAAACATCTACATTAGTTACGGAATAATCGGCTGGTCACACGTTTCTATTCTACACTCTATATTTTTGCACCGTATAATCATTGCATGGAAGAATAGTTTACATATAGTAATGAAACGTAAATATAAACGGGATTGAAACAAAACAAGGATGACTTTCGGTTATATGGCAGAATGTATTCTTAAACTGAGCATTATGGATACAAATTCTCAATCAGCTGATTATATTTTTTGCATTTAATTATAATTATTCTATAAAATAAATTACGATGAATTATGTAATTAACGTATGTGGAATCATCAAACCATCAGAAATCACTTAACTCCTACTGACTGAAAAATAAACAAATAACAAAGAAAAATTTCAAAACAAAACCACAGATCAGTGATCACCATAGTGATAATAGAATAGAGTAGGCACGCCAGACCAAAATGCGGATCTAAACAGAAAGTGATAGAGAATAAGAGTACCTTGATTTATACTATAGTACAGTTATTTCCCATCCTTTATTCTCCCATGCCCAACCGCTGCTGATTATCGAAGATGGCGCTGCGAAACAACTATTTACATAGAACCTTAGCGTCGTCCGCTTGTGAGAACTTTTTATTCGATACTTGTATTTTCTTTAAGTACTTTACTCGGCATCGAATGGAATATACGATGCTGAATATAATAGTATCGAATGAAAAAGTATCGATACTTAGTGAGTACTCACAAGTATCGAAGCAACACTACTTACAAGTATAGAACAACACTCCTCCATTATGTTTTTTTTTTTGTAAATAAGACTGACGTTTCTATATAAAATTGCCCTGATGGTAAATCTGAATTCACTGATGTGATTTAAGTCATTTATTCAAAGTCACTACAACGATCTAATTCACCTTAACAAATCATTAGTCCCTTATTATTCACTTGCTCACTTAGCTCAGAAGATCATTGATTGCGTTTTTACGCCATCTGTTGGAATAGTACTAACGTAATATAGTGTGATATTGTTTATAATAACCTAATATAGTGTGCTAGTTTAGTAATAACGTAGCAGGTGGCGCTACTTAAGTTTACTTAAAATGTATTTTAAGTAATGTTTGATTTGATTATATAATTTTGTATTTTTGTTGTGTGAAGATAATACAACTAGTTTTTTTATTTAAAAGAAAAGCAAGGTAATTGTGAGAATATCTAAACAAAAAATAAAATAAAATAGGTACCTAACCTATTAGACAAATGAAAAATCTCTATTATTAAAATAGGTATCTATTATTTAAAAAGTTGTAAGATTGTACAAATACGTGAATAATTGGCAACTTATACCTATTTTGTCTAAACAATGTTTTAAATATCTTTTAAAGTTTTTAAAATAATTTAATTTTCATAAAAATATGATAATAATTAGGTACACGATTTTCAAAAAAATCATATAACAGAAACTACTCATCTCTGACCCATGAAAGTTTTACTCGTGCATTTCTTTCTTTGATTTATTTGGTTCATTTTCACTTATTTTACATATAAATAATAAAACTGTTAGTTAACTCACAAACATGTAGCAGATAGCGAAACTTAAAACCAAACACTAAATGCCTACTAATTACACTAATAGACTTAATATTTAAACGATATTAATAAGAACTTTCTACTAACAAAAACAATTAATTATTTTAACTCAACGTCACGCGCGAGCAAGCCGTCGTTAGATACGTGGATTCGCACAAGCGTAATTTATCGACTCAGCCGATCGACTGGTGAAAAATTGTCTAAGTCTAAAGGTCTACTTACTAATCTACTATGACTAATTAGTCACTTGCTCACTTAGCAACGAACGAACGAAAGACGTATTTATGGCTATTGCAATAGAACTGATATTAGGACGGACAATTGGTGACACCCAGTCGTTGCTACTTGGCCGTTGTAATATCACTTCTATTTCTTTAGCAATAAATGTTTGTTTTGTTCACTCGTAAATCGTTCAATGAACAGCCGCACAGCGGGCCGACCGGCCGGTGGTGGCATCAGCTTATGACGACTGATAGGTGACGACTGACGCTGACGACTGACGAGTGACAAACTGACGAGTGATCTTCTAGGTTTTGGAGTGACTAACTATCGAAATTGTTCAGTTACGTGAATGCATTCATTTAGATCATTCAGAATGAGATCACGCAAGTCTAGATGGTAGACTTGCGTAATCTCAGTCGTCAGCGTCAGTCGTCACCTATCAGTCGTATGCTGATCTGATGCCACCACCGGCTGATCGGCCCGCGGTGCGGCTGTTCATTGAACGATTTACGAGTGAACAAAACAAACATTTATTGCCAAAGCAATAGAAGTGATATTACAACGGCCAAGTAGCAACGACTGGGTGTCACCAATTATCCGTCCTAATATCAGTTCTATTGCAATAGCCATAAATACGTCTTTCGTTCGTTCGTTGCTAAGCGAGCAAGTGACTAAATAGTCATAGTAGATTAGTAGGTAGACCTTTTAGACTTAGACAATGTTTCACCAGTCGATCGGCTGAGTCGATCGATACATTACGCTTGTACGAATTCACGTACCTAACTACGGCTTGCTCGCGCGTGACGTTGAGTTAAAATAATTAATTGTTTTTGTTAGTTAGTAGAAAGTTCTTATTAATATCGTTTAAATGTTAAGTCTATTAGTGTAATTAGTAGGCATTTAGTGTTTGGTTTTAAGTTTCGCTATCTGCTACATGTTTGTGAGTTAACTAACAGTTTTATTATTTATATGTAAAATAAGTGAAAATGAACCAAATAAATCAAAGAAAGAAATGCACGAGTAAAACTTTCATGGGTCAGAGATGAGTAGTTTCTGTTATATGATTTTTTTTGAAAATCGTGTTATTATTATCATATTTTTATGAAAATTAAATTATTTTAAAAACTTTAAAATATATTTAAAACATTGTTTAGAAAAAATAGGTATAAGTTGCCAATTATTCACGTATTTGTACAATCAAGACAGATCTTACAACTTTTTAAATAATAGATATTTTAATAATAGAGATTTTTCATTTGTCTATTAGGTTAGGTTAGGTACCTATTTTATTTCATTTTTTGTTTAGATATTCACACAATTACCTTGCTTTGCTTTTAAATAAAAAAACTAGTTGTATTATCTTCACACAACAAAAATACAAAATTATATAGGTAATCAAATCAAACATTACTTAAAATACATTTTAAGTAAACTTAAATAGCGCCACCTGCTACGTTATTACTAAATTAGCACACTATATTAGGTTATTATAAACAAAATCACACTTACGTTAGTAATATTCCAACAGATGGCGTAAAAACGCAATCAATGATCTTCTGAGCTAAGTGAGCAAGTGAATAATAAGGGACTAATGATTTGTTAAGGTGAATTAGATCGTTGTAGTGACTTTGAATAAATGACTTAATCACATCAGTGAATTCAGACTAAACAAGCCTACCTGATGGCTCTGATCATAGAGTAATATAGAGCCCATGGCTCTGATTGGCTGCTTTTACATCATTTCTCCATACTTTTGAAAAAAATATGGCGGATCCACCGGACGACACCGGTGAACCTCCGCCGTCTCCCGCTGCTTTCATAAGTGTTCCTATGGATGAAACTTTTTATTCTGACAAGTCCAATAATAAAAGTTGTTCAGAAGACGAGATAAAGAAACCTAGGATTTCAAAAAAAAGATCTCGTAAAGAAAGACATAGAGCCAATTCGAAAATTCAAAACGAGGTGACCCAGTCTAATCATACAAAATTAGTTTCTTTTTTACCTGACCCAAACTCTTTAGAAAATGATTCTAACCCGTCGCTACCGTTTTCTCCATCGTCTCCTTTACTACAAACAACCACATGTCAACTGTCAACCCCTCCTCGTCCAGCAGTTGGACGCTCATCCTACGGAGAGAATGACAAAGGTCCATTCGTAGTTCATGTTCAAAGAGTTGAATCTTCTCCTGCTTCTGGTAGTACTCTTCACCCCGTCACTTTTGGCCGATTTTTAAAACATGCAAATGTTAAAGACGTCATCAATGGAAGCGTTAAAAGTATTGGCAGAAATCGCATTACCATCTCGTTCTCAAATGCATTAGCTGCTAATTCTTTCGTTACTAATGAACTTTTAACTTTTAAAAATTTACATGCCTTTATTCCAACATTTAACGTAACTCGTTTAGGTTTGGTAAGAGGCGTTCCCAATGATTGGTTACCGGATGAAATCATTGAGAATATTGTTGTACCTGATGGCTGCGGAGTAGTTCTAAAAGCCCGTAGATTAAATTATAAAGTTACATCCGAGGGTACTTCTATATGGAAACCATCCCAGACGGTAGTGCTAACTTTTGATGGACAGAGTCTTCCCGCAAAAGTATTTCTCTGTTATAATGCTTTGCCAGTCGAGCTCTACACTTACCCAACAATTCAATGCTTTAACTGCTGTCCGTTTGGTCACACAAAATTACAATGTAGATCCAAAGCAAGATGCTTTAAATGTGGAAATTCTCATTCGGGGGAGGAATGCTCAGTGGCGCAGAATGATGCGTTTTGCATTAACTGTAAGGGACGTCACTTTTCTATAAACAAATCTTGCCCTGAATTTGATAGACAGGCTCGCATTAAAAAATGTATGGCTGAAGACTCCATTTCATATGTGGAAGCCTCCAAAATACAACCTTCTGTGTCCAGGTCTTATGCAGATATTACAGCTACTGGTCCAGTTAATATTCTCAACAAAGTTTTCCCTCAATCTACCCACTCTTCCTCTTCTTACAAAAAAACTGTTTTTACTAAACCCCGTACCCATGCTCCTCTTTCTAAAAGCTATGACAAATTCGCTCATCAAAATATAATTTCTAACAATTATTCCCCCAGCCCCAACGGCTGCGCTTTAAATCTTTCCCAACCTGCAGAAAATATTTGCAACGAGCAATTGCTTGTTGAAATTCTCTCGTCACTCCTGAAACTTTTATCCCCAACTTCAGATATCTCACCGTCCAACGTTGCTTCTGTTTTGTTCTCTCTTATATCTCCTAGAAATGGCTCCATCAGCCCTGGTTGTCCAATGGAACAGCCAAAGTATTAGAAGAGATAAGTCAAACCTTATTTTCCTCTTCAATAAATACTCCCCCATCATTGCTGCTATCTCTGAGACATGGTTAAGACCAGGTTCTCCTTTCAAAATTTCCGGATTCACTTGTCTCAGAGACGACAGACTAGATGGATTCGGCGGCTCCGCCTTATTCATCAAAGATGGTGTTCCTTTCTCCACACTTATTGTCACTCCTCACAGCAATGGCCTTCAAGTCGTTGCTGCGAAGATTAAAGACATTACCTTCATATCTATATACATTGCCTCCCCCTCCCCTTCGATTCTTAATGAATTAGATTCCATTCTTTCTACATTTTCTAAACCTTATATCGTACTCGGAGACTTTAACTGCCACCATCATATATGGGGATGTTCGACCACTGACATCGCTGGCAGAATGTTGGTAGACTTGGTAGACAAATTAGACCTTTGTATTCTGAACAGTGGCGAACCGACTCGTCGTTCTAGACCTAATACAATCCCGAATGCTTTAGACCTGACACTTTGCCCTACTGATTTAGCATCTCTCCTACTCTGGAAAGTCCTTCCTCATTCTTATGGTAGTGACCACTTCCCTATCATCGTTGAACTCCCGTTCATCCGCCCTCCCACTCCTCGAAGAATTCCACTCTTAAAATACAACTTGGATAAAGCTGACTGGCCTATTTTTACGGCGCTTCTTGACAGCAGAATAATGAGTTTGCCACATTTGTCACAGTCTGATGCTTCTACCTGCTCTGATGCCTTAGTACAATCTATGACTTCAGTGGCTAACAGAGTTTTCCCACTTAAGAATACTTCCGTGGGCAAAACACCCTCTCCGCCTTGGTGGGACAGAGAGTGTACTGAGAGTATTAAGGAGAGAAATGAAGCCGAAAAAACGTATTGCCGGGTCATGACTGCTGAAAATTACCCAAACTTTATGAGGGTCAGAGCTAAGTCTAGACGTCTACTTCGTAAAAAGAAAGTGGATGGTTGGCGTAAATTCTGCGAATTTATTTCCCCCGACGCCTCCTCCAGCCTTGTCTGGAAACAAATTAGAAAATTCCGTGGGGCTTTCCGTGATCAAAAAATCCCTTATCCTGATTCTTCGAATTGGGTTGATCAGTTAATGGACAGATTAGCCCCTCCCTTTGTCCCAAATGTTAATGAAATGCCACAAGTTTTTGCCGCTCCTCTTTTCAACGATGTTCTTGATGCTCCTTTTTCCTTTCATGAGTTAAAAATTGTTCTCTCTTCTGTCAGGGACTCTGCACCTGGTATCGATGGAATTCCGTATTCATTCCTAGTTAAAAGCTCTGACTCAGTTCTTTCTTATTATCTTGACGTTGTTAATTTTGTTTTTAACTCCGGCATCGTGCCTAAAAGTTGGAAGTCCCAAGTAATAATTCCTATACTTAAAAAAGGCAGAGATCCTGAGGATGCCTCAGCTTATCGTCCTATAGCGCTATCTTCTGTCCTAGCGAAAATACTTGAACATCTTGTTAAAAATCGACTAGAGTGGATTGCGGAGAGTCGCGAGAGTCTCTCTAATTCGCAGTTTGGTTTTAGAAAGGGTAAAAGTACAATAGACAGCCTAAGCATATTCACAACTGATATTCGATTATCTTTTTCTAAAGGTGAATCAATTACGGCAGCTTTTCTAGATATATCTTCAGCTTACGATAACGTCCAGCTTCCAATTCTCAGGAAGAAACTGCATGAGCTGAGGATCCCAGAGAGGTTAACTCAGTTTATTTTTAATTTGTTCTCTGAAAGAGAAATTCTCTTTCGTGTCGATGGAGTGGTTAAAGCGTCTCGATTGGTCTGGAGAGGCCTACCTCAAGGGTCAGTTCTGAGTCCTTTATTATACAACCTTTATACCTCTGACCTTGATTCATCCCTAGGTCCTTGCAAAATTCTCCAATATGCTGATGATTTACTGCTGTACTGTTCTGACCCCTCACTTCAAACAGCGGTCTATTCGCTGACTAGTTAATGAATCATACTGATTGATAATACCAAAGATTCATGATGACAGAGCGATTACCTGGTCAGCTGCCCTACAGCAAACTAATGTAACTGACAATTTTTGTGAATTTGACAATTTATGATTTTCTGTACAAAAGTATAGGTAAGTACTACAATTATTACAATATGATTATTGTTAAAGTGTTTAGATTTATTGTTACCGAGTTATACTATAAGCATTTACTAAAAAACTGCAAATGTTTATTAAGTTTTCTATGAAAAAATGAATGAATTATCTATCATTCACAACCTAAAAACAAGGTAAGAATTTGTAGTTGCTTTGTTTTAAATAGACATTCTTTTTCAATACAATAAATATGCTTTTTTTTAGTCAAATTGGAGAGTATTGTAAATAACTTACTTTTTTAAAGATTTAGATATTCGATTATCTTTTTCTAAAGGTGAATCAATTACGGCAGCTTTTCTAGATATATCTTCAGCTTACGATAACGTCCAGCTTCCAATTCTCAGGAAGAAACTGCATGAGCTGAGGATCCCAGAGAGGTTAACTCAGTTTATTTTTAATTTGTTCTCTGAAAGAGAAATTCTCTTACGTGTCGATGGAGTGGTTAAAGCGTCTCGATTGGTCTGGAGAGGCCTACCTCAAGGGTCAGTTCTGAGTCCTTTATTATACAACCTTTATACCTCTGACCTTGATTCATCCCTAGGTCCTTGCAAAATTCTCCAATATGCTGATGATTTACTGCTGTACTGTTCTGACCCCTCACTTCAAACAGCGGTCTATTCGCTGACTAGTTCCTTAAAATCTTTGCTGCGATGGCTCGATGCTCATAGTCTAGAATTGTCTGCTTCAAAAAGTTCTGTCGTTGTTTTCTCTAGGAAACGTAGGATTCCAGCGGTTGACGTGAGGTACAATGATATCACGATTCCTTTTAAAAACTCCGCCAAGTTCTTAGGATTAATATTAGATAGCAAATTGTCTGGTGTTGATCACTGTTCTTATGTAGTCAATAAGGCCGAAAAAAATATTAATATTTTGAGATGCCTCACAGGAACATGGTGGGGCGCACACCCTTATTGTCTTAAACTCCTTTATAACGCGACTGTCCGCAGCCACTTGGATTATGGGTCGTTCCTTTTGGAACCAGCAAATATGTCTGCTCTTCGTAAACTGGACAGAGTTCAAGCCAAGGGCCTGCGAATAGTAGCGGGATGTATGAAATCTTCGCCTATAAACGCGCTTCAAGTAGAATGCGTAGATCCTCCTCTTTCTTACCGTCGCCAATACTTATCCGATCGTTACCTTTTCCGTGCTTTGCGTTTTTCTAACCATCCCTTAATATCTCTGCTACCAACGCTTGCTAATCAAGTTGAATCAAATTTATTCTGGAGGTTTAAAAACCCTCCGTGTCTTTTTAACAGCTTTCAAAGACACAGGGCTATCGAAACTCCTATTCACAATATGCGTTGTCTACCTATATTTAATTATTCACATGATATTGTTGTATTTAAACCCAAAATTATTTTAACCTTTGGTATCGTGAAGGATGATCCTAATGCGAATTCCCGGTTTCAATGCATATTGAATTGTGATTGGCAAGGATGGAATACTATCTATACCGATGCTTCCAAGTTATCTGATTTGGACTGCGTTGGTGTGGGGGTTTTCCACTCTCAGTATAACATTGTTCAGAAAATACGTTGTCCGCCTGAATCGTCTGTTTTTTCCGGTGAGTGTCGTGCCATCTTGGAAGCTGTTAAATATGTTTTAATATTTAAACTTCGTTACTCTCTTATTCTCTCTGATAGTCTCAGCGCCCTTCAATCACTTCTTTCGAATCCTTTCAAATCGAAAACTCACAATCCATTAATATTAGAAATTAAATCTTCATTATCGTAATGCTTGTCGAGTGGCTTTGATGTTATTCTGGGTTGGATACCAAGTCATTCGGGTATTACAGGTAACGAACGCGCAGATCAAGTGGCCAAAGAGGCTATTTCGTGTGGAGACAAAATACCTTACATTAATTATCCCCACGACCTACTCATGCTGCCACAAAAATATTTGACGGAGTCATGGTTGCGCCAATGGTCTGTGACCAGAATATCGAAGGGTCTTTATTACTTTCGATTTCAACCTGTTATCCCCGCCAAACCCTGGTTTTTCAAATGGAGACTAAGCAAACGCTCTACGTCAACTATATGTAGGATGAGACTTGGTCACTGTTGCACTCCGGTACATTTAGCAAGATTGCACATTAGAGATTCATCTCTTTGCGAATGTGGTTTAGACGATGGAGATTTAAACCATATTTTTTTCTCTTGTCCTTTAAATGACCGTACCTCTTTTTTAAATTCACTATTAGCTATAGATATTCCTTTCCCTACCAATATTCCTACACTTCTTTCTTATTCTTCCAAAAATGTCCTCTCTATTATTTCATCATTCATTTCTCATAACAATTTAAAACTGTAAATATTAATAATATCTTACTTTAACTATCACTAATAAATGCACTTTATATGTTCATATTATGTTTATTTACTTTTTTGTCTTATATTAATTTTTTCCTTATAAAGTAAGAACACTTTACTGTTACGTTGGCTCGTTATTAAAGTAGTTTCCTTTTTCTTGACGTGACGCTGGCACAAATGTACTAAACTTAGTACAATTGCCATTTAAAAAAAAAAAAAAAAAAGTCAGTCAAAGTCAAACCCTGTGAGCTAAACTAAAGTAATAGATACACAAAATAAGAATAGATATAATCACGTTGATATAATCATATATAATAGCTAGATACTACTGGTGGAATTGATTTAAGCAGAAAACGCCATAATTAAGAAGAGGTTGACGTTCATACTGGGAATTCCTGGATTTTCTGTTTATATACTCAGTTAACAAAACATTATAGTGATAATCAGAGATCGGTTTTAATGACATTACTGCAATGATACATTATTGCCTTTGTAACAGGTACACATTATTCTTGGTTTATTTGGAATTCTGCACTTAAAAAAATTTGAAAGTTAGTTTTGTGCCTTTGCCTTGCCTTGCCTCGCTTAGTAGTTTTGGAAATCCATACCAAATCGTGATAAATTTATACTTAGGTCCACTTAGGTCTTCATTGGACCTGATTGGACCTAGTGCCGCCCGGCGGCATTGGGTACTAATAGTGATAACGGGCAGCGAGCGGCCACAACTCTTTCTCTTCACCCGCCTGGCCTGATACCCTGGATGCCACCGTATAATACATTGCCATCGTAGTGTAGCGCGCTCACGCCGTTCACGATTTTTCTTCCAAATATGATGCACTAAAATTGTTAATTCAAATAGATACCTACTTTAGGTTATTTAACATGACAAATGTATTCTAAAAACCTAGCCAGATATTTCCGTTTGAAAGAAATCATGTGAATCGGACCAGAGGCTGTTGGTTCTCATGTTATAAGTGCACAAATGGACAAACAGAGATATTTTGTTCAATTAATAATTGTATGTTTGTGTAATGTATACATGACTTGTTTTTGTTACAGGTTTTGGTGGTACAAGTTAGAATGCTTAAAACTAAGAAAAATTCAATTTTGGGGGATGCCATCGGTAATACTGGAAAGGTTAGATGCCATAAATGCAGAAACATTTTAGTGGAAGATTTTTCTGATTTAACCTATAGCAATTGTTCTGTCTTAGAATGCTCTAGTGTCAAACAAAAACAGTTACTCTTTATATATGAAGATAAATTACCAGATTGGATAAGGCAAAAAGTTGAAGAAGAACAATGGATAAAAGGAAAATTACATTGTAAGAATTGCGGGTGTAAAGTGGGAACATTTGACTTCGTATCTGGAAGAAAGTGTCTGTGTGGAAATACAGTACTACCATCAGTTCATTTAATCTCTAGGCAAATTGACAAACCTCTTTCATTAACGATCAGTGACTGACAAATAATTTTCATTTATTTGTAGTTTAGTGAAAAAGACTGAATAAAACAACAAACTATTTCTCGCATGTGCGTGATATTTTATTTCAATGAACTTATGTCATATTAAAATGTATTTTATGCTGCTTAAATTTAGACAGTAACCACAAAACTTCATTATGCATTCACCATATGTGATTTACTGTGCTTTATTTAACATTCCTTAATAGTCGATCTGAAAAAATCTAAACTAGTGATTGCAAGTAGAATTAGTAATAATTAAACTCATAGCTATATTTACTGATAATATCAGATTTAGTGCTATTTCATCATAACATAATTCTACATAGCTGTGTGTACCTACTAGATATATTGTCTGTAATACTGCCCTGATGCCAAAGAACATCGCTTAGTGTGTAGAGTAAAGACATAGTGGTGTTCTTTTGTATCAGGGCAGAATAATGAATCATACTGATTGATAATACCAAAGATTCATGATGACAGAGCGATTACCTGGTCAGCTGCCCTACAGCAAACTAATGTAACTGACAATTTTTGTGAATTTGACAATTTATGATTTTCTGTACAAAAGTATAGGTAAGTACTACAATTATTACAATATGATTATTGTTAAAGTGTTTAGATTTATTGTTACCGAGTTATACTATAAGCATTTACTAAAAAACTGCAAATGTTTTTTAAGTTTTCTGTGAAAAAATGAATTATCTATCATTCACAAC
Organism: Luffia ferchaultella; assembly: GCA_949709985.1. Taxonomy (NCBI): domain Eukaryota; kingdom Metazoa; phylum Arthropoda; class Insecta; order Lepidoptera; family Psychidae; genus Luffia; species Luffia ferchaultella. Next base: position 13,747,115 of record OX453242.1, on the reverse strand, counting down.
CTAAAAACAAGGTAAGAATTTGTAGTTGCTTTGTTTGAAATAGATATTTTTTTTCAATACAATAAATGTGCCTTTTTTTAGTCAAATTGGAGAGTATTGTAAGTAACAAACTTTTTTAAAGATTTATTTTGTAGTATTCAGTTAAATAGAAACATTTATACTGTAATATTTAAGTTCAAGTTATTTACAGGCAAGTTACACACTTTTTCTTTCATGTAAAATTATAAAAAGTGTAAAACAAGGCGTTTGTTAATCCATACTTATAATAGAAATATTAAAAAAATTGACATAATTGTTCTATGAAATAATGTATGTTTATGGTTAAAACTGTTTCTGTATAGTGGATAGATGCCAGCGCGGCCGTAATTAGCACAATCATCTATGTCAAATGAGGTCAATGACCGAATTGACCTACTTTGTTGTGGTGGTTACCGCTGTACTGCCACTCGCCGTTCCGCCATCACTAGCAATAATATTAGCCATAAACTCGTTATTTTGATAAACAATCATTTCAATTTTTAAGTTTTTAATTTATTTTTTATCTTTTACATTTGTTATTTGGTTAAATACTTGTTATCTGTATCAATTTGATCCAACACGAATGATACTTTTGTTGATAATAATGAAAATAATAAATTACAAAATAAGCTTGTTGTTTCACTATTATGTCCACGTTTACTCTTTATTAATTTGTAATTACTTAAAACTGTGTTTCTAGTCTTTACATGTAAATAGAGTAGGCGCATAAAATTAAACAAATAGGCAGAATAATGATATTATTTTCTAATAAAAACAATTTATGTTGTATCATTGGCTTTAGCTAATGCATGAAATAATTATATTGTTTTTTATAGTTTGACCATAACCGCAGACCGCGCCTTAGGTATGTGCGCGGTGAGGAGGGAGGCAATCAACGCTCAGGACCTGCCTCCCTCCTCGCCCCGCACATCTCTAAACCGCGGTACAGCGGTTATGTCGAACTATAATAAATTCATTAAAGATAAACATTTTTCCTTAATGTACCTAATATCAAAATAAACTTTCAATTATTCAACTTAAAACATAATGATGTCATATAATTTCAGTTTATAATTAGATAACAAAACCATTTAAAATAATTAAGATTTCATTATGTGCTGTTTTATTAAAATTCAGTTATAATTAAATAACGACACTCATGACATCACCGAGGACCATGCAGCCCCACAGGATCTCGATGGGGTACTTATAGTTTTTCAGTAGGGCAGCCTCGCTAAGTTAGGTACTATTCTCCCACTTTATGAAGTTCCTAGGTATAAACTCTGAACTACATTCTGATTGTAATAATAGGTAAATTAAAATGTACATATATAGCTAATAAACAGCTCTTAATTGAATTATATTGCTTATATTTGGTTTCAGTAAACAAAAAAAATTGGCCAAGAATTTGTGCTATGCACGAAACAATTTAATAAGTATCACTCAAGAATTGCTATAATTTTATTTCAACTTTGTACGCACAACATAAACTTTCAGTTTAGAATCCAATGTTTTAAACAAGAAATTAACAACGAAACAAGTATGCCATAGTGATATATACATTCTGTAATGTCATTACGTACCGCTGGGTAACAGAATTATAAAATATAGGATTGTTTATTACATGTATTTTAATTACTATCAGTTATTTATAAACATAACTAAATCATAAAACTAAAGAATAGTCGTATTGTCACAATGAATGGTACAATACGCGCCACCGCACCGATGTAAAAGGCCGCCCGCTGTACTATTTTATCTGCTTCGCGCTGTCTGTTGCTCGCCTCCGCTCGAAGAGTGTGTACAGCCGAAGGCCTTTTACATCGGTGGCTCGTATTGTATTTGTGAGATCATTATTGTATGAATTACAAAGCAATCTATTACAGAATGCATACATGCATGTTGGCAAATTAATTTATTGGTGCTTAAATTACACCTTAACAATATAAATTTTGATCACAGACAAAATTACACATGATGCATGCTTTTATTTTACGCGTTAAATGTAATATTGAGATATAAAACATTTTAACTACCTATCAATCGTAACTTCACTATGATATCCTCACTTAAAATTATGTGAGATTATTCGAAGCTGGAACAACACATAGGTACGCCGTGATTAACTAATATCAAGGCAACTCACTTTGACTGACACAAGCAATTATTTTGTCACAGTTTTATAATCTTATCGGCCTACCTACCTATTCTATTTGCATAACAGCTAGCCTATAATGAGTAGGTATTCTAGAATTGGTGAATATCCCTAGAACAGATAGTAAAGACTAGTGAATTAAATAAAAATAATTACAAAATTTAATGTTTAATAAACATTATATAATTACGGGCGTAAAAATGGGTGAATGTACTACATACGATTTTCATTGTTTTCACACGTTCAATAGTGATATTTCTGTGTGGTATAGTAAATTGTATTGGGCGTAGCAATAGAGCGAATCGATTGGGTATTATTATTTGCTGACTACTTTGCGTTTTATTGGTGTATTTAATATTTTTGTTCATTGAATTTGCTGTTACATGATCTTTAAATTTATCCTAAATTAATTAGGTATCTTAGAAATAATCTTTAAATAAAAACCCTGTGCGTAAGCGCTGTTAGTTAAATTCATATTGGAAACGTTACAAGTGCGTAACATGAATCGCATTTAACCTAAACTTAGCATGTGTATTCATCTAATTTACAATTAATTCATAATTTCATAAGCTTTTATACATACAAGATTTCAATAGTGCGTAGATAATTATAAAAATGTTTGGTAAGATACAATATTCTCTCAAGATAGTTTATAAATTATAAACAGTCTTAATACTTTTAAGAAAAATGTCTTAAATAAAATGTTATAAGTAATTTATTTACAAGTAGATAGTAAACATATTTTCGATGATAGCTTGATAGATGTAGGTACTCAAGTATTACAATATTTAAATTAGACATAGGTTAGCCCAAGGCGAATTGGATAAAGTTTTCTGCAATTTATGTTTAAAAACAAAATGCCTACTGAATTTATTAGGTAGTTTTCAAGATGTCATAATTTATTATTTTAAGAGTTTTTAAACTATTTACTATATTTGAAATTTGTTTAAGTATTTAATGCACTTAGATACTTAAAAAAAATATATCAAATATGAAAATTAGATCATATCATTTGGGGCTATTCTTTTTTGTACGGAATATAATTTGAATACAGTCCATGTCAGAGCGCGGCGATAAAACGACGTACAAGTAAACAATATTGAGAGAGCACGCCAAACCGATCTCAATCGTGGCAACCCCAAGCAGGCCCGAGCGTCAGGTCAACAACACCTAGTACATCCGAACGAATTTCGTGCCAATAGTGAGACTGACGATTGAAGATTTAATATCCCACGCATCGTTCCCTATATCAGGCGTTCTGTCCATGTTTGCTGACGTTTTTTAAACGTAGTAATTATTATTTTTCTGTATGTTTAGGCGAATATTGATTTCGCCGCAGCTACCACGCCAAGATAGGTGCTGGACCCGATGCCTAGTTCCGGTTCAAGATTAGTAAGTGGTCAACTGTACCGCGCATCTAAATATAAACTTACATAAAATATGAAGGTAGGCCATATTATGTCCGGTTAAAGCAGTAGTTATAAACATTAAGTTTATAAAACTTTTATACCTACAGTTTGTTCAGTATTGAACTATAAGCATGAGTTGATCAGCTGCAACTCGTGAACTAAGTTGACTTTAGATTGTCGTAATAATTTTTAGGGTTCCGTACTTCAAAAGGAAAAAAGAACCCGTACATGATCACTTCGTTGTCTGTCTCTCTGCCAAGACCCTTTTTGTGTGTGATGTGTGAACGTGTGGAGGTATCAAGTATAAATTAATATCAAATAGGTACGTACCTACCTAAGTTTACGGTCCCTTGGATCTGCAAAAAAAAAGTTAAGGTCCTAAGTGTCGCAATCAAAAAATACGGCCATTTATTCCGCTTATTTTGACATTCACAAGTAAAACAAAATCTATAGGGTAGGTACTCTCGTTACGTAGAATCATGAAAAGCAAAAAGAAAGGTCTGGTAGCACAAGTAAAAAAAAATACAAAAAAAATTACTTCGTATCACATATACTGTATTTTTAAATTGACATGCGTTTTCGTGCCGTTTGGCAGTGAGTAGCTATAAATACGTTACAAAACAGTACCTACGACACCATCAAGGCGTGATTATGACATGCACTTGGCCAGTTTTCAGTTTGTAGTACGTGTTAGTAACATAGATTTTTTAAAGATTTTTTAAATGGTGCTTTAAGACTTACAAAAAAGGACATGTAATTCAAGTAAAAAGGCCACTTCGGAGCGGTATATTTTGTAAACAGGATCTAAGTTTTGAAAAAAACCACCTCTTGATAAATAGTGATCGAGACCCCGTTTGAGGGGGTAAGTAAAGTGATTAATATTAACATTTATATTTCCAAAATTTTAATGTAAGGTACTTTTATGCGGCGGTCACATATGCATAACCATGCCAAATCTCAGTTATCTAGCAGCAATATTCGCTGAGTAAAATGGCTGGACATACAGACAGAAGAACGTGGAAAAGCTATGAGGGTTCCTTGGCGGAGTACGGAACACACATAATAAGTTTAGTAGGTACGTAATGTAGATATTTATCTGTATTTATTATTCTCTAATGGGTGTAGGTAGGTACACCATAAAGTAAATAAAGACAGCAGCGTTTACGTAAAATCAAAACTAATATACGCCATAATACATTCGGCAAAAACACTGAAATACCTATCTTTTATCTATCTACAAACCAATTTAAACACTGATAAAGGTTTCAAAAGTACGATTTATTGAAGAATTGTAGGTCTACTCTGATGTTGGTCATCTTATCATAATTAAGTTTTTGATAAGTTAAGGACCATAGGTAAGTCACGCTATTGGTCCGATGCAGATTTTCCACGGGTGGGACATCGATCTCCATCATTACAGGAGTAACAATATTAGCGAAGTTTGTAATATTTGACCTTTGTAGGAAGGCGGAATGCTAATGCCGTCACCCAGGCTGGGTATTTTATTTATTTTATTTTATTTTATTCGGAATACCAACAGCATTTTTACATTTAGTAATACTAAAATTGACATAAACATAGCTATTAATAGGTATTCGCATCTAGTATGGCATCTACTCGCAGATAAATCGGTACACAACCACGCTTGTGAGGAGTAGTGCTACTAGAACTAAATTCATGAAAGCGGAGGAAAAGGAGAATACCTAGCGATCCTTAACATTTTTATACGCCAAATGTTGGCAGTTAAACTTAGCGTTAACGCAGCAAATATTGAGTGGTGAAATTTTTTCACATCGCAAAACGCGTAGTAGTTTTTCTATTTGGGTTTTTCGTCTGTATGTTTATTTCGAAGGCAAAAAATACCTATAGTTATGCACAATCATTTATAAGTTATTTAAATATCTAGGTAAAGGTTTTAGTGTGCATACAGAAATTTATCCAAATCACCTCGGTCGGACCCTATTACAACAATGAGCAGCGAAGAGAATTTCAGTCTAACTTATTTTACGCTGCCCTCTGTATACAACTTTATGCTATGAGTGGCATGTACACCTTGGGCAAACCAGCATTACGTACGTCAGCTCTATAGCAAACATGAAAATGAACGACACGCAATATTCACATTCGTTTGTACAAATTGAAAAACGAAACCTGAGTTTGTGTGAGTTATAAGAGGCGCGTTTTGGCCCATTGTAAAAAAACCATATGATGGTGGCGCAGGCCGTTTGACTTTTCATACACTATTATGCTGACAAAGGTACGCAAAGCTCAGACTCCGCCCTTTCATCTGGTTGTCGAAGCTTATAGTCAAAGAGCCCATGACGAAAAATGGTCAGGATTTTTAAAAGCTGAATTTTTGATATATGATAGTTGCTACGTAATACAGTTTTTATTCACCGATTCATCGTGTTCTAGAGTGATTATTCACATACCTAGGTATGGGTGCGTGAAGGTGTGACGCCCTTATTTTTGCATTAAAATTAAATTAAAAAACATTATTTTATAACTCGATTTTTTTGTCATTGGAAATGACTTTCATTTCGTTGAAGTTTAAGGGGTCATTTGGGAGTTTTGTGAGACAGGCAGATTGCACGAAGAGTTTTCGAGATATCGGGATGAACGTGGTGTTAAAAGACGCAGCTTGATGAGCTCTACAAGATGGCAAAAGACAATTTGGTAAAAGTTCAAAACAAAAAAAATATCGGCAAAAAACGAAAAAAATCGCATTTTTTCCCCCGATTTTCATTTTGGGAGCCCGATATCTCGAAAATTAGGTCCGAATAAGAGAAAAATAAAAAAACGGCTCGGGGTAATTACACGGAGGATCGATTGAGACTAAAATTGTTAGAATCGGACAACCAGAAGTAGTGGTTAAGGGTGCCCTTAGTTGGAAGTCGGATATGCGTCGGTGTTACATTTCGTACTAATTCGGTTTGTTCGATCGAAATGTCGTACAGAATGTTATATTTCGAAGTTTTAAGCTTATTCAGATACAGTTGTGTTATTTTATTTCCGAAAAAAAAAAATATTTCGAAAAATAGTATCCAAAATATGTGTGTTTACTTTATTCTGTTAGGTTCATTTCTAATGTCGTAAGAAGTTCGTGCGAAAGCGCAGGAGATCCGTTGATTTTTGTAGTATGTTGTATGTTTTTACATGAACAAAGCGTGCGGTATCAGTCAGTCAACGATATCTTGGTGTTAGGCGAGTCAGCAGCGCTACAGTTATTTATGTACAGACCGAGTAAAACTTCATGGCTGATTTGAACATAGGCGTCATGTATCGTTGCGGTTAGCAAATTTTAAGTATCACCGGATGTAACTCGCATTCGCTTCGTATTCAGATAGAACATAAAGTTTTGTTCGATGTGTACAGAACTTGAAACGATTTCCTATAAAAATCTAGCAAGATTGTACGTTCTTTGTTTGTGCAAACACTAGCAGTAGGTAGGTACATAAGAAGCCCCACGCTTTGATATACCCATACCTATTTGCCTGACCGCAGACGGAGAATGAGCACTGTAACTAGGTACTATCACTGGTAAAATAATCTGCTTTTGAAAAGTTTTGAGCACTTTTGGCCACGGGCTCTCGGACTATTACCATGGTTACATACTTGCCATGTTACGTGTCGCTCGTTATAATGTTTGTCACTAAGTTGAACTATTTGTCCGAATCATGCATTTTCTGTTGGAGTATATTAAAATTAATCTTAAGTGCTTAAGTGTTACCGTAAAAATGTCTGATAAATACCTATAAGTTATTGCTAATATTTCTTAATACCTAAGTAAAATAAAATTTCAAATAAGCAACTCATTGTCAGAGTTGGCTCATCGAACACTATGGAATGCAATTTTAATTATCTACTTAAATAATAATATGCGTGATGGGCATAGTTTGATATGCGAGCAATTTAATTGTCAAAATGTCAACCTTCATCAGTAGGTACTTAAAACAAAATGTGCGTGAGGTCTATCTACAAATAATATTTTTTTCTTTTCTTAATTCATTACTCACAAATTGAACTTAAATAATTTATATCTATATTTATATTGAATGTCCGTTAATATTGTGCCAATCGAAACATTTTCCAATTATATCCACGCCTTTATACCTATAGGTATTATTACTGTGGTTTTACATCTATATATATTAAATCAAGGGTTATCACTAATAAAAAGTGACTAGGTTCGAAGGCATAGTGACATTTACAGCATAAGCAAAGTAGTACCTACTTACTTCAGACAGAATTTGGTATACTAAAGTGTTATAAGAAATTGACTTCGTAAATCTACGCAAACGTCTATAAAAAGACGAGTCTACAAAGGTCGCCGAGGTACTTATTAAAATGTCAAGAGAGGTAAAGAGTGGTTGTACCTATTCGCTCACATCATTATGTATTGGCATCATTGTCATAAATCATAGCCTTAGAGACTGGAAAACTGTATGTAATCGGCACGCCGGCTGCCGGGACATGTCGTCGGTCTACCAGTAGCTACCTATAACAGTGGCGTGCATAAAATTAGATTAGGGTAGGCTAGGCAAACAGGGCAGTACTTTTTCATTGCATACGACTCATCACCACTAATCGTGAAATTTCTTCATTAAGTGAAGGTAAAATTACTGTCTGTTTACTCTAATCTAACTCTATCCACGCTACTGACCCATAGTGGGCGAAATCTTGCTCTGCGCGAAACGAACATCGTACCGAAAATCTATCGCAAATTTTTGAGACTTTCGGTTCATTCTCAAACTGGGAAAATGGTGAATTGTGCCATATAATCACTTATGAGTAGATTACAAAGACAAAAAAATCTCAGATTAAGTAGTTTGACCCGGTAGGTATGCTGTTCCACAAAAAAAAAAAAATCGGGTGCGTAATAGACGGCGCTCGCGCTTTCGGGATCGGGTAATACAACTTTTACCTCTCTATACATTTTAATAATTCTAAAGTTTTTCTAACAGAATGTTATCTCTCGACAATTCCGTATATAGAACTCGATGAGCACATACACGGAAAACTTTTTTTAGATCCCTAGACGAATTCAATAAAAAAAGTCGTTTTAAATATTGTAGTAACTTAATCAGCAATTATGGACTTTACACGTGGAATGCCGTTACTTTTTATAATATTTTGTTTTTATAGCCATTTTATACATTTTAACTACCTAACGATAGTATATCAGCAACGATTCGCGTTTGCTTCATAAAACGAATTGTGTACAAGCCTATTATAGTGTAGTAATAGTCTTCGATGAATGTTGTAGTCAAAAAGGACGAAGTTTAAGTAATATTTAACATAAATTGTCTAGGTCAGACGAAAGGCGGTGAATAGATTACGGTAGGTACATTGGTATGGACACGAATAATTACGTGATTGAATATTTAAAATCCATATAAAGGCGGAACGCTTTTTTTATAGTATAAACACAGCGACTTGGACTACACTAATGACGAGCAGCAATAACGACCACCTAATAAGACTACGGAAATAAACACTATGAAGCTTTATACAATAATTTTGGATACATTTTTCACATTACGTAGTGACGATAAATAGTTACTTAACGTACAATTTGAGCACGATGTTTAATATAAATTAACGATGGGACGAAGACGGCAATATACTAACGATTTGAAAATTATCATGCTCTAGAATATTCGAGCATATCATGTATATAAGCTTGACCCGGTAAAGCGTAATCTCGGCTCATCGCTCCTTAGGATTTCTTGATTAAAATTGTTTAATATATAGGTAAGCATAAATTTCTTCTATGCACTTCAAAAATGTCGTCATTGGTCTCGTAGCTGATAATGCTAAAAACAAAACAACACCAATTTTATTTACTGTCACAGTGAAAGATTTCAATAGACTTCGTTGTGATATTTTTGTTTTTAATAACAAAAACGAAAGTACACTCGTACGAACGTATTGACAAAAGCTATCTGTGACCCATGTTAAAGTTTTACTGTTTTTGCATTTAGATAAAGTATTGCCTGCTGCGAAGATTGCCAGATTTTCACCGCATAGTATGTATGCGTGAAGTCCGAGGTCACGAGTTTGAATAATTTAATTCATACAAATCTATTTCAATCTTCTGATGCAAAATCATCTCTAAAGAACTATGAGCCGTCTCCGATACTGGGTCTCTAGTGTCCCTATACATAAGACAGTAATAACGAGTACAGTACTAAAACATAGGAGTTCGTGTGAAATTAGTAAATTACATCTAAGTCGTAAAGGCAAGGAGTCAGGACGGGTGGGAAGCGTCTGCTGTCGGTCGCGACGCGTTCGTAACCTTTTCGACGGCTTGCGTCAGTCTTATAGCGCTGCTTGCCGGGACCTTCCTTTATCAGACCTACTTATGGCGACATAACGCTTTCATTTATAGCGGTTCTAAAGATGATTAATACCATTTCGAATTAATCTTTCATTTATATCTATCGAGATTTGCATTAAAATGTCAGTATTTAGTATAATAAGTATTAATAAGTACTCTTGGAAAAGAAAATGAAAACATCACATCGTGTACATCGTTATAAAATAACAACCCTGTTGTTGTGTCAAAAGGAAAATAAAAGCTAAGCATAACATCGAAGTGGGCACCAGTCTTAATACGTTTTGCGGGATCACGTCGACACTTCGGCTGCATTTTCCGATTCATATTTTAATAGCACTTATAACGATAACGAACATTAAGCCTTAGACGTCGTCACTATTCAATTTTAAAAATATCGGAATATCCATGGCTTCGTATCAAGTAGATATTTATAAGTGGACGCGGTACATCTTAATGTAACATTGTCATTCGGACGATCTCCGGACGCGAGACCGCGAGGACGTGTCGTGTGCGAGTACAAAATTGGTCCATAGAGCTTCAGAGGAAGCTCCGGGCGTCGTCGCGGCGCGGCTGCGAGATGCGCCTGCAGAAGTGGAAGCGGCACGGCCCGCCGCCGGCCGCCAGTGAGCCGCACGAGGCCGAGTCCGTCTCGCCCTCCTCACACTACCTATGAAAGGAGTGTGAGTGTGGCGGTGGCGGCAGCACGGGTGGAGGTGGCGCGTGCGGTTCCGATGCCGACCGCTGCACCACCGCGCCGCGTCCGCCACGCCCGCAACCGCGTTCGCGATCTGCGCTCCACGTCCACTCCCAGTGGCCCTGGTCACAATGATCCTTTATGAAAGTAGAAACACGCCTGCCATAAATTACTATACTATTCACTGGGTACTTACATCGCCTTGTCGCGGCACGGTCAACGATGTCTTTGGCAAAGGCTGTGAGGGAGTGTGAGCCGGCTGCGCGGTGCTAGCCAGTGTGCAAGGAGCGACGGAGCCAGCGGGCGTTGCGTTTGCGTCGCGTGCCTGCAGCAGCTGCAGGATGCGGCGCACGTCATTTGTTAGACCAGACTCGAGCGCTGCCACTCGTCGGCTTAGCTCATCCAGCCGCACCAAAACAGTCGCCACCGATACCGCATTGCTAATGTTTTGGTATTGCGGGGAGGTGGTGTCCTGTGTTGTTCAATAACACAAAATTAAAAAATCTCTACTTGTACCTAACCATTCAGTAGAAACACGGTTTCATATAAACTAGATAAACTAACGTGTGCGTGATTGGTACGCTCGTTGGTGAACCCGAGCGCTGTAGGCCGGCCGGCCTGGTGCAGATTGGTCGCGGAATGTGGCGCCGACCGTGAAGAGGGCGCGCCACGGGGTGCCGCCGGTGCTGACAAGATGTCGTCACATGAGAGATGTGCGGGCGCAGGCGGGCTCGGCGACGCATTTGTGTAGTATGAGCTAGGGTTGGTACTGAAACTGGAGACGGGCAGCGTGGTGCTGTGCGCGGGCGTGCTCACAACGGGCTCGCCGGCCGCCGCGCCGCCCGTTAGTGGGGACGTGTCGTTGAGGGGACCCACGGATGACTGCCGCCGTACACTTGCTCGTGCGCGGTTCGTTTGCGGAGTCGATTGTGCTGGAACAGTTAAAAAAAAATTCAGGGTAGTCCAACGAAAGCTGACGCGAACAATAAAAAAAAAATGCTTATATGTGTACACGCTTTGTTTGAGTGTACACGTATACGCACAGACACCCTTCCGTCAAGCCTTCCTCACGTTTCTGTAGTCCACCGCACCGGTACGACCGCTAGTAAATAATATTACTTGAAATTATCGAAGTTTTATTATAATTACGAAAGAAAAACCTTTCTAAGCCCTAGCAATCAACGTACTATAAAATCCTATAAAATTATTAATTTTTGGCAAAGCTGATATTTTATCGACCTATACAAAAATATTAAGAGAAACAACGTCGTTTCTTTCGTCCATTACGACGTGAAAAAAAAGGACAAACAAAGAAACATTACACTTTTGCGTGGATGAATTAGTAATCAATAATAGGTTCTCTTAAAAAAATTTAAGAAATTTCACAATTTTAAGCAACCTGTATATAAAAATGTGTTAGTAAATAGTTTATGCTGGCGTTTGCTTCGTTATGGACTACATGTACTTGGCTATATTTTCTGTCAAATGTTATGCATCAATCAGAACTGACCTACTCCAGGAGAGTGATATACGTGGAAGTATTGCGATCGCCAAACCTCTTCTTAAAGAAGAAGAAGAAAAGATTCTTATTAGTCACAGGAATAGGCATACTTGAAAATAATAAATGAATAACTTATATTTTAGATAATAGGTAATAGTGTGGAGGCCACCAACATTTTTTTTTAAATATCGTGTTAAGTATATATTTGGAAATAGCAAGGACTCATTAGCACATAATTTAATTTGCGCGCACTTGCCTATCGCATAAAATAAGTAGTATTTGGTTACTAAAATCGGTTTTTATTTATGTTTTAGTTAACGTGTCGCTATGAAACATTTTTTTATTTGAAATTCGTAAGTTAAATTACGATATACCCATTATTCGCTGAGCAGGTATTATCAAAAATATGCAAGAGGTACGCAATTAAAAAGGAACTGTGATTTTTTAATATATTTCTTAAATTATTTTATTTACGGTAAAATGTGTAAGGACTCAAATTGTTGAAAATGAAAATAGCTTTCAAATAGTACGGTTCCACAGACAGGACACGACTCGGTGGTTTTGGAAGAAAACGACAAAATTAGTGTAGCTATGATCACCAGCTTTATGACGTCACAGGTACGCCTACGTGCTCCACCACTGCAGGACCCGACGACAAGCAGATTGTTCTAGAGATTAAGAATAATCTGTCTAATATCTACCAGTCGTCGCTATTATGTTTAGTTAATTACTTAGTATGAACTTTTAACTATAAAAAAAAATAAACTCTTTATTTCACGAACGTGGAAAAAATCCATCTGCCCTGAAGCCGAGGAGGGGGCGGGGTCTGTTCGGACGTGGAATCTTCAGTCTATGTCGCTCTAGGTGTTACCATAGATGTATTACGAAATTTACGAATCTTACGAAGAAGACAACTTTTATACTGGGGCGGCCTCCACACTACAAATAAAATGCAATTAATATTATTTGAACAAATCACTCAACTACGGGAGTATCAATATCATGCGTAAAAAGTAATGGAACAGGTAGTGTTTACTTACAGTATTTATTGTGCAGCGGTTGATGCGTTTTATGGTTGTACAGGTCGGGGAAGCTCCGCTTAAGTTGCGCTAGCATGCCTGCACAGTCGCACACACGGCCGCGCTCAGTGCGAGCGCGCCCGGCCCGCGGGTATTCCGCGTGTCGACGTCACAAACCAACACAGATCACCATACAAGGAGCGAGCGCATACTAAGAATTCTTTACAACATCAACGGACTCAATGATCGACAATAGTTAAGACAGTTGCTGCAAAACAGCTTCTTGTATGGTTATCTAAACCATTTCCAATTTGATGGTCGAATTATTTATCCACTCGCTTAGAACACAACGAAAATATACGTAGATTAGTATCAAGTTGTGGAAAATCGATTCAAATTGGGAACGGCACAAACAGTGATCAAACTTTAAGTTACAAATACAAGTCTAGAAAGAGAAAACAGTTATTGAAAGTTCAACGGCATTCAATAGTAGGTTTAAAAAGCAATATGTCTTGGGCTTTGTTAATTTAAAAAACAAGGAAATTATAAGTGATAAAATGTTACATAGTTTTATAGTTCTATTCAGTTTTAGTAGTAGCAAGTCATCGAGTTGTTAAAAGAAATTAGAAGAAAAGGAAACAGGTAGATTTATTAAATAGAATACTTTTATTTTAACGCATGCACTACTTGGAATAATTTTAAATGTTTTAATATTTCCATTATTTAAATATGTATTGTGTATTGATTTGCAATGTGAAGTATCGTTCTTAATCTTCAAGAAAAACTTTGTATCCTAGTAACCTCGGTAAATTTTTCATACAATTTAATATATATTATAAAATGAATCAGATTGAAACAGAAATCGCGATTGGAAACAGGCAGGAAAAGGCCAAACTAGTACGAAATATCGCGCACAATATTTGATTTTTTTAAATTTTGTCAAATAATATTGAAATGGGAAAAAGGAACCACATTTTCTTCTTTATGAACGAAATTGACATTTATTTATTAAAATGTATAATACAACATATTCACCAAGCAATAAAATATTTAGAATGTTTTAGTGTACGTTTATAAATTGTTACTGTCGAGTAAAATTATTAGCATTTTGTTTTTTACACCGTCGTTTCATGTACCTACTTATTTACATCATGTTTTGGATCCTAAGTTAACACTTAAAATTACGAAAAACCATAATTTACGCAATTCTGAATTTTGAAAAATTACCAAGTTTTGTATATAGGGATATTTTAGTTTTTTGTATTTTAGTTTGGTTTTCTCTAGTTTTCTAGATATGAACACTGACATAAATTAGGGATACGGGCTGAAGTAAAAAAAAAAATAAACAACTGAAACAATCTAAGCTATCACGATGCATCTAAGTACACACATTTTTCAGTATTAATTTGGTTTGGCGTTAGCATTTTGGTCAGCTATTTAAAAAATAATTAAGACATGAATAATGAAAATAAAGTAATGAAATATACTTAAACGTTTTAAATAACAATAATTTACCAAAAAATGTTGTTTTTATTTTTTAATACATTTGAAAATCTCGAATGAAAATAATATAAAAAAACTATACCACAATGGGAATATAGTAAAGTAATTAGGGAATGCAACTACAATTTTCCATTTCAATATACATAAAATACAAAATTTGAAATTATTCTCGATTGGTTTTTATTTTAATCTTTTTTTCATTTATGATAGAAATGCTAGGACCACATCTGCGTATAACTTTTGTATACGGTATTTTCTCATAATATTTCATAATTTAAATAATTTATTTAAGCATTAACGTAGTCCGAGCATAAAGGACTTACGTGGCCGGTCGTTAGGGGCAACGATGTTAAGCTAACGTATTATCCTCACCGGTAATGGAGTTCAACGTGGTGGATCTCTGTTTGCCGAAATTGAAGTTGAGCGGTGTGACATCTTGCCCAGCCTTTTCAGTAGAGAATTCGAGGATACCGCGACTCGCTGGCGAGTCCGTGTCTTCGTCGCTGCATTGGGAATCCTGTAAGTGTTTAATTTATCATCATACATATGAGAAAAAGTCGTGATAGCCCGAGCGTAGCGAACCTGTTTCGAGTTTAGAAGGCTGTGCGGCCGTGCATTAAGCGTTGGACTTAAGTAGGTACATCACTATCATTGACTCCGTGCCTCGGAGAGCACGAATATGAAACGAATATATAAAAAAAACCAGAAGCTAGTAGTCTATGCACTGAAAAAAGTGGAAAACAAAACTAAATGTGTTACCTTGAAAATAGCGAAACTTTGATAATTTTTAAACAAAGTTTGTTAAAATCAAGCTACTGGTTGGTAAGCTGGTACAACTAAGTTTGATTACTTATAGCAATAGTTATGTTGTCACAATTTTTAGGTAACTAGTAATCAAAATTTTTGATACTTATAACTAAAACTTTTTTCTGTGCGGCGTGTCCTCAGGTTTTAGGTTTTAGCATTGGAAAATGCTATTCTAATCGTTCTGGGCTAAGGCTCGGTTTTACGGGATAGTGCAACATCGCGCTTATGGTGCCAATTTTGGGGATAAAAAGTTCAAATAAAGCTCAAATGATGCGGAATTACAAGAGCTATTGATTGACATCAAAATGTTGAAAACCGGTTGGGTAGTATTCGAAATTTTTTCGGAGTCGATTATCTCGATAGTGACAAAATGAAAAAAAAAGGTCGGGCGATTTACGCGTAGGTAGTTACGCGTAGTGTGAAATCTGTAGATTTTTCTAATCTGTAGGTAGAGCAGGCGAGGTAAATTACTCGTCGAAGAGTACGACTCATAGACGCCGCGCGCGAAAAAAAGTTACATTTTTTCACGTGCGACGTCTATTAGTCGTGCTCTTCGACGAGTCATTTACATCGTCTGCTCTACCTCTACTATACTAAGGGTCGTGTTCACCGATAAATAAACAGGTGTTTAGAATTTAAACTACTGTTTAAAACCATATTACCATCCAAAAATGCTAAAAATATAATAAAACAGTTATTTAAATCCTAATCATCTGTTTATTTCTCGGTGAACCCGGCCCTTACTCGAATAAAATTTTAGATCTTCGATCATTATTTTCTGTCAAAAGTAAGTTTTTGTCTTTGCATAGTGTCGTGAGATATGTTCTCTATACCGTAATTTAGGGTCGACGAAATTTTTTCTTGGTTTACATATTTATTTCCTTCTTCCCAAGTTTTTTGTCATAAGATTACGTTATTAGGCAGGTATAATTCATTCTCTTTCGCTCTTATGTAGTTGCTTGAAACGAAAAAGAGAAAATTATGAAGCCGTTATGGTCTGTGATTGTGCACCGGTTTTCCATTACTTTGAGTTATGAGATACGGCATCTTGATGTTGGTTCAATTATGAAATAAATTTTTTTTCCAGTAAAACTACGTATGTAACAAAATGTTCTCAGAGTTTATTGTCATCGATATATAGATGAACACAACGAACATGTTAAAATAAAATATAACGTTTTATAAACAAAAATCTTTTTTCTATACGATGCTTGATCATGTTCCATGTAAAATTGTAGCAAAGCAACTTTGTGTGTGTGATATCAGTGACAATAAGCAAGCGCCACCGCAGCGCTGAAAACATGGAGGTAAACGATTTTCGACTGCAAACAGAAGCTGCACAAGCTTACGTTTGCATCAAATAAAACACTGGCAAAGTTACTTTGCTACAAATAGCTTCTCTGGTTGTTCTGTACTTACCGTACAAAACAAATACGAGAACTGTGAATGAAACTTACCATTTTCTCGGCGAAATTTTCAGAGTGCGGTTTACGTGTTGTACGAGCATAAGCTTCGCGTAGCAATCGCGCGTCGCGCCCGTTGTCGCATCGCGCCCTACGGCGTGGCTCAATTCCACTTAGCTCTTCCTGTAAAATTGTATGAAGGTAGTTAAAGCAACTGATATGCTGACATGGGCGAATGTAGAAATTTTTTAAAAACCTTAAATTGGTATAATTTTATCTTTAAGCTATGGGTGGTACTATTTTGAAATATAAAAAAGTTCTTTACATAGATATAATATTATTTTTTAAAAAGAAGATTTTTTATTAAACCAATAATTAAAGTTTAAAAATAAATTTATATTTATATGCTATTTATAATCTAACAACTCGTCTAAGTGTCGAAGTAAGTTTAAACTCGTATCTGTGAATAAGAAGTGTGAAAATAAACTCACGTCCCGCATGTTGTATGTGATCTCCAAGCTGTTGACGAAAGAAGCGCGAAACTCTGGATAGAAGTCTAGAACGTCCAGTAGGTCATCACGATGCACACGATGAAGATCGCAGTATGTGAGTGCTCGCACGCGACAGTTGCTCCGTCCTACCGTCGGGTATATGCAAGGGTTCTCGCCAAATATGTCGTCTTTGCCTGATTAAAACCAGCCACATTAATTAGTACAAACGCAACTGAATATGACCGACGATATATTGTCAAGTAAACAATAATGAGCATTACAAAGTGAATACTAATTTCAAATAAACAAACAAAACGTGTGGTAAAAATTTTCAATATAAGTTTTGGGTATTAAATTTTTCATGGAAATAAACTTTTTACCTAAAATGGCCATGACGATGTCGTCTTTGAGTATCTCTATAGAGCCCCGCGATATAAAAAACAAAGATGTGAGCACGTCTCCTCGATGGACCAGCGTCTCTCCGGGTGGCGCGTGAGTGGTTTTGAAACGCAATGACAGCGCCCTGTATGCAAACGTGAAAATATTAACTTTAAAATAGTTTATTCCAATTCATCTGATTAACTACTCCCATGCTGGCTTGTATGACAACGCATGGACATCATTTTACTAGTTTTAAGGATAATAGTGTGGAAAAAAATTAACTAAATAAAATAAACAAGGGAAAGTTTCTTGCCGGTTCTTCTCTTTCTAGTTTTCAGAATCGGTATGTAAACATTTCGTTTTGACTTCCAGTATGACAATGTTTAAGAGGACGTACGACAGTGCAAAAACAACGTAAACCCGTCATGTAAAATGGCGAAAGCGTAATTACAATACACAAACTAAGAAATTCAATAAGAATTTAAATAGATTACATTTCCAATGTTTCCTGAATACGTTTTATGTACAACTCATGTTTAAATTCATTGTATTCAAGGTTTCCGCAGTTTGCTATTGTGGCCACAATATATATATCCTTTCTCGGATTCTAAACTATCTGTCATAAAGTAGGTACTAATTTGTAATTACCTGAGGCAACCGGGACTCGCGCCGTCAAATGCGGAACAGTTAGCTAGCAGGTTCCTATTGAGATGTAGGCAGATATCGGCCTGTAGGCACTCAGGGAACCCTTTTAGAACGCTTGAAGTATCGATGCCATTCGTATAGCTCCATGCGTGCTGGAAATATTCCTCTAGTCGTTGTCTAAGTGGATTGGTTATCTGCAATGATGGATATATATGATTAACAAACAAGTCAAAACATTACGAAAATACCACAAAATCGTCTTAGAGTAAGAAAACAATAGTATAGGTATCGACTAAAGGGCAAAAATAAGGGTAACTACCACTAGTATGGTCCACTTTTCCATTGGCTACTCTGGATAAATACCCAGGGCCCCGCGATCGATGGAACCCCTTAGATCCTGCCAGATAACCAACCAATAATCGATATTACCTAGGCTTCGATGCTTGTAGTCTAGAATTTTTATGCGTATATACTACTTTTGCCTGTTTTAATAAAATAGTCCTATGTCATAACCATAAGAGGGGGTGGGGCATAATACTTAAGGGAGTGGCCTTTTCATAAAAAAAGAGAGTTCGGCCCATGTCTAATCCTTGCTGTATTTCTGTATCAATATTTCCAGAAAAAATATATGTAATCGGAGAAATACTGTCACAGGGCGGTATTTTTTTTTTTTGATATCTTGTTTAGTTGTTTTAAAAGAAATTCAAGAAAAACATGAATTCCGTTGATATTTACCTATACGAATTTAAAAAAATAAATAAAAACAAAAAGTACCGCTCTAGGGGCGTCCTTTCTGACCCTGCAAATTTTAGTTCCAATTCATACACATTTCAGAGGTGGAAACAGTGACGGCCCGCAAGCTATTTCGACGGGTATTTTATAAGTATTTTAAGGAATTTGCTTTTGTCATCTTTGTCAATCAGAAACAGTTCAGGGAAGAGGAATTTAAATGAAGATATCGATGTCAATTCAAAGCTGCGGAGAGGAAGCCTATTACTTTAAGTGTCCATAACCTCTGATATGTCAAAGACCGATTTGACTACTGGGTACTGCATATTTTCTTTTACTTGCTTCATTAAGAAGGTTTTCTTAAAAAATATATCTGAGACTAGGTTTTTTGCTAAAGATATAGCAAACAAATTCTATAAATAAATGTATTTAACAAAAGGAGTAGAAAGGAACTCATATAAAGCTTACCCAACAGAAACATTTGACTAAGATAAATTTTATATGTATGTACACAATGGATGTTTCAAAATCTGTTAACCTACCTGATGGAATCGGATGAACTCGCGTACTCTAAGTATTTGAGTGTGGTAACGCGCTGTGCCCGAGTACAGCCTCTGGATTATCGCCGATACGTTGCCGAAGATGCTGGCGTACATTAGGGCTGTTGGCAGAATGTAAATTTAAATAATGACATGAATTGTAATTATTTTATGAAATGCAAATATAAAGAGTATTGCCGAGTTTTTTTTTTTACAAAAGCGCTAAGAAACTATATGTATCCAACCGAATTTATACAAAAACAAGACTTGGTACATACAGACAGTTAGTTAAATTTAAATTGACTTCTTTTGTAATAGAAAATGTAGAAAATTATTCAAATGATCCACCAAATTCTATTGAATCTTAGACGATTGCGCAGCAGCTAGTTTTTCAGGAAAATAATTTTATAATTTACTAAAAACTTACATCCGACTAGCATGACGAATATCGTGAAGCCTTTCTCCATGTCGGTGTTCGGAGCCACATTTCCAAAACCCACGCTGGTGAGGGACGTGCACGTGAAATAAAGAGCTGTTATGTATCGTGATCTGAAAAAAGAAGTAAATGAATAACTATTCACAATAGAAAATATGAAGTGTATAAAGATACAGCTAAGTTTTCAAGGATTACGGGCCGGTTTGTGAATTGAGAAATTGAGCAATAATCAGATGATCAACGTTTAAGTAATTGAGAAATACTTAAGTTTTGTGTTTCACTCGAAAAATAACTATTTTCTCGAAGCCATTTTAGCCAAGTATTTCTCAAACTATACTTGAGTATTCGTTTTACGTTTCAATACAAGCACAAAAAACCGGTACTTTTGGAAATATAATATTTTTTGAAATTTTAATTAAATTCTACTGAAAATAGCATTTTTAAATTTGATGCTATTGATACTATATACATTATTTATTATTGTAAATGTAATGTATCAATAGCATCAAATTTAAAAATGCTATTTTCAGTAGAATTTAATTAAAATTTCAAAAAATATTATATTTACAAAAATACCAAGTAAGGAGTTGTTCAGTTTTAAATTCAAATAGGTATTTCGCGGCTAAATGTAAACATTAAAAGTTTTATAATTTATTCGTTGTGTCGTGGTATTCGTACATATCGTACATATATCTTAAATAATTATTTATAAAATAAAGACGTTTGTACCTCATGGAGGGTCCAGTGGAGTTCTCGTATGAGGCTTGCACGTCGTTGGCGAGTGCGTCCAACCAGCCGATGGGCGCGTGCAGCTGCGGCCGCTCCCAACTTCCAATAGCGTACCTGTATCGCATACGTCAAAAAGATGCAAAAACTAAAAAAAAAGTACTAAAATAAAGGACATTTTGTAAATCACGTATAATTTACAAGACAACAAATGTTTATCGTTCGACATTTTCGTTCGCTAACATCCATCCGAAGAAATTACAAATCTATCAAATGAAGACTGTTCAAATGCCCAGAATTTCCTATTTGCGGTCTAAGTCAAACAAAGTTAAATTCGAGAATCGCCTAGATTTATAATGCTAATTGACACCACAAATCAATACCATTCAATCATAAATCATTTATTACTGAAATATACCTGTTGTTTTCAAAGTATTGCCATACGCCTTACCTTAGACATGGTGGAAATTTACTATTCTTTTATATGTGTTACCAGCGATGTTTACAGTTCTGCCAGTTAAAAATATAGGGAAACTTTGGTCTTTTTTAATAGATTCCTTTTCGATAATTTTATTCGAATAGATTCGAATCAACATTGATCACAATTTGTGTAAAAATCAATATCTTGAAAATAATGTTAATTAAATTTACTTTAGACGAACAAAATATATCTAAACATGAAAACACTAAACATAAAAGAATAATTTATTTCCACCTTGTATATTTTGAACAATTCCAGGGGTGCCGAGCTACAGACCATAAACAAGCCAGCCAGTGTGCGATCAGCACGAAGGTAGCCATGAGCAGCAGCAGCACTGCAGTGCCGTACTCGGAGTACCGGTCGATTTTACGCGCCACTCGCACCAATCTCAGCAAACGCGCCGTCTTCAGCAACCCGATGAGCGTGGTCGTCTGTAACCAGCGACGCATACACGTCACAGATGTCGCCACATTACTTGCAACTACGTAACCGAGTCCAATGCAAGCATGGAATAAAACTTTGGCTCAATCTAAATAGCATGTCGGGAGGCCTGCCAGGCGGAATCGGCGCAAATTAGTAGCCGAGACAAGCTTGGTATATCACCTACATGCTACGATGGCCGCACTTCGAGCTTAGCGAGGCACCAACTGTAAATAGGGGCATCTGAAGCGTCCCAAAATAATTTTAAAATGCTGCTTGTTTTTTTTTTCGAAGCGTGTCGTAAACGCGTAGTAATTTCGCAATACGATAACAAACTAGTTGTTATTTTGTGAAATCTGTGTTCCAGTAAAAGAAAACGTAGGAAAATAGAAAGATAGGTGCATTTTGTTTAGATCGGATAAAAAAAGGCGGTTAAAATGAATTTACACGATTTTTGCTTAGCTCGTGAAAAGAGCGACATAGTAACAAAATATCGAATTATTATGTCACCTTAATTTGAGATGATTTGGACACTGATAGCGAAGTCCAAAATATGAATATTATGGTAAACTATTTATTGCTCATAAATATAGACATATGCTCATAAATAATTTTTTTGTCGGAGAATCTCATGTACCACAAGACATGATTTTCTTATTTCACCTGTACAAAACTTTATAAAAATGGGCATTACAAATCGATATTTAAAATAACTTTTTATTAGAAATAAAAACCTGGTTTTCAAAATTTTTTATAACACGATTCTTTTTTTCAGGAATCGAAACAGCAATTTGTTTTAAATTTCTCTAGAGGCTATTCTTTCAGTTATAATTCTGAACTTCCGTGCTCTATCGTTTGACAGGTGCCCCTTACTCATAGCGATGCAGTGCAAAGTGTTTATTTACTTTTACAATATTAAGTGTTAACAAAAGTAGCAACTACTGCAAAACAATTTATCGAACAAGCTGTGTAAATGGTTTTTATTTTTATTTACTGCTTTTTTTCAAAATTATTTTAATTTCGGGTACCCATCGTATACTATTCAGTATTGCTTTGTCAAATTTAACGTTTAAATAATCTGGGGCAAAACAATGTCACTGCACGATTTCTATAGAGATATAAAATTTATGTATGTACGTATTTCTAAATACCTCGTGGAAAACTTTTAGACCTGTTGCTGGTTTGCCGATAGACTTCTAACCAATTAGGTCGCAGTTTGAAGTGATCGATTAAGAAATTTTCTTGAGAAAAGCCAATGAACTTTCACAATACAAAACAAGCTCGTGAAATTCAGTGGAGATTTTACATATTCTGTGGTAGAGAGAAAAAATGAAAAATATTTTGCTGTAGGAAGCGTCAATACCTTCCTTTGATTGATTATAATAATGCTCAGTGATTCGAAACAGAAATGGCTCGTGGAAGATTTTTAACTAAAAACGACAACAAAATACGAATAACTAAAAGTGGCGATAAAATAAAATAAGTTCATAAAAATGCTATACCTCATCACTTTCCAGCCCCTGCTGTAACAAGAAATGTTATTAAAAGTTCAATACATACCCATTTTGGGTTTGTTCCGGAACGCGATAAAAGCTTTTTATAATTTATTAAGCATAATATTAAATAATAAACCTGTATAAAAATGGCATCTTAATATGATATCATTCATAACTGTCGAAGATAATAATATTAGTGTTTAGTTTGTAAAAGTTATTCGATCGGGCGTGTTCGTGACTCGGCTGTTGGTGATCTCGAATGCAAGAACAACCAAAATTAAGGCACACAATACTCAAACATAAACGTATTTTCTACGGAATCAAAACAATGTTGTGGATAAAATTAATCAATCAGAAAAGGTAGGAAATAAAAAAGTTACAACAAACATAATTTACTTAATAAAATTTTTTTTTTGGAACTTGGATAATTTTTGAATAAAAATAAAACGTCAATGATGTGGTCAGTGATCGCATGTAAATATTTATCTAAGATTTATTTATTTTATTTGAAACTTCGACAGTGGTATGTATATAGGAAATGCAAATACGTTTCAGATTATATCTATAAAATATTTATACATTAAAATTAGGCTCGATCGGTGATTGAATAGTTTATATATGAAATAAAATCAAAAATTCTAAAATGTTGTGGCCATGTTAATCTTTGATTGCGTTTTAGAGCGGAAACAGTGCCTGTTGCTCGACACTACTTGTTTCTATGTGCTATGAACTTTGTCGAGACGAAAATTTATTTGATCCAAACAACAATATTACATTTTATTCACGGATCAAATACATTTTTAAATTCCAAGAAGATGTTTATACGTGAAAGTAAGTGGATAGTATCCAGTGTGAATAACGATCAAGAAGAGTAGAATATGAAAATTGAAGACTAAAACATAAAAGAATTAAGAAGAGTAGGTATATGAAGTAGGTATACTTTATCAATACTGTCCACTTTTCTTCGTCGCTGTTTGTGTTTACCAGAGTGAAACCTCGGTATATGACGGTAGGAATAGATACACTAATCACACCCCAAACAGTTAGAAAAACGCAGTCACACGCACACATCTATAGTTTGAAATGTAAATCTAATTAATATAAGGGACAAAATTGTAGTAGAAATCTTAGAGACCGTTACTTTACGTCTATATATCCTAAATTGACAACATTTCATATTTTCAAACAGGGGTAAGTTAATAAAAATGAAAAATAAATAAAACTATTTTTAGTATTTTAGTAGCAAGTCGAAAATAAATATACATGAGTCATATTACATTTTCAATAGTTGAAGAAATAAACGCAATATTCATAAATAAGTTTGTGTCCTATAGAAGCTGAAAGCTTTTCACACTCTGCTTCATAACTTAAAAGTTTTATAACGTCAACCGCATGTCAACTATTAAAATGTCAAGTATTTTTTTTTGCCATAGAGGAAAGTAAAAAAAGCAACTTTTAAGTTCGCTATAACGACTTGACAATAATATAAAATCGAAAAAGAAAAAATACAGCTTTTTTATTTTTCTTTCTACTTTCAAATAAACCATTAAAAAAGGGGTTAAAATTTGAACTGTTGTCTTATCACGTAAAGCTCTTCTGTCTGACACACTGATATGTGTGAAATACAACCTTGTTCCGAGCGTCGTGAGCCCTCTCTAAAATCAGTTAGTCTGATTTTCAAATAGCATGAAGATTTCTTTAATTACTTTGTAACGTAACGGTGGTTTGGGCTCTATCCATACTTTATTCCATTCCACTAGCCAATTATGCCTCACTGCAGGGGCTTCGACCTCCCCTCAAGGTGAGGGGGCTTGGAGCTAAATCCACACCATCAGTGCGGGGTGGTGGATTTTAGCAGTTGATGGCACTCGGGACCGACAGCTTAACGTGCTCTCCGAGGCAAGGAGTCAGTGACAGTTATGTACTTAAGTCAGAAAAACTCATTGGTAAACGCCCGGATTCGAACCACGGCCTTGTAAACTCGAAATAGATTCACTGCGCTCGGGCTATCACGACATCCATACTCTATGCTTGGTTGAAATATGTAAAATTTTTCTACTTAGTAAAATTGTCTGTCAGTTACAGATCATTTATTCGATTTGTAAAATTTTGTCCCTTATATACCAGTTGCAAAAATAATCGCCATTGAAGGCACTGTGCCCGTATAGACTAGCTTAAGTGTACGCGTGACCTGAGTTTTCGACTTCATATAAAGTCATGGTGTCTACTTATCTTGGAGAAATTGTAGTTATGAAGATAGCTAACCTCATCGGTATCTGTGCCGAAGAGAAGCAAGTCGAAGGGTATGGCTGCGACCAGGTCGATGACGAACCAGCCGCGAAGGTAATGCATCGCTATCTTGGCAGGATCTGATTCCACTTCATCGGCGGCATTCACGTAGGTCGTGCGGAAGTTTATAAGGATGTCTATTATGAAGGTCACGTCAACTGAAACAATAAAGCTGCGCATCTAAAGCCGTCCAGATAATAGATTAAAGGATTTTTATATAGATATATGTTACAATATAGTGAAATTATGAAAAATTTTCCTTTGGAGAGAAGGGCCTCTTGAACTTCAACAATCAGTCATTCTATTGAATGTTTCGAAAGTACTAGAAAGTGTATTCTTAATGCTTCAATAATTTCTGTTATGAAAATATCATAAATATGATACTTAGTTACTAAATGAAAGAATAAAAGTTTTTAATATTTAACTATTAGACGCTGTCAACAGATGGCGGTCTTTACAAACCCCAACCCGCAGTGAAGTAGCGTGGTGGATTTAAGCTCCTAACCCCCTCTTCACCCTGGGGGAGGTCTAAGCCCCTGCAGTGGAGTAAAATGGGCTGATGATGAACTATTAGGTGTTTTAAAATTACGTCTACGTAGAACTATGTCACAGTAAAGTGTTAATTCAGTTTATAAAACATGCATGTTCCTACACGTCTCATATGGGCAGCGTACGGGCGTAATTAATTGTTAATTTTTAGGGCAGTAACATGTGGACCTGTAAATGGCGTCGAAAATAATTGACTTACTAATCCATAAAGAAAATATATAATGTAAGCCATCGATGAATTCATCAGACATTTTAAATTGCGACTCTTATATTTAAAATATATAAAGTATATAAAAATATTGTCGGATTATACCCTTTGATTCTTTAATTTATAAGCTTTATACCTTTATAAATGGGTCGATTGCATTAAAACTTATTACAGGCGCATTTTTTTTGAAATTATAGCAGCAGGCGCTTTGAAGAATCCACCAAAATGATTTTAAACTTTACATGTCGTGTTGGCGTTACCTAGCATTGGACCCACCGCACGTCACTGCAATTGGAAAGCAATTTATACAGATACAGTATTAATCCTTATCATATTAAATTCGTTATTTACCTTCAGCATTTCATGCATATAATGATTGCCCTTTACACTATACAATTCAAATTAATTTCTTAGGAGCTATCACGAGAAAAAAACATCGCCCGACAAGCAGCTGGGTCGACGCAACACGCATGGTTAGGCTGAAGTTATCAGTGTTGTAAACAAAGAAATATTGTAGTTTGTTTTTATGTATTTATTCTTTACTTTTTCAAATATTTATAGGATTGGAAATGAAATACATTGACTGTTAATGTATTTTTTTTCCTCCAAGTAGGATGAACTTACGTGACATTTAAATCAAATTAAATCCAATCCACATGTTCGACGCAACAAGCTGATACGACACCACGACAGAAAAAACATTCTGGCTTATATTATACTACCCGTTCTAAGCTGGGGCGGATCGCTAATTATTTTACAATTACAAATGTATAATTTTAACAATTTATCAAAAGAAATTTATTTATTTACCGCTTCCCCGTATTCCTGTCACCGTAGTTTAAGTTCTAACTTCTACTCGTACAAATTTTTATCATGTATGATAAACCTTAGTTATTTTCCATTCACAACTATTTTCTGATACAAGTACAAGTCATGCATTTTTTTTTAAATTAAATTTTCAATAGTTTTCGACAGTCGCACAGTGAATGAGATCTGTGAATTTTTTGATACGTTGTTTTAACAAAAAAACATTTTAGATTTTTCTTTATGAACAACTCCTAACTGCCGCCAATAAAACTGCTACAAAGTTATTGTCACCAGGAACACAGAAATTCTATATCGGCAAAGTACGAGGTGTTCCCCATACCTACTATGTTATAAACTTGCGTTATTACTTCCACTAATTGTGCACACTATTACGTCACTATGGATATTAATTAACATTCCGATAACCTTAGCCGATAACGTGCTTCATCTTAACAATATAGTCTTATATTATTGTATTCTATGTTCACAATATTCAAAGTTGGGGGAAGTGCTTATTGGGAATAGACATTTGTACACATTCGTACCTTGAACAACATTTCTTAGAATATTGAAACACGTCAACAATATTTTAAATTGTTTCATAACGCGTGGTAGGATTATATCGGCGGGTTGTAGGTACAATATTAAACTGGTATAGATACTGAATTAATATCTATTAAATACAACTTTTAATATTGTCAATATTATAAAAAAATAAAGTTAATATTTTGGTCGAAGTTACTTTGTTAGATGATATGAAATATTAAATCGTTACCACTGTAGAGCCGATAGGTCCCTGGTCTAAGTATGCCAAATTACTTGCTCCCGATTTGAGTGTCGCGTTGCGTCTGTTGACAGGAGATCCTTTGAGCAAGGATTACCTTGTTCAGAGAAGCAGTGTCGCAATACAGCGTGGCAACGCGGCAAGTATCCTTGGAACCCTGAACCAATCGTCTCTTTAAAATTTTATCGTTTATCATTATTTAGATAGTATTTTTTAATTTAATTAATTTGTGGGTATTTTTAGTTTTATTTTTTATTATATTAGATTTTAATTTAGAGTATATAATATTATTTAATAAATTAATGTTTAAATACACTGTTCGAAGTATTTGTGGTAGGTGATTATTTTATTCTAACGTATAAAATTTTTCATAAAGGCTTTTAAGGATTGTCACATTCTTTTATAATCTTGAGAACATTTTGGAACTTGAATATTGTATCTAGATTTAGTAAAATGTATTATTAATTAAATGTATTTAAACATTTGAAATTTCAAAACCATAGTTTTTACAATTTAAATGGTCTGAACGACACTGGTATAAAACCGAGTTCTTTTACGGCCCCTCATTTCTTTATTTAAAAAAATAACAAAATATATATTTATGCTGTACTCAGTGAGTTCTAAACAATCACACCTCATAAGTCGGGGTGAGAAATAAAATTTTCCAGATCCTTAATAAAACTATTTTAATACCTGATGTAAATGTAGATAGCTACCTATAAAACGGGCAAAAGTTTTATTTAGATCTCCACAATTTTGAGGACACGTTCGAGATTTTCAAGAAGATGTGAACACAGAAGACGTGAATATAAATGAACTAAAGACGTCATTCAAGACTGTTCTGTGGCCTCCCATTACCATATAATTGTTATTGCTCGTATCAGTACGAATATCAGCTATCAGCAGTAAGAGCCTATTATCATCAGGGTCGTTATGGAGCGCCGAATTTGGATGAATGTTACACGCGGATTCGGAAGCGTTTCATTTCAATCGCATAATTTCAGATTTTCTTTACGATATGAAGTATGTTGATTTTTAAATGTTGTAACTCCCACTTGAAACTTCTTGTTAACTACTATTTATTATTAGCTTAAACATATTATATTTGTAGAACTACTTCGACTTTTTTATCCAATTTTTTTATCCAAAGTTTTATCGTGGAACAAATAGTATGAGTGATTGGAGGAATCCCATTTTTCGCCATCGATATATATTATTCAAAGTTGCAGTTTTTCAAAAACAATACCTAATGCTATTTACACTGATGATCTAATAAAAAAGATCTAATTATTTTCTACGATTGTGTACAAATTAAATGCTGTCTTGACTGACTTGTCTTTATTCACACTTATCAGCGATGAGCAGATATTTCACCATAACCAATTTTATTCAGAACTATTGTACTTGTAAATGCTTTTAATATATTTTATAACAACTCTGAGCGAACCTAACGTCCGGACTATATTTGGTTTTCAGGTGGTAAGCTTCCCATACATAAAAGAGGGTCCAAACCCTGTCTGTTCCTCGCTCTATTCCTTGAAGTGATTTCTGCAGAAAAAATATATGTAATAGAAGAAACCTTGTTGTAGGGCGGTGTGTCTCTGGGATTTCGATATCCCATTGGTTGTTTTCTAATTTTTACAAAAACATGTTTTAAATTTTTTTTCGAAAATAATCGTTCGTAAATTCTATATCAATATGATTTTGAAAAAAAAGGAAAAGACACCGCCTTTGGGACGGCCTTTCTTAATAACGCTGCAAATTTTGGTTTTAAAACTTGCTCGTTTTAGGTGTGAAAACACAAACGGTCCGCAAGTTGTTTTGACGAATATTTTATAGGTATGTTTGGGAATTTGATCTTGTCGTCTCTGTCACTCAGGAACGGGTCGGGGAAGAAGGATTGAAACAGAGATAGCGATGCCATAACGAAGCCGCGGAAAGGAAGACTACCCCCTTAATAAGTTTAAATTACTACGAAATGCACGGAAAAAGGTTCTTTAGTGATAGGTTCGATTGACGTCATAAAAATTAAACGTAATAATATTTCCTATTGTCTGTATAGTTTTTTTCAAAATATTCATGTTTTAGTTAGCTGCTGTACTGCCCGTCTTCAATTACCATAGTATATGTACAAAATTATTTTTAAATGACTAGAAAACCCACCATTCAGTCGTATTCCAAGGAGTTATTTCGTGTAAATACAGGAAGTTTCCGCGCGTCAGAATTGAATCTCAATAGGGGAACAAGTATTTCCATTACCCAAGTTGCCTCGATGACGTTCCGGAAAGGGCTTTGTGATTTCACTATTCTACCATGGCGGCTTAAAAGTAAGGCTTAAAAATTTGACTGAATATTGAATTTAATAAATTTTTTATTAATAATAAAGCTTAGTTATTGTACTGGCCTCAAACTATGATTCCTTTTCATAAGCACCAATGTAACTCACAAACACTTACGGAGGACGTACTCCGGCATACGAATCCGAAGACACATCAAAAGATATGTTTCCAGAATGTATCTCCAGCACGGGAATTTAACTCGGGGTCTTCCACATAACAAACAAATCGCTTGCCCACTGCGCCAAATTTATTGTAAATACAAATTTATTGGCATCGGTATGGCAATGTACCTAGTCTAGCTATAAATATTGCTAGAAAATAAAATTTTTTTTTTAATTGCAAATAACATTTATTAATTTAACAGTGCGTTAGTTTAATACATAAATAAAAAACAATTAGGAATATAAAAAGCTTATTCGAAGTGGCCTCCATTGGCTGCAATACAGTCCTTTAGGTTTAGAGACTCCAAATTATCGTGGCGTTTACCGTTTAGAGCAAGCCGTACTCTCTAAAACTGATCATAAATTATAATCCAAGATCGGGACTAGACAACGGCCAGTCTTTAGCTCTGATGAAGTCAGGAACGTTCGTTTCCAACCAAGACTGCGTGGACCGAGCTTTACGAGCCGGCGCCGAGTCTTACTGGAAGGTCCATACTGGAAGGTTATTGAACATGGTGTTGTTAAGGAGCTTAACTACCTTCTCAAGAATGGTATCTTACTACACTTGTGCCGATGTTTTGATACCTTTTTCACAAAAATATGGCTCAGTCACTCCTTCATAGCTAACACCCTACCAAACCATAACTGATGTCGGATAATGCCCACGTTGCACTCTGTCGACTGATTGGCAAGCTTCCTTAGAGCTTTGAGCATAAGTACGGTCATTTTTTTTTTGTTAAAATGTTGCTCATTTGTAAAAAAATTCTCACCCGTAAAC
Organism: Luffia ferchaultella; assembly: GCA_949709985.1. NCBI lineage: Eukaryota > Metazoa > Arthropoda > Insecta > Lepidoptera > Psychidae > Luffia > Luffia ferchaultella. The sequence goes on along the minus strand of OX453242.1, from coordinate 13,716,007 downwards.
AAAATTTTTCTGTGACCTCCTTTTGCGTACCGCTTCAATAGTCGATTCAATTTTACCTCCCTATTCTTTTTAAAATTATTAGTTAAAAAATGACCAGAGCGCTTCTCATAGGCTGCAAGTCCAAAGTCATCTTTAAAATATGCGACATGGTTCTAGGTGGTATCTTCATCTCTCGAGATAAAATCTTTTGCTTTCGGACTGGATTTCTTCGAATTCTTTCCCTTACTGCTTTGACCACCTTTTTCATACGAATACTACGTGGACGGGCAGATCTTTTTCTGTCACAAACAGAGGAGGTCTCATTGTACCTATTAATAGCCCGGTACACAAACATTCGACTACTACCAAGCATATGAAGAGTTTTAAAAATTGTATTTGGCTCCATACCCACTTTGGGTAATGCAATGACAGCGATTCGGTTCTCTTTATCACCCCATTCCATTTTAATATCGCAAAATATTGTACAATGTATTAGTGCCAAAATGAGAAAACACAATGAACAAAGATTCCCAATTCAAATGTAATATTTTTTAATTTTTAATTGTAACAGTATTTTTGGCCAGACTAAGTATATAATAATAATAATAATAATAATAATAATAATAATAATAATAATAATAATAATAATAATAATAATAAAAATAATAATAATAATAATAATAATAATAATACACACAATCACAACAACGTCTTGGCCCCAAACTAAGCATTAGCTTGTATTATGGGTACCAAGCGAAGACACCACATACATATAACAATCAAGACCCGGTGCCAGTATTAATATTCATCATATAAATACTGACCCGACCTGGGATTCGAACCCGGGACCTCCAGCTTCGCAGGCAGGGTCGCTGCCCACTAGGCTAAGCGGTCGTCTAACATCGTATAACAATATGCAATGAAGAGTTTCTAAGTGTAATTACCGCATAAAACGATGTAATTTGCTTCATTTTATTGCCAATTTTAGTGCTCTTGTAGTACCGAGCAAATAGGCTTCTGGGGCCAAACAAAGCCAACAAATGATATTTGTACAATTGATATATTTATGTTACACGTGGACCTTAACTATGTCTGTTATTCCATACTAATTTATAGCACAACCACAGCTTAATTATCGCAATTTATTTAGATAGCGATTAGACTATTTTGTGGGCTTTCAAATCAAAAGGCTTCACTAGTTTTAATGCCCGCGGGGCCCTCTTTGGAGCTTTGGATCATTTACTACAGAAAGTGTAGTGAAGTTATAAATAGTATATATTCCAATAATACTAAATATTATTTTTAGGCACGGCTAAATATTAAAAAAAAAACAATGCAGTGAACTGCGGTCAAGATCCAATTGTAGGAACAAGAAAAAAATATTAAGAATTTTCGTTGTTGTTAAAAAAACTAACAAACACACTTTAATAGTTTAACATACTAAAATACATGCAAAATACAAATATACTTGAAATATATACGTGACCATATCATTCGGTCTTTGGTAATAATCTTCAAAAAACGTAGGATGCTGTGTTTAAATGAAAAGGAATAGGTGTACGTATACATGGTTCTCAAAAAAACCAAATACCATCCACGCGGTTTAACTGATAAGAGCGTACTTTTTATATGTTATTTTAAATAACTTAAACATAATATTACTGCTGCAGATAAATAGGAATTCGAGGCCTTTACTAGTAGCCATTGAAGAGTTTCAGTATCCACCTTCTGGCTCTAGCATCAGACCCTCAATATCAAGTTAAACGTACCTGTACCTATGGAACTCGTTAAAACAAATCGAATGAGCCCAAACTCTAGGGGTTAAGTATACAGTAGACATTGAAGAGTTTCGTTATCCACCTTCTGGTTCTATTATCAGGTAAGTTCCATGATATCAGGTTATTGCATTTTGATCCAAATTAAACAAGTACGATAAAATCGACATCCATTTGTAAAATACAGAGTAACAAGTGAAGTTAATAAAAGCGTGTTAACAATGAACGTCAACAAACTAAAACTCATCGCAAAAAATATTTAAATTAATAGACATTTTAAAACATTTCATCATCATCATCATTATCAGCCCGTGTCCCTCCACTGCAGGATATAGGCCTCTCCCCAAGGCTCGCCACCACACACGGTCCTCCGCCTTTCGCATCCACCTACCCTTAACTTAAAACATTTACTACATAAATAAATTTAAATTCCACAATACAAACGTATCAGTTCTTACAAACGTATTGATTTAGTGTCAATTTCATAAACAAACCTTCTACTCGTATAACCTATTCGAGAAACCGCGTATAAATTATTCTAAACTGATCTGCCATTCGGTAGCGATTCGTGCATATATGCAATGAAGTTAGCTTCGCTGCCGGCAGCCCAAATTGACACCAATCCGTCTCATTGCATTATTGACTGAAATTCAGTCTGGCGACAATAGTATCCTCAATAGCTAGCTTAGATATACTGACATATGGCGAATCTCAAAACGTCGGCCTACTTTTTCAGTATAACGGTAATTTGCAAGAAGGCTATGTATGTAAAGTCGATGCAACCTAAGGAAAGCCATCTACCAATCACATCACAATATTCTTCTTTGGAATTCCAATTTACGAAATGTGATTGGTTATTCGCCTTACTTAAGTAGTCACAGACTTTTAAGTAAATAATCTTATTGTAACTCAGCGTAAGTCGTTTAAACCGTGAGCCCTTAACACCATTTAAATGACAGTTTGTCAGTTAAGCTGATATTAAAAGACGCCCAGTATCCAGATCTTATTTACTATATAACTACTTTAATTAAACATAAAGATAAATATATTGCTAAGTATACATCGAAGATATTTTTGTCATTTTCGTAAGCAGAGACTTATTTGCCGGTTAAATTAAACCGTTAAATCTGTCCATGTAGAGTAATTAACTCTAGTATCATATTCTTCGTTTTGGAATTTATGTTTCAATTCTGTGTTAATTATTCCTAAGGCGTAAGTTACGGTAATTTCGCCAGAAATTCTCGATTTTTTTTACGCAACATTTTACGGTTTTTCCTGCTCAAATCATAATTCGGCTGTGTTCGATTTCACATATAGCCCTTTAAAAGCCGTATGATTCTCAGTTCCACTTCTCTTCTGGATTGTCCTCTATCCTTATAATTTTATTTCTTCGAACAAAATCTGATCTGTTCATAAAATTACGAATTGACTTAGAAGCCCTCTTCTGCGCTTACCGTCTAACCACTCATACTTTAGTTAGCTGGTGCAAGATGGCGAGTTTTGGTCCGAGTTTCAGTACGCAAGGTCCCCGCGCGCCGGTCTGTACCCCCGAAAAATCCCCGCGCGTTGGTATTAATTTGACAACAGCGTTTGGTTTTAATAGAGTCATAAATGTCAGTTCACAGTATCGAAGTGACATTCCGCATTTTCGGGGGGTTGAAACTGGTATGCGGAGATTTCTCCGGGGTGAAGAGCGCCGCGCGGGGACCTTGCGCACTGAAACTCGAACTAAAGCTGCCCATGATACACTGGCTAGCTATAGTATGAGTGGTTAGACGGTAAACTCAGAAGAGAGTTTCTAGTCAATTCGTAATTTTATGGAAACTTCAATAAACAAAAATATCAGATACTGTCAAAATTTTATTGTCGTAATAAGCTATTGTTTGTATAGAAACTTATTAAAACATTTTGTAGACCTGACATTTAAATCATAAATAAAGATTGATTTCTCACTTCATTTACAATTCATAAAGTACATCTTACCGATCATGTCGATGACGACTATTGGATCCTCGCCGAAGCTGCGCGAGCGCTTGTCGAAATCCGGCTCGTTCAGTTGAAAAGCGGCAACGTAAGGCGTGAAGATTGCCGTGTAGATCACGAGGATCAAGATCAGCCAATCCCAAGCGGCCTGTAACATGAGTCATAAACAAGGAAAATATTTTGTAAATGTACACTAGCGATTGATATCAAATGTTATAATGTAGGTATTTCTGAATATACATAATCACTTTCCGGTATATTTATGTCACGTATACATATTTACATCGATTATTATCTATGTCTTCTTCATTGATACTTAGGGGTGACAAAAAAAATTATTTTAATTATTAATAAAATTAATTTAATTATTTTGCCACAGATGTATACATTGATTAATTTTTATTACACGAAATAAATTAGATGCTAAGTATAAATAATGTTTCCTTCAAGAGTTATAGACTATCCATACCTTATACGGTGAATGGTGTACAATCGTGCAGGGGTGAGAAGGCTGCGTAGTCCCCTTGTGGCCGCCGGCCGCGCCAAGGGACAACACCTGTCGACAACGTCACCTTTGTATTCTACATTACAATATTACCCGCATATTTGACTACATTCATTTTTATACTCACCTTTTTGTTACACAGATAATACTATTGTTCTAATGTAATTCCTAATATAAGAATTAACTAAGATATGTAAACAAACATCTAACTAACATTATTACAAATAAATCTTTCATTACAAAAATCTCTAGATAGAGTTTCGGCGTCAAAAAACGTCGATTAAAATATCACTTAACAGTTCGGTCTGTTCAGTGACACAACAAGTATATATAATTTGGTCATTTGTTGTTCTCTATCTAGATATATAAATAATGAAAGAGATAAACTTGTACTAAATGTAGATAATCATACAGCATTGTGGTTTGTGGCATTAGACAAGGCGTGTTCTATTTAATTTGATGAGGTCATGGCTCCATCTGTATGAATTTTGAATTAAAACATGCTTGTCATCTTTTTAATTATGGATATGCACCATAAGGTATCGTGATATCCAATCTATTTCCGTTGCACGAACGAGTATTTACATTAAAAACCTGGCCAAAAGTCGAAAATACAATGTATAATAAACCTCAATGCAATTGTCTCTTCCTAACGGCTGGTTATCTTGTTCATAACATTGCGTCCCTTTTGCGTCTTTTGTCTTACCCGGAATGACACACAGGCAGTCGAAACTCAGTCGTCGTTTAATGCGCTCTATTATTTTCTCGATGCCCTAATTTTTCATCATATTTGCAAGTGGTTTTTATTTGTTATACGTATAGTTTGTGAAATAAATAAGATGCATATAGAAGCTGAAGGTGTGTATTTTAATAATAGTCAAATTTGATTTTATTTATGCACAGATAAATATTTCTTTTAAATAATTTAAAATAACTGTAAAATACTTCACTTTTTCGTTAAAATTTACTAGACACGAGGGTTTTTGTTTGTGTTCCGGGCACTTCCGAGTAGTTTACTGTTACTTACATTAAAGTTTAAGCTTTCCTGAAGAGGGCAGGAATAAAAAGTTCCGCTTTTTTCCGCCATTTTGCTTACCAGACATTTAAAAATAATGTGATACTAAATTAAATATTTGACATTGTTTTGGAAAGGTTTTTATTTATTTTTTTAGATTCAACTGAAACATATAAGCATTTATCAAAAAACCAGCTATATGATTTAATGCACAAATGCCCGGATAAGAAAATAGATGACAAGATGCTTTTTTTGGAGACAAAATTGATCGAGATCACTAAATGTCCTAATAGCAAAATTGATAAACTAAAACATATTTTAAGTCGTTTTAAGAATGAATTTAAATAAAAATGGACAGCTGCCAATTACTATCAACGTGCAGTTGTACAAGTGGCATCCAATGGCACCCACGGTACTCAAAATCTTAATGCACGGTGCCACAGTCGTTTCGCACTCTATATTGCCAATTGGCCAGCTTTCGGAAGAGGCTGCTGAAGCTCGCAACAAGCACTTCAGACTGTATAGACAGAATTTTGCCCGTAAATTTAATAGAGTCAAATGCAATAGGGATATTATTAACAGGCTTCTGCTTACCTTTGATCCACTGCTAAGCAGCAGTCGAAAACGACCACGTAAGAAAAGCAATGCATTCTGCTCAAAAACTTTTAGTCTTTTACTCTCTGGAGCGGACACAGAACAAAATGATGGTGATGAAAACGACGAAGATGATGAAAATGATGAATCAGGCTTTGATGAGTAAATTATTTTAGATTAACGCAATTTCTTCTTTGATGGTTATGATAAAGATAACTTTTTGAATATTTTGATGAAATAAATATATAGAAAATGGCCCATATTTTCTATTTTTTCATTTCTGCATGATATTTTTTACAAAATATTTTTGGCCAGGTTTTTAGTGTTAATACTCTTCTGTGCGTTGGTTCAAAATGTCTTAGCCTCAATGAAATTATTTTCAAATTTAATTATTAGTAGACAAATAGACAGACAAGCTTTAATTTTATAACATGTAGCACTACAAAATTTTACTATTTAGAAAGCATAAATAACTTTTTCTACGGTCGTGGCAAGCATTTTTAATATATGAAAAAAGTAGAAAAATTTATTCTATTTAATGATTTTTTTTCTACATCGAAAATAATTTACTTGATGTTTTGTACATGCGGTTGGCTGATATTATGTGTGTAATGAATCATATTTTTATTTAAATATTCAGTTTTCATAAATAAATAACACCTCGTCTCTGAAATTTCTGTATTTATATGATATACGGGTACCAAAAATATCGTTACAATAATTCAACAATTTCATGAAGGTTAATTAAGTTACTATTTTAGCTAAAAGTACATTAAGGAACCGAAGTTGGATTTAATTATTCAATATTGTCTCATCAAAGAAGAATTCAGCTTAACTAGGTTTCGCGAGGTAGCCACTTACTAGTTTTATTCCTTTCGGAGCTTTTCAGATTACTATCGAAATCGGTTAGCCGCCTGAGCGTAATTCAGTAAGAAAAGGACATACTTCACTTACAATTATAATAACATTGCATTCAATTTTTAAAATTCACCGTTTTTTTCGATACAAGCCGAGTAATCTCGGAAAATCCTTAACAGATTCTAATTCTAAACGTGCTCTAATGAAGCCATTAAAAGCTTTTAGGCTTTATTTCTAATGGAAAGTTCCAAAGTAGTATTTATTACTTATAACGTTTGACTTTTCAAGCTTTTAAAATATATATTTTAGTGGCAGCAGTTTTGAGATTTAAACGGTAATTACTTTTTAATTTTAAGATCACTTTTTGAAATAAAAGCTGTTTTAAAAAAGTTTTTTTAGTTGATTTTATTGTAAAAACATTAGCAAAATTTAGCGCTTAGACGTTGATACATTAGCGCCATGTATATGTTTGCTATCCCTGGTCATCCAGGTCATCAGCACGTACCTCATTTTGAGCTTGGGTAGTTCGTTATATGTGACCTTATATATGACCTTACTTAGTCCAGCCGAGGCCACCACAGTGGACCCACGAGAAGCCACCGAAGGGTTCTGTGATCCACCTGTGATCTGTTACGACCGCTTGGCCTAGTGGGTAGCGACCCTGCCTACGAAGCTGGAGGTCTCGGTTCGAATCCCAGGTCGGGTCAGTATTTATATGATGAATACTAGCGACCGCCCGCAGCTTCGCTTGCGTAGACTACACATTCCTGTTTTAGGTAGCATTAACATTCGAAACGGTTTATACGAACTTTTTGCAGAAACTAATATTGCGTACACCCATTTAAACTTTCAATCTTCATTCTCCCCACTCCTTTAAGAAAACCAATCATCATCAGCCCATTTTACCCTACTGCAGGGGCTTAGGCCTCCCCCAGGGTGAGGAGGGGGTTTTAGAGCTTAAATCCACCACGCTACTTCACTGAGGGTTGGAGATTGTAACGACCGCCATCTATTGACAGCGTTAAGAAAACCGATACTCACATACTTTTCACCTCACGTTTCCCACCCTTAAAATGTAGAAATCCAAAAACCCTGAAACACGTCATTATTTATTTACGTTAAAATTTTTGTTTCTAACTTTAAAAACAAAGACTCACATACAAAGCCCCTCCATCCCTCCCTCCTTAAATTTGAAATTTCTAAATATTCCTTTATTAAAAAATTAATACTCACGTTATAAAATAAACCACTATTCCAAATTACGGCTTCCCAGACTTACTAATTTCAGCTTTATCTACGCTGATAGATCAGTGAGGACAAACGACAGACAGCCACAAAAAGTAACTGATGTCACTCTTGACAACCTTCTTTCACGTCTGCAAAGTTTCATTAAAATCTGTTCAGCCGTTTTAGAGATTAGCTCAAATAGACACATAGACGTACAGACAGACAGACGAACAAAAAGTAGCGTATGTCACTTTTGACCACCTCCTTTTCATACCCGTGAAATTTCATCAAAATCGGTTTAGCCGTTTTGGAGATTAGCTCGAATAGATAGATGGACGTACATACAGACGTACAAAGAGTAATGTATGTTACTTTTGACCACTTTTTTTCCATATCTGAGAAGTTTCATCAAAATCAGTTTAGCCGTTTTGAAGATTTATTCGAATAGACAGACAGACAGATAGTATTATTTTATACATATAGCCTATAGCCTTCCTCAATAAATAAGCTATCCAATACAAAAAGAATTTTTCAATTCGAACCTGTAGTTTCTGAGATTTGCGCGTTCAAACAAACAAACAAACAAACTCTTCAGCTTTATAATATTAGTATAGATTGATACTGGTACTAGGTCTTGGTTGTTATATATATATATATGTGGTGTGGTGTCTTCGCTTGGTACTCAAAACACAAGCTACTGCTTAGTTTGGGGCTCAGACGTTGTTATGCTGTATACGTTATTATTATTTACCTTTCAACTCCACCATCGCAACCTCATCACCATGTGCTATGAAAATTACCCGTGAAGGCAAATCTAATGAGTCGAAACTCCGTGGGCTTACTAATAATAGTTATGGATGGGTGTTTTTATCCCGTTTCTAGCTTCATCATCAAACCCTTGTCCCTATGTGGTATGAAAAATGCTCGTAAAGACGAACGTCGTGAGCCCAAACTCTATGCTCTAGGCCAATGGCTAGGTTTACCAGTAACCATTTAAGGGTTTTCTTATCTACCTTTCAATTCCACCATAATTATTGTCATTCACATCCTTCACATCATACAAACCTGTAATATTTCAATTTGACTCGATTAAACATTGAGCAGTTCCCTCGTACGAGACGATCCTGGTTGCATTATCAGGACTTTATCACCAGATTTATGCATCGTCACCTGAACTACGTGTGTAAATTTCAACTTCTTAGGTCAAGAACAAGTATATTGGCTCTAAATTAAGTTACAATATTCGAGCCAAACATACATACAAACCAACGAGTGAAGCTAAGCAATAATAAAACAGTTTTATTGGTACGCTTATTATTGAATACGGTGTAGATGTTATACAAAATATTAATCGTAATAAAATTTAACTTTTACTTCACGAAAAAATTTAGCTGCCGCGCTGTAATTTCAGGCAAATAATTTACTTATTAATTGTTTTAATGAAAAATAAAACAAAAACTTCTACATATATTATTTTGAGTACGTATGGCAATTGGACAACGACGTATCATTTAAGAATAAAATGATAACACAACGTAATGTGACAATTCATAATCCCTGTTTATGTGGAACACTTCTCGTAGGTACACGACTAAGTAGAAAATCCTAATTTCGTTGCAATACTAAACTATGTAAAGTAAACGAAAAAGCCTACTTTTTGTAAAAAGCGGTTCAGAGGTCGCCGAAGTGACGTCACTTCGAGCGACTGAGCTCACCCTAACCTCTCGCTGCGTAAACTACGTTTATTATTCATGTCTTACGGTTACTTGGATGTTTCAATTTTTCATACTGAATACGCACAGAGCGGACTTTCGGAACGGCTTTCTAGATTGACACTATCTCTGACAGCTATTACTTACGCACTTTATCTGGCTGCCGTTTTGTACCGTCCAGCCAACTATTCATTAATTTAAAATTTTATCGATTGGCTTTATTTGCGTGGTCACGGAAGCGAGTCACGACCGAAACATCAAAGCGGATCTTGAGGCAGAATCATGAGTCTGCGCGTTACCTCCTTGCCGATGGCGGGCAGGCCGTTGAGGCCGTTGCAAGGTGGCTCGAGGCGTACGACGCTTTTGCGCGAACCGCGGAAGCCGGTGTCGCGGACGCGCACCGACGACCGCCACGCGGACGGTAGCTGGTCTTCGCGGGAGCCGCGCGCGGAGGCGGCACGCCTCGAGGTGGTGATGGCGCCACCACCCCCCGCGCCCGCTGGCGGCGTCACGATGAGCGGCACGTCGGGCGCGCGCTCCTCCATGCCGCTGCCGCGCCAGCGCTCTCACCGGAACCCGCCGTGCTCCGATGCTTCCAGGTGCTCACATTCTAGCACGGCGCGTTCGAACGCCGACGCCGACTCCAACAACGCTATCGCCGTATTTTGCATAGATGCGCTTTCTTCCTACGCGAGTTAAAAAAATACTTCTTGCCACACTTTAATGTTCTGTTCGACACACTGGTTGAGGCGTACTTGCCTACTTATTGAGAAATCGTCATTCTCCTAATGCATCACTTGTAATGAATCCTTTTCATGAGGAAAATAAAAAAAATAAATTATATTTTGGTATGGTTTCTGGGTCTACAGGTAACAACTCATGCACTTGAATAACAAGAACGGTAAGAACACTACGAATTGAAAAAAACTAAATCATGCCAACTACATTCATGAATAAAATCGTTGCTATGAAAATTATTTAACATCTTTAAGGTCGCCCTTCAAAAATTTACCTTTACACTTTCGTTTATCTTCTATATCGTCCATTGTATATAAATTAAACTTCCTAAACAGCGCAGATTTATGCTGATTGTTATATGACAGCAGGGAAAATTTCTTCCCAGGGACAAAAAGTACTATTTTCATCCCTCTGATCAGGTAACTTCAAGCGTACCTACTTTCCGAGTATGAGTAATGAAAAATGTATTACTTCAGTTTTAACCATGAACGTTCATACCAACTACGGAACCCTTTGCTATGGGCGGTCCAACACCTACCTAGACGGTCTTTTATTTACTTACTAGGTTATTATTACCTTATTCTACAAGTTCCGTAGTGAATAGGTAGAAAAAAAGAAAGTCATTATATTCCTGTTTGCTTTGCGTGTATATGTGCAGGTATGTGCCTACGTTTTATACAGACTATGTAGTCACATTTTCTAAAGGAAAGAAAGAAGAAAACTCCTATAGGAAAATCTATATACATATGCTATGCGAAAGTATATAACATATATTTTAGTTTTGTTTATGGTATGTACTTTCTGGTACTACGTAAAAAAAAGTTGAAACTTGCACAATGACATAGGCAGGGGGCCGGCAGCCATGCACCGCCCGAGTCAAAAGCACAAATAATGAGACCGTTATTCATGCATTCAGTGCACGAGTGAATGGTGTTTCCGGGGCTTTTCAATGTTGGCTTTGCGTGGCCAAAGGGGTGGAGCTTTCCGAAACTAGTTCTTATTAAAAGTACTACTTTAAATGAAACCCAAAGTGATTGCTAGAGAAGTCCATTGCAACCTTTTATATGGACCCTTGGCATCATTCTTTTCTCTTCCGCCAGTAATGAAAGATAGATCTTTATTAGAGGAGTACTTAAAAAAATACGTAGAAGAAAAAACTATGTCCCTAAACCATAACCTACCGGAGATGTTTCATGATATGAAGGTTGCTTCAGGTGTTACTGTGTCGGAAAACAATAAAAAATACGTACGTACACTACACTTTACAACTAAAAATGCAACTCCGATCGTGGAAAACGAATATTATCGTACAATGGCCTTTATGCCTACTGCCAGTAATCAGAGAAACGTTTTTAGATAATGTGCGAATCCATGAAATACGGCGATGTTATTGTTATTTTTACACTTTGACAAGTTTATTTCATAAAATCGCACAGATTCATTAAGTATAAAGTAAGTACGAAGAAAAGTACGACATATCCGATAAATGACTTATATATAACAAATAATCAACTTCTTTTAGAAAACCTTACAGTTAGGAGCGTGCCAACAATTTTAGCCTAGGGCCCGGTTTCAGGGTGTTGTTGGAAAAAAAAATACCAAAAGTTGCATTGGCTTTTAATACATATAAATGTATTTAATTATACAAAAAGCTATATATATATTGTCGTTTTTTATTATTATATATGGACAGATTATGCTACAAAATGAAGTTAACACATAGAAAATATATTGTGGATACCAGGAGGGGATAAACAAGTTTTGTAAGAGTAAATACAAAGTCAGAATGATTGATTGTTAGATCGATGAAAACGTGCCCGAATTTGAAACAATGCCACTAGATGGTATGCACTTAACATTATTATATTGACGTTTTATGAATTGTAGTTGCAGTTTTTGAAAACATTGCCGGTCCTTATTATTCTCGTATTTTAAATTAATTTTATCTTTCAGTGCATTTTAGTTTGTTTATGAAAGTGATAGTAATGTAAAATGTTTTTGAATAGGTATACCTCTTCACTCAAACTTCATTTTAATATGGGGTCTATCTCAAAAATCGAACTAGTTAAGAATTGGAATTTGTGCATATTATATTTGTTTAAACAACAAACACTGAAAATGCCAATTTATCATGTAGTTTGTAAGCTGTGAGGAACATAAACAAACAAACAAACAAAAATTTTTTTTTGTTGCCTTATCTAGCTCATCCTGTTAAATAAATGACACAAACACCTTCAAAAAATTTAGATGATTTTAGGTTTATTTAGTAACAGTTTTATTACGGTATACACTTTTCTCAACTCAAACATCTTCCGAACATTTACCAAAAAAAAATTCAAAGACATTTTTCAAAACCAAATTTCAAATTGAACTTTGAAACTGAATAACACAAAACTGAGTAATTTTTGAAGCTGAAGTAATTTCTACGTGTTGAATTGATCACATCCGAGCACCCAAATAACTCGGCAGCAAGTGTTTCTTAAAGCGTGACATATAAAAATGAAAAATGTCAAGGAAATGCTCGCCAAGACGATGGGCTGGCGGCTCACTTATGACGCAATGAGAACGAGCTCCCCTTTCTTCACGATAAAGCGAACGTTCGCATACTGTCGCGTCGTGCGTCGGTTTGCTTGGACTACTTCGCAGGGCTTCACAATTACAGTGCATTCATGAAAAGAAAACGTGTAGATTGTCTGCAATTTGTTATCTGACATTCATTTTCAAAAGGTCCTAAAAAGTTTCATATCAGTGTACATATTTCTATTTCGTTTAAATGAAACGGGAATTATATTTTTCGTCAGCAAAGTTTGTATTTGTCATTAACTTGTATCATCTAACTAATGAATAGATCTATTTCCACACATTACTTTCATTCTCAAATAAATAAAAAGTGTCACCAAGTATGAATTACCAAAATAATGTCATTATGTATCTAAAATAAGAGATTGATTATATCAATAAAATCGTAGTTCATTTATGTGGTAGATCTGTCGCCAAATAATTTACTATTCGTTACCAATTTAATAGATCAGCTCATAAATTTTATGAAAAAACGTTAAAAGAGCCAGAGCCAAATTGGCACGCTATGATTACCATATAGGTACAACATATATTTTAGGATAGTGTTCTATTGTTATTTTTGATAAGGAATATTGATTGTGACTTGAAATAAATTCTGTGTTACTATTCTACTAGAAATTATCATTTTAATATATTTATACTACCTATGGCAATTAAGATCCTTAGAGGAGGGCTATGTCCAGCAATGGACGTCTTTTGGTTGAAATGACGACGACGGTACCTACTAGTACCTACCTATTTATTTTTTTTGAACTTTATGAGTCAAGTGATATATTTCACTTTTTTAATGATCGTTTTCAAGTAATTTGATTATAGCTATCAGGAAAAACCTATTATAATAAATACAAATATGTTTATTTGATACTTGATAATATATCCCGACGATTACATGTAATTTACTATGGAATTGTATTTATATTGTTTGGCGTTTGGCTACAGATTTACTATTTTGCGGACAAACCCTATTACTTAAGAAGTGCAAATTAATCATCATCATCATCATCAGCTCATTTTTACCCCACTGCAGGGGCTTAGGCCTCCCCCAGGGTGAGGAGGGGGGCTTGGAGCTTAAGTCCACCACGCTGCTCCACTGCGGGTTGGGAACTGTAACGACCGCCATCTATTGACAGCGTCCGGGACCGACTGCTTAGCGTGCCCTCCGAAGCACGGTGTCAGTGATATTGTATACTTAAGTCAGAAAAACTCATTAATAAAACTTAAAAATAAGCAAAATTAATGAAACACCTAAATGAAACTGCTCTATCAACTATTCAAATTGGCGTCGAAACACGATACACCATGTCAGTGTGCTGTGACGCGAATTGTGCTGTAACATGACAAGTGCAAGTTTCGATATGTATATACATATTTTATATTTTCGTTGAAAGTTATAAATTCGTATAAGAGTGTTCAGAGCTACTTTAATTAAATTACAAACATGATCACAGTTACGCTAAAGTTAGTTACGCGTGGGTTATGTTTTCTCACATCCTTTCTTCGTTTTTGTTTAAACGATAGCCTTAGGTATGATGAAAATTAAAAACTGATCTATACGTACTACATAGTGATGTATATCTATGGTTGTAGATAACTTGCTTGCCGTATATAAAACAAATAGTTAATTTTGTTATTTCGGCGCATTAAGCATTTCAATATTTCAGTTATATTTAAAAAAAATCTTCGTAATTTAGTGTTTGCCAGAGATCTTTGATGGCGATGTGAACAGATTATTTATTACACAGCTAGGTTACACTATCATATCTGTGTAATAATATATAGACAAAAGTTTGCTATCTATTCTAAAACACGATGGAATTACAAATAATAATACCTATCCGGAACATCTTACAAACTGTCATTTAGTCATAAACTAGGCAGAGCCTGTGCTAAATGCCAGAATATAGAAATATTTACATAAATAAATACCTAGATAACACACATAATAAATATTTAACACCCAGACACGGATCAAATAGAAATATTCATTCACATAAATACGTATTGTATGTCCCATTTGGGGATCAAACTCCCAATTGTAAGAGCTCTCCCAATTACAGCAATCACAAGGTATACATACCTAAATTGAACTCAGCCTTTGAGCAAGTGCAAATAACACATGCAAATCCGGACATATGTCACAGTAAATCTGAGCAGTAAATGAGAATCCCCGTAGAGGGCTGGACATCCAAATGTCAACTGTCGTATTACAAATTATAGCAAACAGTGTGACGGCTTTAATATGATAATATCCTCAGAAATCTCTCTCTTAGCTATACTGCATGTGCATGACATGTTGTTGGCAAATTATTTCTTGTGCTTTGCACTGTACTAAATACTATACTAGTAGAACCATAGTAGAACAGACGGCACGAACAAAATCTGTGCGCGCAGCACTGTCACCGTGTTTCTACCACATTCGATTTTACACTGTCACCTTGTTTCTACCACATCGATTATACACTGTATTAATACCCTGTAATAATGTGTTATGTATACACTATAACTTCGATAATACACTGTATTATACATGTCTCATACATGTCATGTTTGGTTTGTATCTACTAGAATACACAGAATCGCAAGTATTATACAAGGCTTTAGTAGGTATATGCATGTCATGACATTATTTGGTAGTTAAAACAAGTAAGGCGGCAAGTATGGCGGCAACGGTAGAAAATAATGTAGGTACAAAAATTAGTTTTGGATGGTTTTAGTTTTGTTTTGTTTAATTATCGACGATAAGTTATGCCACTATCTTTTTTCTTCGCAATTGTTTGATTTTTACCGTTTTTAACATCCACGACTGAATTTTTGAATTGTTGTTTAATCACCTTTTTGGCACGCGGTCGCGATGAGCATAGGCGATTGACTAAATGCATGAGCGCAAAAAGCTTGGTGCAAACATTTGGTTCGAGGTGTCGGTTCTACTAGTATATAGTTCAGTAGGGCTATGCGAGGAAGCATGAATATGAAAGAAGATGGACAGAGAACCCTGACTTCGAAATGTTGATCTCAGTCAATAAAAATGATTTTTTCGAAACTAGGCCCAAGTAGAGCGTGGTAATTTTGTGGGTGATAAAACTTAGTTTAAGAAATATAATCGTTTTAGACAGAGGTTCTACTTCGTGCTACAAAAATTATAAGAAAATAAATACATAATTTGGTAAAATTTATTTTGTGTTAATTTTAGATTAAATAAAAACTGGACAATATGCGACTAGAATTACTTTATATGTATAGTTTTTTTGTAAGAATTTATTTCAGTATTTTGACTTCAAGGTCACGAACATTTTTAAGTTTTTTTTAAAATGAAAAGCTGATTAGAATTATTCAATAATATGAAGGTGACACTTTTTTGGGTTAAAAACACTGCGTCGTAAGCCGAACTATAAATTCAGTTATTTTGTAAGTTAGTTATAAATAGAAAAGTTCAATGCAGTTTAAAATACCTGTTTACTCTCTTCGATCGGATCGACAATTTAGTTCACTATCACATTTTGCTTGCAACGCGGAAGAACTCAAGTTCAGTTTAGTAAGTACCGCTGGTTGGTGAGTAAGACTTCAGTACTTTTAAAAAGAAACTACAAAAACATCTCAAAAACAAGTATCTATGCATGTGCGTAAAAAATTACTCAAAAGCACGAAACGTACTCATGAGTAACTAAGTAAATTATGAACCGATAATTTTAAACGAAACTTATTGTTGAGCACATTATGAGTGTACTTATTTTATGTGCTTGAGCTATTCGGTGGTTGGCGCGAAACTATATTCACAAGCACTTTTTAAACCTAAACCAAATTAATTTGAAACTTCTTTGTTATGGCGTGCCAAACATAAAAAAATTAGAAACTCTTCATTCCTCTATTTCCTTCAATCAGCTCTAAAATGGCATTTGCTAAACTAGAGGTCAAAGGAATATTCCGTGCCGAATTTCATAAAATCCACTGGAAAAAAAAGACGTGTGGCATTCGAGGACTGCCGCGGTAAAGCTATTGCATACATTTTGTATCAACTTATGCAATTATAATTATTTATTTATTTTATTTATGCAGTATTTCTTTTTCTTTGTTTTTGAAGTAAAATTTCTTTAGGCGCGACTAGGAGTAACTCAGATTTAATACTGCATAAATAAAATAAATAAATAATTATAATCGCATAAGTTGATACAAAATGTATGCAATAGCTTTACCGCGGCAGTCCTCGAGTGCCACACGTCTTTTTTTTATCAAATTCTTATCGTTGGGCAGCAAGTAACGATGCAAACATCCCACGCATTTCTTCCTTAAATGCGGACAACTCATTGTTACCAGTACTAGGGCTAGGCTGCGATAAATCAGAGGGACTGTCGTGTTCTTTTTTCTTTTTCGCACGAACGAAGACAGAGCTTGGTGGGGTAATTGGTTCAAGCATAATCGAGTCGTTCAAGTTTGATTCGGACAAAGACTTACATCAAAAACAATACTTGTCAAAAAAACCAAGTCTCGCAACTCAGTTGTTCTGCGGTAAAAAGTTGTGAGATCCATGTAATACCAAGTCGGTTATTAATTTATTCGGTTATAAATATATTGAGACTTGGCCATCGCACTAAATAATTGAATTTACATGTGTTTTCAGGCGATTGAATTTACACGTGTTTTCAGGCGATGGCCAAGTCTCAATATATTTATAACCGAATAAATTAATAACCGACTTGGTATTACATGGATCTCACAACTTTTTACCGCAGAACAACTGAGTTGCGAGACTTGGTTTTTTTGACAAGTATTGTTTTTGATGGGATCTCTTAATAACCGACTTGGTATTACATGGATCTCACAACTTTTTACCGCAGAACAACTGAGTTGCGAGACTTGGTTTTTTTGACAAGTATTGTTTTTGATGGGATCTCATTTCTTTTTGTATTTTGTAGACAGTTCTATTTTTTTCCTTTTCGGTACCTTCTACTTATTGTATATATGTATATCTATATGTCTATAGTTTTTCTAAGATATATTATACAACCTTACGCACTCGTAATAAGTACGAATACGCACGTAGGTACGTTTTTTGCATTAATAAATAATTTAATATACGTGTTTTCATGACGGGAATACCCATTTTTTGCTCGATTTGGCAGGGGCACTACCATGCGCCTATATTTATATGGGACTAGCTTAAACCCGCGGCTTCGCACGCAATATAATAATAACTGCCGTAATAAAACATCGCTACGAATAAAGCCAATATTGAAAAATTTAACTGAAGACTTGGCTGTATGGGCTTAATTTTTTTTTTGCGGGCTCTTCTAGATTTTTTAGTTTTTCCTTGATTCATACACCAAACACTACTTATATTCCAAATTTGAAGCTTCTAGGTCTGCTAGAAGTGCCTTAGAATTTTGATGATCGGTGAGTCAGTGAGTGACAAAATTAAGAAATTTGACCCGTTATAATTTCTTAAAAATACTGGTTCAAATTGAATGAAAACGTGTAATATGCTTATATAATATGCCTGCATGGTTACTGAAAATTTCAGTCTTCTAGTTTTATCCACAACGAAGTTACAGGGGGTCGAAAATGGTCTGAATTGCTTCGAGAAAAGGATGGTACGGCCGTGACGCTTTTTCGCTCGACTTGGTGGGGGCACGGCCGTGCCCCCAGATTCATATTGCCACCTTGTACTAGGAGAACAACAAGCACGTGGAGATTATATTAATAAATTATGTGGGTCCCAGTCACAGACAATTTTGTCTGTGGTCCAGCGCGACAATGGCGCGATTCCGTGCGTAGTGGTATTATAAACGCAGTACCAGGTTCGCATAAATTAGAGGTAGGTTCGGTCGAAGCACACTCACGGAAGTAGGAGACGCACACGACGACGAGGCGGCGATAGGCGTATGCACACGCACCGAGTACGAAGTGACGTAATCACTCTTAACGATTTATGCACTCCTATTTTCTTGCACTGATTATGAGCGTGAGTTTCGTTACGGAATTTCTCGATTCGCTCCCCGCGCTCAAAGGCCCGATCGGGATAGAAGCTATGCAATAGCTTTAAAAAAAATAAAAAATAAAAACGAAGCCTAAAAGGTTGATTTCGTTGTCAGACTATCTGTGAATCAAAACCAGGACCTCAGGAATGGCTTGAGGCATAAAGTTCTAATTAATCAAAACACTTAGTGTCTGTGCTCTTGGTCATTTAATACCAGTTCAAACTAGCTCAATGTAATAAAAACAAGGCTTTCAAAAAAAGTCTAACTAAAAACTTAATAAGGCTTTTTTACGATTCTGTACTTCAAAATGAAAAAAAAAAATAAAAATAAAAACGAAGCCCTAAAAGGTTTCGTTGTCGGACTATCTGTACATCAAAAACCAGAAGGAACTCAGAAATGGCTTGAGGTATGAAGTTCTAATTAATAAAAAACACTAAGTTTCTGTCCTCCTACCAATTCTAATTATTTCAAAAGAAATACTTAAAAATTAAAATAGGGCTTACTAAAAAATAATTACATGTTCAAAATAAAAAAAAAATTCTTGTCGTTGGGCAGCAAGTCGTCGATGCAAACATCCCACGCATTTCTTCCTTAAATGCGGACAACTCATTGTTACCAGTACTAGTGCTAGGCTGCGATAAATCAGAGGGACTGTCGTGTTCTTTTCTCTTTTTCGCACGAACGAAGACAGAGTTTGGTGGGGTAATAGTTGGTTCAAGTTTGATTCGGACAAATGCCACCTTGTACTAGGAGAACAAAAAGCACGTGGAGATTATAGTCAAGTAGGTCACAATGGAAGTATTTGACGTTAATAAATTATGTGGGTCCCAGTCACAGACAATTTTGTCTGTGGTCCAGCGCGACAATGGCGCGATTCCGTGCGTAGTAGTATTATAAGCGCAGTACCAGGATCGCATAAATTAGAGGTAGTTTGGTCGACGTGCAGTGATCAGTCGGCTAGTGTGCTAATCAATCGGGTTGTTTAATACCCTAAGTACACAAATGCAACAGAAGCACACTCACGGAAGAAAGAGACGCACATGACGACGAGGCGGCGATAGGCGTATGCACACGCACCGAGCACGAAGTGACGTAATCACTCTTAACGATTTATGCACTCCTATTTTCTTGCACTGATTATGAGCGTGAGGTTTTTTTTCTTTACGGAATTTCCGGTTTTGGTCCCCGCGCTCAAGGCCTGCGATAGAAGCTATGCGCTATTTATTAGCTTAAAAATCGGAACCCTAAAAGATTTTCGTTGCCTATCTTCACATCAAAAACCAGGAACTCAGGAATGGCTCGAGGTATAAAGTTGTGATTAATCAAAACACTGTCTGTCCTCCTGGTCATTTAATACTAATTCAAACTATTTCAAAAGTACTTACAAATAGAAACTAAAAAAATACGCTTACTAAAAATTATATTTTGTTACGACTTCAAATTAAAAAAAAAAACGGAACTCTTTTAAGACTTTCGTTGTCCGACCAATTTTTGTTGTCCGGCTACATCAAAAACCAGGAACTCAGGAATGGCTTGAGGTATAAAGTTGTTATTAATCAAAACAAAATGTCTGTCCTCCTGGTTATTTAATGTCAATTCAAACTAGCTCAGTATTAAAACCATTTCAAAAAAAGGAATTATTAACTAAAAAAATGGCTTTTTCTAAACATAATAATTTTTTTTAGTACGATTCGTACTTTCATTCAAAATAGTAAAAAAAACGGAACCCTAAAAGATTTTCGTTGTCTAACTATCTGTACAACAAAAACCAGGAACTCAGGAATGGCTTGAAGTATAAAGTTCTAATTAACCTCAACAGACATTTACATGTCTGTCCTCCTGGTCATTTAATACCAATTCAAACTAGCTCAAAAACAAGGCTTTCAAAAAAAGTCTAACTAAAAATAAGCTTAACTTAGGCTTTTTCTAATATTTTGTTATATTCTGTACTTCAAAATGAAAAAAAAAATAAAATAAAAAATACTGCATAAATAAAATAAATAAGTAATTATAATTGCATAAGTTGATACAAAATGCTATGCAATAGCTTTACCGCGGCAGTCCTCGAGTGCCACACGTCTTTTTTTTTCTTTTTAGCTCTTTACGCTTTTCTTCTCTATAAAACGAAAATATCTAGGTATAAATAATAGGTATAAATAATTAAGTATAAATAGTGTAATGACACACCAAAACAAAATTATTCATTTAAAAAAAAATAACGATATTAAGAAGTGATTATCGAATTTCGCGCGATGTACATTTATATAGATATAATATCATATGTACTTTCTCTGCGCGGCATTCATGTGCATTATCTATACACCAAAAACAAAGGTACTGAATAGTACACGTGCTTGGTTTGATGGTTTCTGTTACATACATAATGAAGAATGAATTTATTTATATATTGAGAATCTAAATTGAGAATTTAAACTATACGCGTGTGTGTGTTTGTGTGTCTAAAAGAGGGCTACTTTTAATATCGCTCATTTTAATATCAAAAATTTAGGTTATCTTTATAGCAGTATTATATTTTCAATTCAAAATTAATACTGCATTTGTGATAATAATAAAATGTATATATATAAATTACTCACTCATTTTCTTTCACTATTTTTTCGTGACTTTCTTCATTAATAATAAATACACTTTGTTCATTCATATTCAAAACACTTTATACACAAAAAGTATATTATTTGACGTTAATAAATTATGTGGGTCCCAGTCACAGACAATTTTGTCTGTGGTCCAGCGCGACAATGGCGCGATTATAAGCGCAGTAAGTACCAGGATTGCATAAATTAGAGGTAGTTCGATCGACGTGCATGAAGTGACGTAATCACTCTTAACGATTTATGCACTCCTATTTTCTTGCACTGATTATGAGCGTGAGGTTTTTTCGTTACGGAATTTTTCGATTCGGTCTCCGCGCTCAAAGGCCCGCGATAGAAGCTATGCAATAGCTTAAAAACAAGGCTTTCAAAAGAAGTATCTTAGGCTTTTTCTAATATTTTGTACTTCAAAATGAAAAAAAAAAAAAAAAAAAAAAAACGAAGCCCTAAAAGGTTGATTTCGTTGTCAGACTATCTGTGAATCAAAACCAAGACCTCAGGAATGGCTTGAGGCATAAAGTTCTAATTAATCAAAAGACTAAGTGTCTGTGCTCCTGGTCATTTAATACCAGTTCAAACTAGCTCAATGCAATAAAAACAAGGCTTTCAAAAAAAGTCTAACTAAAAACTTAACTAGTCTTTTTCTAAACTTATTTTGTTATGATTCTGTACTTCAAAATGAAAAAAATAAAATAAAATAAATAAAAACAAAGCCCTAAGGTTGATTTCGTTGTCGAACTATCTGTGCATCAAAAACCAGAAACTCAGGAATAGCTTGAGGTATAGTTGTAATTAATCAAAACACTAATTGTCTGTCCTCCTGGTCATTTAATACTAATTCAAACTATTTCAAAAGTACTTACTTAGGCTTACTAAAAATTAATTTGTTAAAAGACTTCAAATTAAAAGAAAAAACGGAACCCTAAAAAGACGTTGTCCGACCAATTTTCGTTGTCCAACTAAATAAAAAACCAGGAACTCAGGAATGGCTTGAGGTATAAAGTTCTAATAAATCTTAACACTAAATGTCTGTCCTCCTGGTCATTTAATGCCAATTCAAACTAGCTAGTACAAAAAAAATTAAATTAGCTAAAAAAATACTAAATTTTCTTATTATTTTACGATTCCTTCATTCAAAACATTAAAAAAAAACGGCCTAAAAGATTTTCGTTGTCTAAAAAGCAGTACTAAAAAACTGAAATATTTTCTAAATTTATATGCATTACGGATTCTGTCTTGTAAGTTCAAAATGAAAAAAAAACGGAACCCTTAACTGTACATCAAAAACCAGGAACTCAGGAATGGCTTAAGGTATAAAGTTCTAATTAATCTAAACAATAAATATCTGTCCTCCTGGTCATGTAATACCAATTCAAACTAGCTCAATGTAATAAAAAACAAGGCTTTCAAAAAAGTCTAACTAAAACTTAACTAGGCTTTTTCTAATATTTTGGTACTTCAAAATGAAAAAAATAAAAAATAAAAACGAAGCTTTAAAAGGTTGATTTCATTGTCAGACTATCTGTGAATCAAAACCAGGACCTCAGGAATGGCTTGAGGCATAAAGTTCTAATTAATCAAAACACTTAGTGTCTGTGCTCCTGGTCATTTAATACCAGTTCAAACTAGCTCAATGTAATAAAAACAAGGCTTTCAAAAAAAGTCTAACTAAAAACTTAACTAGTCTTTTTCTAAACTTATTTTGTTATGATTCTGTACTTCAAAATGAAAAAAAAAACATAAGTTCGTACAGGCAACCAAGCTCCTTTCTTTCCCGAAAAAACCCAACAATCTCAAAAATTCCCAAACATTCGGCGGATAAAAATGGATTTAATGACTCTAGGTACCGAAACATTATTTCTAGGGCCGAAATGTCTCAAAATTCAACGCTGGTGCTAGACCTAAGAATCTCAAATATTAATATGATGGCCTCCTTCCATTCGATTGGCACCAGAGATACGGACAGATTCAATACCCCATCGAAACCACACACACAAGTCTCTCAAATGCATATATGACGTCAAATTCATTACCCTTAAAGTGTCAGATCTGTAACTAGAATGACGTCAGATATGTAGCTAACTAAATTATTTTCCTACTTTAACGAAAAACGTTTCTCTTTAAAACAATACATAGGTTTCCATCTTTCATATTCATTGAAATATCTGGCAACCTATTATTACGGCCACATCATAGGCAAAAGAGGGCAAAAGGCAACTACCAAAGTATTATTATCAACTAATCTAAACATTATGGACACCCTAGTATTATGACGTCAGAAACTTCAACTTTGACAAATGTCAAAATTCCCCAAATTCTCGTTTCAGTTGCCAGCATAAAACCATAAATTAAGACTTTCGTTTTAAATATTAATAAAAATTTTAACGAATATGAAATATAACATAATCAATTTTAAAAATACTATTATCATCCGCATACCAAGATATATTAAAAACCAGAAATCACAAAAAATAGAGTGTAAAATAGTGTATTACTATCTATTTCTATAAATATATATTTATATTTATAATTTAGGTCTAAAAAAAAAATAAGTTTTTTAGAAAAAAAAAATTACAGATTTCGCTCTTCTCGCAATTATCGGAGAACATTGAACAAAAGTGTCGTGATAGCCCAGAGCGCAACGAACCTGTCTCAAATTCATAAAGCCCCATAGGGCCATGGTTCGAATCCGGGCGTGTACCAATGAGTTTTTCTGACTTAAGTACACAATATCACTGACACCGTGCTTCGGAGGGCACGCTAAGCAGTCGGTCCCGGACGCTGTCAATAGATGGCGGTCGTTACAGTTCCCAACCCGCAGTGGAGCAGCGTGGTGGACTTAAGCTCCAAGCCTCCTCACTCTGGGGGAGGCCTGAGCCCCTGCAGTGGGGTAAAAATGGGCTGATGATGATGATGATGATGATGATGATTGAACAAAATTGTACGACAAAAAAATTTCGAAGAAAGTTATGGACCAATTTTCGATGTGCTACCATACTTTGCCACGCAAGCTCTTGCATTTTTTGACGCTAGTGTTTTCGTCTCCCTTTATAACTTTTTGAAATAAGGCCGAATCTTACTTTCTAGGGTAGCTAATCTGATAATCATTAAATAAAAAAAGCACATGCTCAAGTCAGGGTTTTCGACCGTTTCTAAAATTTTATTTTTCAAACTTGTAGACAATCTACCAGTCTCGGAAGCTTTTTTATATTTTCGATATTAATTCTTCCGTTTTTGAAACAATCAACTTTTTGTTCGAAAAATAGGTAAATTTCGTCTTTTTCACCGTTTTCGATTTTCCGATAAAGTTACGAACCGATTTTAGAAAATTTAGTATCTTACAATGCTCCGAAAGCTCTTAATTTTTTTGCATCACTGTCTTTTGTCGATCATCATAAATATTGGAAATATAGGCAAATTTATTAGACTCCTACACGAAAACGATCTAATAATTAATAAACATATTAATTGTTACAAAAAGTTTTTATAAAAATAATGATTAAGTATGCGTCATCGTTTATTTTGACAAGCGGAAATATGTACTATATATTTATGTAATATGTATTGATGTATTTGATATTGTGAACAAGATGAAAAAAAAAACAAAGTTACCAGCCGATTCTGTTATGTTTTATTGTAATAATTACTGTACTTACTTGAGATTGAACGAAATCTGTACCTACGTTATGGAAAAAAATTGACTTCATTTTCGGTTTCAACACACTAAAAAACATTAACAGTAGATGATATTATCAAATCAAAAATCGAAAAAAAAAATTTTGTAGACCTGTGTTATATTAATACTTTGCTAATAGCTTGTCATCCTGCGTTGATGCTTTTTAGGTACGTTTCTTTTTCATTTATTATTAATTCTTGCTTAGTCAAGGGCTACTATAACTTTGCGTTAACGGATACCCAAATAAAGCTAAATTACGGTACCTAAATAATGTTTAAAAAGAAAAGAAGATAGACAAATAAAACTGCAAAACAAAATAGAAATAAAGTTGTTTAGTAAAAACTCCGCAAAAACAAAGAATCGACTTTTTTGATTTGCTACAGCTTTAAATTAAGTGAACTGATTTCTATAATTCTTTCACAGTATCTACCCTAAGTTATACAATAGTGACAAAACACAAAAATTATCAAAATCGATTCAGAACTTTCAGAAATATTAACGGCCAAACGTGTATAAAGTCCTATTGAATTAAGTCAAAATATTTTAAAAAGTGATATTAGAACGCGATGTGAGCAATCATGGCATTGCTTCGCAATGCTATTATGTAACCTTTATAGGCCACTAATTACCTACTTAAAAAAAAATATTCATCAGTAGTCGAGCAATGGATGACCCCCATAATAAAAAAACGAGAAATGTAAAGAGGAAAAAATTTGCGTCTCTAACTTCGCCTCCGCTCGGCGACTGTGTACAACCAGCGGCGTGAAATAGCAGCTGGGATATGGAACGGCCAAAGTGGCGTATTAGACCAGCTGATTTCGATAATTCTTTCACTGTATCTACCCTATGTTGAAAAATAGTGACCAAACACAAAAATCATCAAAATGGATTCAGAACTTTCAGATGAAGTAATATTAGAACGCGACGTGAGATCATTGCATTGCGAAGCAATGCCATTACCTAACTTTTGTAGGCTACTAATTACCTACCCTAAGAAAAATGTTCAACAGTCGAGCAATGGATGAACCCCATAATAAAAAACGAGAAATATGAAGAGGAAAAAATGATGCGTCAGCGGAAATTATAGGTCCTGTATCGTAATTATCATGACGCATAGTTTTTTATTCCTCGGTTCCCTCATAATAAAATCTAAATTCCCCATAGTACTTTTCCCAGTGCAGTGGTACAATATTTTATGCTAGCCACACAGAAGTGATGTAGAAAGAGATAGTTAGGCACCCGGTTACTTCCCTTTCGCACTTTTTTTTTAATCACCAGTTTACGTATGACCACGCTAATGTTAGAGAGATATCATTCCAGTTGTACGTAGTACATAATAGTTCCATGTATTCAAAACACTTTATACACAAAAAGTATATTATTTGACGTTAATAAATTATGTGGGTCCCAGTCACAGACAATTTTGTCTGTGGTCCAGTGCGACAATGGCGCGATTCCGTGCGTAGTGGTATTATAAGCGCAATAAGTACCAGGATCGCATAAATTAGAGGTAGTTCGGTCGACGTGCATGAAGTGACGTAATCACTCTTAACGATTTATGCACTCCTATTTTCTTGCATTGATTATGAGCGTGAGGTTTTTTTCGTTACGGAATTTTTCGATTCGCTCCCCGCGCTCAAAGGCCCGCGATAGAAGCTATGCAATAGCTTAAAACGACGCAAGGGCGTAAACAGACGGATAAACATACCTTACCAAAATTTATGAAGTACCAGCGGTACTCAATAAGACTAAGTTTGTATAACAGTATGTATTATACGTAATGTAAGGATGTGTGTGTGTGTGTATACAATTATATTAAATCTTATATTATCGACAGTGTCCGTAGAACTAGCGTGCGTATTTTGTTGTGAGTTGTAAATAGTGAGGCGAGCCAACGACTAAGCTGCTAATGGAAAACTCGTGTTAACTAAGAGTTCAAATTGGTAAATCAATTTAATTCTAATTATATAAAACAATTCAATATTAATTTAAAATATTCATGTTATTTCACGTTTCAATCGTAAATGAAGTACGTAGAAAAAATAAAAACATCCATCAACAAAAAAAACATTTATGTAAAGTCGTAATAGAAGGGTTATGAATTGTAGGTCCAACAATTTTTAAAAGGTCTTACAAAATCAGAAGTCTATGAAATAAACCGTAAGGACTAAATATTCTTCTCAAAGCTCAAAACACCCTTAAAGCCGCTACTGTACGTAACTATAGTATATGAGCGTTATTACCTGACTTTGGTTTAATGACAAGTTTTTTTATAGTTTTATTTACATAAAGTAACTCGGTCATACTAAAATTTATGCGACGATCTTACAACAATCTAATACTTGTTTATAGTATACATATGCTCATAATAACAAGATTGACATAATGATTCACATAACTACAACATAATCACATAACGACATGACATGAGACGAAGTAAACTTGAACGCACACATGATAACATTTGATAACAATTCACTAACACAACAATAATAATCGACCAATCAGCTGATATTTATTACTAAGTTAGTACGTACGGATCAGTCAGTAACTTGGATCATTTTGGATCTCCTTGAGTAATCTGTACGAAAGCGAGAACAGTTTCGTGATGCTAACTTTCTATAAACGAAAACGCTGTCACTTTAAATATAATTGCAATGATAGACGATTGGTAAAAGTTTTCATTTATTAACATGTTTGATAAATATGTAATAATAATAATAAAAAAGAATTTGCAAAAGGCTTTATTTTTATATTCCTCCTAATATAAAATAATAAACAGGTAATTTTTCACTTATCGAAATGTGTCTGATATCAAGAACGCTTCTTGATAACAATAATCAACGCGCAGGATAAAGTTTTTTTACTACGAGTACATGCATACAACCAGCTCTAACTTATAATTTATTGCATTTTGGTAAAAAAAAGTTTTTTTTAGTCACCCGCAGGTATTGTCAGTTTATGTAGGTGGAACGAAAATACATACATTTTAGACGTCATTTTTAACGGTTTCGAAATAAAATTCTTTACAGATAAAAAAATGTAACCAATCGAGTTTCACTTACAAAACACTGGAGCGAAGTGTTTTCTTTGTCTTCATAACGACACTCGAAGGATACGGCTTAGGATACGCCCGGAGGCTACAAACAGATTTATCTTGTTACGTAAACTAATTAAAACCCATTTTCGTGTTTATACAATTAGTTTCAAGACCACAAGTTTAGAATATAACAAAATTGAGAAAATGGATAATTTTCGGTTGACGTACGTTATCCGAGTCAGTGCATAATGACAATCATCATCATCAGACCGTGTCTCTCCACTGCAGGATATAGTATATATATATATATATATACTATATCCTATACTATATCTATATATATATAGATATAATACTCCAAAGGCTCGCCATCACACACGGTCCTCCGCCTTTCGCATCCAACTACCCCCGGTATGGTGCTTCAAGTCATCTGTCCACCTGGCCGGGGGGCGTCCAACGCTTCGCTTTCCGGTACGTGGCTTCCATTCGAGAACTCGTCTATCCCATCGGTTGCCAGTTCTATGGCAAATGTGACCGGCCCATTGCCACTTCAGCTTGCTGATCGCTTCGGCTATGTACAACTTTGGTTCTTTGACGGATTTCAGTGTTTCTAATTGTGATCTGATAATAACAATAATCTTGTAAAATATTTAACTATAAAAACGAGCATGATGAAAAAAAAATATAATTTATCTATTTATATATTTTATGTGTTTACTATGTAATTATATTTTAAGTATCGTTTAATTTAGAAATCGATACTTGGATGAATCTAAGGTACAATATAGCTCATACATACACAGCATGTAAACCGGATATAATTAATGGAATTTTTATTTTGTTATAATTTCCTTCTACGATTTAAAAAAAAAATATCTTGTATATTTTTGGCGAAAGGGGTATGGTATGATGATTACACACAATAAGGACAAAATCCAAGTTAGTGTAATCTAGAATTACCAACGGACCTTTACACCAATGTCATTTGCCAATTAAATATTTTTTAGAGACATCAAATCAAATTACAATCGATTCGATAAATAAAACTTACATGCTTGTGAAGTGTCTTCTTTAATTTTACTTTCTTAGAAATATGTATATTAAAACTAGAGCCCGCTCGCGGCTTCGCCCGCGTGGACTACATGCTTGTATATATCGTACTTAAACTTGAACGCTTCATTAATGTGAACGATAGGAGACAAGAGTTATTTGTCTGTTATTTCTTGTCCGGTCTTTGCTTGTCATTTCAAAAATGAAATGAGAATCTCGCGAAAAATTAGTTCATATTAAGAAAATTCTTTTATTCTGAAAACACAGACTGACACTTTTATTTTATTTTTTTATTTATTTATACATCATGCATCTATTCTATATATATAAATATATATAGAATAGATGCATGATGTATATGTATATATATATAGAATAGATGAATATTTATGGTATAAAAAATAGTTAAAATTACTCTCTGTAAAGTCCTCTATCAGCCAATGTAAGTCTCATCAAAATCGGTTCAGCCGTTCCGGAGATTATCGCGGACAAATAAATAGACAGACAGACGCGATAATATATAGTGTATCTCCATCCTGGAGATCCATTCCATATATTGATGAAAGATTTTTTGAAATCGGATGAGTAGTTTGGAGATTACCTTTTATATCAAAATAAACTACAAACTTCACCTGTTGATAATATTAGCGTAGATTAAATTATATTTCAACATTGCGAGTTGGAGTGAAATGTAAAGAAAAGCGCATGCACAGTTGCCTTTTTTGTCAAGATAATTATGCAAGATTAGGATTAGAGATTGGAAAGAAAACAAGGTGACAATTCAATGGTAAAGATCCAAATAGCAACTGTTTGCTGCTCTAATAGCAGAGGTCAGAATTATGAACGAAAAATTAGACAAGGCGAACGAAAAGGGTTTTTGATTTACATTAAACTTATTAAATTAATATCTGACAAAGATACGGGCAAAGCTGTAGCCATATTCAAAATTTATTACAACATAAGTATTAATGCTTAATAATCAAGGTTACCAGAAAATACAAGATTGGTCTAGTTGCTCTATTTATTCAGAAATTTAAGAAAGAACTGATTGAATTGGGTTAAGACGAAGATATTGTTAAATTAATTTATTGGAATACGCAACATATTTTATTTCTATTATTTAGATATAAGCTACATCCTCATTATAAATGCAGTTCGGGGTCACCGTAGAGTAAATAAATTTGACAGCAGCGTTTGTTTTTAATAGAGTCAGAAATGTCACTCCTTAGTGTCGAAACTTTCAAACGCGGGGGTGAAGACTAGCGCTCAGGGACCTCGCGGACTGAAACTCGGACCGAAACTCGCCATCTTGCACCAGCTATAGATATATAGCTGTATAGTTATACAGCTATAGGTATAGTTATCCGTCTAATCACTCATAGGTTCTAGTCTCGATTTGTACTTTTATGGGGGTCACACAAATTTTTAAATAGGAAACAATAACATTTCATTCGAATTGTCAGCATTTTCGAATCGTCTGTCACAAATAAAACTCTTACGAACATTCCCTACGCCCCAAATCAATTTAGTTCATCTCTATACTTCGTCTACAGAAGCCGTCTAGTAATTCATGACAACATGATTCGTTACAATGTAGACCTCATGTAGACAGTGATTTTGTACGCAGTGCGCATATGCATAACAGTCCCCTATTCAACCGACCACCCCCTTGCAGTTCCTTAAAGGGACAAGTTATGAAAAAAAGAGAATCTTAGAGATGCTTTAAATACTTGAAGAAACCAAACATACGTGTCGAAAAACTTAAAATTTTACAGTAATAGATGTGCACTGAAATCGCTAAGTTTTTCATTGCTGTTCCCCTGCTATGGAACCGAACGAGCCAATAATTGACACACCGGTGATCTAGCAGGATTCTAATAAAATAATAATAAATAAAAACAGTCTTTTGAATTGATGATTTTTTGCTTTAGTTCGTAAAATACACTCCACCTTAGGTAAATCCGTCGAATAGTTTCGATGCTTGCTCCCTATTGACTGAGCGATAGACTTGTGTAGCTCGCGAAAGAAAGATAAAAAGATAGGTATATATCCTGCCAAAAGAGCTATTATATCTTTATATTACTTGTGTTTCAACTATATCTTTAGAATAGTTTATATCCCTAGATGATATGATTCATTTTCGGATATACAATGCCAGTGCAATGCTCGCGAGCTAGTTGAGCCGAACCGAAAGTAGAGACAGTACATTGCCTTATTAGAACGAAAGAACGAGAGAGAGCTACATCGTTCGATCAAATTTGATCATTCATAATGTGCGAATTATGCGGCGTGAGTACAAAGAACTTTTTACCATCGTTCAATATGAATAGAGTTTAATTTCGTTACCGCGGTATTTCAAAAAATTATAATACGGTGAAATTAAAAAAAAAAATATAGGAAAGATATAGATGAGAGATATGAATCGCTGATATGAAAAGATATATATTGCGCACGTCTACTAAGCGACGACGACTGCGCGATACTTCATTTTTTGCGGTGTCTGTGACGTCATAGGAAAAAGATCGCTACATACTTGAACAACCGTTCTAGAGGTATAAAATGGGTATAAATTATTTTACTACCCTTGAAAATTTAGTTATGTATACAAAGCTCTCGAAAGTAGGTACATGTTATGTATGTATATAGTAGTAGTGACGTCATCAGCTATAAATCTTTAACGATCGATTATTCCTTAAAAATCCATCCATAAATTAAAAAAAAAGTGTTTAGTTTAGATTTCAGATACTTTCATGAAAAATATATTGGAAAGGAATGCCAAAATTATCGTTCAGTGCCCATTTTCGTCATAACATTTAGAAAACAATTTCAAAGGCCGAAAAAGCCAAGAATAAAATTTCGGCATATTTTTACGGTCCAGCGAAACCTTTTTTTTGCCGGGTATACATAAAGTAAATTGAACACCTATTGGGCTTCAGAGCTAAAAAAACGAGAAGGAAAAATGAAATTTTTTATTATTTAACACTAGAAGCCCAAGCACCCTAATTTTTACACAAGTGCTAGCTTGGCGTACTATGGTAGGCCATTTTGAAATGCAATAATACTGGTTGTTGGACGATATGATATATTATGAATAAAAATTTCATGTCATTCCTTTCTTCGTTTATAATATCTGTAATAAGAACATAGTTACAGTCTGAGAGTTTCATAATAAGCGAGTAAATCGAAAAACACAAATCATTGTAAAAAAAAATGCCACTTCTGAGATTTAACTATGGATTTAACCTTCAAAAAATAGTCTAAGAACTGTAATTAACAAAAAAATCTTATCATTCGTAACATTAAGGACACATTACAACTCGGTGATCAGGACAAATCCATTTGTTATTGCACCACTTTTTTGTGGATATATTTTGTGCTTTTGAACAAAGCGCGCATCGGCTAACTCGTCCAAATGGTGTAAGATCATGATGTAACTTTTTCAGATATATCCATAAGCAGTCTAATTTTAAATTTGTGATTTTTAACATTTGCATTACGAGACAAAAGGAGTTTTATCAAATTGAAAGACAATTCGTGAATGAAGTCGCGTCTGACCATTTTTCCATAATTATTCCTACATCTTCCTGTCGGTGAGACAATATTTAACGAACTAAAACTTGAAAGTGAGGCACGAATTCTATCTCATTATCGTCACTTTCAATTATTTCATCGTCATCAGCGTCGACTTCCGTCAGCCAATTGTGCATTTGTATGTCTGTCACAGTCTGTCATGATGAAATTGGTGAATAACGTGTAAACACAAGAATGTCTTAATCGTTCTAAGGCTAATACCACAGACCAGTCAACCTATAGACCACGCTTTAATAAACTTTAATACGAAAACGAAATCGCCAAAAAGTGGCGGGGTGCGGGGAGAGGTCGGCTAGTTTTCATTGGCTCGTTCAAAATTGACAATATCGCTGACAAATAGGCTTCCGACATGCTTCCAACTGACCGCTCACAAGAGACGTAGTTATGTAGTTATGGTAGTGTCACTACCATAGCCTTGGTGAATGCTACTCCCTGTTAAAGCGTTGTCTATAAGGTTGACTGGTCTGTGGCTAATACAGAAGGTGACAGAAGGTAGTGACCACAGACTAGTAGGACTACCGCGTCACCTATCTAAAAGGCCGCTTGAAGTTGGCTTCGCACGAAGTCGCGCAGGTACAGTCGACCGTATATGTTAAATAAAACATGTATAATTATTTATTTATGTATTTATATTGTATTGTAATGTACTGTAATATAGTGTAATGTAATGTATTTCTTTATTTTGAATGTCAGAAATCCATTAACTTAATAAGCATATATCGTCAATCTTTACTGCTCATAATAAGTTTAATAAATAGAAATACAACATCTTCAAAAAAATAATTAAGATAAATTAACGAATAAAGTAAAACTACTTTTTCTTCGTAAACTGAAATGTATACCAATTACACATATACCAAAACTAGCTTAAAAATCACTTAGTTTAATTAACTGTAAAAAATATAAGTCAAAAAATTAAAAAAAGAAACTTTCATGTAAATTAAATTATTTGTGAAGGCAATAATTCTATGAACGAAACGCAGCGTGGGTATATTGGGTGTTGATTAACTGCCGTGCGATCACTGTAGTACACTTTTTCTCATTAGTTCGTTTTTTGACTCTGGTATTAAAAATATTTTTAGGTAGATTTCGAATGCCCTTGCAAGCGGTAACCCATTTAGAATAAAAATAAATATACACAGACCCTCAAAAAAGAAGTATCTGAGTTTTTTTTCCTTTAAAAAGGTAAAGGTGCCGCCTTAAATATCATTTACATGAGCAAAGAAAAAAAAACAGACTTACGTAATAAAAACATTACCGCTTGGTTTGCTTGTATAGTAGGCCAATCAAAATAAACATTAAGGAATTGCACTTTCATTTCATCCGTGCTTTACTTGCATGAATACGACTCCAAAGTATGATAAATAAACAAATAAGTTCAATGAGTAGGTACATAACCTCAAAACTACAAAATAATTTTATTTTATTTTTTTGGTATTGAATGCCGCCCGCGCCGGACGCTAATCAACGTGCAATTGTGTCGCTTCTTATGAAATAAAATCCCGAATAAAGAATAAAATTCTCGCAAAAGAATGTACTGTAAAAACGAAAATACTTCTTGAATTAAAAGTGGACTAGTTTAAAGAAAAAAACTCCTATATATTTAATCATAAACATCACCACAATTCAGTCCCTACTTAAGAATATTCTAGTAAAGCAAAAGAACAACGTCGATACAGCCATGTCTGAAGTATATTTATCAGATATTTATTATTTCTTACTTCGTATCGAAAATAGTAATATACGATTATTTTTATTACACCTATACTTATCAAATCTAGCATTTATTATATTTTTACCCTAAAAATTAGGTCCAAGCTAGTATGACATGTAATCGGTGTTCTTTATATTTTATTGTTTTTTTAATTTTTATCCTTGTCGCCATTCTGGTGTATTTATTATTAATTAAATACATGTAATAAATATTTTGTATTACTTTTATTTCACGAGTCGTAATTCTGACAATGCCATTATTTAGTTTTTTACAATGGCCTGTATTCAATGTATATTATCTAACATAAATTCACAAAAACAACGATAACAGACTATAACTAATAATAACTCACGCGGTGCGGATTAAAATGGGATAAAGACTGATGTACGCGACTGTACGTAAACAGCACGGCGTCTGCGCGGGGTGCGAGGGGCGCGACCGCCTCACGACCGACCCGTCTCGCCGCGTCAACTGCCCTCATAACCCCTTGCCCATATTTTTGGTGTTTGCGCAGGTACAGTTCCAATCAAATTTTATGACGGATGTGAACATAGGCACAAGTCGCGTCGCAGTAACCAGTTTTAGGTGTAGCGGGACGCAGTGGAGCGAGGGGCATATGACTGAACCTGCGTAAGCACCATGTAAGCACGCACAAAGCGTTGTATTCCGATCCGCCATAAAGTTTGATTGGAACTATATCTGGTGCTAACTTGAGAGCCTTTTAGTTTGGTGGCGCCTTCAGGGTGGTGCGTATTATAAATGTTTGTAAATTGAATAGTAAGAGATACTTCCAATATTGAATATTGATATCCCACTCAAAAATGTAGATTCTGTTCCGTGATTTGTAAGATCAACTTCAATTGGGAATCATTCACGTATACCTACTTCATAACCTAGAAACTATTTAGCGTAAAGCAAAATATAAGACACTAGAGTACGTACCTACTGTTACTGTTGTCATATACTATATATAGAACATCACTGATGTTACCTTTGGCAAGCAGCTAATGATATAGGTAACAGAACAATAAGTGAAAATGGCTTCGAAAAATAATGTGCTGGTTATTTTCTCGAAACACGGTGCGGTGTTGTTAACGAGGGAGTCCCTACAGCCGGCGTTGGACCGATCCGTCCCCAAAATATTTGATATACGACCCATAAGTAAGTATATTGTACGAAGTTTAATATTTTCGTGTTCAGCATGAATATTTCGAGGTCACGCCTTACTTTTCATGTTCATGTAACGCGGTGTCGCAAAGTAAAATCTACATATTTAACTTAATGTTTTAACCGATGGCGTCAGCTTGGAAAAAAGCGCTAAATTAGTTCATTCTTTTGTTCAATGGGTCTCAATTTATATGTGTAAATTTCTATACTACTTATCGATTTCAATTCGTGCACTTAACAAAGCGAGCGGCAACGGCCATAAAATTGTATTTAGTCTTTTAAGTCTATTCAAATAATATAACTAATTGAAAAACATGAAAATATTACAAAATAATTTTATAATGTCTTCTTTATTAATAAAATTGAAGTGTCTGTCTGTCTGTCTGTCTGTTCCGGCTAATCTACGAAACGGCTGAACGGATTTCAATGAAACTTTGCAGACGTGCAGAGGGCATTACCGCGGGTGACATAGGCTACTTTTTGTCTGCCTGTCTGTCCGTCTGTCTGTCTGTTTGAGTTGATCTCCGAAACGGCTGAACCGATTTCAATGAAACTTGGCAGACGTGCATAGGGTATTGTTGGGAGTGACATAGGTTGCTTTTTGTCTGTCTGTCTGTCCATCTGTCTGTCTGTTTGAGCTGATCTCATAAAGGGCTTAACCGATTTCAATGAAACTTGGCAGACGTGCAGAGGGTATTATCAGGGGTGACATAGGCTGCTTTTTATCTGTCTGTCCGTCGGTCTGTTTGTTCCGGCTAAATTTCAAAACGACTAAAGCTATTTCAATGAAACTTTGCAGACGTATCTACTTATGTGACTACGTGACCAAATTTTAAAAAGCTTATATTTTCGAAACCATCAATCGCAGACCTATCGTGTTGGTACTTAAACTTGATGTTTTGACGAGATCTATGTGACCACGTGACCACATTTTTAAACGCTCATATTTTCGAAACCATCAATCGCAGACCTATCGTGTTGGTACTCAAACTTGATGTTTTGACGAGATCTATGTGACCACGTGACCACATTTCTAAATGCTCATATTTTCGAAACCATCAATCGCAGACCTATCGTGTTGGTACTCAAACTTGATGTTTTGACGAGATCTATGTGACCACGTGACCACATTTTTAAATGCTCATATTTTCGAAACCATCAATCGCAGACCTATCGTGTTGGTACTCAAACTTGATGTTTCGACGAGATCTATGTGACCACGTGACCACATTTTTAAATGCTTATATTTTTGAAACCATAAATCGCAGACCTATCGTGTTGGTACTCAAACTTGATGTTTTGACGAGATCTATGTGATCACATGACCAAATTTTTTTATCTGCCTGTCTGTCTGTCTGTCCGTCTATTCGAGCTAATCTCCGAAACGGCTAAACCGATTTTAATGAAACTTCAAAGATGTGATTAAAGGATTGTCTGGAGTGACATACAATACTTTTTGATTGTCTGTCTGGCCGTCTCTCTGTCTGTTGAGCTAAACTCTAAAACATTTTAACCAATTTTCATGAAACTTCGCAGACGTGAAAAGACGGGTGAGAGGAGTGATATACGCTACTTTTTAAGCGACTTCAAAAAAGAAGGAGGTTACTCAATTCGACCGAATATATGTTTTTTTTTTATGTGTGTTCAGGGATAACTTCGTTGTTTATCAACCGAATTGGATGATTTTTTTTTTTTGTGAAAGGGAGATATCTCCGAAATGGTACCATGATAAGGAAACCAGGATCTGATGATGGCATCCCAGAGAAATCGAGGGCAACCTTCGAAAATCGTATTTTAAAGTATCGTGTTCTAAGTATTTTGATAAAGTACTACTACTAGTACTATTTAATGAATGAATGAATGAATGAATCAGGAGTCGATCTGATGATGGAGCTGAAAGACAGTCGAAGTAACTCCTTAACGATTTACAGCAATTACCTGGTGTTTGGACTTAATTCATTTCTATTAATGAGAACTTTGCACCCATATGGGTTATAAGTACCATTACAGATCTGATGATGGAGACCATACACAATCGAGGGAACT
The DNA here is from genome assembly GCA_949709985.1 of Luffia ferchaultella. Classification (NCBI taxonomy): domain Eukaryota; kingdom Metazoa; phylum Arthropoda; class Insecta; order Lepidoptera; family Psychidae; genus Luffia; species Luffia ferchaultella. The sequence continues at coordinate 13,678,173 of OX453242.1, read as the reverse complement.
CCTTAATGATTTACAGCAATTACCTGGTGTTTGGACCTAATTCATTTCTATTGAAGAGAACTTTGCACTCATATGGGTTATAAGTGCCATTGCAGGTCTGATGATGAAGACCATGAACAGTCGAGGGAATTCCTCAACGATTTACAGCAGTTACTTTTTGTTGGGCTTCCTTCATACGGTTGAATATGCCAAAATGTTCAGTTCGCACAAAAATAATAATTAAGATTGAAGTTTTACATAGGAATACCACTGCCTACTAGGCATGCTGATGCGTCAATTTGACACTGAATTTACGTTGCGTAATCGCGGTTTTGCCTCATTAGAGTAGCGCGTTTAGTAGCCCCATTTATACTAAATACAAATAAGTTACAGATGCGTTCAACTAAAAATTGAAAAATAAAATAATTTTCAAAAAAAAAAACAAAAATCGACTTCAAAAATATAAACTAAAAAGTTAAAAATAAAATTTTCACTTTAAAGAAAGGAGCATTAACAGGCGGCATATAGTTAATGAAGTCGGTGCCAACTCAGACACTTTAAATGGGTACTTACCAGTTAATAGCAATTACAACAATTATATACTTATAACTATAATAAATATAGAACACAATTTAAAGTGTCTAAGTGAGTAGGCATCGAATTCATTAACTATATGCCGCCTGTAAATGCTCCTTTCTTTAAAGTGAAAATTTTATTTTTAACTTTTTAGTTTATATTTTTGAAGTCGATTTTTGTTTTTTTGTTAGTATGTTTGTTTGTTCGTTTGTCTGTCTGTCTGTCTGTCTATATAGTTCAAGTTGAACTTTTGAAGATTTTAATGCAACTACGCAGACATTAAAAATAGGTTGTCAAGAGTTATATAGGAAACTTTTTGTCCGTGTGGCTGTCAGTCTGTCTTTTTGTTCCGGCTTATCTCCAAAACGACTAAACCGCTTCTATGGATCTTCGCAGACATAAAAAGGTTACCAGGAGTGACACAAGTTGGTTTTTGTCTGTGTGTTTGTCTGTATGTTTGTTAGGCCTAATTGTCGAAACAGCTGATCCGATTTTACTGAAATTTTGCAAATATAAAGAAGGCGTTGTCAAGAGTGAAAAGCATTTTTTTTATATATACCTACATATAGAAAATCATAGTGTCTGTTAGTCTATCTGTCTGTTTCAATTAATCTCCAAAACACCTGATTGATTTTAAGACCGACTTGTGGGATAGCTATTCTTCATGCTAAAATGACTAAATAGATTTTTATGAAATTAGGCATAGAGATTTCTTAGGCAGTTAAGTTTCAGAATGTTCTAGAAAGTGTTACAATTTTCTGGAGCGTCGCGTTCCTTTAACTGTCTCAGTACTACTGTGGTCAACGCGAGCGAAGCCCGCGGGCGGAAAGCTAGTATAATAGTAATATAATATAATAACAAAATACAAACTAAAAAAAATAATTTTATAAATGAAGGTACTCGATTATCAAAACTTGAACTTTCGACCATTTTGTAACACAGTGATAAGTAGCTAGGGTTGTGGTGATTGTTATGTAACATGCAGCTTTTTATCCATTTTTTAATAATTTTTTTTTTTAAATTACCTGAATCAGTTCAAGTTCACTGTAATAATCTTTTATAAAAAATTCTTTAAATTGACAGTTCAATAGTTGTAAGCCTATTAAATTAAAAAAAAAAGAATTAAGAATATATATTACATATTTAAATAAAATTAACAGGGAAGAGTTTCATGCCAGTTCTTCTCCTTCTATTTCTCCGAACCGGTACCTACCTAATCAATTCATTTTGACTTTCAATAAGTGTATATGTCGTAGGATAATTTGATAATTTGAATTTTTCCGAAAACTCTAGGTTTATTGCGAAATCACGGATAATTAGACAGTGGCGAAAACATTTGCAAAAAATTTAGGGTTTTTGCAAAAACGCGAGTCGCTCTAGTTACACTGAATATCCTTAACTCTGATTGGCTAGATTTTTGCTTATTAACCAAATCTTATTCCGATTGGTTCCTAGTCTTACCCTGTGAGCTTTGAAGTATTAGATCATTGAGTTATGAAGGGTTAGAAATAACAATATCGATTTATAGAAACCTTTGCAACCTTTAAGCATATTTAAAACAAAAGACTGCTGAGTTGCTCTCGGAAACATAAACAAAACAACGTGCGTGAATGATTGACATTTAAAACGTCAACCAATCAGAGGAGGTCTCGATTTGTGCGCTCCGACCGGCCAATCAGCGTTCTTATTTCATAATAGCTAGCGTTTCGTTTCGCAGTATTACTATAGCGACTAGTGTTTTTGTAAAAATCCTAACTTTTCCAGTAAGATTGAAAAATGTTTTCACCATTGTTTAATTATCCATGTTTTTGCAAAATCCGTAGGGTTTTCGCAAAAATTTGAATTATCAAATCATCCTGCGACATATATAAACAGCTCATATTGAAAAAAAATATTATTTGATTTGATTTAATTTTTTTTTATAAAAAATATGTTGCAAGCGTTTAAATTGCGACAATTCTCTCCGCTCTGCTCTATGAGAAAAGATAGGGCGTTTAATTAAATGTATCATATGTACTGGTCGTGTAAGCGAATGGACACGGATAATTTCGGATACTCACAGCGGCGTGGCGCGACCGCTTAATGAAGTGTCAATTATTTACAGCGGGCGCGGCGGCAAAACGAACGCCATATTGTATACATACCAACTTCCACGTTGCCCTCGTTACTATCTTAATTATCCAATTGAAACTTAACGAGTTTTGTCTCAACTGATGTGTAAATGACGCTTTTGCCGGGCAACCTCCATCAAGAGGACACTCACGCTAGGAAATATGAAATATATGTATGATACTATATCAAAATCGGCGAAGTATAGGGTCCCGTAATTATTAATAATAATAATATTTGGGACATGTCACACAGCGCCATTTAGTCCCAAACTAACCAAAGCTTGTATTATGGCTACTAAACAATTGATATACATTCTTAAACATTTTTTTTTAAACTTTTTTTTATTTTTTTTTTGTTTTTTATTATCTTAGGAAAACCAACAGCTACACAATACTTATAGTAAACATTAATAAAAAATAATAAAAAAAAAATTAAAAAAAACAAAAACCATTAATAAAATATACATGAGTATATAGATATTTCTCACTTAGACACGGAACAAATAGACGTGTTCATGCACCCAAAATATTTGTCCCGGGCGGGAATCGAACCAGTGACATTTGGTTTTGTAGTTTGTCTGTAACCGTTCGTTCGGTCAATCGGTCAGTCAAACACTTGTCTTTATATTTGTGTACAATTTTTTGTAATTTCGTACTTTTTCTGTGCGTAAATGACGTGCTGTAGTGTTCTTCGCTAAAAGGGCCTTTAAGTAAAATCTGTGTTAGCAAACATTTCTTCTTTTTGAAGCTATAAATGAAGAAATTTATCATCGTTTTAAACAAACGACGACCGCTTAGCCTAGTGGGTAGCGACCCTGCCTATGAACCTGGAGGTCCCGGTTTCGAATCCCAGGTCGGGTCAGTATTTGATACTGGTACCGAGTCTTGGTTGTTATGTATGTATGTGATATCTTCGCTTGGTACCCAAAACACAAGCTAATGCTTAGTTTGGGTCCTAGACGTTGTTGTGATGTATACGTTATAAAAAAAAATATTTTGTTAAATTACATAACGAAATGCAATTTCAGAATTTTAATTTAATTTCCAGTACTAACATTTACATGTGGATCACACGAAATTTTACATCAGAGCGAATATTTTAAAACGTCAACTGGTGTATATTTGGTCCGTCTGTATATTTTTTTTATCACATTCTAGTGGTCACAACGCGGTAGGTATCTCTATGAACATCCATGGCTTTGTGTGAAAGTTCATAAACTGAAGAAATGACTTACCTACGGTACTAAATAAATATTTTTCTTTTTATTTAAATACACCTCAATGTGTAAACAGGAGTGTTTTCGGTGTTAGCGCGATCGATGGCCCGGTACTTTTTAGTTGTTTTAACGACAGAACTGAACAATTTTACCATTTTTAGGTACTCTGTTTCGCATGCTTGTAGTTAAAACGTTGAAAATAATGATTCATTACTAAAGGGAATATTTTCTACGATATATATTTTCCGACTTAGTCATATCCTTGCGAAGCTAGTTAACAAGGGTATGTCCGACCCTACATCTCAGCAGTGAGATTCATATGCCCGCTCCGCTCATTGGTTACCTACAGCTAATTGCTTTGCTCAAGCCTTTTGACTAGATAATAAACTGTTCTTGTCGAGCGGTGGACGCCCCGGTACGACCTTTTATCATTTTGTTCAATGAGCTTGTTCCACCCACTTAACGTTCATTTTACCATCTATTCTTGGAATAATATTTGAAAGGGGTTCGACTTTCAGTTTAGGATTCTGTAGATCTAAAAAGGCATAGAAAGGTCAATATATTATACTGAAAAAAGTGTTCACTACCAGTCGGGAGGAATACGAAAAACATAAAGGCTTATGAAAAGACACAGTATATATAAAAAAAACATATAAAACTCTCGACTGCGTTAAAAATAGTTAATTAAAAAGGTAAAAATAAATTCTATATACTACAAAATTTTGTAGTAGTACACGCACCGCGCAATGTTTTTTTTTCTTCGATACCTACCTTTGCAATTAATAAAATATACTGTGATATAAATTTAACTTAAGAGGATTGTGTAGAGACAAATTTCCATACAAACGGCGTAGACGGTTGCACACTATTAAACCTTAACCGATTAGCGCAAAACAAATATATGCTATTTAAATCAGCGAAAACTTGGTTCATAAGTTTTCATTTTTTTGAATATTTTAATAAATCACAAAAAAAAAACTTAAATGAGTGGGATTTTTTTCCTTCCGAAATTGTTTAATTTTTTACAATATGTTGAACATGAAACTAATTGCAGTTTCTCAACGTCTCATTGAAATTTATAATTTTTTATTTTCACAACCTAGTTTTTGCTGATCTAAATACCTTATACATTTTTTTATGCTAATCGGTTAAGGTTTAAGAGGGTGCAACCCTAAAAAGCGATTGTATGGAAATTCGCCACTACATGGCCACTATACAATCCTTTTAATGTTAAAAGACATTGCATTCCGTATAAATTAGTTCAGTCGTTTCGGAGATTAAGGCGTACAAAGAAACATACAAACAGACTGAAAAAAATTTAAAAACTCGTGATTGGGTTTTGCTTACGTGCGAATAAAACGAGTATAAGAACTTTTATTTCGAAAACACCAGAAGACAGGCATTTCTGTTTTATATATATGTATATATAATTTAATTACTACCATATTCGATATTGCCACGCGGTCTGTTATATTAAAAATTAATGAAATAATTATTTTGTAACATTACACTGCTTCAAACGTGTCCCAATTACAAATAGGCGTTCTTTAATGGGTTTCGGGTCGATAAGACTCCACGATTGTCGCATGAAATCGATTGCCTTCCACCTTTTGTACCTTTGGCCTAAATAAAAAGTTGATATCGAATTCCGTTTGGTATCAATTCGCAGGCATTGAAATATTTCTTAGAATGTAAATAAGTTTTTTAAATATAATAAAAATACAGTGCACTAAATAATAGTTTGAAACTATTTTTGGTTCATTAGACAAACAATGAGAACAAATAGTGTCACGAAATGCGTCACAAAAATGTGTCAATTTCTGAGAACTGTACCTATCAACGCAAATAATCGGATCCCGCATTTATCTTCAGAGTAAGAAAACATCTGCGTCAAGAAAGATGTTTTTTTTAATTTCACATTTAAATTTTTAGTAAATATTCATTCGTTCATTCGTAATTGAACACCTGGAGTAAGAAAAACTGACAGTAGCTGCGGTATAATAGAGTACGCATTCTTAGTTTGAACTTGAACTATGTGTCCTACGTTCACAGTAGTGGTGGGTGTGAAGCTGTTGCGCGGATGTCGGCGAATGGTTGTCGTCAGGGATTTCGCCTTCATACCATAAGTGTACACTAGTAAACTGGTGTTTAGGTAATAAGACGGAACAAGCGAAATGCTAACTCTAAAGTAATGGACGTTGCTTCAATTTTGTTCTCTCTATAGGTCTGCTTGAAAGGAATTGGATTGCTTTGAAGAGGTGGTGAAATAGATTCAAATTTAAGAACTTTCATACAAGGCCGACATTGTTCAGTAATTTTTTTGGCACCAACGACATCTAGAATTGATATAGTCCCAACATTGCGGCACGCTACTTAACTAAATAAGGACTATCACATACGTTAAATAAGACTATTATATTTTGAAATTTAATACTAAATAATAAAAAAAAAACTACTCCAGACGGTTCATATTAGAGATGAAACGGATAGTTGTTTGGCCGGATACCGGATACCGGATATTCGGCGAGCTGTGAGGCCGGATGGCCGGATATCCGGCGGCCGGTTATCCGACCATACAAAGGTATCAATGTCTCTAACTTGCTTTTTCAAGTTGTGACATGTTTAACGTCGTATAACTGCGGGCAACGGGATGGCATCATTTAGAGCGGTGTCATGTCGTCGGGACTAATCAGGAGTGATCGTGCGTGACTTAATGATGCTGGCCGTGCGTTATTTGATATTATTGTAAAAATAGGTACGTAATAAAACAATTAAAGGACAGAAACATGTTATCAGTAAAGATAAGATCGCCTATTTGGCAATATTTTGACATTAACCGTGAAAATAATAAGTGTCGTAATCCCGAGAAAACCACATTAGCAAACGACATCGACTACTATTTGAAGACAGGATTGATCGCACCCGTAACCCTTTTATAGGGAAAAGCTGTTTTCTGAGGCAGGTCTGGTTTACGAAAACAAACGAAATCGCCTGTCGCCTATGAACGCCGAAAATTTAGTATTTATCCACCATAATTTACCCCTTGCTAATTATGAATATTAATTTTTAAATTGATAATAATAAAAACATGTTTTTCTGAGGTAGATTAGAGTGCTTTGTATTCCGATTTTTTTAAGTTTTATTTTAGTTGAACCCCAAACTTTTAAGTTAATTTAATTTTTTGAAAAAGTTTTATAACTTGTGTTTTTTTCCTTATTACCGCTTTTAATAAAAGTAATCATAATTGCGAGCTGTTATCTTATTTTATGTACGTTTTAAAGGATTTTTTTTAGAAAATTTATATATATATCCGGTATTAGCCGGATATTGACTTACTATCCGGCACACGGCCGGATAGTAAATTTTGGGCCGGATAGGCCGGATACTGGATAGTCACCGGATATCCGTTTCATCTCTAGTTCATATGGCATAATATTGGAAAATAAGTATACACATACGACCTATTTGTATGAACCTATTGAGATAACACTGTTACTTTCTATTCGACCTTCGCGTGCAGCCACGTGCAGCTGATCACCATAGAGTACTTACGTGGTGATTCAGAGAACTTGGTTATAGAGTAATGAAACTCACTTAAAACCGTTTCGTGGAGTATCAATTAGATTTTTATAAATTTTAACTAAAATACTTAAAAAAAAAAGGTTTTCTCATTGGTTTGAAATGAAAACGCAGCTAAACAGTGTTCATACCATAGATAACAGAATAATCAGGATGGACCGTCTCATAGATCGAAACGATCGAAAACTTAAGCAAAACGTCAGACTCGGTGATTAGACATAGGTACCGTACGTTTTCAGAATTTCAGAATATTGATTTTATTTTAAAGTATGAATTTTACATGTGGGTCACACAAGAATATTTAAAAACATCAACTGGTGTACATTTGATCTGCGTGGTATATTTCTTTGCTAATATTTTTGTTGTCACCACGCTCTATCTCTATGAACGTCAATGGTTTATACGAGATTTATTTATACCCACAATTGCAAAAATTAACACAAGAGTTTTTTTTTCGAAAGTTATTTATTTATATAAAGTTACACCATTAATTTTCATTTACACTTTTATTTCAAACAAATCCTTTAATATTTTTTTTTATTATAAATAAAAAGTTTTGCTTGAAAATTGTTTTACTTCAAGAATGTTTCTGACTTTTCTATCCGTCGCTTGAAAAGTTGCAGGAGACGACACCTAGCAAACTACTCTAGCGGTTCATATATCGCGATAGAGGCGTTAAAACAAAAAAAAAATAATCATAACATGTTTCAACAACTGCCACTTCATCAAGTATGCGAAAAAGTATATATTTTCGTCATATATTTTTGCCATAAAAATATTATTCACATCTGCCCAATATTGTTCACTACAAAAGTGTTAAACGAAACGCCCCATCCTTTTGTTTCAACACCCGTTATTATAATATATTTTTAATGCACAAGTGACCAATCAGAAAAATGGAAACGATAAATATAATATAAAGTATTATATATATAATGGGGTCACGTCCACGAAGACGTATTCAACACATTTAATCTCAAGGCAACAGTGGATTGCGGGGCATGGAGGTTGCGGCGTAGACGCAATGGCGCCAGCCACGCTCTGACGTCACGCGACTAAGCTGTATTTGGGTCATGTGCACCACCCGCCCTACAACCCGTTTCGCCATGTCCGTTTAATCAACTGATGTGAACGAACCGAGCGAAAGCAGTATTTTGGTTTCGAACGCTAGGCAAGAAATAATAACTCAGGTAAGCTTAACTTGGTGCTCGAAGTTGGAGCGATGTATCCTCCATCTTGTTTTGACCGTTTCCATAGCAAGACCTTAACAAGACATCATTAGGAAACACAATAGTGAGTCGGTCGAGTGAATAGAAATAATTAGTGTGATTGGAAAGTACCGCTAAAATGATGGAAATTTTGGTATGGTGGTTTGCTTGTCCGTCCGTTCTCGCTCTAACATAATGACATTATCCAAAGAATTCTTTTAATTATTTGAAATTTAAAACAGAGAGTACCGAAGTATCGTTTTGTATCCGTTTAAAAAAACCCTAAGAGCCTAAAGTGGTAAGATTCTAACGATATTTGCCAAATTTTTTACTTTTCATTTGTTGACACACATGAGATTTATTTAAATGGGGCGCGCTTATATCATGAGTCAAAGTGTGAATCCCATATATCCTGTGGTTTTTCACATCGATGTACATCATATGTAAACAGATAGGACGTCTCATATAGATCGTCCTTTCATAACGCCTTGGGAAGAAAAAAGAAAAATAAATTGCGGTAGCAGCTTGATTACTTGTGCCAAAGCAAAGGGCGTGGTATAAAACTACACTCCACCTTTGGTACGTGTAATCACGCTACTAGAAATGGGGAACATGTTTTCATAAAAATTTACAAGTGAGTTACAAAAACAAGTCAATATTAAAGAATGTTACCAGGTAGAGAATACTGCGAGAGTATGCCAAGAAATATAGAGATGACGACGATGAAATTTGGATGTCGTAAATAAAATACGGAGAAAAATTATTGTCAAACATTATGATGCAATAATTTAAATAAATGAAATGCTTTTGGTAACACAAAGTAATTACTTAATATTATAATTTAAGAACAGTTAACTTATATAAAAATTCTTGCAATATTACCGGAGAAATAATAGGACTATAAACTTTACAGAGTGTACTTTCCTTTTGAGCAAATGTAAATAACTAGTATATTCTCAACTATAACATACTTTTAACAAACTCCAAGGGCCTGTAGCCCTAACTACTAAATATTAATTTCAACTTGATATTTCCATGCGTTCCTGAAAAAAAGGTATTTATAAAAAAATATTTAATAATTATATTTCTCAATACATTTGCTATTAAAACGGTCTTTATGACATCGAAACTTGTACCGTAAAGTTGTATTTTAAAGTACTAGGCCTTTTTACTTTACACCAATCACAAACGAGCATTCTGTTTGTGACGCATTCGTAAACCACGGAAAGCGACCCGCTTGCGCCTTTAGCTCCCACCATTATTACATTTGAATTATCTACCTGATTTTAACCGTAAATGTATTGAAAAATGTCGTATGATGCTCGTACTCAGTAAGCTGGCTATTATAGTCATCGGTTTATTAACACCTCGACTATAATATGCAGCTTGCCGTACTTGCATCATAATGTATTATTATGACTACAAATTAAAGATTTTTTTGCCAAATTGCATGATTTTACCTTATAGGTTTCAGTTTACTTACGAGTGTACAAAATAACTAATAGTGACATAAATGGCTTTATTTATGGATTGCGTTGACTTAAAAACTTAATTTTTATACTTTAAAGTATTTGATAGTAATTTTAAGTTGATAGTTCCACGCGTTCCTGAGAAAAAAATATCACTACATGTGAGAAATATTTCATTTCTATCAATGTAACTATTGTGTTTACCGGTTGTCGTCAATAGATAGCAGTCGTTAAAATCCACTAACTCGCACTAGCGTGGTGGATTAAGCTCCAAGGCTTCTTATCCTGAGGGGAGGCCTAAACGCCTGCAGTGGCGCATTAATGAGCTGGTGGTATAGTATTGAATGGTATTTAGGGAACTTACAATTTAATCTAAAACTATACCATATTTAAAGCTAACTTTATATTAAAAACTCTATTACCTACTCCTATTGCTGATGGCAGCATATGAAGTTCATAAAACCCTTTTTTTAACATAGGAGTTTAACAGTTTCGAGCGACATATAATAATAATTCATTAAGAAAGTATAGATTCATATGTACTCATAAGCATATATATATAAACTTTCTTGTTCGTTTTATCGATTGCTTACTGACTTTTTTTTCATTACCGAAATTGGCTCCATAGTTTCGGATTCAAACTGATTCCACTAGGCCGCTCCCGGATAGTATTGTGGTAATATATTTCGCAGTTTTTCTTGCGAAGATACGGAGTATTTTCCCGATGTAACAGTAAAATATTTAATGATTGCTCCACTTCTAAAACTCCCATTTAAAGTACCATAATTACAAAGACTACAATTTAAGCTATATTAAATATTATTATTTTTAATATCATTATGTAGAGTGCTATTATTAAGTTAGCCCGAGCGCAGCGAACCTGTCTCAAATTTATAAGGCCATGTGACCGTGGTTCTAATGCGGGCGTGTACTAATATTTTTTTTTAACTTAAGTACATAAGTATCACTGACTACGTGCCTCGGAGAGCACGTTAAGCAGTCGGTCCTGGTTGCTGTCAGTAGATGGCGGTCATTACAATCCGCCAACACGCATTGCCGCAGCGTGGTGGATTTAAGCTCCAAACTCCCTCACCCTGGGGGGAGGCTTAAGCCCCTGCAGTTGGGAATAATGGGTTGATGGAATGGAAAAGTAGAGTGATATGTAGTTAACATTCGGCACAGTGCAGTGGTGGTACATACATATTTGTAATCGCTACATAGGTGTGTATTATAATCAAAAGTGTTTTATCATATCCAGTGTAAAATAAAATATAGTTCCAATGAGTATAAGAACAGCGTGTTAATTTTACGAAAATCAATCAAAAACTTTTTATACTAAATTTATATTTTTATGAAATTTTTCCGATTAAAACGATTTCAAATAAATAAACTGCATTGAAATCGGTCTATCCATTTAGGTGTTACGATGTCGCAGACAGATATACAGACAGATAGAAATATAGCCGTGAATCATCCCGATTCAACCTGATTTACATAAAAAAAAACATTAAAATCAGTGTACCGTTTAAAAGCTACGATACCACAGACAAACACACAAACTGAAATAGACCTCAAATTTATTTAACACCGCCTCTTTTCGACGTCGAGAGTCCAAAATGCAATTACTTTTTTCGCCGATTTTCAAATAACTAGATTGAAAATAATAAAGATAATAATAAAAAAATAATTGTAAATGTAAAAAAAAATTAAAAAAATTAAAAATAATAATTCATATCTACTTGTGGCTTAAAATAATGATAACATAATTTCTTTTTTTACAATTCAAACATAACTTTTTTATACAAATAACTATTAAAGTGCTATTAGATATTTCTTTGTTTATAATTAACATAAAAAAGTTATCATATCCCTGTTAGAACTTTTTTATCTCATAAAAACTGCCATCGTGAAATAAAAAGGTTCCAACTGATTAATTTAAGTTTTAATTGTCTATGTTTCAAATAAAAAAATGAGGAAATTCGCCTGTAGATACAAAGATATACAGCCCAAAAATAGATTGAGCTAACAACATTTTAAAAAATAGACATAGTTTGTATTTTCAACAGATATTCCAATTTCTTAGTTTCATCATATAGAACCGTTTTATTCGAAGGTCACGAAATATTAATAAAATTCAAGGAATCGGTTTCCTATTACAGTCGAATGCGTTCATATGAAAAGAGAGTAATATTTTTCCTGTCGTTCATGAATTAAATATTTTCCATCGAGAAACGCGACCCGTGTGGCTCGGCGGCGGTAAACAAGTCGGTTATTTCTAGAACGGCAGATCAACAAATTATAATAAAAAAATTATATCATGTTTTGATTGCCAGATTTCTCAAATGTATTGTTTTCGCTAAAGGTATATTAAAAATATCTTAGCGTTTGAAACCAAGAGTAAGAAATGCTATTCACGTAATTAAAACTTTCACGTTCACAAATCACGTCACTCGACAAAAAACGAGAAGCCAGGTCACGTCTCTAAAGCGTGTTACACGAATTTCGAACACTATCTATAATATAAAATAAACAGATTAACACGAACCAAAACTTTGATTTAAACGTTGTTTTTGTATTAGGCAAAAGAACGAATCGTGATAGACGTGCGCTTGCGCGGGTGGCGTTCTTCGATCAGTCTTTCATCCCGAAAAGTTAGAAGGCGTGGCATGGCCTGGTATGGATTCTATTCTGTGTAATCAAAGTACTTACACCTGTTCGGAAATCATTCTAAAGCCTTATACTTCTACGAATTTTTCAGACAATACCAGCGTTGCGTAGCTTACATTTGCCACTTTAAGTGAAATACGTATATTATTATATCTTTGCTATTAATCTGTATGTTTATGAAGCGGCTGATATGGAATATCGCAGCCGAAATACATTAGCATCACCTTTTCATAACCGAACGATTCTCAACTTGTGTTTTCCATAGTACAGCTACAGCGCTTGTATGTAAAACGGTTGGCGTTTTATGAAACCGCCTATTATTCATTTTGACTGCTACAGATACATAATATCGACTAATATATAAATATTTTATTGTCAGTAACATTTGTATTGAACGTTAACTTAATATATTGTGTGTATAATAATATATGCCGCTCGCAGAAACGCCTTTGAATAGGGATTCACAGCCAGTGTCCCGAGCGCCATTCTCGTTCAACAGTACCATCCAACAAAGCCAGTTACGCAATAGTTGAGATTGAATACAGCTCTACCAGCGACTTGACATGATTGCGAAACTAGCGTTTTGGGGTGCGTTCGATTCGACGTGATTTGAAGATGGTCCGTATTTAATAACTAAATATAATTTGAAAAAACGAAACGAAACGAAAAAAAAAACGATATGAAAAAAAAAACGATTAAGAACGATATATTACATTGACCTTAGGTTATTACAACGCAGTTATGTATTCCCAGTACAAAACGAGTGATAATTGTTAACACACAAGTATTGCAAATGATTGTAAAACAAACTTTTATGTTGTAATAAATCTGGGATATCCCACACAGCGCCATACAGTCCCATAGTAAGCAAGTATTATGCTTGTATTATAGGGTACTAGACAACTGATATATTAACTTAATTTTTTTTTTTATAATATATACATATATACTTTTATTTTCTATAGGTAGTCCAAGGAAAGCAAGCACCAGCGATTTGCTAACACATTTGTTTTTTTATGTTATTAAAAAAGGATAAAACAATAATTAGACAAGAGCTAGCAATAGCCACGAACACAATCAACTATGCAACCCAATTCGTTATGGTCCATTTAAGGCCCGAATTTTAGGCCAATTGACTCACTTTTAGTTACACAGTTTTTGGTACTCTATGTTGGTTCTATATGCCTTGTATTATAATTTATATTTATTACATCAGCCCTTTTTATACCCCACTGAGGGGCTTAGGCCTCCCCTCAAGATGAGGGGGCTTGGAGATTAAACCCACCACGCTGCTCCAATGCGGGTTGGCGGGTTATTTATATTTATATGGGTTCCTAATACAACGACATTCGCAAACACGTACAGGTCTCCTATATCAAATCAACACCCAAATCTGTACATGTCAAAGAAATGTTTTCAGTATTAACCGAATGATCTGTCGCAGTAAAGAGTACTTATATGTATGTACTGCGTTCTACTTAACGGAGGTTATCTGTGCCCATGTATTAATAATTATATTTTTCGGAATTACGGTACAAAAAAGACAATTTTTTTTTGTTTTTTTATTCAGTCTAGAATTTACTTAACACATTTTTTATGTTACGACTATTGGCTTTTTTATTATTTGAAGAAAATGGAAATATTTTTAAACTTTGTGGATAATAATTTTTTCTTAATATAATCATTATTATATTATAATACTCTGAGAAAATTCTTGACCCTTTTCGCTTGGTTATGTCACTCAATATTTTAATATTAACATAATTTCTATATATACAATGTTACAAGCTAATAATAACCAGTTCCTGCCGAACCTGATGCAAAGGTACCCATAACGCTCGCGGCATTACCGCGCTGGATCGCTATGGCGAGCCTCTGCATCAGAAACGACCCCGAGCGAGGGTCACACCACCTCTCCTTAAGTCGGCGACCGATGTTCTTAATTATATATAATAAATATAATCTAAATATAATGAAAGAAAAAGCAGCATTGGTTTGTTAATTATGTTCTGAAGGAATTGATTTTGTTATAGTTTAAAAATATTTTAACTGGTCAGGAAAAATGTTTTTTTTTTTTTTATGTTATAATATTGTTATGAAATCTAAAAACTATTTTGATCTTTTGATAAAATAAATAGACTGTTCTATAAACGTCCCTAAGTATGAAGAAGTAAGTAACATAGAATTAAAAATGCAAATAAGCAGTTACTTCAGATTTGAAAAATTAATTTTATAATGTTTCAAGACTAGACAATAATGATCTTGGACCAATATTTTTAACATATTATTTTTATATTTTTTAGCAGAAATTTTTAGCAGAATTTAGACCAATCTATACATTTATCTAGTAATAAAAAAAAATTGTGAGCTTTTTGTTTAGTAATTTATGTTCCTATACACAAAATATCCCTGTGACATCATCTGGACAGATGTCTTGTTTTAGTTTCATTTGATTAAGTGACTAACTTAAATTTCTTTAAATATCTGGTAAAACTCGAAAAGAGAACAAAATAGATATTTTAAGAGGTCCTTATAGAACCATATTCCTTTCAATTTGAATAACCATCAGGAAGCTTTATAATTTGGTACAAGCCATGTTTTACACATTTTTGTTACAACGTTGTTTAAACAAACGTAATGTATTTGCAGAGGCTTCCGAACCGCAACTTAGAGCTGGGACAATAGTCAAATAATTATTGGAACAGACGAATCATTCTAATATCTAATTACGAATAATATAACATCGTAACAAGAGCATTGTTAAGTGGAATTAATCCTAACAAAGTGTATTTACTGTACCTACGAGCATAATGAACAGTTATATTAGAATCTTGTGAGTTAATAGTTTGAATTATTTATTGTAAAGTGAAACGATAAAGGAAAATTTTCATTCAATTAATCATACTTCAAGTTGTAAACGGACCAAGCTAAAAGTCCTTTTAAGTACTACGAGTATAAGTATCAAATTACACTTATACCTACTCGTTCTAGTGCTTTCCAAATATTATCATTGATGTGTTTGAGTAAAAGCAAAGGACCATATATCTAAATAACAGTATTTAATTATCAATTAATAATAATGAATTTGGAATAATTATTAAATAAATTATTCGAATTCGTACGGGTACGAAAATTAAGCTATGAATAAACTCCGTATTACACAGATTTCTTCATCTTCATCAGCCCATTTTTACTCCACTGCAGGGGCTTAAGCCTCCCTCAGGGTGAGGGGGGCTTCGAGCTAAAATCCACCACGCTGTTCCACTGCGGGTTGGGGATTGTAACGACCGCCATCTATTGACAGCGCCCGGGACCGACTGCTTAACGTGCTCTCCGAGGCACGAAGTCAGTGACAGTTATGTACATAAGTCAGAAAAACTCATTGGTACATGCCTGGATTCGAACCATGAGGTCTTATAATTTATAACAGGTTCGTTGCGCTTTCGGCGCGCTCTTGCGCTTACACAGATTTACCGTTTCTCATTTGATATTTCATTTCTGTAGCGGGAACTGCAAAATAGACATTACGCCGAAAAAAAGTTATAGGGGTCGTACTAACAAATCACTTTCGATACATTTTTACTCACACCGCCATTTAGAAGAAAGTCGATAAGTCAGTTTCTTTTTTCTGCAATATTTAAAAGTATAGGTTCGAGGTAAACTAATTTAAATCCAGAGCCAAAATGAAATTAATCACATGGGGAGACCAAAAAATTTATACAATATTTGATCTATTTAAAACCTTAGGTATTTGAAAGCTATATATCTATTGAATTCCGGGATCACTGAACAATATTAATATCTGCAAGGAATAAATGTCATTTATTATCCTCGTGTACATTCGGCCTTGAAATTTATACTTTCTCCGATTTAGGCAAAAATTTCACTTTCATTGAATTTCGTTTCTGAAAGGTTACTGAAGCCTTACTCTAAGAAACTCAAAATAGCCACTACCATCCACAAACGTTTTAGAAGCACTTTGAAGTCGAATGTGGAACTCTTCGATCATTCGTTACATGGCGTACATTAATTTGACAGCAGCGTTTGGTTTTAATCATGCCATGGTTATAATAGATAATTGTCAATTCACAGTATAGAAGTGACATTTTACGTTTTCGATGGGTTGAAACCGGTGTGCGGGGATTTCTCGGGGGTGAAGAGTGCCGCGCGGGCACTTTGCGCACTGAAACTTGGACTAAAACTCCCCGTCATACACCAGCTAGCTATAGTATGAGTATATCATATAGTATGATTTGTTATTTATTATTCCGCTCCATGAAAATTCGGCAAATATTGGTTACCTGATAAAATAGCATTGTAAATCGATTTATTAAACACAGTCAACGAATTAAAAAAAATATATTATTAACCTCACAGTAGCGAAAAAAAGAAAATCGTCTGTGGAAAGCACATTCAGTGGAAGATGAAAGACGTTTCTGATTCTGTATTTAAATTAATTAAAATGGAGACTATCAAAAGTGATTTTACAATAACAATATCTTATTCATAAATCACATAGAAATATATGTTCAGGAAGGAAAATATTTCGAATCTGATGTTATGCATAAGTACATTTCTGTGCACGCACCACACCTGGACGTACAGACAAACGAAAATTCCAAAAAATGGTCTTACGTGACGATAGCTAAATCCCAATTTTAAATTTTTTTATGTACAGACACAGTCTCCTTATAGTTTTGTTGTACGTATACACAGACCAGTCAACATTTAGACCACGCTTTAATAAACGTCAGTACGAAAACAAAATCGCCAAAAAGTGGCGGGGTGCGGGGAGAGGTCGGCTAGTTTTCATTGGCTCGTTCAAAATTGACAATTTAATGGCTTCCGAAGTGCTTCCAACTGACGGCTCACTAGTGACGTAGTTATGTAGTGTCACTACATAGCCTTGGCGAATGCTACTCCCTGTCAAAGCGTGGTCTATAAAGTTAACTTGTCTGTGTATGTATAGGATACGGTCAAAGATCCCGTCGCTAACATGTAGGTATCAATTTTCGATTTTTTCATTCAGTAGATTGGCAAAAAATAGGTTGTGACAGATGGACAGACAGACAGACACGAGATGATTCTATAAAGGTTCCCTTTCTTCATCTTGGATGTACGGAATTCTAAAAAAGAGCGGTAGGTGCTGTGGAACTCTGAAAAGTCGTTTATGTAAAAGCGTTGTTTTTGTGGAGAGTCGATAGCAGTACGTGACCCATATAGACAGCGAGTCGAGACAGCCCGGGCGTCGTTGAGTCTGCTCTCGTCGCCGACCCAGAGGCAAAGGGTATATCTCTATTAAACTAACCTAATTTTCATGTTTAAAGTTTCGAGAGTAAGTTTTCTTGAAAAGAAGGCGTACCAACTAATTTTGTTTCGAATTTAGACGTAAAAAACGCCGTCAGCTGAAAATTCTGATTTCCAATAAATTCAATCGGAGCTCATCGATTGCCAAAAGGACAACACTAATCTAGAGCACTCAACTGACTCAACGTTTGAAAATGTTGGCAACTTTAGATATTATTATTAAATTTTGTCTGTTTTACGGTTACGTACCAAAAGAACGAAACGAAGCTCTATTGATGTCAGTCTGCTGTTCGTCTGTCCGTCCGTCCGTACGTACGTATGTCAAGGGTTTCTACACGTAAACGTAATGAATTAAAGACTTGTTTGGATGTTTCGTGTAAAATCTAACTCAAACCCAAAACCGATCAGTATTTCAATTAAACTATTCTATAATGGGAGTTCTACACATGAAAAAGGAGCCGAACCAAAAAATTAATTTTTTACTTAGACATGTGGGCATTGCCTAGAATTTATGTAGTGGAGTAACTACAAATATATGATCCATCATAATCTTTATTAGGTATTTTCAAAAATAAAAAAGTCTTTCAAATTTGTAAGTTTTAGACCAGTTATGTTACGGGGTCTAATCTCAAAAAATAAACTAGTTAGGGATTAGGGATTTTTGTATTATATTTATCATATATTAAATTTAAACAACAAATACCGAAAATGCCTATTTATAATGAAGTTTGTAAGCTGTGACCTCGGTTCAAATATATATATGGTAAAGTTATCTAGTATAAATACTAGAAATATAAAATTGTGTTTAATAAAGCATTAACGACACGCTTTAAAGGTGTGCGACCTTCACAGCCCGCTTCACAGCCCGTGATCGCTATCCCATGCGATTCACTGGGAGAAGCCCGCGTCGGTTAAAGTAGCAATACTTGAGAGTATTTCGATACCTTCTACCAAAAAGTTAATTCAATTAAATAATTAATTGAATTAGTTAATTTTTAATTTCCAACTCAAAGGTTAATTACCAATTTTAACAATTTTCCCTTCTCAAGGGTTAAACGTTAATAAAAGTTAAAACAGGTGTTTCTTCATTTATAACCATGAAGCCAAGTAACAAATTTCATAGTTCTAACTTTAAAAATAACGGAAGTCTCATACTAACGTTCGTCCCTTATTTTGTTCTCTTAAGGCTTAAATTTTCAAAAATCTTGAAACACGACATAATAATATTTAGTTTCTGACCTAAAATGCAAATGTGAATTTTCATAGATTTAACTTAAAAAAAATTAAAGAAATTGATACAGACTTACATCCCTTATTTTTTCCTCTTAAAAATAGAATTTCGAAAAATCCTTTCTACCGAAAAAAACTTAATTTTCGAATTTCGTGTGATACTTCTTATCCATAATTGGTATTTCGATTTTATAAATATAGATTCCGACTAGTATGAAAATCAGACAAAGAAAAATTAATAGAAGAAAATTATATTATGACATGCAGAGTACCATGCAATACGAATAAAAGCTTGAACTTTTTCACATTACATATTTTAAAACTGCTATAAATTTATTAGCTTATTCCATGAAACACGGTGAAGAAATTAATTCAGTATTTCCATTTCATTAAAAAATATATTCACGTTGTATGGAGTTAGCACGCGAACTTTGTATTCGCTGACTGAGTTTTAATTAAACGAATGAACTGCGATGTGGTTATGTTGCGTTGCCGTATCACACACAGCTCGAATTGTTTGAATGACACTCTGAATTATAAACGATGTCTATTGTGGGGTCGCAATAATGGCGCACATAATGCATCTATGTCAACCATCCCCACATTGAATTATACTTTGGTGTGCAGGTAACTTATGCAGGTATAGTTATTGTATATAAATACGAGTATCTGCATGTTGCCTTGATACTGTAAGGCGTATTACCATATAAGGAATCAGCTCAAAAAGTAAACATATTTTAAAAATTCTTTTTCAGGTTAAAATAAAAAAAAATTAATGTCAATGTTGAAATTAAAAATGTGAGAAAAATAGATGGAAGAAACAAAAAAAAATATCTTGCTTTCCACGCCCACGCCATGGCGAAAGGGTTTTGCATTTTCATGCCCAAAACTATTTATTTGGCATATGTTATCTACTGAAACATTTTACAGTACAATTTTAAAGACCATTTTCGTGAGAACGAAATATATAATAACAAATAGTTCAAAATTAAAAAGTTTTTATTCAATTTAAGATGTTTACACACACTTATTGAACGTCAAAATGAATTGATTAGGTGATTAGGTACCGGTTCCAAAACTAGAAGGAGAAGAACCGGCAAGAAACTCCTCCCTGTTTATTTTATTTAAATATATGTTTTTCTCAGTTAGTTTCATTTTTTTTAAAATATGCTTACAACTATTACAATGATTGAGCCTTCACACTATCTCTAGATTTTAATTTATATACAGCTCGAATAGCCCTTTTCTGCAGAACAAATATTGTTTGAATGTCAGCGGCCTTTCCCCAGAGCAGAATGCCATATGACATTATGCTATGAAAGTAGCTAAAATAAACCAGCCTCGCAGTAGGCACATCGGTTCGTTTTCTTATTTGCCTGATTGCAAAAACAGCAGAGCTCAGTTTACCAACCACTCTCATAACATGAGGACCCCATTTTAAATTTGCATCTATAGTAATGCCCAAGAACACAGTTTCATTAACCAAACTTAATGAATCCCCACCAAGTCTCAAATTGACATCAACTTTGTGCTGAGTTGTTACATAACACCATAAATAGCGGCATGTCCTGCAATTTACTTTCAGCCTGTATATAACATGTGCAGGTCAAGAACTTATGACAAAATTATGAGTACAACAAAGCAATATTACATGTTCGTTTCTCAATATTGGATTTCCATATGGTATAATTATGCAAGTGACTAAATATTATTCTGGGTGTGTATTGAGGATTGAAAATAATAAATTTAAATTTTTTGTTTTACGTAGATACACAGTTGTCGGGATATTCTTTATTTATTTACATTTTTACGTTTATATCTGACAAGCAACATCATAGTTATTATTGTTATTCGGGTAGTTTAAAATTTTATGATTAAATGTCTTACGGGGGTACAGTCTTACAGTCTTAATTTTATGATTAAATGTCTTACATTAAATGTCCTGTTCCCTGAAAAGGCTTTTATTTGTAAAATGTACATTTATATATAAATTTAACTTCCAATCGGAAACATTGAGGTTAGAAAAAATTAATTCCTGGAAATTAAGATAATGGAACGAATATAAATTTAACAAATATTTTCATAAAGCGTTACGTTTCGGATGTAATCGAAGTGTAAACTTCTGAAGATCGCAAAGAAAATTTCAATCAAGCGCGAAATACGCTCTCAAAGCTACTGTCTTATTGCTTAGGATAAGAACAGTCAAATTATCCATAAATTATATCCAAAAGAAAATCGAAAATTGTACAGTGCGCATTGTTCATTTTCATTATGGATAATGTCGAAATATATTTCTAGTCTTGTTGTTTTTGTAATTATGACGTGGATTAGCTTGGAATTATGGGATTATTTATTGTTCGTATGTCGAATATGAAAAAACAAAAAGGGCATTATGCAGGACCCATTGCTTTGGTGGGAACATAGAAAGCATATTTACCTAAAATTATATCAAATAATGAAAGTAGAATGTGTATCGTGGCCAGCTCTGTCCCGCGCGAAAGAATATTTTCAAAAGCTGGGCTCAAAATCAATGAAAAAACGAGAAAGACTGAAAACCAATAAAATATCACAAGTAATTTTTTTTAATTACAACTTAAATAACAATGATTAAAAATATTTGTTACCTTGGTGTATATTTTGTGATTTGATGCGTTTCTTAATAGTTATTATAAAGGATATATACGATGTACAATTACATTATTTTTAAGCTAAAACTTTATTAGGCATGTCTATAATTATGTTTTTTGTTTTACACTGGAGACAATAATTTGTTGTTTTTTCTTATAAATGTATATTAATTGTTTTATTCCTTCTTAGTTACTTAAATATGTTGTTGTAATAGTTATGAATGATGTTTGATAATAGATTTATATGTGATGCTAATGTTGAGGTTAGGTCAAACATTAATTTCTCATTTAATATCAAAACAAAAGTTTTATGGACAATACCTACTTGATAAATATAGATGATTATGTAGATATTTGCAACATTTATTTTCTCATTTTTACCCGATGAAAAGATGTTCTTTATTATTAAAGTAAAGTAAAGATAAGTTGATTATTATTAAAGATAACGCCTACTTCAATTTTACCAAATATTTATAATTATTAGATTTGTTTTATTTGTGTCATTATGAATATCAAAGATAACAGTATTAAACAATCATGATTAGGTAATATTAATGTCAAAGATATGAAAATAAAACGTATTTCAACTTCTTCAAGTGACACCATTTACTAAGCGCGATGGAGTAGGAGGGCAGAAAATCTGTGACGCCCCTGAAACGCGAAAAGGAGTTTGCGAACGCTCGTTATATGAATCGATTTGTTAATCATATAAATGTCAAATGTGACGTCACTGTAGTATATGCCAACTAACGATCGACCATAAGCGCGCTAAACTAAAAGAGGGATGAGGACTCTCTTTTTCATTCCATTTCATAACTGCCTACGTAAGTGACAAATCGGATGAGTAATTTACGTTGGCTTTCGATGACGTATTAAATACGAAAGTTGATAATAAAAAGATTCTTCCACGTACAGTATGGACGAAGAACGAAGGTACCGAATAATTAATAAATCCCTATTAAACATAGCTCTTTATAGTTTTTACACAAACTCCAATAAGTCGTGTACTTGACTAATACTGAAAATATATTTATGAAGAAAATATAAAACCAGACTTTATACGATAAGAAAATTTATAAAAAAAGTTATATTTGGTTTAAGACTATAAAACTTATACGCTTTTTAAAGTTTGTCTCCGTCTCTTTCTTGAAAAAGAAATGTGACATTATTTTAAATGGCCTGACGTTATAGACTAGTCACAGACAAGTCAACCTTATAGACCACGCTTTAACAGGGAGTAGCATTCGCCAAGGCTAAGTAGTGACACTACATAACTAAGTCACTAGTGAGCCGTCAGTTGGAAGCACGTCGGAAGCCATTAAATTGTCAATTTTGAACGAGCCAATGAAAACTAGCCGACCTCTCCCCGCACCCCGCCACTTTTTGGCGATTTCGTTTTCGTACTGACGTTTATTAAAGCGTGGTCTTTAAGTTGACTGGTCTGTGAGACTAGTACACCGTGCGGTATAGCCGTCACTGTTTAACAGGAACCTTTGTTATTAAATATCTATCTTCTAAAATTATCTCACTATTATTATATATTGAGAAAACTCTTTTAAATAAAATATATATTTTTAAATAGTCAATTAGTCTATTGTGTTATTGTCCAAGGTGGTTTGCAACACGTTCTTTTCTCTAATTTTAATAAAATAAAATAAATAAAAAAATTATAAGCATCGTGAAATGTCGTGTCGCTCACGTGGCGTGGACATCCAACAGGCAAGATTTATCATATACAATAATAACGCAATACGGATATTTTCGTTTCGTCATATTCATATTTTCATTCATATTATTCAATATTTGAATCACATCTTAGGTAATAAATATGGCGCTCGTCTTTGGATAATCTTACGCTCTTAAAACGCCGGTATTCGAACGCCATTTAAATGATAACAGAGTAATAAAAGTTTACCGGGCAGAGCGTAGAGCGGTCGACGCATCTTCCAGAAATAACTATAAGTATCTGAAATTAGCGCCGTGTGACACGGTCCGTAATGCGACAGAAATACATCGTGGAACGTCTTCTTGACCCTCGCCCTCGACGTTTCAGTGTCAAGTCCAAGTCTATACATTAGAAGCGATGTATCCATGACAGTTTACGTACCTTCAAGTTAATGTTCAGGAAAGTGCACTACAATGTAAAAAACCGGCCAAGTGCGAATCGGACTTGCACATGAAAGGTTCCGTACCACTAAACAATTAAAAAAAAACGAGCCCGACGTTAATCGAACTTAACGATTAATCGTTTTGTATTATGTAATTTAAGAATTATTGTATAAATATATTTTATTTTAATTTCATTAGTTATTTAGAAGGCGCTCGATCCTCTCTGGCTAATCCGAAAAGTAATAACATGAGTGCACTGATAGCTAGAGACAATTTTTATTAGTTATTACAGTGAACCTTTGACTATTAGTATCGATTGTGAAGAGAATAAGATCTGCAAAGAAAAGCGTAAATTTATAGTAACCTGGTAATACAATGTAGTCTTCATCATAAAATGTTTTTTTTTACATTATTTTTTACAATAACATCACAAAGATAAAATGAATCTAGTTTTCGCTTATTGGCTAAACGCTATCTGTCATTTTCTATGGAATTTTTACAAAATTTTTACCTATAAAAGTACATTTTGTAAGTTAATCTATTACTCCTTAAATAATACAGTCTAGTTAGCTGTGATAGTTTTCTTTTTAAGTACGTTATATATACTCCTGTCATGATTTTTTTCCACATATCCAAAAACAACGGTTTAGCTGATAGAAAGGGGGGGACACATGACTCTAACAAAAATTAGGGCTTTAGGAGTACATATCTCCACAAATGTTGACTTAAATAAAAAAAAATTGTTAGAAACCTTGATATCATTTTTAAGACCTATCGTCTGGTACCTCTCGCTTAATATACGATGATTTTTTTTTCGTACTTTAGTTACATGTGTGGCGACCTATTTAAAAAAAAAAAAAATTATTTCACTACGTGTCGCTGTGTAGCGGTTTATAGATTACACCTTCCAAATTTCATCTATATATTGCCAATAGTTTCCGAGAAAACCACAGACAGACGGACGGACGGACATGGCGAAACTATAAGAGTTTCTTTTTTACCATTTGGCTACGGAACCCTAAAAATTAACATAAAAGAATAGAGTAAGTATGAAAGGCGACCTACATTTCAAGGTATAGATAAAAGACTTTATTTTATAACTGGTCTGTTGAAAATGAAAAAATAATCTCAGATAACTTGAACATTCTTACTCTGACAAGATAACTTATTCCATCAATTCTTTTTATACCTACTGCAGGAGCTTAAGCCTCCCCTCAAGATGAGGAAGCTTGGAGCTTAAATCCACCACGCTGCTCCAATGCGGGTTGGCGGATTAAAACGACCGCCATCTATTGACAGCAACCGGGACCGACTGCTTAACTTGCTCTCCGAGGCACGGAGTCCGTGACAGTTAATGTAATGTAAGATATATATATATATATATATATCATATATTCTTATGTTTATGATTTGCTTCCAATTTTCCTTACGAAAGTATGACAATGTCTCAGCTAAAGACGAGTTAGAGGAAGGAAAAGCCTCTCTGAGTGACGAAAATGCGGCTTTATCCTTAGGTTTTATTCCCATTCAGTTCACCGCTTGAAATTCTCACGCAGCCTACATTTCTTGCAAATATTTGTTATATCTTTTTATTACAAATCAGATAACAATTATTGAACTTGTGTTTGTTTTTCCAACAACTTTTGATAGTTATATAGATTCAGATGCAAGATGTGGTGTGTTAGCGATAAAATGCATTTCAAAATGTCATCTCATTCACACGAGCATCGGTACAGACAAATGTATAGCGCTTGTCGTACAAGGAAAGTGCAGTGCACTACTTTTAATGTGGATCGTTGGGCGAATACATAGAAAGCCATTCCTTCTCGTGTATACCAATATCAGCAAAGTATTCTATTTATAGACGCACATATAAAGTTTCCTTTACCATTTTCACTTGAATATTGACATAGGTATAAACAATCTATCTATAAAAAAAATTGACTGAAAAAATTGACTGACTTACGACATACAACATAAATATAGCCCCATACGACTAAATATCTGGTTTTAGAAACATGAAATTTTGTACATAGGTGTCTTAGGCGCACCGCAGACCAAAGTCACATCAATCAATCAACCGATCATCATAAAATTTTGCATACACGTTGTCAGAGGTACAGAAAAGGACATAGCGTGTCTTTCGTTTAGAAAAAAAAATACTCCCGAGGGATAGCAGAATAACTTTTAGACGGTCGTCCGGCATAACAACTCGGCGTACTAAATGGATTGTGAAATGGAATGAGAACAGTGGTGAGAGCGCAGAACGATTACATGAGTGTAACGTCTGCCCACGCGGGCGAAGTCGCGGGTTGATGCTAGTATATAAACAAATAGCTGTCTCGAAGACTGAAAGTAGCGCGCTGTTTGCATGCATTTATCGTATGTCTTGAAATGGTCAAGAATTAAGATATTTCTTTCTAAAAACATTCTTCTAATTTTTGTAATTGAAAATACTCCTTTTCGTTTGATTTTTTAAAAGACTTCAAAAAAAAGGAGGTTTCTCAGTTAGACCGTATATACATGTCTTTTTTAAATTTTTTATGTGTGTTCAGGGATAACTTCGTTTTTTATGAACTGATTGGGATGATTTTTTTTTGTTGGAAAGGAGATATCCTAGGTGTAGTACCATGAAAAGGAAACCAAGATCTGATGATGGCATCCTAGAGAAATCGAGGGCAACCTTCGAAAATCATACTTTAAAGTATCGTATTTTAAATATTTTTATAAAGTACAACTACTAGTACTATTTAATGAAGGTCAGGAGTAGATCTGAAGATGGAGCTGAAAGACAGTCGAGGGAACTCCTCAACAATTTACAACAATCGCCTGGTGTTTGGACTTAATTCATTTCTATTGATGAGAACTTTGCATCCATACGGGTTATAAGTATCATTACAAGTCTGATGATGGAGACCATTCACAGTCGAAGGAACTCCTTAACGATTTACAGCAATTACCTGGTGTTTGGACTTAATTCATTTCTATTGATGAGAACTTTGCACTCATATGAGTTATAAGTGCCATTACAGGTCTGATGATGAAAACCATACACAGTCGAAGGAATTCCTCAACGATTTACAGCAGTTACCTTTTGTTCGGCTTACTTCATACGGTTCAATGTGCCAAAATGTTCAGTTCGCACAAAATTAATACTTAATTAAGACTGAAATTTTACATAGGAATACTACTACCTACGAGGCATGCTGATGCGTCAATTTGACACTGAATTTAAGTTGCGTAATCGTGGTTCTGTCTCATTAGAGTAGTGCGTTTAGAAGCCCCATTTATAGTAAATACAAATAAGTTATAGATGCGTTTAACTAAAAATTGAAAAATAACATAATTTTCAAAAACAAAAACCGACTTCTAAAACATAAACTAAAAATTAAAAAATAAAATTTTCACTTTAAAGAAAGGAGCATATAGTTAATGAAGTAGGTGTTAACTCAGCCACTTTAAATGGGTACTTACAAAATTAACAATTACAACAATGATATATTTATAACTATAACGAATATCAAACAAAATTTAAAGTGAATGACTTGGCACTGACTTCATTAACTATATGCCGCCTGTTAATGCTTTTAAAGTGAAAAATTAATTTTTTAATTTTTTGTTTATGTTTTTGATGTCGGTTTTTTTTTAAATTTTTTTTATTTAAACTTATTAAACGTTATTTACGATCTGGGGTGTGATTCTCGGACTGCTTGACTTAGAGTCTTATGAGACAATTTCCGTTTACAATGACAAATATCACATGATAACGATTTTACTTATTCTCAGTGTCAAGTACTTGACAATCGTCAAACGAACGTCGTGCGAGATGCATCACGTGGTCTGCTCTGCGTCCCGCTGTTCACACGACAATTGTCACCAAATATCATTTGACAAATTGTTGTTTGAAAAGCTTGACAATTATCTCATGCTGAAATTGTCAAATGAAACGAGAATCGAGCTCCATGTCTGTTTTTAATTCAACACAATGACTTTGGTAGTTCATAAATTATTGCCACTTATTTAGCGCTTATATTAAAAAAAAAAAGAAAAAGTCTGGAAAAGTAGAAATCGTAAAAAAAAATTTTCTTACAATAAGGAGTCTAATTTTACTCCCAATCGTTTGTGTGTTTTATGAAGGGGCAAACTATAAGTTATTCGTATCAAACTACTATCTACCTATTACTCTGCCTCCTCTAGAGGGAGAAATAAACAATAACAATAGTATTATGTACGCAAAAGCTCAAACCATAACTGCGTACCTACGCAACCTTGAAAAGGGCAGACTCCCATATCATTGTTAACCTTTATGTCGTCTAATTTTGATTTAGGCAAATAACTAAATCTTCGTAGGCTGTTCGTAGACGGCTCATCGCTACATGTAAATTTCTAAATCCATTTTCATAATGATGTGCATATTTTTAATATGGTCTTAAACACGATATATTCATAAAAATTATATCCTCATAATGCGCTCCTTAAAACCTTCCCTGCTAAAAGCAATTACAAGTGCTTGAACGTTATAAGTGTATTGTAAATTAAAATTTCTAAATTGTAAATAAAACAGCCTAAAAAGTTAAAAACAAGAATACTTGATATATCATAATATATCTATATAAAAAAGTCTTTTTTTACAAAACGAAAGCCAGCCTTGAAGACCCACACAAGGTGCGGAACAACACGTAGGTATATACACTTAATTCGAAGGTTCTAATATTAATATCGGAGCTCCTACTACGTCTTAAGTTTTGTAAAAAATAGAAAGGTTTAATAAAAAAATGAAAAAATGTCATAAACATATAAATTCTTGGTTTTTAAATTTTAGTGTTTTCTTTTTTAATTATTTACACTTTTTAATTTATAATCCTGTTTTCTTAATCGATTCCTCGAAATATACTGATAAAGTGAACTCGTGCGTTGAGGGATCCGTAGATACGTGTTTTACATATGAAAACTTTAAGTTGGTCGTAATTTTTCATCTATATTAATAAAATTGTAGTGTCTGTCTGTTCCGGCTAATCTCTAAAACGGCTGAACTGATTTCGATGAAACTTTACAGACGTGCAAAAGGCATTATCGGTGGTGACATAGGCTACTTTTTGTCTGTCTTTCCGTCTGTCTGTCTGTTTGAGCCATTCTCCGAAACGGCTCAATGTAACTTTACAGACGTGATTAAAAGATTGTCACGAGTGACATCCAATACCTTTTGTTTGTCTGTCTGTCCGTCCGTCTGTTTGCTCGAACTGATCTCCGAAAGGGATGACTTGATTCCAATGAAACTTCACAGATGTGATTAAAAGATTGTCAAGAGCGACATACAATACTTTTTGTTTTTCTGTCCATCTCTCTGTCTGTTCGAGCTAAACCTATTTTAATGAAACTTCGCAGACGTGAAAAGAAGCATGTGAGGATTGACATACGTTACTTTTTGTTTGTCTGCCTGTCTGTATGTTCGCGGTAAACTTTTTGTTTAAAGATTGTAATGAAACTATGCAGACATTAAAAATAGGTTGTCAGGAGTGATATAGGTAACTTTTTGTCCGTGTGGTTGTCTGTCTGTCTTTTTGTTCCGGCTAATCTTCAAAACGACTAAACCATTTCAATGAATCTTCGCAGACATAATAAGGAGATTATCAAGAGTGACATATGCTGGTTTTTGTGTGTGTGTGTTTGTCTGTCTGTTTGTTTGGGCTAATCGCTAAAACTGCTGATCCGATTTTACAGAAATTTTTCAAACATAAAGAGGGCATTGTTAGGAGTGAAAAGCATTTTTTTTTGGGTACATCTAAGAAATCGTAGTGTCTGTTAGTCTGTCTGTCTGTTCCGGTTTATCTCGAAAACGACTATCCGATGTTGGGACCGACGAAATGGATTTTGATGAAATTAGGTATAGAAATTTCTTAGGTAGTTAAGTTGCAGAATTTTCTAGAAAGTGTTACAATATTCTGGAGCGTCGCGTCCATTTAGCTGTGCCGGTAAAACTGTGTAGTTCATGTGGTCGAAGCCGCGGGTGGAAAGCTAGTATTAATATATAATAGTTTCGATTGTAGTTTAACAATTTCAATAACAAGCCAAAATTTCAACGTTTTGTAAAAAAATATTTTTATTTCGCTGTATATTTTTTTTAAATATTCATATTTTCATTTTTTCAGGAATATTTTACGATTATAGCTTTCGTAATTTTGTAAATAAAGGGCTTAATTAAATTGCTTTTATAATCTTAATTACTTGTAATATAAATTTTAGCTTTCTACGATTAGGTATAACACTTAGGGCCCATTTCACAGGTTTCCATTATCTGTTAACCGCCAAATAAAGTAACGAAGAGGCATAAAATTTTATTGTTTTAACCAGTGGATTACGGCTAACGGAAGCTTGTGAAGCCCCTTAGAATATACAGATGTACCTAAAGCAAAAAGTTTTATTATAAGGATTCACATTTTGATATACATACCATAAAAAAGTTATGTATTGTAGAGCATATATACTATGCGTGTTTCTCACATAGTACGTATTATTGAAATACATTTAAGTATAGGTAATTATTAAACCGTACATACCGGACATGAAAAAAAATATTTATGTATTCCCCTATATCTCCTATTTTATTTTTGATGAAATAAACACCAAACATTTAGTGCGCAGCTACGAGTATGCGACAGTTCAATGAGACATTTTGCGGCCAGCTTGGTGCCGTCGGGCGACGACACTATTTTTTTTTTTAAATATACTCTTAGTTTAATATAGTCCCAGCGTGGGTGGAATCGTCGGACATCTCATGTGTAGATCACATGGTAAAATTTGCGGCCAGGTGTTTTCTCGATGGCGTTACGGATTGATATTTAGTAAAATAGAACGTATCGTGTCGTTGTGACGAGTATTATGCAAAAGAAAACGTATTATTAAGAAAACGAAAATGCGTTATAAACAGCAGTCTCGATCGTACTTCTATGTCTTCACAGTAATTAAACTGTGACTTTTGTAATATTATGAATTTTAACGAATGCTAAACCATTTTATATTTTACAATTTACAAAGTCACTCCTCTTATTTTATATTTTAGTGCCGATAAATAATGTAATTATTATGCGAGTATAAAACTGCAACTTTTGCTAAAAATTAAGTATAATGATTAAAAATAAATAAATATATTTTTTTTAGTTTAATTATTTAAAAGCTATCGTTTTTACACGTGTAACTAGACAGATAACGAGGTCTCACAATAAGGGTACTTTTAGCTTTCTGAAGTAGGAAACCCTGATAAAAAGGAAACATACCTACAAATAACAAAATACAAAGTATTCAATAGTTCTGTAGGTTACCTAAATTTTGTTTTTTGTAGAATTTCTATAAGAGATACTGTGTGTATTGTGTATTGTTTCTATTCTCTTGCAAGCTCGTATTCGTTGTGTCCTTTAAGCGACAAGCTTGCAGGATGTTGCGTAATCGCCTCGATCGTTGAATAAAGTACAATAGATAACGACGACACAATCTTATAATTATTTTTATTTAACTCTTTAGTGATGCTCGAACCCGAGCACGCGGTATCTGTGAATGTAGTTGGCACTAAAATAATATACAAAATCACATATATCAAGGACAAAGAAACCATACCATAGTAGTCATAGCTCCGAGCATGGATCGCGTTTCTTTCAAAAAATAAAAGCTTCAAAACGAAGGACACAAAGAGCACATCTGCGAAAGCTCAGAACTTAATAAACAATGGACCTCCGCTGAAGCGCGAGCGACACTATGACAGGGCAGGACTTCACTTTATGCACTAAGCACAAATGCACTGACTCTTTGCTTCTTATTGAAAATTCACTTTTGTCAAACTAGGTCCATGGAGCGCGGGCGGCAGTCGCGCGAGATAACACAACGCAAAATAATCACCAAGCACGATTGCAACAAAACAATAATAAACGTTTTTTTTTAATGCGGACGATCGATTGGCCGCTTGTCGGCTTATTTTCGGGGTGCACACCGGCCGAGGTGTCGCGGCGACGGCTGAGGGGCGGCGCGGCGCGGCAGTGGACTCGGCCAGGGGTACCAGCTCGCCGAGTGCAATGATTAATTGATGACAGTGAAGCCGTGTGTCGCGGGCTACGGCAGCACGGGCTGCGTGATCGCGGGGCGTACTCGTCGCTCGGTACTGGCGATGCGCGGCAGAGGTCGCCCTGCCACCGCCGACTGAAACCGACCGAGCCCGAACGCAAGCGTGACCTCGCACAACCCGCCCCGAGCACGCATCGAACAAATTTCAGCGACTGAAAAGCTCGCGGTGTTACCACCTCGTCGTCACCCGCCAGCATGCTAGCGTGAGCTCACGGAACGCAACAGCTTACAGATAAAAGCGGCATTAATTATTTTCAATGTCCATAATGCTGAGTTAAATGAACTACTATGGTTAATTAGGTAAAAAAAGTAACCGTAAGGATTGATAAAATCTTTCGGCGCTTATATTCGTATATTCGGCGGCATATTGCTATTATGGTAATCTTCTTGATGTAATTTTATTTAATTTTTATTATTATTTTTTTAGGTTACCTACTATTGGGAGACACTGACTCCTGAAACACAGGTATATAATAAATAATGTACCTGTGTATGATAAGAGGATAAAGACATGGTAATCTTCTTTATGTAACTTTATTTAATTATTTTTTCAGGTTTCTTACTATTGGGAGACACTGAGTCCTGTATATATATAACCAAAAAAATAATAATATAAACGTATATATTCCTTGTTTTTCAGAAGTCAGTGTCTCCCAATAGTAGGTAACTTAAAAAAAAATAACAATTAAACAAAATTACATAAAGAGGATTACCATAATGGCAATACCTACCTCAGGCGTCAAGGATTTCAATATAATTGATCGTACCAGGCTTATATCAATAAAGATTTTTTATTTGTAATTGTGCAATGTCCAATTTACATTAATGATAAAGTTCAGGCCGTATGAACGTTGTTAGATGTAATGTTTCTTAATATACGGACTGGACTTTAAACTCGTATATAGACGATAATTACTAACGTAAAGTTTGAAATAATTAAATTCAAGGAATTTGAAGTTAGTTTTATGTAACTTATAAATGTAAATTATAATTAACATACACACATTATTGAAAAATAACAGTGCAGTCGATGTAATTTTTATGTTTCAGTTACGCCTGAGGATTTTGGATTAAGACCCACTCATAAATTATTTATTTTTTTGTAACTAGTGCAACAAAATTTTTTAAAAGTAGAAAAGATAGTGTGTATACATGTATTTATTTGGCCTATAGTTGTAATTTAACCTACACGAGTATAGTAAAAAAGGAAATTATCATAAAATTTAACTTACGAAATAAAAATACTAATAACATTGTTGATATTATTACCAGAGTAATTAACATATATAATTGTGAATAGTGTAAAGAAAGAAAACCCAAGCGGTAGCTGTAATGGCAGCACAAAGTTAGAAAAACGGTCTGATGTTTCATATAGAATGGTGTGTAGATGCTTAAATTAAAAATAAATATAACTAAAGCTAAAAGTGAATTAGTGCATAGCCGGGGCGTTGCACTTGTATGGCAAAAGCTACAAATAAGGTAACCCACTTTAGTTCGGGTTGTGTCCGTTAGGCGAGGTGCGGCGCTGGTGACGCCTGCGCTACGGCGACGCAGTGACGGCGCCGCTACGGTGGCCTCTACGAGTCTACGACCGACGTCGCTACGAATGTGAATGCACTCTTACTTCAAGCAAATCAGACATGTTATATATCAAAATTGATTCATAAATATTTTTGATAAAGATCAAAAATGATTACTACATGTGAAAATAGTCACTTTCCACGGAAAAATTGTACGATTTCAATTTCGTTTCAGTTTCGCAAAGAATAACAACATTTCCAATAGAATTTTATTAAGTTTTTTGCTCAACTTGTATACTGTGGGGAAATCTTATGTTATAAGAAAAGCTAAATTGGTCTTCTTAGGGGTCTTCCTTGTTTTATGAACGGAATAAAACAGACATAACCTTTTTTGGTGAAGTGCACTCTAATACGAAGCTTCCCACCAAATGCTTTTATACCGTTTTTATACTAATAAACTCTAAGAAAGTCGACTGATTTAATTTATTATAAAAAATTGGAAGCGTTCCAACAAAATTCAATGAAGAGATTTAACTTTCTTTTTTTCAGACAGTCGAAATCAAATAAGTGGACACCAGCAGATTTGCTTAAATATGCGTCACGAAAATTGCACGATTTATTTAAATTCCGAATTTAAACCAATCGCTATATGTGAATTGAAGTAATCTGTATATTAAAAATCCATTATTCTTTGTACTTTTCATTATAACGGGTTTTTTTTAAAGAAAATTAAATCACTCAATAAAATAATTCCAGTACGCGTGTATTATTTCAATATTCGTTATTTTCTTTTCGACATCGCTTTCACTTTTGCGAGAAGATGAAATGAAAATAGAATAGCTGTACTTAAAAATAAGGGTCTGTTTTTGTTCTGTTCTGGGAGCCAATATCCAGTCCTAATGCTTGCCAAAAACGACGCGATGACGTCATAGTGAAAAGCCTGTCGGCACCCGCTGCCACCGGATAGGGGAACGTTATGCATATTTCAAACAGAAGCGTTGGTATTTCAATGTGTATATTCAAAAGAAAATTGCTAAATCGTACATTTGATATCAAATTAACTTACTATTAAGTGTGTCGATAAACATATTTTTTTTAACTCAATCATATTGTAAAAAGAAACTAAATTGAAATTTATAAAGAAATATTTAATTACTAACTTTTGCCTGCGAT
This sequence comes from Luffia ferchaultella, assembly GCA_949709985.1. Classification (NCBI taxonomy): domain Eukaryota; kingdom Metazoa; phylum Arthropoda; class Insecta; order Lepidoptera; family Psychidae; genus Luffia; species Luffia ferchaultella. Next base: position 13,643,289 of record OX453242.1, on the reverse strand, counting down.
TTCGTTCGAATGATTTTCACTTATCACATTATTTAAGTTTTAATATATGTAGAGACAAAATATAAACCTAAGCTTTTCTCTTATCTCAAAATGTTAAACTGGCCTGAGCAGTGGTCCATACGTTTATTTTAGAATTGTTGAGGCCCGGTCTGTTCTTTATGTACACAAACTTGCAGTATCGCAGTATCGCATCACACAAACGTAAAGCTTAATCTTCGCCTTTTTGCGATGTTTCTTATTTAATGTATCTTATTTACTTTGTAAAACCGCGCCCTACAAGTAGGTACTTTTCTTCTTACGTGTGCTAAGCTGGTGTGAGTGAACGAACACGTTAACGCGAACAGCACTGGCAATGGGAGGAGATGAATGAATCAAAAATTTACAATGTGAATAGCGGGAGCGAGGGTCGACGGTTTAAAAATAAAATAATTGCAAAATATACCCGTTACTGCATATATGGCGGATTCATTATAATTCGATTTCACTCATAGCCCGTGTTAAAGTGATCCGTTTTCGAGATAATTTGATTTTAAGTGTTTTTTTTTAATAAGCTGATATGCAATTTTAAAAATAAATTTAATAAAGCCTCGAGGCCAGAAATTTAATTAAGAGCATCGGTCGCCGACTTAAGGAGAGGGGGTGTGACCCTCGCTCGGGGTCGTTTCTGATGCAGAGGCTCGCCATAGCGATCCAGCGCGGTAATGCCGCGAGCGTTATGGGTACCTTTGCATCAGGTTCGGCAGGAACTGGTTATTTTTAGCTTTTAACATTGTTTATTACTTACTAGTTTAGTAGAAATACATTAATATTTTTTTAACATTTAACAAAATATGAAATAAAAAAGTTATAAAACGATAAAATAGATAAATGAGTAAAAATACTAAAATGTTGAGAATAAAAATAGAATAACCTGAATTTATTAGAGCAAGCATGTGTTATTAAAAAAACGCTATACGATTTACCTTTCAAAAAACCTCGTGTATTTGTTATTCTAGCTGTGCAACGAGATATAAAAATAGCAGATGGCTTGCAATCATTAGCATTTCACTGTATCATTGTAAAAAATGTGATAAATAAGATAATAAATTCCGATAATATTCCAAATAATGACGAATAAATATGTGACTATACTGTATATGCATATTTGGCTTGTTAGGTTTGAATATTGACGGTTCATAGAGTCTACCAAAAACATTGGCAATAGAATTGTAAATTTTTCATAAACAGCAAACAACTAATACTCATGATGAAATAACTTGCAAATCGATATAATTATTTATTTAGTATTGTAATCAAAATGATAGTAAATTATATTACTAAAAAAAATTTAAGTAATAGTACATTATGACGCAAGTACGGTAAGATGCGTATTATAGTTGAAGTGTTTATAGGCACGAGGCGAAGCCGAATGCTTACCTAATTTTAATTGCCAATGTATTGAAAAACGTCGTATGATGCTCGTACTCGGTAAGCTAGCTATTCGTACCTATAAACACCTCGACTATAATATGCAGCTTACCGTACTCGCATCATAATGTACTATTATAACTTCATAGCCCAACAAAGCTAGATATAACTTTCGTGTGTTAAGGTTGTATTTTTATATTATCTAAGTAAGAAGTTGCGAGCGCTAAAGCGAAGCTCACTAATAAAAATAAATGTATTTTTCATTCATTGATTTTCGTTTGCGTAGCAATTTTCTACGTGAAAAAGTAATCCACGCCCTCTGCTATATGGCTGGAAAAACGGTTCAGATGTTGCGACAAGTTGCGTACTTTTACGCATTTTGTGTTATTATTGTGGCCACTAGATGGAGCGAAAGAAATAAAAACATATGAACTGTTACGAAAATTAATATTATTCGTATCAGACGTGTATCAGGTTTAGGAAAATATCTTATTATTTTTATTTTAAAATATTAAAAATGAAAATGTCTACAATGATTATTTAAGTTTCGTATCCATCTCAACTTAACAAAACATATTTTGTATAGATTTTCCTCTAATTTATTATTTTATTTGGACAATATTTCAAAAATAAATAAGATAGGTTTTTGGAATACATTAAATATTAAATTATTTTTTAATACCGGGGCGACGGAACTAAATACAACGCTGTATGCGTGCTTGCACATGTACCCTCGCTCCACTGCGTCCCGCTACTCCTAAAACTGGATACTGCGATGCGACTTGTGCCTATGTTCGGGTCCGCCATAAAGATTGATTGGAACTATAGGCAACCTACGAACACACGTAAGCTCACGCCTCTTTCTCAAAGGGCTAAATTGTAATTATAAATTGATATGGTCCTTACTTACAAAACATCATTAACCTTACAGGTAACCTAAGTAAGGTAAGGCTTAAATCAGTTGTTTCTTACTGTTACTTCATTAGATTCATAAGCAACATAATAAATTTTTTTTTGCAGCTTGTGTTGCATTTTTCCTTTTTTGTAATGAAACGAAACGTGTCAAAATTCTTTTTTGGATTCGTTCACTCACTCATATTTTTGAACAGAAAAAAAGTTGATTAATGATGGGAAACAGTTTATGATTTTGTACTTTTTAAAAACTAAACATTTTTTTAGGCAATATAGGTGTTTTCTAAGGATTGCATTATTGGAAAAAAAAATAGGGCGGTCAAATTTCCCGAAAGATTATTCGATACAGCGTGGTTACTAAATCAGAGAAAATACTACGTATGAGAAAGGGGCGACGACGCGTGTGGCAGGGAGGGATATATCGCTGGCGGCCGCCAACCGATGCAATTATCAGTCACCCGCGTATCCCTACGGTAATACGATAACTTTGTTCTGCTGTATCTCAATATTTTGGTATTGAGTGATACTAAACGAACAAACACGTATTTCATTATTTTCATCAAAGATTATAATATGTAAATTTGGAACGTAATAAGAAAATGAATCGATATAACATGAAATCTCTATGGCCATTGCATCTTTTGCGTGAAAATAATGAAATACGTGTTTGTTCGTTTCGTTCGTTCTAATTTTTCTTCAGTTTCAATTCTCATTTCAATGTTGTATTCTAACCGTTATTTGCTACACTGTGGATTTTCGATCTTGGTAAATGTTGCTCTAATGATACATAACAACATAAACCTAAAAATTCAAATTTTCCATAAAAATCATTTATAATTATAACCAAACGCTCCTGTCAAATTTATTTACTCTATGATAAAAATCAATACTCATTTCCCGAACACATTTATATGATATTAAATTATGATATTGATTGAAAAAGCACCTGATAGGTCAAGGTTCTCACAGTGGGTTATAGAGCTCTTGATATATTGAATAGTCAGCTACCAAGTTTCTGATAGCATTGATGAGCATTGCCTTCTATTGCTTATATGCAGCTAAAACTGTGCTGTGATAGAATTTATTCAAGTCGTTTTGTATTTAAAAATAATAAAGGAATTAATTTTGTATGGCAAATTTCCATACAAACGGCGTTAACGGTTGCACCCCATCAAACTTTAACCCGATTGGCGTAAAAATATGGTATTCAGATTAACATATTATATATTTTGTTCTATCATGAGAAAAAAAGGTTTTTTTCTTACGATGTATCAAAATATTTAAAAAATAAAAAATCGGGGTGGTTAGAAGTCGGACTACTTTTTTTTGTCGTGAATTTGATGATTTCGCACCCGCGCGAGATCTCATTTTCAGTGCTCACTTTTGTGGTCTTTGACGATAACGCAGTGGATGAAGGGAGGGTCAAACATATATTTTAGTATAGTCCGCGGATGGTTCTTTACGATAATGTAACTATAATTTTTGTAATTTCTAAACTTTAGGAGTATGAAGCTTTCAAAAGTACATGTTTTTATGTCACAATTTTTTTGGAATGCCCGCCGGTACGACGAGGAAGACGTTCATCGAATTCACGTCAACACGTATAAACCTAATCTTTGTTGATCTGAATACCATATAATATTTTTGTGTCTTTTGTGGGTTTAATGAGATGCAACGCAGTTCGTATGGAAATGTGCCACTACACAATCCTCTTAACCATATTTTATTCATGGAAACAAGATGCTGCGAATCGACTGCTGAAAAACATTTGATTTAAAATGTGTGGACTCACACATTTTTTTCGAATTTTTTCGTAGGAATTGACTACGCCGCTGCTAAAAGAATGTTGCGTGTTTACTAATTTTGTTACTTCATTGCAAAAAAGTCCGTATATACGTTTATACTGAAGGTTTTATGAATAAGAAAGAAATAACCTTTCTACGTAATTCCATATCATGATGGCTCTGTACGGATGCCATAACTCCAACGCGCACGTGATTTGCACTCATGCTAGCTTTTTCGCACAATCGTGTGAAATCTCTAGGTTGCGGAAAATAATAGACGGAGATGGCCAGCTCAAGGATGTGCCAAGCCACCCTCCTCCCGCGTCGGCACCGTACCGCAGTAACTTTTCGTAGGTTGCGACAGAGCGAGATTTAGATGGGAAATTGGGCGGCCGGCTATGCGGACTTGATCCAGCTCTAGCGTGTTTTTGACTATACAAAAGCCAATAAAAATTGCAAAAAATTCACACAATCTTGTTTACATGTCTCAGGATACCTTTGAAAAAAAAGTGTTCATTCTTATTTGACTAGATTACAGCTGGCCATTCTTGGTTAAAATTGAGGTAAATATTACTTTTTTTGGGTTAACCCCAAAAAAAGTAATATTTACCTCAATTTTAACTAAGTGTTTATAGAAATTTCGATATTTTCGTTCCAATACTTTGACCTCTCTTAAATAATACTATATAAAAGAAAATTTCAAGGTTCAAATGCGTTATAACGTCGTAATTATACTAGAACTTTTTTATAGAAAATTTATGGGTTAGCCGCTCAGTGCTTGCACGCCAACCAGTATCTATCTGAAGAGCAAGTACAAAAAGTGAATTAAGTGATTTTGAATCGAAAACAAGTGTCGATGCAGTAAGTGTTGAATAAATAAAATAGATTTCTATACCTGTAGCCCCAAGAGAATAAACATAGTGCACGTTTCCGTACGTGGGTCACTATATGCGTTTTGAGACACAGGAAAAGTAAACAATATATTTTTACAATTTATATTTTTTCTAAATAATCTTCATTATTCTCTATGCAAATTTGCTTACGCCTAAACTAGTTTTGAAAAAAAAATATTTCAGTTTTTCTCCGAAAGGTCAGAAATGACTGATTTGTAGGCAGCCACCGCTTGTTCGGCATTGCAAAAAAACTTTCCCTTTAATTTATTCTTGACAATAGAGAATAAAAAGAAATCATGTGGAGCTAAGTTAGGGTTGTAAACTGGATGAAGCAGAGTTTCACTGCCAGATTTTTGAATAAACGCCTTTTTCCTGTGGACAGCTTTTGAAGACGCGTTGTCGGTGCAGCATGATTCCTCGAAGTCCGGTCGTTTCTCTTGCACAGCTTTGAAAACTTTTGGCAAAGTGACTGTTGTGTACCATTCAGAGTTAACTGATTTACTACAATTTTCTAGCATTGATGTCAAAAGATCTCCACTCCCTAAAAAAACTGCCAACCATTTTTTTACCAATGTTCGAAGTCATCGCAATTTTGTTGTCAACTAACCATCTGAAACACTCGCAACGAAGAATGCTTCTTGCTTTCTAGATCATACCGATATATTCACGTTTCGTGGCCAGATATGATTGCAGTAATACGCATTGATGTCATATTTTTGAAACGTAGGCGCGCTTGGCGGACCATTTCAGACGGCCTTTTTTTTCTCCTTTGAGAGCACACATGGTATCCAACGATAACAAAATTTCGTCACACCAAGATGTTCATTTAAGATGGTATAAACACTTACCGAACTAATGTCCAAAATTCTCTCTATGTCCTTGCATGTGGTTCGTGGGTCTTCTCGCAGCAGCATTTCAGTACTTTACACATTTTCTGCGGTGACTGCCATAAACCGGCGTACACTTCTGTCGTCGTTTTCAAAAGGCTAGTTCTATCTGTTTTAAATTTGTTAAGCCATCTAAAAATCGCTATTTGAGAGAAAAGCACATTTGCCTAAAGGTCAATGTTCAAAGCATAAAACAACAGACAAATAAAATTTAAAATCTTAATTGATCATAGTGCGCAAATGTTCTCACTTGAGATTCATATTGTAACAAACGAAAAGGCAGAAGAAATAGGTCTTTGTTAAAAACCTATTAAACTGTTTGGTGCATAAATACAAATAAACAAACACCTAAGTTTTATGTAAAAGCTTGTTTTGATTTTGGTTACAAGAATTCATTTTTATAAGCAGCCTAGGTCACTGTTCTACGATATTTATACGAATCATGAATCGATACGTTCTCTGAAATGAGTAATAAAAAAGCGAACTTACTCAGCAAAACCCGTTAGCCTCTTTTTTGTTGTGTTTTGACGGGGCGATGCTATAACATTGGGTTCTTACAGTTCTTACGACCAGAACTTGTTGACGGTCATGTGAAATAAAATCAATATGATATATTCGTATTGTACCAATCTATTAACATAATACGGCTGTAATGGAGTTATGTCAAACATGGACATATTGCTTTGCTGGGTTTAACAAAGAGTATGCAAAGAACACATATTTATTATTTTTATTTGTTTTTATTTCTGTAAAAAGCTCATACAGCTGTTTAAACGAATTTTGATGAAACTTTCACATTTAAATAGGGTCAGAATTTGTTAAGAGCCACACATTCAATGACATCCAAAAATTAAAGAAGTTTGTGTACGAAAATCACCACATAAGTATGAATTATAATTATACTAGCTTTCCGCCCGCGGCTTCCCTCGCGTGGACTACACAGTTGTACCGGGACAGTTAAAGGAACGCGACGCTCTAGAACATTGTAACACTTTCTAGAATAATCTTAGGCTTTACTACCTAAAAAATCTCTATACCTAATTTCATAAAAATCCATTTCGCCATTTTATCATGAAGAATAGCTATCCCACAAGTCGGTCCCAAAATCAGTCAACCGTTTTGGATCGTAACTGAAACAGACCGACAAACAGACACAACAATTTTTTATATGTATATAAAAAAATTGCTTTTTACTCCTGACAACACCCTCTTTATGTTTGCAAAATTTCAGTAAAATCAGATGAGCCGTATTGACGATTAGCCCTAACAAACAGACAAAAACAAACTTATGTCACCCCTGATAACCTCCTTTTTATGTCTGCGAAGATTCATAAAAATGGTTAAGTTGTTTTGGAAATTAGCCCCAACAAAAAGACAGACAGACAACCATACAGACAAAATGTTACTTATATTACTCCTGACAACCTATTTTGAATGTCTGCATAGCTTCATTAAAATCTTTAAAAGTTTAGTTCGAACATACATATAGACAGACAGACAGACAAACAAAAAGTAGCGTATGTGGTTCCTCACACCAATCTTTTCACGTCTTCGAAGTTTCATTACAATTGGTTTAAATGTTTTAAAGTTTAGCTCGAACAGACAGAAAAACGGCCAGACAGACAAACAAAAAGTATTGTATGTCACTCCTGACAATGTACTAGTCACATCTGTGAAGTTTAATTGAAATCAGTTCATCTCTTTCGGAGATCAGTTTGAACAAACAGACGAACAGACAGATAGACAAACAAAAAGTATTGTATGTCACTCCTGATAGTCTTTTCATCATATTTGTGAAGCTTCATTGAAATCGGTTTAGCCATTTCGGAAATCAACTCAAACAGACAGACGGACAGACAGACAGACAAAAAGTAGCGTATGTCACTCCTGATAATGCCCACTGTACGTCTGCAAAGTTTCACTGAAATCGGTTCAGCCGTTTCGGACATTAGCTGGAACAGACAGACAGACACTACAATTTTATTAATATAGAAAAACAAACAGCGCGAAAAACAATGTGTAGTAGAAGCGAGTCAATTAAAAAACACAATTAATAAAAATTTAAAAACTTTCTTGATACATAAAAATCGAGAAACTGACTATAAAAAAAATTATTTCGTGTTGTAGGTTTTATTATTTGGTGTATTGTCTTGAATTGTATATTTTTAAAAATGTTAGAATAATTTATAAGTATTTATAACTATAATAAATATTTATAAGATGAATGTGTGGTGTGACAAGGAAGGATAAGATAAGAAATGTGTATACCAGGGGAGCTTTGAAAGTAGCGCCAGTGACAGAGAGACTGCGGAGTAATAGGCTTGTATGTATTGTCATGTTATGCGCAGGGATGACGAGTATGTAGGCAGAAGAATGTTAAGTATGAATGTGGAAGGACGTAGAAAGAGGGGAAGACCGAGGAAGAGATGGATAGATTGTGAAGGAGGATATGATAGTGAAAGGAGTGAGTGATGAACTGATAAGTGACAGAGAGGAGTGGAAGAAAAAAACATGTTGGGCCGACCCCGCCTAGAGTGGGATAAGGGCAGGAGAGAGAGAGAGAGAGAGTTAGAATAATTTATAAAAGTTCGAACTGACTAGAAGCCCTCTTCTGCGTTTACCGTCTAATCACTCATATTCTAGCTAGCTCGTGTAAGATGGCGAATTGTAGTCCGAGTTTCAGTGCGCAAGGTCCCCGCGCGCTGGCCTTCGACTCCGCAAAATTGCGTAATATCACTTCGATACTGTGTAGTGACATTTATGACTCTATTAAAATTTCAGTAACACCAAACGTTGCCGTCAAATTAATTTACTCTATGGAATCATTACTAGCATTTTGTGGAAACAGTTCTTTAGTTATTTGGATTGTCATTATAAGCAAAAATATGGATTTTGACTATCACTTCAGTTTCGTGGGAGTCAATGACTATTAGTCATCTCGCTTTGACACACAAATTGGTCGTTACGAATGTGTGCGGTAAAGTGAAGGCAAAATCGCATATTACCTTGAAACATCCTGCCTCATAACTCCAAATTTTTTCTACAACTATTGTACAGCTCTAAGTCTTTTCTATAACTATTGAAGACGTTAAAAAGATTCTTTTTAAAATTTTGGACTGCGATCGAAAGTTCTATTTTAAAGCGAGCGCAGCCACAATCAGGTACAGTGAATAATTAATGGTTGGCCTTGTTTTACCGCAGTAAATTTTATTTTTTCATTTTGTTATGCTGATATTTAATTGTAAAAGATCTAAAACTGATTTGCATTACGTAACGGGTCACCCGCCATGCAACCTACTTTGTGAACTCAAACAAAAAAGAAAACGTCGAATGAAATTTCTTGGCAGAAGTATCGTTTGGAACTAAAAACGAGATACAAGGCATAACCGCACAAGATATCTATATAATATTATTTTATGGAATTCTTGCTAGCTATACATATTAATTGGATCCAGCTGGAGTACTACTTCAATTTAAACTTGAGTATTTGCAATCAATAAGTTGAATAATTCTCAGGTCTTTACTTTTGCTAGAAATTATGATTCGTATCTAACTATATTTTATAATTTGTCAATATCTTTGTAATATTCTACTAACAAATACTTAGAGCCACCGTTCATGAACGACAGGACACCTGAACGACTAAAAAACTTTCTGGTTTTTTTATGGTATCCGTTCACGAGCGCGACTGAGTCGTTGCGTCTAAAGATCGCATCTGCGTGTGTATTTGTGCCCGATGTCGCTTCAACGACTGACGGCGTCTATTAATTTAGTCGCTTGAGTGACTGAAGAATCTTCTTTTCGAATTCGTGCTAAAATTATGGCATAATGGAGAAATTGCAAGAATTAGCAATTTTAAGCTATATTCGCTATGAAAGTGAGAAAAATTGGGGTGCTGAGTACTGTGCAGAGAGTATATTTTTGGAAAAAAAAAACTGTACTTATTTACATTTCATGAAAAATCAGTTACTTTAACAGGGAATCAAACAACTTGATTTGATAATCTATATATTAATACGTGAATAGAAAACTTTGTACCCCTTTTGAAGCATATTGCACGTACGGAGGAGTGTCTGATTTGGCATTGTTAAAGTTTATGCGGAGTATGAGTGCATAAAGGTAAAATCTATATTCAGGTTGAATTTTTGAGATTAGACTATATGGCCAAATCCTAAACTATGAGAAATAGTGAAAAGTGTTCAAAGGAATCATAAGCTCGATTTTTGAGGAAAAAAAACTGCATATTCGCATTAAAAAAAATTTATTACTTGATTTTACAAACCACTTGATTTGATAATCTATTTACTAAAACGTGAAAAGAGAACTATGTACACCTTTTTAAAGCATATAACGGGTACGGAGGAGAGTGAAATTTGTTATAGGTAAACTTTATATGGAAAAGGAGTTCCAAAAGTTAATATCTATATATACCTAATAGACGTTACAAATACTGTCAATCATACAAGTATAATCGTCTGTCGTTTGATGCAGTTTGAATTGACTTCTCTCGCCTATTTGTTATTGGTGATTTCAAGAAAGTGTACTTATACGGTCGAATTTCGACCACTGGGCGACCATCACTACATACATATTAATAAAATAAAGTCACCCGCCGCGTCTGTCTGTCTGAACGCGATAAACTCAAAAACTACCGAACGGCAATTGGCATATTATTGACACCAATGGACGGAGTGATTGAAGAGGAAGGTTTATGTGTATAATTTATTAATGTTTTGTGGAAATTTGTTGAAATATTACGATTATTGTATTGAAAACGCTGCCTATTCCCCTTTGAGATATCACAAAATAATGTGTGGAGGGATTATGTCTCTTTTATAGGACTGAAGAAAAGTCCGCAATGGCATATGTCTATCTTTTATTGATAGCTTACTATACCTATTTTTATGTTATGTTTAAAAAAATGGTGTCATATGAAGAGGTAATTGGGAAGCAATGTATACGGATAGTATGTTAATTCCTATCAAATTAAATATGTTATTTACCTTCAGCATTTCATTCAGATTATGACTGCCCTTTACTCCATACAATTTAAATTAATATCTTAGGAGCTATCGCAAATTAAAAATATCGCGCGATAAGCAGACGACGCGACACGTGTTTTGTGAAATTAGGCCGAAATTGTCAATGTTGTATACAAATATTGTAATATTGTAGTTTGTTTTTATGTATTTACTCTTTACTTTTTCAAATATTTATAGATTGGAAATAAAATACTTTAAAAATACTCTAAGTAAGATGAACTTACGTTATATTCAAATATAATTAAATCCAAACCACATATTCGACGAAACAAGCTAATACGACACTACGACAGAAAAAAACACTACGACTTATACGCTCTGCTACCCGTGCGAAGCCGGGGCGGATAGCTAGTTTATTTATAAATATGTGAAGAAAAAGCTTTTAATCCCTTTATTACACGTGCGGAGGAGTGTGAGATTTGGCATAGATAAAGTTTATGTGGAGTAGGAGTGCAGAAAGCTAAAATCTATATAAAGGGTCAGTTTTTGAGATGAGACTGTATGGTTAAATCCTAAACTATGAGAAATAGCGAAAAATGTTCAAAGGAATCATGAGTTAGATTTTTGAGAAAACAAAAGTACATAGGTATTCACATTTTTGAGAAATCTATTACTTTAACAGGGAATCAAACCACTTAATTTGATAATCTATAATAAATATTTAATAGTAAATAAGTGAAGGAAGAGCTTTCAACATCTTTTTAAGCATACCTACTACGCGCACGGAGGAGTGTGAGATTTGGTATAGTTAAAGTTTACACGGAAAAGGAGTACCAAAAGCTAAAATCTATAGGTATATCTAATATGGGTTACAAATATTGTCAAACATACGAGTTTAATAGTTTGTCGTTTGATGCAGTTTGAATTGACTTACTCTCGCTTATCTCACCCGCAGGGTGACCAACATTTAGTATAAATACTCTTTATCATTCTAGATTTCCCACAATCTCTGGTTTCGTCATTTTCCTGCGACATATAGCAGCATTGTTCTGTTAGGGGATTTCTATTCGTTTTTACATGTGGTCGCACCCATTACACTACAACTTTACAAGTGGTTTGTGAAACCTCGCGTGAGTTTTAGTAGCTAATGGTCCCGGCTCGACCCGTGGCCGGTCGCTTGCGGCCATTTGTCAGACGCCGCCACACGCACGCAATCCGCGTAACCCCGTACCATGTCCGACTTAAAAAGATTGTTTGAATAACTTACAAATTACCTGAATCACAGACTGAATTGACTTCTGTTTTATTTATTTCAATCCTAGCGTTTCGTAGGGCCATTTGGATTGTCCTAATGTTGTCGCAAAAATAATCGCATTCTGAAGGCACGTTGAAAGCAATTTTATATGTATGTGATGCGCGCGCACTATGTAACGACAATGTGATGTTAACTACCAAAAAATTACATCTGAAGTCTGCTGTCATATTTAAGATTTCGACCAAGTTCATTCGTATGTGACCCTTTTAATAAATATTTAAAACATTTAAGATTTAGTTTTCATATACTACTTTAAGAAGTGCGTAGTCGTTGGAGCAAATAGTTATACAAAGCTATGAAATACATATCGATTATTAGGAATTGTTACATCAGATAAAATTATATCCAACCTGTTACAACCTTTTACAATTAGTGAAAAACTTAACCAGCCAGTCTAATTTTATATTAAAACAATACTTTCTCTAAATATTGCCAAATATAATTTATAGTTGTACTAATTATATACACGATGTCGGGTTTCATATGGTCTAAACGAAAACCATCGATAGAGGGGTCCAGGGGCTACTCTAAGGATCCCTATATATTTACTATCGCAAGTAAACTAACTTTTTTAACGCCAATTGAAATCATTTGAGTTCATATCTGACGAAATTTTGAGTTGAGAGAGTCCGAGTGAGGTGTGCTCACTCGAAATCTCTCAACTTAAAAAGTGGCCCACTCACTAGCCAACTCAGGTATCGTACTCGCTTCAGTATAAAATCCACACTTTCTACATAATTTCGGATCATGAATGCACAAAATTAGTCTGAACCTTACATTAGTTTTTTTTATTTGAGTTTCACTGTCCATCTCCTGCCTCCATCATCAAACCATCGTAAACAAGTATATTGTATAAGACTCGTCAAAACGAACCAAATGCGCTCAAACTCAAAGGGAGTACTTGTAACCGTTGAAGAGTTTCAATATGCACACTCTGACGCCATCAGCAGGCCCTCGTTACCTTATCATAACGTTGTATTGTTATGAGAACGGTGAGAAAGTTTTGTAAGAATCGATCTAAAAGTAGTTGAAAAAGCTGTCGCAGGATTTGTAGCACAGTTAGTAAAGAATGAATATAGTGGGTGAAGCTAAATAAAACCGTTTAAAAAATAGAATTAAAGCTTGTATGTGATCAAAATCTCTAAATAGTAAATTTAACTTACCTTACCTTACCTTAATTTAACTTACAAATACTTAATTATAGTAATGAAATGTCAATTAACTGCTTTTATTTAAAAACAAGGCTCCGAATTTTTATTAGTTTAATAATATTTCTAATGAGCCATATAACTTTAAAACATAAAACTTTTTTAACTGTAATCATTAATGATTGTCAATGACTGATTCACATGGTTAACTAAAAACAAGACGCATAGACCGAGTTCACAATATGAGGAATAATTTAAGTTGTATATGTAATTTGTACCGCCCAGACAACGCCCAGACGTTTTCTACATGTCTTTTGCAAAAACGGTGGTCGATAATTTTAACCGTGACCTAGATTGTATCGGACTGCAAATGTTTTTCTTTCACTCAGATAATGAATTGGCTTCTGTGACTGCTTTTCCGAGAATTTGGCGCCTATTGAAGCAATCACTGTTTTACTTTCACTACTGGTGATCAATCGCAGTACCTACTATTAGAAACACGTAGAATTGATCTGAACTGTTTTAATCAAACAAGCTGACTAATAATTATTACAATATGAATGTTGCTTATATTTATTTACTGCTTTATTATTATTATTATTATTATTATAACATATTGTTTCTCAAGTTATTCGTAATTTTATAAAGTATAGTTAAACATGTAGATAATCATTCATATTTATTAGCTTATTATTATTTTATTAATATTCCTAACAATTTTTTTTTCATTATTAGAAGCAGGTAAAAAATTTTATTCAATGAATGTGATTTTCGGAATTTTCTTACCTACATTTATCACATACAATATGTAAACGAAATCCCTTAGTGATTTTATAAGAATACAAGCGATCCGCCCTGGCTTCGCATAGGTAGCAGAGCATGTACGCCGTAGTGCTTTTTCTGCGTAGTGTCCTATCAGCTTGTTGCGAACCTGTGGATTGGATTTAATTAGATTCAAATGTAAAGTAAATTCATTTTACTTGGAGTGTTTTTAATGTCTTTTTTTTTAATTCTACAAAAATTTGTAAAAGTAAAGAATGAATACATAAAAACAAACGACAATATTTCTTTGTATACAACATTGATAACTTCAGCCTAACCTAACCATGCATGTCGTGTCGTCCGATATGGCCGGCCAGCTCATTGCCCAGCTGTTTATGGCGTGATATTTATATTTCGCGATAGCTCCTAAGATATTAATTTAAATTCATAATATAATGCTGAAGGTAAATAACATATTTAATTTGATAATGATTAATAATGTATTCGTATAAATTGCTTTCCAATTACCTCATCATATGACACCATTTTTTTAAACATAAGGTATAGTAAGCGTATCCATAAAAGATGGACATATGCCATCGCGGACTTTTCTGTAGTCCTATAAAAGAGACACAATTCCTCCATATATTATTTTGTTATATATCTCAAAAGGATTAGGCAGCGTTTTCAATGAACTCTCCCAGCCGGCTTGATTTTTTTCCGACTTCTTCAACAATAATCGTCATATTTTTTTTTTCTTATATATTTTTATATACATTTCCACACAAGATTAATAAATTATATACGTATACCTTCCTCTTGAATTACTCTATCCATTGGTGTCAATAATATGCCAATCTTTTTGGTAGTTTTTGAGTTTATCGCATTCAGACAGACAGACGCCGCGGGGGACTTTATTTTATAATATGTAGTGATTTGCATTACTTTCGAAGGTGCCAAACTTCCAGAGCCCTATTGAAATGAACGAAGATACATTTTGTTTGCTTTTGCACGTACCTTAGTTTTTAAAAACAATTTATTTCAATATATCTCGTAAATGGATCACTAAATGATAAGAAATTTTTAATGTCAAATCAATTGATAATGACTTCCTCTACAACCTCTTAACGAGAATAGGTTTAATTACAAATAACTTAGCAGTTGTGGTTTTACCTATTTGCCAGATTTTTTTAGGTTATTGACCGTTGTATCCTAAACTTAATATAAAAAAATATATATTCCATACATAGGTAAGTAGAGTCAGCACCACCATAGCCCCGTAGCCGCGGCGCTGTCTGCGTATTGCATAAAGTCTTTCACCTTGAGAATTAATTTTCGTAGGAGTAGGAGTTTAGGCATTTTTTTACTTTTTAAACGCTTATAGATAATTAAATTCACATTCGACGAAATTTTCATACGCTCAAACACAGACAACTAACCACTACAAATATAGTTCACTATTTTGCCGCAGGATTTCTTTGGTGGTGCGGACTCTACCAGAATTATCAAGACGTCGCGTTTAATACTTGGGAAGTATCGCGGAAACCCAGAAAATGACTGATTCAAAGATTAGATAGACCATACGTCATTATCATTGCGTCTTCTTGTTCGGTGCTTGAGTGTGGTATGACCTGTGGGTATGACCCATGGGTATGACGCGATTATGCTACTTAATGTAAGGACATTTTAACTTTCTTCACTAATTATGACGTCTCGGTAAGTGTTTTTTAATTTGTGATTATTATTTTAGGATTTATTAATTTATTTTTTATAAAAACGAATTTTATTGTTCGATCATGCAATTTGTTGCTATATTTTCCACTGATTTTTTCGGGTTAAATTGGGCATAATTACATGACTCGTTAATTATTTTACGTAATTATTAATCAAGTAATATAATAACAATGTAATTTAATCGAATTTTCCTAAAACTTTTTCTAAATTAGCGAAAATGTTAAAAAAGCCGTTAATTGCATTGATCAAAAAGCCGTTATCGTACACAATTACGACTTCGCGGCATATACTAGATATGCCCATTATTTTTTTTTCATTTTTTCTTTGATTATATAAATTTTGTTATTTTATTACATATTATATTTAATTATTTGTTTTGTTATTATATAATTTTTGTGATTTTGTCGTTTGTCTGTCTGTTTATAACAAATTTTGCTAGTTAATTTTACCGACTTCCCGGTGTCCGATTGAGCTGAAATTTGGAATACGTATGTAATAACTTCAATGACAATATATTAAAATTACAAACATGATGTTGATGCTGCATCCATAATTGTCTTCTCATGAGGGTACTCCTCAACGGTTGGTAGCACGAACATGAAACTTTGTACATACGTTGGAATGACATAGTCAACCATGGTTTCCACCATGACCCTGATGCTGCAGCCAGAATTGTCTATGTGTATTATTGTTTTCTCATATATATATATTTTTTTAGTGACGTCTATATTGTGGAAGGCCGACACCTAAGCAGTACTTCGGTCCAGATGGTTTCTCTCAAGGCTAGTTTAGCCAGATGCCTTTTCGCCGTGGCAGTGTACATTACCTTCTTTTTGCAGAAGTCGGTTAACTTCCAAAATACAAAGATTTTTACAAATTGCAATCATTTGCATTGATTTTTTTTTAAAAGTGTGAAAATTTCAAAATTAGTTGTGTGAAGTACATTACCCTATTTTTGCAGAAGTCGGTTAACTTCCAAAATACAAAGATTTTTACAAATAGCAATCATCTGCATTGATTTTTTTTTAAAAAGTGTGAAAATTTCAAAATTAGTTGTGTGAAGTACATTACCCTATTTTTGCAGAAGTCGGTTAACTTCCAAAATACAAAGATTTTTACAAATAGCAATCATCTGCATTGATTTTTTTTTAAAAAGTGTGAAAATTTCAAAATTAGTTGTGTGAAGTACATTACCCTATTTTTGCAGAAGTCGGTTAACTTCCAAAATACAAAGATTTTTACAGATAGCAATCATCTGCATTGATTTCTTTTTAAAAAGTGTAAAAATTTCAAAAAAAGTTGTGTAAAGTACATAACCCTCTTTTTGCAGAAGTCGGTTAATTTCCAAAATACAAAGATTTTTACAGATAGCAATCATCTGCATTGATTTCTTTTTAAAAAGTGTAAAAATTGCAGAAGTCAAGTGAAATCAAAATTCAAATAAAATTAATTAATTGGCATATCCATACTATGCCCTATCATGTCCTATTGTCTTTGTATTGAAATTTGCACGTGTTCATGAATTATTTTTTAAAATTTTTTGTATGTAAACATATAATTTTTGTATAAAATTCTAATAGACAATTTTATGTAGTATTATGGAATATTTTTTTATTTTCATAAAAAACAATTATTTTTTATTTATATTTAAAAATGTAGAATGTATCGTTTTTTCTAGTGGTTTTGTTTTTAATTATTAATAATTTTTCTAAAATATTTCCAAGTGTTTTTCATTCGTTAAAAAAAAATAGATGAATTGATGCATATTTAGACGTTTTAACTAAGTTGATGCAATGAATAGAACATTTAAAAAAAAAATTATAAATCGCATTATTTTTTTTAGGTAAATCGAATTATAATTTTTTTTAATTACCTGTCTTGTAAAAAATTTCTATGTAACATTTTTTTTTTTTGTTTTATATTTGTATTATATTAACCTATATTAAAATAAAATTCGTAGATAAAATTAAAAGTTTGTTTTATTTATATTTCACAAAAACCGTCAATTTTTCACTTTCTCCAGCTTTCAACTGCAACGGTGCATTTTTTTCTTGGCCAAATAATCTGAAATATAGACAACTTTTTAGTAAATTTAATCTAGTTTCCAGAAATATACAATAGTCAATATCTTTGCATACAATAAACTGTAGAAATTCAAGTTTGAATGGCGCGCGGGCGAAAAGTTTACCACCCCGCGACGGCCCCGTTCCAGTTCGCGGTTTGCGCGCGACGGTAAGGGGCCAGTTGAAGGGTTAATAAAATAAATGAAAAGGACGTTTAGTGTAAAATACCGTAATCGTCATGCTTGTGTTGTCCTGCATTCATTCCATTTTTTATTCGCTTTTTTTTTATTGAACCCAGTTATCACCTAGATATACATTTGTTGGAATTACTAGTGTCAATATTGTTTAGTTTATACTGCAAGCAAATGATATCTCCGAAATCATAAATCCGACGCATAATTCCATTGCACAAACCGGTGACACGAACCCTCATGAATTTGGAATAGGCTTGAAATGTCACGGTGACACGTTTGTACGGAAACGAACGTGACGAACCGCTTCCAAAATATAAGTATCGGGTTTTGTCGACGATTTTTTTTATATACTTTAATATTACATAAATCAAGAATCGCTGTTGGTCTGACAATCTTTATATTGGGTTTTAATATTACATTTTTTTTAAAATTTCAACTATTTTTATTTATTTAACATTGTTTTTCTTATTGTATGATAAATATAAATCATATGTTTGTATTGTGTTATGTTAAAAGCGTTAAATGTTTTGGTATACACCATTGAAGTGTAGATTTTTTTTGTTGAGTATTATTCCTCTTTTAAATGCGTCGTATCTTTTCGTATTACGTAAGAATATATAGAACCTTTATTTTGTATCAAGTCTTTGCACTTCTTAACAGTCACGCAAACTTCGATTTATTCGATGAAGGCCAGGTCAGGAGTAGGTACCTTAAACCGACGAGCATATATGAAGAGATTAATTAATATAAAGGAAACGAAAGAAGTTAGCCTTGATGGAAGTAAGAGGAAGTAGTCTGTGCCTACCCCGTCGGGGTAAATTTTCCCGTTTCGATCGAAATTAATTGTAGCTTTAACGAATGTTGCCATATCGATTCCTCGACCGACACAATGAATAACAAACCACTACTTAGTTACGTGGCCCGGGAACGCATTGGCGTAGTCGACTAAATACCAACCCGGCCCGTCAGGTCAAGGTTTCACGAAAAACGCTAAATACGACCTCCTGGACTCGACCGTTCCGTTCGGTACAATTTCGCAGCCGAAGTGCTTATTTATCAATTAAAGCCACCCGTGGAAAACCCGTTATATGTATTGGGGGTTACATACCATACCTACGTCAATTCAAAATTATCAATTTGTTAAGATTAAATCAATAAAACATAACTTTGTGTAAACTATGTCTCAGATATTTTGTGAATATTAAAATTTGAGCTTATTAATCGTTGAAAAAAAATGTGCTTTATATTGTATAACATAAGGTTTATTTTCAATAGCAAAACTTCTATCTATAAAAACATTGAAATTATATGCGGTACATCCTTAGATAGCATATTAATCAAGATGGAACATCTTATATTTAGGAACGAACGAAAACGTGAGCAAAATAACGGACTCGCTAACTAGACCATAGAGTAAATTAATTTGACTGCAGCGTTTGGTTATAATAGAGTAATAAATGTCAATTCACAGTATATCAAAGTGATATTACGCAATTTTGCGGAGTTGAAGACTGGTGGCGGGAATTCCACCGGGGAGCAGACTGGCGCGCGGGGACCCTGTGCACTGAAACTCGGACTAAAACTCTTCATCTTGCACCAGCTAGCTAAAGTATGAGTGGTTATACCGTAAACGCAGAAGACGGCTTCTCGTCAATTCGTACTTTTATGAATTAAACATGCCATACGTCATTATCTTTGTTTTAAATAAACATTTTATTCAATTACACATGAAATGTAATTTCCGGATCTTTGTTTTCTTTTCGAATATCAATTTTCTATGTGGGTCACACAAAACTCCATTTCACAGTGAATGTTTCAAAAGATCAAGTGGCGTATATTTTTTTGCTCACATTCACAGACTGTTTTACATTGTTTTACAAAAATGTTTTGTTGATATAACAAAATATTTGTTGCCATATCTCTATGAACATCCTGGGTACAAGACGGGATTCAAGGAAAGCTTTTGTTATGAGAAGTTGCTTTTGTTATGCTGCAAAGTATTTCAGTTGCTGTTGCCTTGAGAGTTAGACGTCAGTGTACTTGATCGACTATATTGTTTTTTAAATTGAACATGTCGACTTGTTCTTTGCTCTCGCAAATCACCTTCATGTCGACTTGTTCTTTGCTCTCGCAAATCACCTTCCTATAAATTGATTGAAACCAACTTCAGCTCCTTTTCGTATCTAAATTTAATTATATTGCAATATTATATTTTTCTGAAGGTTCAGACAGGACAATTCTGGAAAAAAAATTTCTTATTGTCTAGTACAATCTGTTAGTGAATAGAAAGGACTTACATCAAAATTTCGATCGTGACATGCTACGCATATGCTTCACTGTTATAGTAAAATTAAAAAAATGCCACCTTTTAATGCAAACTTGTACTAACTGCTACTTGCCGATCGGTGAGATTCTGTGACTACGTTTGGTTGTAAAATCTATGTGATGACCGCTATTGTAATTTTAAACTCTTTAGTATATTAAGAAAGAAATATAGATAACACATTAAGTGGATATAGTTGAAATTTATATAGTTGATGATTCTGAACGAAGTAGTTTTTTCCGTTCTGGTTAATGCTGTGGTTACACGTTCTGTAAAATGTTTTTTTTATTCCAAGTTACACTCTATGTGTATTAAATACTTTCGTTTTTCCGCATAGTGCACATACAGACTTACCACGTACCTGTGCAGATATTCGTGAAGGAGAGGGTAGTGACAAATGCTTACGTTCCACTACTTTTGCATGGAATTAGACAAAGCGAACAAAAAGACTTGTTTTATTGATTTTCATAGAACAGTGAAATAATAATAAACTTCTAGGTATTTTACGTAAAGCTATAGCGTACTACGTAATGAAAATTGGCACTGTCGTCGTATATATGTAAAAAGACCTACAACTTTTATACGGTCATGAAGTACCAATTTTCATAATCAAACTAATTTTAATCAAAGGCACATCTACAGAGGCCTACCTCTGCAACAACTGCTTCAGCACCAAACTGTAAAGCAAAATATGAATTGAATGAAATGAGTCCGTAGATAATCAAAGAAACCAACTAAAATCCTTTTTATCTATTCAAAATTTTTAGTACCGCATCATGGCTACATGACGCTTTCACTAAGACTAAATTAACAATTTTGTTGTTAGAATGCTCATTAGTTTGCTTAATAGTCTAAGAGCCGATGAAGTTCAACTTTAATAAGTTGACACGTCAAAATAAGCAAAGTTCCATTGCTGCCTACTTTTATGCCATTTCACATTCTATTGATTTTAATTTACAATATACATTTTTTATGTTTCTAAAGTATATACCTAATGCCTAAAGTTAGGTCTAAATTAGCAAATCAACACATACAATATCGAAATCAAGTAACCGCGAGTGCATCTTTACTGTAGCCGGTTCATCGAAATCATATTTAATAATTCGGCGGCCTGCTCTTAGACTAAAAAGCTCACCGGGCAATTCTACAGTTTGACCAAACATGTACAATGTCTATAATGTATATATCAGACTTTAAAGGCCGAATGTCATCCAAATACGTGTAGATTTATTGTGGTTCTAGGTATTAGCGGAGCAGACCTAAGCGTGTCAGATGAGATACAGCGTACCCTTACGAATTGTAATGAAGGCATAGCATGTTCATGTGTAATTTGATTATGCGACAAAGTATAAAGTATGTTATGTTTATATGAATGTTTAAGGCATTATACTCTGCGTACAAAGAGCGAAAACTACCTAATTAGCATAATATCGAATAAATGTTTCACCACAATAACCAGACAACCACGTATATTTAGTTCTTTTTTGATTTCTCGTTTGTTAGTTGTCTAATTAGGGTGGTGATTAGTAAGATAATTTAAATAAAAATACGCATAGTAAACATTCTTACCACTTTTTCCTCGACGACGACGTCATTGTTGTTGTTATTGCTCCCATATTTTAAGGCACCGTTTTCCATAATTATTAAAAACATCGACTAAGTGATTATGTTGTCGTCTATACGGTAAGTCACTAACTATATGTTTATCACAGTTATTAACCTAATCTATCAAGCACTCATTATTTATTGCTATTTATGCTATATTGCTATGAAATTAATTTAATAGAAATTTAATTATTAATATACACATAGAACTGATTTAAATAAGCTAATTGTAACACAGATAGTCAATTCATCATAATAATTAAAAGCAGAGGTGGTAATTTTTATGATTAGTATTTTTATCACTGCGTTCACACAATAGGTTATTGTGTTATCGAGTGTGAAATTCGATCATACAACACGTTGCCAACTGTCCCATTTATACAAATCGTTTTAGATTTCATGAGAATAACACAGTGTTTTATGTAACCTAAATTATTTAATATAACACAAAACAATTTAAAATGAATTTATTATTATTTAAAATTTCGTTTTTAATATACACAGTAGAGTTTTCTAATCAGTGTTCGACGGCGGAATACAAAATGGAAATTTCAAAAGCGATTTATACTTTTTCAGTGAAGGTTCTTAAAGAAACGGCCGAAGAATTAAGCGACTTCGTAATATCGCCCGCGTCTCTGTGGCACGACATGATGTTCGTCTCGAATGGAGCTTTCGGTAAGACACGAAAAGAACTTACCCAATTATTGAACGCACCGCAAAGGAAATGCGGAATCAGAACGCTAAGAAAACTTTACGAAAGTTTCAAAACGATATCGTACGATTTAGAGTCGCGGAGATGCGTCGGGGTAGTCGTCGAATCCGAGAAAAACTTGACAATACAATACAAAAGGACTCTGCGGATCAAACTTGGAGTGTTACTCGTAGACTTTTCGAAAGAAAATGCAAATGAAAGTCACAAAATCGTCAACGAAATGATATCGACAATCACGGAAAATAATTTCACCGAATTTCTCGATACAAACTTTTTCCATCAACCGTTTATGAGACTGTTCGATGTCAATATTTTTCGATCTTCGATAAAGATCCCTTTGACGAGCGATCAAATTATTTGGAGTGATTTTCACGATGAAAACGGCGCACATATCGGAAACACTACTACGGTGACTAAAATCGATTTCTACAGAATTATTCACGTGCCACAATTGAAAGCTAAGGTCTTGGAAGTTCCATTGGGTTCGATGAAAAAGTTTTCTTTAATGGTCTTTCTTCCCGACGCAGATGGCAAAGTGAAAGACATTTTAAATGGTCTTGTTGATTTTCCATTTGAATTAATATTGCGAAAATTCTCTTCTATAAGGAAGAAAAAAATACTATTGAAAATACCGACTTTGGACATAACGACGAATATCGCATTGACATCGCTGCTGAAAAACCTTGGCGTGCATGAAATATTTGAGCCATCAGCAGAATTTTCCGGTGTTAGCGACGGAAACTTTTATGTTTCAACTATCCGACAGTTTTCTCAAATACAATTATACAAAGAAGATGTGACGTCTACCTTAAACGAGTCTATGTCAAACGACAATTTACTTCGTTTCGAAGTCAATAAACCTTTTATATTTTTCGTTGTAGATACTTTCTATAATGTAATTATATACAGTGGGATTTATTCTGTGCCATCGTCATTGTAACGATCAATCCGTCACGCGACTTGGGGTTAACATTTATAGCTTCCGATTGTAACCGGCAGTCTATTTTAAAATTTAATATTTTCATTTAATCATAGATTCAGATTTTTTATATATTTCTTGACAATTTTTCCGTAATTCGTTCAGAGAATCTATAGTTTACAATATAATTATATTTTTCGACTTTTCGATCACTACTTTAGTTGTGTGTACTAGTCGGTCATACATTATGTTTGTGTGTAATTTGAATATATTATTAAACTGTGGGTATTTATTTTAGTGATATTAATCTCGATATACTTTCTTTTAATCAACGCCAACTTTAAGCACTGTCGAGCGGTATTCTTTACTAGAATGCACTGTCATCAGAGTTCTCGACTCACATAAGTTTAAAGGCAATGTCTATTTAATATCGTCTACACTGACTAGCTATTGCCAGATATTGGTAAGTTAGCCGGCACTGTGCGTATTTAGGGCGGGCGGGGTAGCGTGCGGCTCGCTGGCCCGCCGCGGAGCACTGCGGTGGCGGCACTGGGCGGCGGCGCAGGGCACCCGCGTGCCTTGGCTCACGACCATGCAGCGTGTTTGTGCTATATGCCTGCTTTTATACACAGCATCAGTTTCAAATTTGTTGGATTGGAAATGTTGTTCCATGTGTCGATGAACCATTAACTCGAATAGATCGGCCTTACAATTTAACCAATTTTTATTGTTGAAAACTGTCATTTTATAATCTATGTGATAACCTTCAATTGATTACATGCTGTTGTGTACGTCGTTAATCTGTACGATGTAGTTTTAGAAAAACAAAATGTTACTGTATTTTTCTCTCTATATGGGTCGTCCAACGATTTGTATCGAAGTCGAGGGAATACAAATAATTTAATAATTTTCAGCAAAAAAATAACACTTTAAAATACACATTCTATAAACAAAAAGATTAACTATTTAAATAGATAATATATTATTTACATACCAAAATTGTCAATGTAAATTAATTTAAAATACCTTTTAATGTCGATTTAGACTATAACGACGTACGTTTTGCAATTTAAAAAATATAAAAATTAACACAATAATATTTCAACTAACTATTCACAAGTAAATGTAGTAACTTAAACCACTAAATTTAGTTTTTTTTTTAGTTGAAACTGTAGATTTGGCAGTTTAGCCCTACTCTCGTTCATTCAAGTTGAAGTGCTTCGGAATACTTAACAACAACGTGCCTAACAAGAGCGTAAAATAGCGAGATACGCGTTCAAACTTCGACTAAAAGTTTCAAAGCCATTTTAAAAGAAACTTCTAGTAGGTACCTTCAATTAGGGTTTCAACACAAACCAACCTTAAGAAACATTAAATTCTTTTAACAAAAGAAACATATGTAAGTATTCGTGGTCAATTCACATGTTTCTTATTGGTAAAATTATTGATATATTCATTTAAAATCACATCTAAATTAAAATCTAATAAAAAATCAATCTTAACTACTCATAAAGAATAACTAATATTAATAAATAGAAACTTAAAACTGACCCCAACAAAATTTGTAAAATATGATGACATTATGTTTTTTGTTTTATAACTCAAAGGACTTGACAGTTCGAAATAACGCTGAGGGTCTGTGGTTGAGGTTCATATTTTTTTCAAATTTTTTTTTAGAAATCATAAAAAAATTAAATATTCCATAATGATTTTAAAATCAGTGGATAATAAAACACATTGATAGTTTATAGGGCTGCATAGTATAAAAACCTTTTTACGCGAATCCGACTCGCACTTGACCTTTTTTTAAATATAAATTTCTGGTCGTTATTCAACAATTTACCGGTGTTTATTTCGTCTAACAATATGTTTTATTGGTATACCACACCACATTATCAGTCTATTAATGACCCATTGCAAGGGCTTAGCCCTCTCCTCGGGATGAGGGAGCTGGGAGCTTAATCGACCATGCTGCTCCAGTGCGGGTTGGTGTATTTTTACGACTGCCATCTATTAATGGCAACCGGGAGCGACGGCTTAGCGTGCTCTCCGAGGTAGAGTCAGTATTATATACATAAGTTAGAAAAAAAATCATTGGTAGATGCCCTGGGATTTGAACCAAGGCCTTCTAAACAAAAATTGGGCTCGCTAAGACACAGATATCACGACTCATTGATATATATTAAACGTAAAATTGGCATAAAAATTTGGCTTGTATATCTACATTTAAAAAATCTACTTTAGGCGAGTATCGCTGCCCCCTCCATTAAAAATAGATAGCCACGAATATTAGCACTCAATACACTTGTGACACTTGTTCAATTTCAAAATGCTCATAGATTTATATAATTGACGGCAGCACTAACTGTGTGTTTGAACTTCAATCAAAAACATATCAAGATTCAAAACTTTATTCACAATGTATGTATACCTATGTTTGTATTTTCTAAATGTGTCAAAGATCAAAACTGTTCGAGAAAGTTATAGAACACATGGTAGACATCGTGTTATATGTAAATTGAATTGCGATGATGTGCGATAAGGATAATATCAATTTTCACAAGTGTGTCGAACAATGAGTTTGTGCTCCTTCACTTGACACAACTTGTGTACATAAGAAACATATAGATGGCGCGGTGAATCTACAAAAAATTGTCTTCGTTCCGATGCCTCTTGGGAAGATTACGATTTGGTAGCACGTGTAGCCCTTTTTTTGGCGAACGCTTACTTATATTGAAATAACGTAGCGAAACGAGATATTCAATAAATCTTTCCACAGTAAGATTTAAAAAGAACAGTAAGTCGTTCTTTATATTTTACATTTTGGTTATGTCCGTCTGTCCGTCCGTCAGTTCGTCTGTACGTGTATCATAGGGTGGTAGTCTTATACAGTGTGCCAGTGCATAAAGTGAAACAAGTCTCTTTATAGTAAAAAAAGAATGTATTAAAAACCATTTTGGTGAAGGTGAACTGGGACAAGGCGTCACATAATATGCAAATCAAATAAACATTTTATCGTTAATATTTATTTTGATATGAACTGGGACAAAGCATACCATAATATGCAAATCAAATTGAAACGATCATAACATGATTCGAAAGGTAATGCAGCAAAATGAGTGTTGGGGTCCCAATGTATTTTTTTTGTAGGTTAAGAAGGGGCAGGACGCGTGAACGTCCATGCAAACGCTCTTTATTATATATATCTATTTATATATATTTTCTATCTTCTATCTTCTATCTTCTATCTTCTATCTTCTATCTTCTATCTTCTATCTTCTATCTTCTTCTTCCTCCTCTATCTCTATCTTTTCGTATATTTACATATAATATGAAATCTGCATAACTAGGAAGTTTATAGAAATTTCAAAGTTTTGACTCCATACAAACCTAGTTCTAACTCACGTGAAACTACAATTTAAAAAAATGAAGGCTAATCTGCGTATTAACGACGTAATCGTTTAAGAGCGTTTGTATGGGCATTCACGCGTCCCGCCCCTTCTTAACAGACAGTAATAAAAACTTGCATCATGATGTTATTTCAAGGAAAAAATTAAAAAAATCTTCAAATGTTTATAGAATTTTTTTAGAAACCTTATAGGTAATATTGTAATTATTAATGATTCTTTAATGTTTGGTTTTTATTTAATCTCCTTAAATTTTGCTTACAATTACTTTTGTTGTAAGATACTCAATTGGCCTGAAAGTTCATATGTCAATACCTACCTTATTTACATAAAAAGCTGTTTTTTTTTTTCGAATTTTGTTTATTTTATTTTTACCATGAATTTGAGTCTCAGTTCACTTCTTGTTATGAACTGGTATATTTTATGAACCGTCTTAAATTTTGTGCTGAAATTGCGTGTCTTAAGGGTGTAACATTTTTGTTGTGTGGTCCGTGTGGTCCTTTAAACAAGCTTTGCCTCAAATTTACAAGGTTGGTAGTCAAAAATGCTACGGAACCTTAAGTCATTTTATGTCCGACAAACACTTGCCCTATTTTTATACGATAATAGCTTTTGCTTTGTGTGAAATTTCGCAATTCGTATTATTTAGTTTTAATTTACATAAATATTAGCGCATATTGCTTTACGTGCACAAACAACGCTTGAGTCACAGGAGTTTCTGAATTTGACAGTAAATTAAAGTGAAATCCTAATATGGCTGATTTCGCAGCTCGAAAACTTTCATGTTTTCTCCAAAACTTACTAGTAATTGTTAGGATAGAAAAAAAAATGTGTTTACCATAAATGCCAATCAATAAGAAAACGCCTTACCTTACATTATAGCCCGGGATCCTACCATGTGAAACCTTACGTTTTAACCTATCAATACTAAAGCATTTTTACGATATAGAGTACCGATTACAACGTCAATAAAAATTCTTGCCGTCTAGGCGCGTGTCAGCCTGGAGAGTTTCGAGGTCGAACCGAAATTTAAGGTTTTCAAAGTTACGTTATCGGAATGGAACTGTGAACATTAGGTCTGCTCCAGATGCAATAAAAACTATTCTTTAAACCTGAAGAGTTCAGACAGAGTTCAAACCGACTTCAAAGTTTGATCCAATCTTGAAATCCTGCAGGCTGAGTTTTTTTACATCTGTGCAACATGTTTATATGAAAGAGTTTAATAATAGTGTAGGTGACATCAAACTCTAACTTTGGTCCGAACTTGGAACTCTCCATACTGACGATCAGTAGGCAAATTTTTTCAACTTTTTAATTTGGTAGAGTACTATCTCGTGAAATGATTTGCTGTTGATAGTTCTGACGTAAGGTTTCGTGCGGTGGGACTCCAGACTATTAATTCAGAACCCTTGACACGCCATTCTGACTAAGTCTTTCCCGATCTTAATTTTAATGTCTCGTCTAGCTAAAATGCCAACGGCTGATTGCTAGTATGAATATTGTAGAGGTGGCCCTCGTTAAATGTGAAACCCGGGTGCGAGTGTGGCGGCGAGAGCGGGACGCACGGGCGAGAGAGCTTTGCGACAGCACGCCGCAGCGCGCCCCGCAGTCTGATCGATACCAGCGCACATTAATTTTGACATACGGCCCTAATTTCAAATCATAAAGCCTTCATTTCACACGAGGTCGGCTCAAATCAATATTTTTTTCACCTTACGTTGAATTTTAAAAACACTTCAACCCCATTTTTTTAACAAAGTGCAGTTGCATGAACGGCTGCCTTCCAACCTCTCTTGATCTTAGAAATTAATTGTACTGTTTGAAAACGTTTAGTAAGGGGGTTGAAAATAATATATTCGAGAATGTATTTATAAAAGACTAGCGATCGCCCGCAACTTCGTTTGCATAAATTTCACTTGTGTATTAGCATTTATTTTTCAAGGTGTATTTTATATGGGTTTTTTAGGTTTATACAAAAAATGTAGATGTATATCGACAAAATGCCGGGTTGGTTCAGCAGCGGAGGTCGGACCTTTAGATCAAAAACGGTTTTGCTAGATATATACCTAGTCAAAAGATCTACGCTCTCAGGGGCGATGAGAAATAAATACTCTGATCTAATTTAACAACAATATTTATTACAGAATCTCAATAAAAAAATAATTATTCTAATTCTACTTATTGTCCATTTAAAGTAACCCTAATAAAATTATATAAGCTTGAATCAAGCTAAGACGCGCGACGTTTTTCGGCGCTCGGTCTTCACTAAACCTTTTCGCAGCCTAATCTTATATTGTGTTTTCGGCGACTTCGCCCGAGTGAACTCCCACGGCGAGATGATGCTCGGTGTGACCTGGCCCTGGCTGCTTTAAGCCAATATCTGTGTATATGACAACGCCAGCCGGTGCTGAACGGTACTTAGATATTGTCCCGAACTCTTAAAAAAACAATCATACAAAACTCTTTTGAATTATCACGTTTATTATAAGCTATTTCCGCAACAGAATTTGTTTGTCGTTATGGAAAGAGACCCATAGCGCAATTATATTCGCATTCAACACATTTCTGAAGACATGCGTTGAACCGCGACATAAGTTGTCCTTTAAAAGTAAGGAGGCTAGCCACAATCTGAGGCGAATTTGGCGCGAGTCAGAATTAGACAGAAGTACTGCATTATAGTTTACGTTCGTGTATTACTATTTCTAGGTAGTTTTTGACACCGACTTATTATTTTCAATGAATATGTCTCTTTAAATGGAAGAAAACGCTAACCAATAGCCTGACTGATACCATGATGGCTCGGACTACACGCAACGTTGCAAAATTTCAATAGCATGGCTCGTAACTACAGAAGGCAGTGATAAGACACACGCCTACTTGTTTTTCACTTGAGAAAATATTCTTAATTTTTATTTTTAATAAATAAGAAACATTAATCAAGGTTGTTTTTTTACGACAGCAAAAAATCTACTGTCATTTTTAAAAGTTAGGAAAAGGTCCATAAAATGAATTTTATAAACCCATTTTAGTTTTTCGTAGAGTTTTACTTCATTTATGTCTCAATGGATGGAATGATTACATATAATATTTGTACAGTTTTAATTGTGTCGAAGCCCATTCGCTGCAAACAAAGGTTAACATTAAGAAGCTGTTAACTGTAAATTTAACTGTTTTAAATAAAAGAATCACAAAATTTCTTATAACTAAGTGACGCGAAAAAAATTTACTTATGCTATTTATTGACCGTATTTATTTTTAAAATCTTGACCGATTCTAAAATTTGTTTTACCAAAGCGTTCTCGATATAAATTTACAAAATCACCTCTAATACACTAACATAAATTCTTTAAACTGAAAATAAACTTAAAATAATTTAAAATACACAACACAATTATATTTTTATTAAATTTGATAGTAACTCACTGAAATTAAGACAATTTACATGTTATTAAAAAACTTTTCAGATTCATATTTTTAATTAAGAATCTAAATTTTACTTTAATAATTTCTTGGTATTTTATGAAATTGATTACAGCCCACCTAGAAATGAAAATTTGTATCTTTTTCACTCGTACCCAAATCGATAGTGGTATGTGAAACACCTATTGTCAGCGTCTTAAATACGTTTATTTACGAACAAGTTTTCAGCTAAGACAATTGGTCAGTCACACCTCGTCAGTCTGTAGTAAAGTGAATTTTGCGTATGTTGTGGGTCACTGGTACTATTCACGATAGTTTTTCGTTTTGTCTTTTTAAATATATACAAGTATAAAATTATTCTTTAGTGATTTATTTCAAGTTCATGTATAATATTCGGTATGTACGATACAATATGTTTATTATTTATATAAATATAAACGTATGTAAACTTAGATTTTATTTATCAAACCTACTTACTTGACTTGGATGCTTTATTAATTTTTATCAACAAAGTCAATTATTAATCGATTTTAGAAAAATATAACTTAGATCACGTCAGCTAGTGGTAAAAGTGGGAAAAAGCCAACATTTAAGTAAACCTGATACATGGAAATATATTTGAAATTAAAACAAAACCTTTTCCGGGTTTAGGTAAATGAAATTAATTTTTGTCGGTTTCACAAGTTATCACTATTTGCCAAACAAAATAACGAAAGCTTATACAACTCTACTATTTAACCTGATGGATCAAGAATCCATGAAATGCATGAGGTTATGCCATGTGTCCAGTCACCGTAATTTTTAATTTTTAATGTGTAGAATCAAAGAAAACATTAAACTCCTGAGCCTTAAATCTTAATCTGTAAAAGTCTTACTTGTATAAGTATAGACTAGAGTAAAAATTATTAATAAAACTACAAAATAAAGCAGGTGCAACTTTTTCAAGTTAATTTGTAAATTTTCCCACTTCTGTCAAGCTATATTTATTAATCAACAATAACTCTAAATGAATATCGCTTGATTAAAAAAATTCTGACAAAGCCATATTCATTTAAAGCTATTGTGTTAGGTAAACATATGCCGCTTTACTTTGTTCCTCGTTGTAGTAGCTGCGATACTCATAGCTGTCAGTTGGTTTGATAGACAGTAAATGAGCAAGAGACACCGCGTAGTCACATAGGAATCACCCTATCGCTACTATCGCATGGAAAGCCAACGCTAAACGGTATACTTTTAGCTAGTCAATCGAGTCGAAATTTAAAAAAAAAATTTAGATCATTCAATTGTTAACTTATAACATACATACATATAACATATTTAAGTATAAAATAACCGTTGTTTGTTCCCAGGTCGCAATGGTGGCTACTATTTTTTTTAAAACTCGAAGATTTTTATCAAGACTATTCTTCTGGCAGTTGTTTCCTTTATTTTACAAAGGTTACGGAAAACCACTTGGCTATGACGACATGTTGGAATTAAGTGACAATCATTTATCGAAGCATATAACCGAACGCCTTCTTAAGTAAGTAGTAATTCACTTTCGATTTACATAAAAATCAACGTCAGCGTTTTCTGTAGCGAAGATGATTTAACAGTTGCCGCCCGTTTCAATATTTTAATGTACCTTGTTATAAAATATGAACATTAGCGCAAAGCTCAAGTGTAATGACCAACGAAATGAACTTTCGAACCCTAAACACTTCTATCAAAAAACAATAGTAAACATAGAAAAAAAAAATTACCAACCAATGAAAGTCAAGTGACGTAGATATGTAGATTGTGGCGGCAGACAAAAAGTAGGTAACTGACGCACTGTTATACTATGGGAACCATTATGATTGCCATAAAATTTAGGCATACTAACTTTAACATCATTATTCTTTATTTGGTAATAACTATGGTAATAACCAAATTAAGAATAATCGTCAAAGTTAGTTAAGCTTACGGTTATTATATTTTTGTAAGCGTCTGGTGGGATTGGCAATTCGAATCACTCACGTTCAGCCATTCAGAGCAAGACTATTCAGACATTCACTATCACCTTGTTTCTACCACATTGATTTTTCTACCAACTTTAATACACAGTATTAAACATATTGTCTTACACATGTTATGCTCGGTTCGTTTCCACTAGAATACACTGAATTGCAAGTATTATACAAGTCATGTAGATATTACACATGTCTTGACATAACTTTTAGTTAAAAGAAGTATGGCGGCAACAGTAGAAAATAATGTAGGTACAAAAATTAGTTTTGGATGGTTTTAGTTTTGTTTTCTTTATTTATCGACAATAAGTTATGCCACTATCCTTTTTCTTCGCAGTTGATTGATTTTTACATGTTTTTAACAACCACGACGACATTTTTGAATTGTTGTTTAATCACGTTTTTGGCACGCGGCCGCGATGAGCATAGGCGAGTGACAGAATGAGTTGTTGCCGGTCGGCAACAATACTTAGCGCAAACATTCCTTTCGCGGCGTTGCTTCTACTAGTATATAGTTCAGTGGTTTCGAGTGGAATTAATCTTATAAAAGGGGTGGCGACAAACAAAAAAAATTTGATTATCCAATAAGACTATAAAAATTGATATTACGAGTATTACAAACTTTGAAGACGCTTCAGTAAGATTTATGAAAAGTTTTTATATTTTATTAATTAACAAGTTTATGACAATTGTGACTCATTCTATTTACGAGCTAGAGGCCGGTAACATGCCGATGCCTGACTGATAGCAGATTGACTGGCAGCAAATAAGGCTCTAATTTTGACCTTTGGATACTGAACCCTAATAAAAAAAATATTTTTGACACTTTTGTATACGAGATGTTTTAAAGAGAAAATATTCTCTTAAAATTTTAGGAGGACAATTTTAGTAGGCCAAATTCCATTTGGTATATAGTAAAATCCATCATTGGGGTGAGATGGTTTCATCTTCAGTAACAAAGGTCATATGTTTTAAGTCAAATAATAAGTTGTTACATTGTTACTTCATCAAGACATAATTAGGTCGGGGAAAAAGTCATTTCGCATATAGTTTGTATATACTTTTGAGAAAATCTCTTTGGCTGTACTAGTTGTATCTGGCTGGTTTTGATACCATTAAAAAGGTTACATTTCAAAAAAAGAAACAATTTAATAAAATATTGTTTCCCGCCGGTTTTCATTTGTTTTTCTTTCTGTCAAAATGTGTGAATCTAATGAAGAAATTCGATACATTTTGAAATTTTATTATAAAAAAGGAAAAAATGCAACGCAAGCTGCGAAATTTTTTTTTTTGACGTGTATGGCGGCCCTTATGCGGTGTCAGTAAGAGTAGCATAAAGTTAGTTTAAGCGTTTTCAATCCGGAAATTTTGATGTCAAAAATGCACCTCTCTGTGGTCGCCCTGTCACGGCTAAAATGGACGCCATTTTTTAAAAAGTCGAGCAAGATCGGCATATCAGTAATCACGACATAGCTTAAAATCACCTCAAAAATTCACCACAAAACGGTTTTGATCCATTTGAAAAAAGCTGGGTACTCAGAAGAGCTCGATATTTGGGTGCCACATAAGCTCACTGAAATAAACCTAATTAACCGTGTATTCATTTGCGATTCTTTATTAAGACGTAATGAAACCGAACCGTTTTTGAAGAGATTGATGACTGGTTATGAAAAGTGGATCAAGTACGATAAGAACGTGCAAAAAAGGTCGTAATCAAAGGTCGGTCAGGCTTCACCGACTGTGGTAAAACCCGGGCTAACTCGCAATAAGGTGATGCTGTGTGTATGGTGGATTGGAAGGGTATTGTTCATTAATATATCAATATTGTTCAATTATCGTCGGGCAGAACCATCGATCCATATCTCTACTGCGAACAACTTATGAAATTGAAGCAAGAAATTGAGAGAAAGCGGCCGGAATCAATCAATAGAAAGAGTGTGTCTTTCATCACGATAACGCTAGACTTCACACATCTTTAGTCATTCAGAAAAAATTAAGAGAGTTTGGATGGCCTTCAGATTTCCACCTGTTTCGGTCTCTTCAGAATTTTTTATACAGTATCAAGTTATCATCAAGAGAAGACCGCTAAAACGATTTGTCGCGTTTGTTTGATCAGAAGTCTCAAAATTTCTACAGCAACGGGATCATGTCACTATCTACAAAATGGCAGACAGTCATCGAACAAAATGGCACATACATATCGTAATTCTATGTAAATAAACTTTGAGAAAAAAATGTCTTGAGTTTTCATATAAAATGTAAAGAAACTTTTTATCTCACCCAATATTTTAGTTTCATAATGCACTTCACAATATGCCAATTTAATAGTCCCCCGCAAAACTTAAGATGTACAAGGAAATGTTTCGACTAAGTGTATGTGATTTTGTGAATTATTTAATTATATACATTTAAATTTACATATGTTTTCACAGAAACTGGAATAACGAACTTCAAAGTGCGAAAATTCATAAGAACCCTGCCTCGTTGGGACGAGTTATTTTCCGGACATTTTTTTGGGAATACATGTTATCGGGCATATTAATGTTTATTTATATGTTGTTAAGGTAAGTTACTTTACAAAACTTCTTTTATGTAAGAATTTAAATAATGCAATGAAATGAAAGACAAAATGAACATTTTGTAATATATTGTACAAACTAAAGCACTTTCTTTATTTTCAATTTTAGACACGTTAACACTTACAATAGAAACTTATTACTTTTACTCTTCTGTTACACTTCTGAATCATTTGGTTCACTTAGGGCGACGGTTCAGATAGATACTTGCTGACGAGGTTAAACGGCCGCTTTATCACCACATATTAAAGTCCCCAACCGCGTCCGTCTGTCTGTCTAAACGCGATAAACTCAAATCCTACTAAACGGATTTTCATACGGTTTACACCTATGGACGGAGTGACTCAAGAGAAAAGTTTATATGTATAATTTATTAAAGATTTGTCTAAATTAATTGAAACATGACGATTATTGTTTAGGTGGAGAAAATTAAGCCTGCTGGGAGCTTTTATCATAAACGCTGCCTAATCCCTTTCAGATATAATAATAATAATAATAATACATGGAACTTCCCACACAGCGCCATCTAGTCCCAAAGTAAGCAAGTATTATGCTTGTGTTATGGGTTACTAGACAATATTACAAAACAATGTTTTGAGGAATCGTCCCTTTTTTATAGTTCTAAAGATATAGGTCCGCAGTGGCATATCTCTATCTTCTAAAGATAGCTTACTGTACCTATTTTTATGTTTAAAAAAATGGTATCATATAATGTGGTAATTGAAAAGCTATTTAAACGAATATAATATTAATCCTTATCAAATTAAATACGTTTATTAACTTAAGTATTTTAAAGTCAATATAATTGCCCTTTATACCATACAATTTAAAATTCGCGAATAGCGCGAGAATAAAAATTGCAGCGGTCGGGCAGCCCCACAGTGACGCTACACGCGTGATGCAAAATTAGCCATCCTGTTAAAAGTTAATCCTGTTATCATTGTTGTAGTATACAAAGAAATATTTTAGTTTGTTTTTACGTATCTCTCTACATAAGGTGAAATTTTAACAATCATCCAAATTTCAATCTTTGGTAAAAAACCGGTGGCCGTCTTGTTTCTTTTTAGTATCGTTCCATAAAAAACATTAAGATATGACAAAAACCTTTCCCGAAAAAACCAATAACTCTAGTCACCATTCACGGGCGGTGCACGCTCCGTTTCATTTCGCTATCAAGGTCTAGGGTGCGTCGTCACAAAGAAGGCAACCAAACGTTATAAAATAACACTGTAGGTAAAATAATTTATTATAAAAATGTTGTAACCTACATTTTTTATTTACGTAATTACGTCTATTGATGATACCTAATATCAAGAATTTTTTTGGATGGTTGTTAAAATTTCATCCTGTATATTGTTTACTTCTTGAAATAATTGCAGAATTGTAATTAAAATACATTAAAATTACACAAAGTAGGATGGACATATGTTCCATTTATATCAAATTAAATCTAATCCACATTTTCGACGCAGCAAGCTGATACTACACTACGACAGCAAAAAAACACTACGACATATATGCTTTGCCACCCGTGCGAAGCCGGGGTGGATCACTAGTATCACAGTGGGTCTGTAAGCACTCTCGAAAAATTGCGAACGAATACCTACATACAAATTCGAATTTCGAATCCGTTCGAACTTTTCACAATATTTTGCGAATAGTTTACGTATGTCTTTATTTTCCCAAAGTATGCAAACTATTGGAAGTAGTCCATATAGTTCTACCGTTAAGTTCTACTAGTAGGACTAAATGGAGAAAAAAATCCTTTTATTCCTACTAGTAGGCCATAACGGATTTATTTATCCGTTTTGACCTACTGGTAGAAATAAACGGACAAAAAAATTAATCAGTCCGTATAGTTATGCCATTCATTTCGACTAATAGTTATTATTAAGGAAAATTAATAAATATTGAACATACATGTCCCTGCCAATTCAGAATTATTAAAGGCAAATCTAAACGGAACATTTAATTTGGATTTACTTATTTCTAAATTGTAATTAAATATAAGTATTTTGTTCCAGCAAATGATGCTGGTCAATGGCCATTATCCACTTAACTATTTTTAGGATCTTGGAAATAAAATAAGTCATATTTATTATGTTTGTGTTCGTATTTGTTTAGTTAAGAGTTAACATAACTGCTCTTTCCACACATATGTGGTGGCTCTTTCGTTCATTTATCATTGTAAAAATATGAAATTTAAGTTCAAGACTTTATTTCATGTATTCTAAAAATATTCGTACTCTGCAAATAGCAAGGACTTTACTTTATGTCCGTTTATTCCTATTGAATATCGTACAGAAATTAATAGGACTAAAGGAACTTTTTTCTTCATTTAGCCCTACTAGTAGAACTGAACAGTAGAACTATACGGACTACTTCAACTATTGATTACATACAGGGGGCGTCAACTACCTATACCTACTAAAATACGAATTTTCAATAACTACACTAAACCCGGATAGTTTCTCCGCTTTTAAAAGCTTTATTATAGATGTATGACCCATTAGGTACACGTTGGCGTTTTTAACCGGCGGCGCCGAGACTCCTGTGTGCACGGATTTGTTCGTAAAAACCTATATCTTTACACATAAAACACAGACAACTCTAAAAATTTACATGAGCGGCACCGCTACAAAACGCTAATGAGTAACGGGATTTTGATCTTTTATAGAATAGCCTACTTTTGTAAACATAATTAATACTGGTTTTGAGTAAATCCTATTTTATTTGACCCCTCAAAAAAGGGATAGTTGGCTACTCTAGCGGATAGTAGCCTTACGTTGAAATTCTGCTTCAGGGGATACTTGCCTAGCCTAGAATGAGCGCATGAAACAGTTAAGTATTTATTTTATTGAAAACAAAAAGTTATAGTCCATTTAGGGCCAATGTTGACAAGTAGTAGATGCTTATGCAGAAACCTTCGTGCAAAACAAATTCCAATAGACACAGCGCCTTAGACTGTGCATTTGTACAGAACGAAATATTGTGTCAATCAAGATGGACTGAAAGATACTCGTAAGCACTTACGATGCTTCGATTCTAGTATAAATTCTTTTACGTTACCTACATTTTTTTTCAACAGTACAGCAGTGCCGCTTTTATTCGGTGAATTATTAAGCTATTGGTCAGTGGATTCGACGCTAACGATAAGCCAGGCGGTCACGCTGGCTTGTTACATGGTCTCCTTGCAGGCGTTGGCCTTCATTGCCTTCCACCATGGCACGTTGTTCGGGCAATTCACTGGGGCTCATATACGCGTCGCCATCAGCGAACTTGTCTTTCGTAAGGTAACGACAATCATCTTCGTATGTATTAATGTGAAAATCAGTAAATTTATGACGGAAAATTTTACCAGATTTACAGTTATAAATATTGGGTAATTTTAATTCAACTGTTGTAGGTATGTACCAATATAATTTGATCTAATCAATATTTTCGGGGAAAAATGGATTTCTTGACTCGTTTTAAAAAAGATTTTATTGAACATACGACAAATTCTGTATCTAATATAAAATGTGTATTTTATAGTTTAATATCGACACGATTGTATTTGCATAATAATGAGAACCATGTTTTAAAATAGCATGTTATTGCAAAACACTAATATACACTTCACCAAAATAGATAACTTGGAACTATTACTGTATAGAAGATATAAAAAACCGGCCATTTGCGAATCTGACTCGCACACGAAGGGTTCCGTACCACCATACAATATAAAAAAAAAACCGAGCGCGACGTTAATTGAACTTAACCATTAATCATTATTATCATGTAATCTAAGAATTATTGTATAAATATATTTCATTTGTATTTCGTTGGTTATTTAGAAGGCGCTCGATCCTCTCTGGCTACTCCGAAAAGTAATAACATGAGTGCACTGATAGCTAGAGACAATTTTTATTACTTATTTTATAACAGTGAACCTTTGATTTTTAGTATCGATTGTGAAGAGAATAAGCTCTGCAAAGGAATGCAAATAACACGCTATCTGTAGTTTTCTATGACATTATTATAAAATTTTTACTTATGAAATACATTTTATAAGTTAATCTAATGGTTTAGCTGGTAGTGGTGGGGAAGGGGGGAGGAGGAAGGACACATGACTCTAACAAAAATTAGGACTTTAGGAGTGCACATCTCAACAACTGTTGACTTAAATAAAAACATTGTTTGAAACCTTGATATCACTTTGTAGACCTATCGTTTGGTACCTCTCGCGTTAATATACGATGATTTTTTTTTTGTACTTCATATTACATGTGTGGCGACCTATCCCAAAAAAATTCTTAATTTCACTACGTCGTAGTATAGCGGTTCATAGATTACATCTACCTCCCGAATTTCATCTATATACTGCCAATAGTTTCCAAGTAAAACCACAGACAGACAGACAGACGGACGGACGGACGGACACGGTGCCTTTTTTGCCATTTGGCTACGGAACACTAAAAACTGGTTAAGTGCGTTTTGATTTCGATTTGATGATCTTGATCACGCACAGTGAAGGGTTCCGTATTTAAAATGAACGTTCACGACTGAAATTCAAATAATAAATTTTAAAGCAAATATCTCAAAAAATACTCATCATATCTTTTTCAAACTGAATTCCGTTAAAAGCTATTTTTAAGCTGTAATAACTGTTGCGAGAATTTTTCATTACATAAGTAAAAATTTAAAGGCCGAAGTGAAATTGAAGTTAAAATTTCAGGAGCGCTAATCTAAACAACTATTGACTTAAATAAAAAACTAATTTAGTAACTTCTATATAATTTTTAATGGCTTATCTATAGGTGGGTACTCTATAGCTTTTAATGTGAATTGGAACCCTTTTTTGACCCTTCAGCCGTATATGGTTTTCATATACCTATGACGGCCTATCCCAAAAAAATTTTGTTCGTCATTTCACTATACTATTGTACAAAGGTTCATAGATTACATAGACTTTCCAAAATACATCGCTTCCAATTATTCTTTTTTATCTGTTTAGCGTTCTATAGCCAAATGGAAAAAACGGGATTCTTATGATGGCGTCCTGTCCGTGTGTCTATCACAGCCATTTTCTCGAAGACTATTTAGTTTCAGAACTGCATCAGTTCTATTTTTTGCCCTTTGGCTCCGGAACCCTGAAAAGAATAATTCTTATCCTATTTTCATGAACTGGATAAAGGGAAATATACTAAGATGTATACTGCACGTAGACGAATACATATATGTTGTCGTAATAACGTTAGGTTGCACCTGAATAAACAAAAAACGCGTTGGCCACAAATTTCAATTTGCTAAACATAAGTCGTAATATCTTGCGTGAGGCTCGACCTGCTCTTGTCTCTCACGATGGGGGGTCCACTCGTGTCGATTCGTGTGCGTTCGCCTCGGTTCGTCGCCGCTTGCTTTCGTGTCTGTATTTTGAAGAAAGATCAAAGTAGTAAGTGGCGAGCGCGAGCGACCCTTCCACACGCTCGCCTCCTCCGAGCGTGAAGTGTCTAGTAATAGAAAGCGAATAACTATCTACTAACTGTTCATTCATATGACCCTATACATATTGTCCTGTATATATTGTGCCAAACCGTTTTTTTTATACATATACTTCCAAAATAAGATGTCAAATGCATATTATATGCTATTCATTTCTGCCATAGTGACAATATCATTTTAATTAAGTCGTATGTCAATACTAAATGTCGTTTTGTTTTTTTTAAGTTGTCGCAACTGATTTAGTCGTGAGTCGTGATAGCCCAGAGCGCAACGAACCTGTCTCAAATGTAATAAGGCCATGGGGCCATGGTTCGAATCCGGGCGCGTATCAATGAGTTTTTCTGACTTAAGTACATTAACTGTCACTGACTCCGTGCTTCGGAGAGCACGTTAAGCAGTCGGTCCCGGACGCTGTCAATAGATGGCGGTCGTTACAATCCCCAACCCGCAGTGGAGTAGCGTGGTGGATTTAAGCTCCAAACCCCCTCCTTACCCTGGGGGAGGCCTAAACCCCTGCAATGGGGTAACATGGGCTGATGATGATGATGATGAAGTGATTGAGGTATTTGAACTTAAAGCTATTTTCTGTGGTGATTGGTAATTATATTTGTAAAATTGTTATAAAAACACCGATATGGCTGTTGCAGCAGCGCCTTTTTTCTTATCAACCTGCATCTTCGACGGTTTGGCGACAACTGATCTACCCGCTCGCTCGTTCGCTAGGGGTACCGTTCGCTTCGGCATCACTTGCCTCCCTGCATTAGGTGCGATAGGTTGAAATTGTTATACAACAATTTAGTGTTGTCGAAACAGGGTGCGATCTAGACAACCTAGATGAACGTGGTGTGTACTCGTCATGGAACGGAAACTTGAAAATGACGCGGAGTTAGTCACGAAAAGCTACCACAGTGAAATGAAATAAAATAGTAAAGAATGGTGGAAATAGTAGAAAATGCTAGAAAGGGCAGAAAGTATTAGAATATGGTTGAAAAATGCAAAAAAAATTGGAAAACATAATAGAAAAGGGTAAGATACGGTAGGAAATGCTAGAAAGACATTGAACTAACTACTATGGTACGTTATGGTATGGTATGGCTAACTACTACTATTCTACTCTTCATAATCGCACTTTGGTGCGTACTTCGAATTATTCGTCATCAATGTAATTAATAATAATAATAATAATAACACACACAATCACAACAACGTCTTGGCCTCAAACTAAGCATTAGCTTGTATTTTGGGTACCAAGCGAAGACACCACATACATATAACAACCAAGACCCGGTGCCAGTATTAATATTCATCATATAAATACTGACCCGACCTGGGATTCGAACCCGGGACCTCCAGCTTCGCAGGCAGGGTCGCTGCCCACTAGGCTAAGCGGTCGTCATGTAAAGTAATAATGTAATGTAAAGATAATAATACCAGTTAACCACAAACGACTATTTTTTAACAAGTCTTTTCAGTCAGCGTAAAGCCCTTATGATCGAAACTCTAGACATTGTTGAAGAAGATCTGTACTCTAGCAATGGAATTATGAAAACCAGATTAAGAAAATAAATAACGATTTCAT
The DNA here is from genome assembly GCA_949709985.1 of Luffia ferchaultella. Classification (NCBI taxonomy): domain Eukaryota; kingdom Metazoa; phylum Arthropoda; class Insecta; order Lepidoptera; family Psychidae; genus Luffia; species Luffia ferchaultella. Next base: position 13,601,195 of record OX453242.1, on the reverse strand, counting down.
TTTTCAGGTATTACTTCTTGGTATCGCGACATTGAACGACTCAACATCAGGGAAAATTGTGAATTTGCTGACAACGGACATTCAACGATTTGACTATGATTTTCCAAGTATGAGCTGGTTATGGATTGCCCCACTGCAGACGGTGATCGTTGTTTATTTAACTTACACCAGAATAGGAGTGTCAATGCTCACCGGCTTCGGTGCCCTATGCTTCCTTACCGTACCTATACAAGGTAACTTTACTTTTTACTTACTAAATAATCTACTGTGTGAGATCCGCTCAGTTTCTCTCTGTGTTCTTACACTATGATGACGTTTTAATTGAAGCGAGTTTACCAAAAGTAATAATTGGAATTGATCAGAACATAAAAATACAGTTGTATGACATAGTCGTCACGTTTGATAAGTTTTTTTTTGAATTATTGTCATAGAGATATAGAATAGAGTAGGCAAGCCAGCAATGGAGAGTCGTGATAGCCCAAAGCGCAAGAACCTGTCTCAAATTTATAAGGCCATAGTGATGGCCCTATACGAGCGTGTACCAATGAGTTTTTCTGACTTAAGTACATAACTATCACTAAATCCGTGCCTTAGAGAGCACGTTAAGCAGTCGGTCCCGGACGCTGTCAATAGATGGCGGTCGTTACAATCCCCAACCCGCAGTGGAGTAGCGTGGTGGATTTAAGCTTTAAGCCCCCCTCACACCGAGGAGGCCTATGCCCATAAAAAACTGGGCTGATGAAGTGAAGTGAAGGCAAGCCAGGCCAAAATGCGAGCCTCAAGAGAAAGATACAGAGACTGAGAGTACCTACCTTTATTTATACAGAGTCATACTAAGTCTATCTCGTCTTATTTTGAGCATCCGCAGTTAATAGCTCTTTGGTTGATAGCTGCGACCACTGTGACTATCAAATAAGTATCCTAAGCACTGAGGTTTAAAAGTTAAATAAGAATACAACTAGGTTCAGTATTCAGTAAGTATATCAGTATAACTATCTTTGGCCCTACGCTTCATGCAGTGTTGGCGCTAACATTTTCTTACCATTATTTACAAGGCACTTTTATTTAAGATTATTTATAACTAATGAGGGAATTTTGATTGAAACTTTGCTTAGAAATGTTATTTTTTTACAATTAAGTTATTTAATTAATTTTCTAGTGATTTTCTCCATATTGAGAAATTCGACGAGAAAGCAGATGTTGAAAAAGACAGATGAAAGAATCAATATTATAAACGAAGTTATACATGGCATAAAGGTATATAACACATACGACCTACAGTTACCAATAAATTCCTGATTAATATATATAAGATTTTGAAACTGTAAGAGATCCATACCTACGTGGTAAATATTTCCTATACTTCTAAAAGACCATAGACCATACACTTTAGTATTTGATATGACTATAAAGGTTCCGGTTATTCTATTCGAGGTACGGAATCTTCAAAACACTAAAAAGTTAAAAAAGTATTCAAACAGAAATATTTATTTAAAATTATTTTTTATTTCTTTTACCTAAGCCAAAGTCGGAAGTCCCCCTAGAACCTTCGAATCAATTTTTTTTTTTTTTTTTTATTTAGTGAGGGCCGAATCTGCTTACAGACACCTACGCGCCCGACCTTCCGCGCAGGTAGTGCCGGGTTGGGACTTCTACACAGAAGGTGTAGCCCGACCGGCTAAACGACTCCTCAACCTATACTCCGTTGAGTGTTATAGGATTTGAACTGAACGACGACCGGACGCATTGAGGATGCTTCGGTGCGTTGGTGCCATTGACGGGCGGTGCCTTAAGGGTGCCGCCTCGTACGGCGTATGAGTGTCTTCGAATCAAGTATACGCTGATATCACAGAGTAACTTGATTTGACAGCAGCTTTTGGTTTCTAAAATTGGAATCGATAACGAAAAGTCACAATCCGTATTTCGTATTCTGTTAGAATTCCGACCCTGGCTTAAATATTTTTTAGTAAATTTTTTTGATGTTGGATTTTAAATTTTTTTAGTTTTAATTAACACTTTTTCAGTTGTAATTTTTAATATTTTTTGTCATCAGATTTTTAGTAATTTCGAAGTATAAGATAAACTTCAAACAAGTACGACATATCTATAACATAACAAGTATAACAAACATATCTACAATGTAAATATACATTTTGATAAACAGACAGTGGAGATATCCATTGCGATTGAATTTTTGTAGACCTATGTTTCATATACTCCCCTGGTCAAAATCTGAATCTAAGTATTTTATAAAATAGATTGAAGGGGGGTATGCTGTAGGAAGTAGGATACATATATACGTATCTATGACTGACCGATTGGTCGAGTAGTTAGAAATCCTAACTGCAGAACCCAGGTCGCGGGTTTGATTCCCGCCCGGGACTAATATTTGCGTACATGAACATATGTATGTATTTTAAAAAATATATCTGAGTATGTAGGTATATCAGTTCTTTAGTACCCATAATACACGCTCTGCCTAGTTTGGGACTTGGTGGCCATATTATGTTAGATATCCAAGGTATTATTATTATTCTTATGAATACTTATACATGTACGAAATATATACCACTATACACAGCTATGCTAGTACATATCTACATACATAAATACGCACCCACGCACGCACGCACGCACAAAAACACACACATACACACCACAAACCCACTCGCATAAATATATTATACAAATATTACACACATAAATTCACCCTTATTAGCGCGAAACATAAATCTCCTCCTTCTGGTTTTTCTGGCTGTGGTCCTGATCAAATATAGTAGATTACGCGTCAGTCCGCAGCCCGCAAGTGCAGCATAAACCTGACGATGGTGAGTATGCGGGCCGAGGCACAGCTGATGTACGCATCACAGAGTCCGGTTATGCACAGTTGTGGCCAAGGCTTGTATAGTACTTTTCTCAAAGACGTGTGTAAATTAATAAAATTTTCATACGTTTTCAAGTATCTGTCCTTCGATTTCGGTGGTAAACAACTTTCAATGACAGCTTTTGCAGCTTCTTGTATTTCAAGTGGTATTAAAATGTCTTTAACACTCGTAGAACTAACTCATTTTGAATAAGTATAGTAGGTAAAGTTAATATAAACTAATTATATTGACAATCGTATTACAATAATAAAAATAGTTCAGGCAATTTTGCCGCCAATTCGCCGCGTTCCAATGTCGTTTTCTTTTCTTTTATTTTTTAAATTTCATTTAATGGCGCATTATTTTTGTCGTGTCAGTTCGAAATTTAATTAAAACTTAGATGAGTTATCTCTTTAGTTACCAATGTTCGAGTTTAAAAAAGTTCGTTCCATTTTCAAATTTCACATTCGACCGCTCGAGCACGCCTGCTAAAACCTCTGGTCCGATACTGCAAGTATGATTTATCTCAAAGACGGTTGTGCAAGATATGGTCGTATATCGTAGCATCTTTGAGAAAAACATATTTTCTGCATTAGGTACACTTACATAAAATGGAGAAATTAAATTATTGCATTATTTTATACGTTTTAAAATTAAGAGCACCATTGATGGATGAATTGATGGATGGATGATGGATGTATGAATTAGTACGTAGACAAAAAATGCTGCCTTTAGCCTATAGAAGATAACAGCAAAAACTATATTTTCAGTTTGTGGTAGGTACATTATAATATCATCAAAGCATAAAACAGCATATTTTAAAATTTATTTTTGCACAGGTCATTAAGATGTACGCCTGGGAACTCTTATTCGAGGATATGGTCCGGAATATTCGTGACAGAGAACTGGCATTCTTGAAGAAACACATTTTTCTGCGAGAAACTATTTGGTGTATTGGCGTATATTCCGATAGACTGATTTTGCTTTTAATCATGATAGCATATATATTACTAGGAAATACACCTCAAGCATGGGTGGTTAGTAACTCATAAATATACATTTTAAAGTTCTGAAATTAATATTTTTTTTTCAGATCAACCTCAAAAAAAAAATGAAGGCATGAAGGATAATTGATCGCTTTTTCATTTTTATATCTCGTAAATGAATATAATTATGAATCACGAAACGGTTTGAACTTATTCATTCATTAGAATCTTGATTTGTCTAAGATTATAATATATTTTATCTTTTTTAAAGGCTACATTCGACCGCTATCTTTGCTCTCTTCACTTAGGTAGGTAACTTCGATTTAATGGTAGGACTTAAACTAAAAAAAAATCATTTAATGTATTTCTCATATATGTGCATCTATGCTCCATAGTACACATGAAATAATATGTCTGGAAATCAAAAAAGTTTTCCAAGTTTTTTGTTTCTCATTAATCAGCATGAATTTGCTTTTAAACATGTTAATTGACTTATACAATTATTTATGAAAAATCGAATTGACTCGTTAATTGATTCGTCAAGCATTTTAGAGATTGTGAAATTTAAATCCTCGTAAGGCGGTTTTGATAACATTTTATACATCAAAATCATATCAAAACTCTATTACCAAAAGCATTTTCAACTAAAACAGAATCTTTTTCTGATGACAACATTGCATAGTTGACATTTCAATTTATTGCCAGTTTCACTAATTATTTGATATTGTAATTGTGCAGTTTTGTTATATTATTGATACTCGTTAGAAGTCTGTCCCCAACAGTCGGTAGGTTGTAACGTTGGAGGGAAGGTTAAATTTCACAGATGTGTTAAAATTTTTAGGTATCAATAAATTATGAGCATGTGTAAGTGTTTTAAATATTTCCAAGAGTCGGTGGCTGTAAATATCCATATTATTAGACATCTTCGTGAGAAGCACCCCTGTAACCCATTCGTGAGACAAGTTAAAACGACTGAACTGTAACTACTAGCGCATAAAACAGACGCCACGTTCAAAATCTGTGCAGTAGGCGCGGCGGTGCTATCACCTTGTTTCTACCACATTGATTTTTCTACCAAGTATAATACATTGTATTATACATGCCATATACATGTTATGCTTGGGTCGTTTCCACTAGAATACACAGAACTACAAGTTATGCAAATGTTTAATAGGTATTATACATGTGATATTACTTGTAGTTAAAACAAGTATGGCGGCAACGGTAGAAAATAATGTAGGTACAAAAATTAGTTTTGGATGGTTTTAGTTTTGTTTTATTTAATTATCGACGAGTAGTTATGCCACTATCTTTTTTCTTCGCAGTTAATTGATTTTTACACGTTTTTAACACCCACGACGGAATTTTTGAATTGTTGTTTAATCAAGTTTTTGGCACGCGGTCGCTATGAGCATAGGCGAGTGAATGAATGAGTTGTAGCCGGTTGGCAACAACGCTTGGCGCAAATATTTGGTTCGCGGCGTCAGTTTTACACGCTAGTAATATTAATTCGATGGTTATAACCTGTACAATGCATTTTTTTTATTATCATAAAGTCTATCGCTGATAAAGTCGTTAACATTATTATTATATTATATATTTTTCAGTTATATTATTCACAAAGATATGTAAAGGTTGACTGCATAATTGACGAGGTTTAACGTATGAGTTTTTTTTACTAATGTAATGACGGCAACCCTCAATAAAAAATATTGGAAAACATCATCCCGCAAAAAACGAGAAGTTAGAACGCGCAAGATTTTAATAAATATTTTGGCCAATTGATTGAGTCGTCGGTTACTAAATTTTGAAAACGATGGTTTGGTTCGTTTCTACCTTGACCGGAAGCGATAGGAAAAACGCTAGAACAGAATAGCTGAAGAAAAGGGGAAAGAGAAAGAACTTAGAAGGAAAGGAAGGAGCTGCCAGCTCTCACTCTACTGCGAGTACGCCCTGCTTCTCTTCTTTCTTTAGTTTTCTACTTGGTTCGATCGGGTTAATTTGTATTTTGAATAATTTTTAAACGAGAAGGCTCAGTGCACGGGAGCCATTTTTGTTATTCTGATGCGTCCGGGTCGCGACGACGGCGTAGCAGTTTTTTGTCGAGCGTGCCGGTAGATGGCGCTCGTTGTTGTTTAAGAAGGTAATACGGAATGAGTATTTGAATGGAATGTTATTTTATTCTGGATAGTTACGATGTCGTAACAAAATACGAGCGTTCTAGATTAACAATATAAAATATAATAAAAGAAAATTTAATAACAATAGCTGTAGACTGTAACTCGCTTGTGGAAAACAAATTTAATCACTTATCACTGCAGCCATTCTGAACGTTTTTTTTTAAACAGTCTATAATATCGATATAATGTACATTTGCTTTTTAAAGCAATAAGCGACAGCACCTAGCAAATTAGAACAAACTCATTATCTGCTATTTAATTTATAAATAGATATTAGTATTTTATCTATTTCCGCCCCAGAGAAAGTGGCCAAAAAAACAGCAAATACCTACTGTATATCAATGCCCCGGAAAAGTAGTCTAGTAGTAGCGAATTCTATCTACTTCCGCTTGCCGAAAGCTGTATAAAAAAATTAAATATTATATAATTCCGCTATAGAAAAAGCGGTCTAAAAGCAGTGAATAGTATCTAATTCTGCTCCAGGGAAAGTGGTTTAAAAGTAGCAAATACTATCTGCTCATGTTGGCATCCTCTGGGCACGGAACCCTAAAAACGTGGTTTAGAAGTTTGATGCGTCTGTAGTTCTTCAACAACGTGTTGTCTCCTTTTTGATAATCAGGACCATCGCAGGTAGACTGACGATCTGAGATAAAGAAGGCGGGCCGTCATTTGTTCCAGGTGGCCTTTTTAGCTATGTTTTTCTTTATGGTGTTCTCCTAATAAGCCTTTATGTTTGTTTTTTTTTGGATACTAAAGCCTTAAAACATCTTTTTCTTGCAATGAGTAATACTTAAGTAGGATGACAACATGTTTTGCTAGGGCAATCACATGAAAGTTGTATGGCCCCATGAGATAGATATGTGACTGTATTATAAGCTATATTTTGTAGTGAAAAAATAAATAATTGTATCAAATTAGTTTTTATGGTTGTTTGTTTATATTTTTTGGCTAATTACATAATTTAATATGATTCTTTCTAGATATTCCCTGTTCAACAACTAGTTTTTCTCATAAGAACGAGTTTGGCGCTTTATTTGCCAAGGGCTGTAATTGCAATGTTGGAAATTCAAGTAGCAATCGGCAGGGTGGAAAGCTTTCTTGTTAAAAGTGAGTCACGGATAGAATTAAAAAATTACTAAATTTATGGAATTGTACGTAAGCATTGGCGTTGTTTCAGAGGAATTGGGAGAGTACGAAGACATAGCAGATTTGCCAAGAAATCACAAAGTTAAATTTAAAAAGTACTTTGAATCAGAAAAAATTTCTTCGATCTCTTACAAATCTAACAACATAACAGATAACTTAAACATTGTTGGTTAGTAATTCTTGTCTATAAAGCTGATTTAGAAATCAGACCGACAGACAGACATTAATTATTTGCATTATTTGAGATTGTATAAAAACATGTTTTTTAGATAGTCACATAACAAACAACAACGTTAAATTAAATGTTATGATAAAGTTAGAACATGTAAGCGCTAGCTGGACACAGAATGCTAGAGACTTGGTTTTAAACAACATAACACTTCAAATACCTCGAGGCAAACTGATTGCAATTGTCGGTCCTGTTGGTTCAGGAAAGGTAACTTTAATTATAAATAATAATAATTAAATATTATACATATCAATTTGTTCATTTGGATTTAGAATGATAGAAAAAATCTGAAAAAAAAACTCTGGGCTGTTTTTGAGCTTGCAACTCAAAAATATGAAAACTGTAAACCTCATCTTTCGATCGAATTTACCCATTTTGAAGGGATTTGCGGCATTTGACTCAGTTTTTTTATTTTGATTAAATTTATTAAATCGATCGAATCGATTATTTAAACATATTATTTTAAATTTCATTTTTAAAGTAGGTAACTTATATTCTACTGGACCGGTCGAGACTTAATTTTCAAGGAATCTAAATTGAGTAAATAATTTTCTAAAGTTGTTAATCCGACAATAATCGGTTAATTCGTTTAAGAGTTATTTAAAAAAAAATCTTCTTTGAAAATATCTTTAACAATCATAAAGAAACATCTTTCTTGACCAAAACTGATACCCCGCAAGGCGCGAGGCGAAACCACGAATTTCCGTGGAATAGCAAGCATTTTCGTGTGGGGCCCCAAAGGGGTGGACGCGCGGGGGCGCGCGTGCTTCTTAACCTATTTTCTGAATTTTAATGTATGAAACGTTATTGAGTTTTATATATTGCTGAAAACTAGATTAAATTTCCTAAAAAGTTATCTATATTTCAGATCGTTTGGCACGGAAACAAATACGCCGCTGTTTATTTAAAAAAAAAAATAGGCGAAATTCGCAAAAAAAAAACTATAAACAATTTTACTGTCGGAATTGTGTTATATTTGTAGTATTAGCTATGTTTTTACATATAAAAACATAAAACAGGAAGCAATAAAAAGTATTCACACAATTTTATTACAAGAAAAACAAAACCAACTAAAAAAAAAAAATGTCGACGGTCCTCCTGAAATAACTGTTCAATTTTTTACATTTTTTTTTATTTATTATGGCAAGTATTTTATCATACCTTCTATTAAAACCATTCTGTAACATTTACAATGACACTGGCATTTCAAAAAGCTCGAAGCGCAAGAACCGAAAAACGTATATAAAATCGACCCTTTTTGGCGACTTGCTATTCCGGCGCAATCCGCAAGTCGCCAATTTGGCGACATTCTATTCGCGGGGAACGAAAGTTCTTTAGAAGATAATTTGGACATACTATAACAAAAGCTACTTGAGCCATCAAATTCAAAGTCACAATCACAGTCAATTATCAGGAAATCTAACACGAGTTGAATAATCGGATTTATTTTAGTTGATGGTTTGCTTACTTACCGATGATAATTTTATTTTATTTATTTATTTTATTTAAATTTATTTGATAATTATTTGACAAAAACAATGTTAATATTTTACATGAGGACGGTGCACTAAAAGCCATAACTGGTTTGTGCGTACACCGCGATGACTCGTTCTTACACTATAAAACGCAGTCATTATACAAAAAAAGAAATAATAATAATAATTTATACAAAATACATTACTAAAACAATATATGTTTACACAGCAACAATACAATAGGCATTCAACTCACACCGCCAATCATAAAGCAACACGGCTCACCGGTGAACCGTGTTGCCCCATACCGCCAATCGACAAACCCGTAAGTAGTAGGTGAATAGGTTACGCAACTATCTTTTTTTCTTCGAAGTTTACTCATTTTTATAAGTTTCACATGACGGCATTTTTTAATTGTTGTTTAATTGTGGTTAAGTTACATTTTTGGCACTATTTGGCATGTAATCACGATGAGTGTAGACGAGTGACATACGAGTGACCGAATGAGTAATTACCAACTAGCAATAAAGCATGGCGCAAAGGTCTGGACCGCGGCGTCGACGCTTCCCTATAACGTTCGTAATATTATTTCTATGCTTTAGAGGGATGTGTTTGTTTTTCCCATGACCCGTCAACTCTCAAATTTATTTTCTACAACTATAAGTCGTTGCCACTCGAGATTTTCGTCTCACGTGTTCCTTGCTTTAAAAGAGGAATTTTTTCGCCATTTTATTATAGCTTAAAGCTGTATTCACGCTACAATTTTTATTTATTATTATTCTGCGACAAGTTATTTTCCCACTTAAGCTAAATTTCGTACACGTGGTTGAACTAAAACGTTCCGCCGTCCGCACCTACTAAAATCGCGTCTGACTTCCCTCGGACCGTCGTCGCTTCATACCTACTCGTGACTTATTCAATCCGAAGCATTTTGAACTTCTCCTCAAACGTAGGTACATACTTATACTTTCTCTAACCAGATAAGGTAATTTTACACTCTTCACAAAGCCGTATTGCTTTCATAGACAAGGAACGTATACAAGTACCGATATAAACCAATTGTAGTAAAATGTATTCGAAACGAAATTAAAAAGTATTCAAAATAAACTCATCGAAGGGTATACCAATATAAAAATTACTTTTGTAGCATATCCATAGTATGTACAGTTCGCCTCAAACTTTACGACAGATCGGAATACAAAGCTATATGTGTGTTTGCGCATCTACAGTCATATACCCCTCACTCTACTGCGTCCTGCTAGGTACACCTCAAACTGGTTACTGCGACGCGACTTGTGCCTATATTCGGATCCGCCATAAAGTTTGATTGGAACTGTACCTAGTACAGATATGGATATTTTTAAATATATTTACATTATTGGAAATGTAATAATATGCTTTAGACATAAGTTATCGTTTTACATCATTTTTGCAGTTTTTTTTTAAGTTTATTATAAAATCTTACCCGATTGCCCCCCAATGAATTATTTATTTTAGTCTTCATTGCTTCAAATGTTAATTGGAGAAACTTTGGTAGTCAGCGGTAACGTGGAAATACACGGCACGATATCATATGCCAGTCAAGAGGCCTGGGCCTTTCCAACAACCGTTCGTGAAAACATTTTATTTGGTTCAGTTTATAATCAAGAAAAATACAGAACAGTGAGTATGACTTTGAAGATTGTGTACTTTTAGTTATCATTGAATTAAATAGACAAAATTTTGAATTTACTTATGTTGTAAACATTTTTGCTATTCTAATATTAATTTTAAAATTTACATCCGAAAAAATATTGCTTGCATTAAAATTACAATTCATCATCAATTTACGTTCAAAATTTTGTTGCAAGAATAATACAGGAGCAAAATGTGATTTTCGCTTCCGTATTACTAGTCTTTATTACTTTTTATATTACTTATTTCAACAAAATTATTTTGATAAATCTAGAGCAGTTTTCAAGGTTCAATTTATATAAAAAAAGTTAATTAATTTAATATGCTTTCAGATTAGGTAGATAAAAAATTAAATTGGATTAATACATATATTTCCATGAGCGTGTATTTATGTTACTATACTGCAACATAAATACACAAGGTAAAAAAATAATTAAAAAAAAAATAAAAACCGACTTCAAAAACATAAACTAAAAAGTTAAAAATAAAATTTTCACTTTAAAGAAAGGAGCATTAACAGGCGGCATATAGTTAATGAAGTCGGTGCCTACTCACTCAGACACTTTAAATTGTGTTCTATATTTGTTATAGTTATAAATATATCATTGTTGTAATTGTTATTACTTGGTAAATACCCATTTAAAGTGTTTGAGTTGGCACCGACTTCATTAACTATATGCCGCCTGTTAATGCTCCTTTCTTTAAAGTGAAAATTTTATTTTTAACTTTTTAGTTTATGTTTTTGAAGTCGGTTTTTATTTTTTTTTAAATTATTTTATTTTTCAATTTTTAGTTGAACGCATCTGTAACTTATTTGTATTTAGTATAAATGAGGCTACTAAACGCGCCACTCTAATGAGACAGAACCTTCATTACGCAACGTAAATTCAGTGTCAAATGACGCATCAGCATGCCTAGTAGGCAGTGGTATTCCTATGTAAAACTTCAATCTTAATTATTAATTTTGTGCGAACTGAACATTTTGGCATATTCAACCGTATGAAGGAAGACAAACAAACCAACAAAAAGTAACTGCTGTAAATCGTTAAGGAATTCCCTCGACTGTTTATGGTCTTCATCATCAGACCTGTAATGGCACTTATAACCCATATGGGTGCAAAGTTTTCTTCAATAGAAATGAATTAAGTCCAAACACCAGGTAATTGCTGTAAATCGTTAAGGAGTTTCCTCGATTGTGTATGGTCTCCATCATCAGATCTGTAATGGTACTTAAAACCCATATGGGTGCAAAGTTCTCATTAATAGAAATGAATTAAGTCCAAACACCAGGTAATTGCTGTAAATCGTTAAGGAGTTCCTTCGACTGTGTATGGTCTCCATCATCAGACCTGTAATGGTACTTATAACCCATATGGGTGCAAAGTTCTCATTAATAGAAATGAATTTGCTGTAAATCGTTGAGGGGTTCCCTCGATTGTGTATGGTCTCCATCATCAGACCTGTAATGGCACTTATAATCCATATGGGTGCAAAGATCTCATCAATAGAAATGAATCAAGTCCAAACACCAGGTAATTGCTGTAAATCGTTAAGGAGTTCCTTCGACTGTGTATGGTCTCCCTCATCGACCTGTAATGGTACTTATAACCCATATGGGTGCAAAGTTCTCATTAATAGAAATGAATTAAGTCCAAACACCAGGTAATTGCTGCAAATCGTTGAGGAGTTCCCTCGATTGTGTATGGTCTCCATCATCAGACCTGTAATGGCACTTATAATCCATATGAGTGCAAAGATCTCATCAATAGAAATGAATCAAGTCCAAACACCAGGTGATTGCTGTAAGTCGTTGAGGAGTTCCCTCGACTGTCTTTCAGCTCCATCATCAGATCGACTCCTGACTTTCATTAAATAGTACTAGTAGTAGTACTTTATCAAAATACTTAAAATACGATACTTTAGAATACGATTTTCGAAGGTTGCCCTCGATTTCTCTGGGATGCCATCATCAGATCCTGGTTTCCTTATCATGGTACCATTTCGGAGATATCTCCCTTTCACAAAAAAAAAATCATCCGATTCGGTTCATAAACAACGAAGTTATCACCGAACACACATAAAAAAAAAAAAACATATATACGGTCGAATTGTGTAACCTCCTTCTTTTTTGAAGTCGCTTGAAAAAACGGATGTGTGTGTTATTATTATTATTAAATGCGTGTGAAACGCGTGTTTGAAAAGTAAAGGCATTTATCAATTTCAAAATTTTAAAAATAATATTTTTTTGGCAAATATAACAAAACTATATTCGAATTTATTCTTTTATTGCTTCTTGCCAACGGTCAACGGGAAGTGTCCTACCCTATAGGCTTTGATTTCCTTGCGAATGATAAATATGCGGCATAAATGGCCTTATTTTTTATTGGGGTTGACTTAGAAGATTTATTCTTTTACAGCTCCAAGAGTATATAGACCTAAGTACTAGATATTAATTTCAATTTGATGCCTTTACGCGTTCCTGAGAAACAGGATCTTGACAGACAGACAGACAGACGAACAACAAAGGGTTCTTTTTTGGGCGCGGAACCCTAAAAACTTAAGATTTGTTAACTCGGCGAACCGGGCTTTGGACAATAGATATTCGTAGGGACACCACGTTGCGACAGTAAAGCTTTAAGCATCACTGTAGACCATATATACGCCAGCTGATGAGTTTAAATATTTGCTGTGTAGTAAAATTTTGTGTGACCCATGTGTGAAATTCGTACTGGAAAAGAAAATACTAAATGTGAAACAATGATGGCATATGGTATGGCTCTCTAAAAAAATTTAGGCCGCCACCGAACCGAATATTACCGTACAAAACATTCACTATATTCTTAATACACGTGGAAAAATAAAAATTTTCATTAAAACAATAAAAATATGTGATTGTTTTACAAATCAATAAAAACAGTGATGTAAATTTTCAGGTGTGTAAAATGTGTGTCTTAGAAAAGGATTTCGCTCAGCTGCCTCATGGAGATCAGACTTTGGTAGGCGAACGTGGAATTTCCCTCTCGGGCGGCCAACGAGCAAGAATAAATTTAGCTCGAGCGATATATAGAGAAGTAATTTAATTTGTTTTTATAACTGCATCAAAAAAAATACTTTATTATTTTTAGCATCGGTGAAAAAATTGTGTTTCTATTTCACTTTCCATTTTAGGGAAGAAAAATATTTTATTTGAATTTCGAATTTGAATAAGTGTATGAAATACAGAGTGAGACCAAATAAGCAGGATGTGAAATTTGGACTTATTAAAATCCAGCTTGGAAAAAAAGAGTAGAAAATAATAAGGGCACCTCTATCGCTATTAAAGCTATCTAATTAGTACTACGATAATTTTCATAATTCGATAGTTTTGTTTGATACATTACATAATATCACACCTCTTTTCCGTAGGGTTGGGCAAAGACCACAACTTCCCACTTAATACGATCTTTACATGCGTTTTTTGCTTAGTCTATATCTTCACAGTTGTGTTCAGATTTCGATTACTCTTGAATCAACCTGTTCTTAAGATGTCGTCGATTTTATCAAGAAACAAATGTTTGTTGCCTTTCAGCATACCCATTCACATTTGCCTCACAAATATTTTTCGTTAATCTCTTTTTATCTCCTACAAGGACGAAAATTCCCTTCATTTTTTGTCACGTTTTTTGTCATTATTCGTCCAAAGAATATCGAGATATTCTAGTAATGGAAATTATAAAAAGACTATACTTTCTATCTGATGCCGTTTGAATCAAAATTATTTTCTTTTCTAGGGTAGTCAATTTTGTGTTTTCCTGGTGCAGAAAATTTTCCATTATTTTGTAATCCTTTTTTTGTAATTACATTTATATTACTCGCAGATTTACCTAAATAAAGACCAATTGGAAAAAAAATAAATATACCCAAGCAATTTTAAATTTTTTGTATCTATTTGTAACTCAACCTTCGTCCATATGCATTCTAAATTAAATCCACTTAATTTTTTTCATGTTCAGTTTTTTTGAATGACGCAAGCATCAACTTGGTTTACGGTTTGCTATATGCATTCAGTCGAACTTAACCTTTGAGAAATTAATGTTTATATTAAGAAATTCATAAAAATATTATAGACAGCTGCTTTATTGTGTCCCGATTTTTTTGTAGAGTAAAAATTTTGTTTGATTGATGATACGGTCTTTTTCAGGCAGACATCTATTTGCTAGACGATCCATTGTCAGCGGTGGACACCAACGTGGGCAGACAGCTATTCGAGGGCTGCATCAACGGCTACCTGTGCAACGCCACGCGCATTCTTGTCACACACCAGATACATTTCCTCAAGGCCGTTGACTACATCGTCGTACTAAATAAGGTAATAAGGCGAATATCGCCAAACTCGTTAAATAATTACCAACTGCTTTATACACAGTTCTGCATGGCTATGACTAGTTTTCACGCAAAGTCACAACAAGTTAAGATTAAAATATCTGCCTCAAAAAGTAAAAGGCAAATTGAATTGGAACTGTGATGTGAATCTTGCATTCTGTTACAGCCACGTTTTTTCAGAGTTAATAAAGCTATACCTAATAAAATAGAAATGACTGATTGGCCAATTGGTTGAATGGTCGGAAACCCCGATTGCAAAATCAAAGATCATGCGTTAAAAATTCGTCTGGTCAATACGTTTGTCTAGATGTATTTTTTGTATTTCTTTCGAGACTGGGTGTGAAGGTATTTATATACTATAGCTTCCGCTCACAATGTCGTCATTCGTGTGGTATAGGCAATAATAGTGTAGTTTTAGTACCACAATTATAAGAAAATGAGTTACGTTTAGTGGATGTCTATTATAAAAATAAAATATAGGTAGGTACTTATTCATAATTTCCATACAAATATTAATGTACCTTAGAGCTGGAATTTTGAAAAGTCCTTCCATTGCGCTATTAATAGATCCTTAAAATATGCAAAACACTTTTTCTGTAGCAGTCTTGATCCGACAGGTCAGAAATCGCGTAGGCAGCCACGGCATCTTCGGCGCTTGAAAAAAAATTCTTTTTTATTTTTTCCTTTCACTTTTGAAAACAAAAAGAATTCACAGGGACCTAAGACACGGCTGTGAAGTGGGTGAGCTAGGGTTTCAACAAAATATTCCTCAATAAACTCGTTTGTTCTAAAGGCCGTATGTAAAGAGGCTTCATCGTGATGCAGCATGATTCCTCGAAGTCCGGTCTTTGGTCTTCGTTCCCGCACAGCTTGAAAATCTTAGAATAATGTTACTGTAGTAGGTATACTACGTTGAGTTAACTGACCTAAAATTTTCTAGCATCGAAGTTGACAAATTCCTGCTCCGTGAAAAAAAAAACGAACCACCAGTTTTTTGCCAACTTTGCTAGGTATTGGCAGTTTTGTCATTAACTGTCCTTCTGGGTACGCCCATACCGATGATTGCCTTTTATGTTTTGGATCATATTAATAGAGCTATGTTTCGTTATTAGTAATGATTTAAGAAACACGTCTTGATGCACTGTTTTCAAAATTTTTAAAAACGTAGACGTATTTCACAGCACCAATCAACGTGAACCTGTTTATTGCTTTCGGAGAGCAAACGATGGATCCAACGACTACAAAGCTTCTTCACTCAAAAATGTTGATGTAGACTGATATGAACGCTCCCTGAACTAATGCCTAGTAACTTTTCGTTGTACGCGTATGTAATTCGTGGGTCTTCTTACACCAACATTTCAGTAGTTCACACATTTTCTGCAGTTGCTGCTGTTCACGGGGGCTCCAATTCTTTAGTTATTTTTAAGGTAAAGTTTATCCCTTTTAAATTCAGCAAAGCACTTAAAAATTGTTACACAAGATGGATCTGAGCCTCCTTAAGCTGACTGTAAACGTTGTGAACTTAGAACTTATATATTCGGTTAAACAAAATTTAAAATCATAATAGTTCATAGCGCTCAAAAGTTCGTAGTTAAACTCCATCGTTTTACATAAAAACCCGAAAAGTGTTGCAGCAAAATTATTATTTTTTATTTTGTTCAAATGGCTTACGTAATGAGTTCTATTTAAAAAAAAAACGCCTTTTGAAAACACAATGCAAATGAGTTTAATTTTCAAATTTTTGTGCATCTCAAAACTTATTGAGGGACCCGTACATTATGGCGTCAATCTAAGTACTTGAGAATACAAATGATACGAACGAGCTGATTGACATAAATTAGTATAGAGTATACAATACAGCAGCCGCAGCAGCAGCAATGACGGCTGCAGCCAAACGTATTTGTACTTTTATTTAAATTAGTAAATGAATGGTGAACGAATAGATTTTTAATTACAGGGTAGAATTGATGTACAAGGAAATTACCATGATGTCATGAAACACCCTAATAACTTGGTGTTCTTTGAGGAGTCGAAAGAAGACAGAAACGTGGTCAATACGTCTAAGGTATTTTTTATTTATTTATTTTTACTTGTCTATTTCTACATTTCTGAAATGTAAAAAAAAATTCAATGTAGGTAAACTATTTTTTTTTTCGGGATCGGCAGAATACCAGCGATGGTCATGTCTGTTCGTGGAATGCCATCAGCATGCTGAGCCGAATTGAACTTGCACTACATGCAAAAAATACACCCAGTTGGTACTTTTATAGTACCAATTGATATGTTCAATCGTAAAGATCAATTTCTTTAAATGATCTAGTATCATAAATAAAAGAAAGTCCGAGAAAAATAATTTAAAATAAATTCCAAAATTTTAGTCTGAAGCGGCCTGTTGGCACTCTATCCACCTTCGAAAAATTAACAAATTTTTCTATCGTTTTGTAAAAAAATAATGTTGCATAGTTCTTCTTCAAAGAAAGCTTTTTTCAAGAAATTATGCAAAAATTGTTCTGTAGAAGCTTCTGTTATTTACTCAGAATAACCAGAAGGCGCCTGTAAGCGTGAAACTGAAGAAACAAAAACCACTCTTAAACAGAGTGGTTTCACTTTGTTACGATTAGTCACTCCGTTGCACTTACCGCGTTATAATGTACAGTACAAGTGTCAATTTTAATTTTAAAATGTCATCTTGTGTCGTTCCTACATGCAAAAATGCTGCTGGGCTTACGAAGAAATCGGATGGGATCACATTTCATCTGTAATTAACGTATTCAAAAGTGGATTTATTTAATTATTGAATTTGTTTTACATATTGTGATTGACTTAAAAAATGGCGCGTTCATTTTGTGAGTGTTGCCAGTTCCATCGAAAATTTTATCTACTTTTTATTTAATACCTGTTTAGAATACTCTATTGTTTGAGTAATAAAGCACCTGTGTGAACAACAAACAACAAAGAAAATTGAATTGGATGAAAGTCATACAAAGAGCACGGCTAGATAAGTTTTTGAGACCATCAGAGCGGAACGTAATTTGTTCGATTCACCTTGACGAGCAATATTTTTGTGACGCGAAATGTAGTTTAAAAAAACTAAAGAAATCAGCTATTCCGACTAAGGTAGAATTAGTCAAGATATGTTAGTTAAATATTATTCATATTGCACCTTTCCTGTTCATTATGTAGGTCATAATTATATTATGAAATAATCCAATTTCATTCCATTCCATCATTCCTTTAATACCCCACTACAGGGGCTTAGGCTTCCGGGATGAGGAGGCTTGGAGCTTAATCTACCACGCTGATCCAATGCGGGTTGATGGCGGGTAGGTGGTTGGTGGGTAATCCAATACCGTACTTCGGTGGCTATTATACCAAAAATTTCATTTTTTCCCAGAAAATACAAAGGATATACCTTTATGAATACATTGTATACGTGTTATTGAATCTTCTATGCATTCCGATTAAAATTAAATTTTGGTGAATGGAGTAATATATGAATTATCTAATAATGGCATGCTATTTCGGGATTTGGTATTGACATCACAATTGTCTGAGTCACATATAGAAACATCTGGACCTTCGATTTCGGAAAATGTGCGTAGGTACTTACCTACCTAAAATTTTTATGTTTAATTGATTACATTTGATTTTCTGTTTTTGATTAAGCATTTTGCTTTTTCATTTTATGATAGACTTAAAGTTTTTCATTTCAGGATACACAGCCACAATCGCCTACACGATCAAACTCAGAAATTAGTGATGTCTATATTTCTGATTTGGATTTTCTATGTGATACAACGAAAAAGCTACTCAATAACGATCTATAATAGTGAAAATGGTGGTAGCATTGCAAAATTATTGTCTTAAAATCGCCTCAGCTTCATGATTTGTCAAAATATATCGTAGGTTATTATCGGGAACTGTTGCTTATTACTTGTCGAAATCAATAAAATATTCCTTTTGTGTAGAAGCAATTGGCCTCAGATGTGCTATGGATTCACAAGCTTATTGGTTTGAAAAATAATGGAGTTTATTTCTCTTCCCAAAATTTTAATTACATAAATACCGTATTTGTGAAGCACATGTCCGAAAAATTTCAAATGAAGATTTTGTTATAAGTTCAAATATCAAACGATTAGCAATCGTTATTTCAATTTTCAAGAAATTCATTGAAAAAAATAATATATTCCTTGTAAATGATGACCACATAAATGGTGAAAGTCATAGAAACGGCGGTTATTGAAAAAGATTTAGATATAAGATTAGGTACCTACATTATTTATCTAAACGTAAAATTCTGCCAATCAGTTCAAATTCTAAAAGAAAATATTATAAAAAGATTACTCAACAAAAGGGTACCTAATAAAAATTTTACTTGCCTTACCTTACCTTTAAAAAGGTACTTTATTGAAGCCGGGTTTTATTTATTGTAATAGGTATAAAAAAAGAAATGTTTATTTCCTTTAGGTATTTAACTAAAATGGTATGTATGCATTTCAAGTTGTAGTGAGTAACTTTCTATTAAATGAAGAACACTTATGTCAGAAGGTCATGCTACTTCCTTTCTATAATTATACTCGCAGTGTACCAAAAAACTCATTGAACTCAAGTTAACACCTGGCGCCTGAAGGAAATTTGAATGTTGTGAGTTTTGACCTAGTACCTGGTATAGTTAAAACTTACTATGAATGAACAAGTACGCAGCGACCGTGCGGCTGCCCCGCAAGAAATAATTTGTGTTATATAAACGCGGCCTAAATATACCTATCTGTTAATATTTTTATTAAACACCTTTTTTCTGATTTTATATGATTATCCCAAAAACAGTAGGAAACCTCTCCCGATCTAGCAACATTACGCGGGCGGGAAGTGAGGCAGGCGCGGGACGTACGTAATGTTTTTGGACACAGTGCGGTATGTGTAATCATAATTGAGCGCGCCACCTGTGGTAATTTAACATATTTTTCCGTATTATGGGGCCGTCCTTACCAAATGTACTTACCAAAATAACTTTGTTTTTCATTATTTCACATCAATAGTTGAACAAAAATTTTACTTGATTATTCATTTCATGAACACGTATAGGTTTTTCAGTGAACCAGTAATGATTATTTCGGAGACAGAATATTTTGTTATATCTACAATTGGTTTCATTAGACTTAATAATCCGAACCAAAAATCCAGAATTTGGACTATCTGTGTCCGCTTTGACAGAATCCCTGCTTTTTTTTTCAGGATTAAATCCAATAATATCTGTACTAATCAACCATAATGGTAACATTTAAACGCATATACTTTAAGAAGACGAGTATGCAAAGCGCCTACTTCATCAACAACTTTTCTGTTTGTGTCAGGGAAAGCCTCAAAATAAGATAAAATTACTTTTTCGTGTATAAGTTATCTGTGTAGGGGGTTATTTAATTTATGTTGGTACTTAATTATACATCTCCCGCTTCCATCTCTTTTCCACAAACTTTTAATTACCGAAACAACACAATAAATTTACTGAACAGATGATAGGAAAAAAACTGATTAAAAAAACCGGCTAAAAAAACCATTAAAAAAATGTTTGTCATGTTTAGTTTATATATTGCATGTATTATATATGCTGCATTAGTATAAAACAGAAAGACGAATAGCACAGAAAATAATATAGGAAATTGGACTGAGCTTGAAGGGAACTTAAAGCTTCAAAGTGGCCTCATGTCTTAAAATCAAATGTTATTATCTCGGGAAAAATTAAAAGTTTATGAAACCGTAGTCCTTCTAAGAGTTACTTCTAATAAAATTGAAAATAAATTATTTAAATACTTAATAATCCACATTATTTCGCATATCATTTATATCATTCATCATTCACAAATTATTTATAGCATATAATTATTAAGTCGCATATATTAAAAGCTAATATTCACGTTTACTTAGGTTCCTTCATAAAAAAAAACCCTTTTAGTGTCACTTTTTGTTCGTCTGTCTATCCTTCTAAATATTTTGTTCCGGAAACGGCTAGAATTATCAAGTTACAATTGTAATAAATATCACAAACTGAGATCAGCGGCCCCATAGGCTTGTAAAACATTCAGCTTTCTAAGTCATTGCTTTAAAATTATTTTGTTCAAACACATTTTCATATGAAATGGCGCGTCATCGTAATGTTGACGGTGAACTACAACATCGAAATGTGGCATAAAGGAAAGTTTCTTAGGAAAATAGTAAAAAACTGAAAATTATCAATTTCGAATTTTTCGTTGTTTTACTGAAAAAGAAAAAAAAAACAGCTAGACATTTTTTTAATTAATTAATTTTATCTAAGCTTTATAGGTTTCCTTTGATCGATTTGCAGGAACGTCAGTCAACAATAAAATAATTTTAACATGTTTAAATAATTTAAATTGCAACAAAAATGCTTATAAATTAATACTTATTGAAAACAATTTGCTAATAAATCTCTTGCACAGGCACCTGGAGAAATTCTTCAAACAGAGTGGAAAGAAAATGAGGCCATCGATTCTACTCGCATATCGATAAATGAAACAAGTGGAGCCATGAAATGGGCAGTATTAAAACAATACTTGAAAGCTAGTGGGGTGATGCGGACAGTTACAATTATTTTACTTTTTATTAGTGTCTACAGTTCGGGAATGTTGGCTGACTGTTGGCTAGGTTACTGGTAAATAAATGTTTTGTATTTCTATAAAGTTTTTCTATACGATTTCTATATGACTGACCGGTCGGTCGAGTGGTTAGAGAGGAAGGTAATAAAGTCGCGGGTTGGATTCCCGCCCGGGACAAATATATGTGTGCATGAACATGTTTATTTGTTGTGTGCCTGGGTGTAAAATATGTACTTAAATATTATAAAGAATATATTTAAGTATGTATATCAGCTGTCTAGTAACCTAGTGTTTTCAATATCAATTTTAATTAAAATATTTTGTTTTCAGGGTGAATCGGGAATTAAGAACTAATTGTGTGAACGATACATTAATAGGTAAAAAACGCTCATGTTGCTTCGTTATTATTTTCCGTATTTCACGTCCAACAATATTTCTTTCCTTATAAATTTTAAACCAGTTTTAACATTTAACATGGGTATTTTGAGTATTTTTCACTATCCATCATATAATCTATCTATAATCTAAATTTTAATTTTTTTCAGAAAATTATGATGTCCCAAAAAAATACAGTGACCAACAATATCTATGGGTTTATGGCTGTATGATCCTTGTTAATGTGATTTTTTCGCACGTTAGAGTTTACGTCAATTTGGCATTTTACATAAACGCTTCAAAAAGAATACACGAGAAAATATTTGGGAATGTGTTGCGCGCCGTTTACAGGTTCTTCAGTGTCACCACATCAGGTTAATATTCTTGAATTATTTGAAAATCTGCATTTAATTTAGTAACAATAATGTTTTTAGGTTTCTTTTTTATCTACATCGTGCGATGCCGACTCTCGATTCACAAATTAATATTATATAATGCAAAATATTGGTGGAATTTTTAATTACATCATCGTACTTTTATAGTACTAACGATTAGTGAAAAAAAAAATGGTTATCATAATTAATGTATAATTGAGACACTTATTTTCCGGAGTATTTATCTGCTGTTATTTCTATATATATATGTATAGAGTCCACATCGTGGTGGACTCTCATTCCATTAGGATCCATCGCCAAGGCTCCACCGGTTGATCTATGGATATTTTTTTTTCAAACCACCGGTTGATCTATGGATATTTTTTTTCTCTTCAAACCACCGGTTGATCTACGGATATTTTTTTTTTCAAACCACCGGTTGATCAATGGATATTTTTTTCTCTTCAAACCACCGGTTAATCTATGGATATTTTTTTTTCTCTTCAAACCACCGGTTTATCTAAGGATATTATTTTTCATCGACCCCCAAAAGATTTTACTGGATTACAAAGGGAGTTTCCTTAGCTCTACGAACGTAGTTTTGAACGAATTTTTGCGACGTTCAATTGCTTTTTATTCATCGAGATCATTTTTCTAAGTTGAGCAATACTTTTTTTTTAATGGTAAATCGAAGTGGAATAAAAAATATGTGATTAATTTAGATCCCCATTTTTGCGTTACACCGGTACTGAAGAGGAAAAAAATATCCATAGATCCACCAGTGGATCCTTATTGGTGGATCCTAACGAAATGAGAGGTGCTGGACATATCAAAAGTCAAATCGCACGATTTTATTCACGAAACAAAAACGTGCGATGTGATCTGGCGGCATCTCGTTGACTTCGACACATTGGCAATACTTCTTCGACTGGCACTTATTCGACAATACACGAAGTTTATTTTTCTTTTCAAACTTTACTTATTTTCGTAAAACATAAGCAGCTAATAAATACATTTTATCATTCATTCTTTCAGGGTCGATCCTAAATAGATTTTCTAAGGACTTGGGAGTCATGGATGATCATTTCCCTTTGGCGATGACCGTTAGCGCTCTAAACTTCTTTTCACTATTGTCTAGCATTATTCTAAGTGTTATAGCATTGTACTGGAATGTATTCCCAGCAGCCGCCGTATTATTATTAATGATAATCTTCATCAAGATTGGCAACAGAACTGTACTGTCACTCAGAAAATTAGAAGGAAGTGGTATGTATTTTAAGATTTTTTAAAATGCTATTATTATTAAATTTTAAAATTTGGGCATTTCGGGAAAACACCGTGAATATATTCTATAGTTTAGTCAACTAAATAATTTCTACTCATATGCAATTTAATCAAAAATTATTAATGTTACAAAAATTTATAGAAAAAAGATTGTTAAAAAACAGAAATTTGCCGAAAAGAAATGTCGACTCCTAGAACAGCATCTCTGTTAATAATACTACTCATTTAAAGATGAAAATAGGGTTCTGTACGGTCGACACCGGCCCTTGCAATTGAATAGTTTTTAGCATAATAAATATTGATTTAAAAATCCAAAAAATATGGTAATATCTGGACAGGTAGTACTTGAATGAAAAAATTCACGGAAAAATACATTCACTGATATTTCATAAAATGAGCTTATTGTAAAATTGTAACATATAATATATATATAATCGAGAAAATGTCTAAATTAAACGAATAATTAAATTGATATTTAATCTAATGGTTGGAAATCAAAAATGAAATATTTCAGTGTTTTTATAATTTTTTTATATATCCTTCAATCCATACGAGCAAAGTCGCGGGCGCTCGCTAGTATACTATAAGACTAACTGTTTTATTACAGTTCTCGTTAGACAAAAGCTCCTAGAATATCAAATTGCGATATCTTTAATAACTTATTATAATGTAGTAATTTTGATTAGACCTACTTGAAAAAAGGTACTAAAAATTTTTTTTATATATATTCCTGTTTTTACATAAGATAAAGCTATTGCATAACATATACTAAAAAAAAAAATTAGGCCGTATTTTAAACGTTTTATGAATATTTATTTTTTGGTAAATTTCCTCCGCTTTAATAATCTTTTTTTTTTGAACTTCAGTAACATTAATAGTCTATAAAATTGGCCCCCCTTTTTGCAATTGTTCACTTGCTAATAGCTTTTGGAATAGAGATGGTTAGGAATCCATTGTATTTTAACGTATTTTTAACTTAAAGTAGCAAAATTTTAGAATATAGATTACAGACATATATGACGAGAGTATATATTATAGATTCATATTTGTCACAGGCTAGATAAACGCTTATTAACATACCAAGCGTTTAGATACTTTCCACATTCTATATCTATTTTACAAATATTTTAGCTAAAAGTCCCGTGATTGGATTGGTATCTACAACTCTTCACGGGATCAGTACCATAAGGGCATTTGGTGCTCAGGATCAAATCATCAGGCAGTTTAATGATCGTCAGGTAAATACATGCAAAAAGAGTTTCTAATTTATTTACTTACACTAATATTCCATTCATTAAAGACATGAAAAAGCTTTTTGGAGCAAAATGCCAAAAAAGCCCTGACCTAACCTGGCAGGAGTGTAAACTTAGGAGCACTTAAATTATTATTATATTTCCGAATTTATGGAACTTGTAGGAACGAAATTTAATGCCAGAAAATGCTCAATGAGCCCAAACAGAGCCCAATGGCTGTCACTGCTGTCTGTTTTTATCGGGCAAAAAAATTTAATCAGACTTATAGGGGAAGAGTGTATGATGAACCCCAAGCAATAAGTATTTTTTAACTGAAATGCGAAAAAAATATAATTATATAGGCTGCTATTTATGAATCCGGAACTGAAAACTTAAAAAAAATATTTAAAAAGTAATTACCACATTTAAAAATGGAACTCTTTGGTTGTAAACTGTAGAATACAGTTTGTTTCATATAACCGTGAATTGTTTTTCTATTGTGGCGTCATTTTGAAAATTGCGTGTCTTCATCACCATGGATTTGACTAGTGAACATTTTCGTGCGATGATTGATTAGATTTTCGATGTGGGCTTCCCAAAAACAGTGCATCGATCAACTGACTTCGACTTTTAGGGATGAAATATCAACAAAATCCACATGTACCACTGGTACAGTAAGTTGAATCGGGGGCGGTCTATGTTCACCGACGAATTTAAAACAAGACGCCTTAAATAGCTTGTTGTACCACAAAATATCAATGTAGTACGGAGTCTAATAATGCAAGATCATCAAGTTAAATATCGCAAGATAGAGGCGTCTCTGGGCATAACTATGTGGAACATACGTAAGATCACATGCATAAGATTTTACACGAACGTTTGACTGTAAAAAATTTGTTCGCGTCGGGTTCCGGGAAAAACTTAAAAAAATGCAATCGTGGTGCGTCAAATGCTGTTTATAATATCTACACAAGTGATGAATCTTGTACCTATGCGTATGACCCCGAAACTAAACTATAGTGAACGGTGTGTGTGCTCCAAGCAAAAAGCACTTTGAAGCAAATGGTCGTCTGTTTTTTTTTGGTATCAATGGAAATGTGGCTACAGTGTCGCTAGAGAATCGTAAAACAATTAATTCAAAATGGTACATGGCCGTATGTTTGTCAGAAGTCTTTGACGAAATAAGAAAGAACACCCGACAACGCAAAATACTTCTTCATCATGACAATGCTAGCTGTCACATGTCGGCTGAAATAACTAAATTTTTAGAACGTCAAAACATTAAATTGACGGGTCATTGCACGCTGACGCGACGGGTCGCCGTACAGCCCCGATTTCGCACCCAACGATTTTTATTTATTTCCAAGTGTGTAGAATAAATTGATAAGGAGCCGTTGATGCGTTCAAAACAAATGTTTAGGAAATACCCCAATCAGAATGGAAAAGTGCTATCGAAATAGGTTTCAAGGCATGCAAAAGTGCATCAATCATCATGGCGAATATTTGGAAAAGCAATATTAAATACCATATTAAATTATAGATGTTTGTTTGTTTTTGTTGTTCTGGGTCAATGAATGATAGCCCTCGTATAGGGCTTGTTGGTGGCTTGTCACTCCCTTCCGCTTAGAAGAAACATATAATTAATTTTTGTTAAATGGTGGACCAACCAAATTTTTAAATTGATGGTTACCATGAACACGATTTACATCAAACAGCATTGGAAAGCCGATCAATGTTTTCTTACGAGTCGTAAGATAATTTTGATATAATTTTTTCATGTAATCCGTCTTTGAATAACTTGACTTGATTAGACGTGAGCGAAAGCTAGTGTATTATAAAACGATTAAAAAAATATTTCTAAAACCATTTCATCATGCATTCAGGATCTTCACAGTCGTGTTTGGAATACTTATATCAGTGGATCTACTGCTTACGCGTTTTTCATGGACGGGGTCGGCACTCTTTTCCTAGCCACTGTACTGTTCGTCTTCATTTTTTCTGGATTAGGTAAGACGAAACCATACAGATCTCACTTATACATTTTAGAACGATTAATTAATCAAGTTCCATATTTGATTTATTTTGATCGAGGCCAAAAATCAAGCGTATAGTCGAATTATTTTCACATTATTTCTGAATATAGTTCGACTCAAATTGAGTCACGTTGCATTTTATTAATAAATTCTTCATATTTTGTTTTTTATGGTTGGTAATAATAACATACCGTTTTTAATTTTTTATCAACCTTTTATATGATTGTGCTTTGAAGATACAAAAACACAAATATATTGTAATGATAACTTGGTCCTAATGCTTTTGTCATTAATACAAGCAAATTTCAAAAACAGTTCTTCTATGTATACATTTAAACCATAAGATTTGTATCCTTCGTTACATTACTCTCACTGAAATCTTCCATATTAAAACCGGTGCAAGCACGCTTCTTCTTCTTTTCTCGATTTAAATATAACTGGCAGCTTAACTTCGATAATAATGCATTAGATTTTCACAAAGACGATGACGACCGCTTAGCCTAGTGGGTAGCGACCCTGCCTACGAAGCTGGAGGTCCCGGGTTCGAATCCCAAGTCGGGTCAGTATTTATATGATGAATGTTTATACTGGTACCGGGTCTTGGTTGTTATATGTATGTGGGGTCTTCACTTGATATCCAAAACACAAGCTAATGCTTAGTTTGGGGCCTAGACGTTGTTGTGATGTATACGTTATTATTATTATTTATTTGTTTAGGAGATTCAATGGGTCAAGGAATGATCGGCATGGCGGTATCGCGAGCTGTTGCGATAACTCATGTGATGCAGTTAGCTAGCAAGATGCTGGTGGAAGCCATTGCATGTAACACGGCTGTCGAACGTGTCCTACACTATCACGACTTACCGCAAGAGGAAAACCTTCTCAGCGACAGTATGTATTTTAATGAGTAGTGGAAACAGTTCACGGCCTTTATATATATATATGAATTTAGCGTGTTATATTTCTGATAATACGACGAAAAAGTAATACTTCAGAGTTAATACATTATTTGACAATTGACTTTCTAGTAATAGAGATTTGAGATAGAGATAGAGAGAATTTGAAGTAAGAGATCAAAGTGTTACTGTTTCAATTTTTTTATAATTCTGAAATGCAAGTTAATAAGGAGATATATAGATATGTTTTGGTAGTGTATATGAAGAAGATGCTGTATCTAAAACTACTGCGAACAAAAAATGATTCAGTAGATTAAAATTTTGTAACATGGATGTCAAAAATATTGTTCGCTGTGGTATTATTGTTGGTGTTGGTGTTAACATTGAAAAGAAATTAAGAAGATGGACAAATAAGCAGTCATCGAATTGCAGAAGGGCTTAACATTCACCACTAACCAATTTTAGATACATGCGTAAACAGAATTTTGTAAGAAAATTAAATCTTTGTGTACCACATCATTCGAATGGCAGAAAATTGTGTATAAGATTTCCATCTTCAAAATGTTGCTGAAACAAAATAAAGTTGATCCATTTTCAAAGAGATTACTCGTAGTACCAGACGATGAGAAGTAGACAACCTACGATAATCATGTTTGAAAACGATCTTAGTCTGAGCGAGATGAGCCATCGCAAATAGCATATAGTCTCAAAGCTAAATCACATTCCAACAAAGTAATGTTAAGTTTATGGACTGGAAAGCCATTGTATATAGCTTGCCACTTGGTCAAACGATTCATTTTGATGTGTACTGTTAATAAACAAAAACTCTCGGAATCAATGAATAGAAAAAGTGTAGTTTCCCACCACGACACTGCTCGACCGCATATATCTTTGTTGATTAAACAAAAACTGACCAGACATAACACCTTCCGATTATCATTTTATCCAATCTGGAAAATTCTTTAAATATAGTAAAAATTTTATTGAAGAGAACACTGTATCATTGAAACCAGTTATTCGCTTAGAAACCGCAAAAAATATTATAACGATGGGATAATGGTTTTGTTAGAAAAATGGCGAATTATTGTCTACATAAATGGACATTATTTAATTCAATGAATATTACATGTAATCAAAAAACAGTCTCCATTATTTTGACTATAGGCCGCGAACTTTTCTGCCTACCTCTATCTAGTATTTATGTGTAACCTACTGTCATAATCAACCCGCACTAAGGAGGATCAAAACTATCAAAACTTTTGAACTAGTAAGATAGATGTGCTATTACGATTTTTTTATTCTTTGACGGTTTATTTATCGAGAAAGTACAAAGTTATTAAATATTTTATTAACTGCTTCTTTCATATGAACTCCCGTGTCCGATGACGGTAAATGTCTTCAGCCACAGTAATTCAATTACAACTAAAAAAGGATGTTAAAAAAATTAATACCTAATTCGGTAAAACCATAAAATTACAAATTGTCTAGTAGCCCTCTTCTACGTTTATCGTCTAACCACTTATACTCTAGGTAGCCGGTGCATGATCGCGAGTTTCAGTCCGCGAGGACCCCGCGCGCCGGTCTTCACTCCCGCGAATTTGCGTTTAACAATTTCGACAATATAAAGTGAAATTTCTGATTCTAATAAAACCTCATAAAACCAAACGCTCCTGTTAAATTTATTTGCTCTATGGGTAAAAAATTTTTTGTAGATGGTATTGTACCTACAATCCTTTTCATTAAATAAAAACAGGACAATATACGCCTAGGATTGCTCATATGACTACAGTAAATCAACACTTAAATGATATGGTTTTTTTTGTACGAATTAATTTTAGGATTTTTACTGTCAAAGCCACAAATCCTTTAAAATGTAAAAACAAGTATACAACATTGCCTCCTAGGAGACCTACTCGTGCATTTGTTATTCAATAAAAAGAGGCGTGTAACTTTTTTTGGAGTGAAAATCATACTGTGAGACATTTTTTACTTGCCCGTGGTACTACCTACCACAGGCACTACCTAAAAAATATCCCGTGGGCCAACTGGTAGTACACCCCTAGTGGTACCACGTACAAGTCATGCGCAAATCATGTTGGCGTACATTCAGACTGTTAACTATTTTCTTGCAGGATCTCATCAACCTGTTCAGCGAATTACCCGTGAAAAGGTTATAAATACAGTTCCATGGTAAAAAGTAGCCAATCTTTTTCCTCGGGGTTCAAGACGTCGAATTATGTACACAAAAAATTTTGTCAAAGTTGGTTTACAGGAGCTGTGAAAACGTAACAAATAGACAGATAGACATAGAACACTCGTATTTATAATTTTAGTATGGATTTACATTGTACAATACAATTTTAAATTTTTTCAGAAACTCAATGCTCAGAATGGCCTTTCGAGGGGGCTTTGAAGTTCATAAATGTGAATCTTAAATATTCAACTGACGCCGAGCGTGCTTTAAAAGACATAAACTTTGAAATTGAACCATGTTGGAAGGTATGTAGTTTTAATAATAATAATACATGGGACATCTCATCCAACGCCATCTATTCCTAAAGTAAGCAAGGCTTGTATTATGGAAACCAGACAACTGATATACATACTTAAATATTCTTTATGATATATACATACATACATATATTTACACCTAGACACGGAACAAATAGATATTTAATCGTATTAGTATTAAATTTTTTTTAGACATTCTTAAATAACTATTTATTTTAAAACTCCCATTACCAGAGGGAGGCTCTTGCCAGTGCTCTCCTACTAGTAAATATTTACGAATCAACGGCGTGACGATAAATGAATCAACCTTACGATGCATAAAGTATTTTGAATTTATAAACGATAATACCAAAATAAAGACATAAAATTAAATAAACATTTTTCATCCGCCGATTTTGTTTTATAATCTAATAATCCACCCCTTCGTTAATGTCGTGATAGCCCAAAGCGCAACGAACCTGTCTCAAGTTTATAAGGCCCCATAGGGCCATGGTTCGAATCCGCGCGTGTACCAATGAGTTTTTCTGACTTAAGTACACAATATCACTGACACCGTGCTTCGGAGGGCACGTTAAGCAGTCGGTCCCGGACGCTGTCAATAGATGGCGGTCGTTGCAGTCCCTAACCCGCAGTGGAGCAGCGTGGTGAAGTTAAGCTCCAAGCCCCCCTCCTCACCCTGGGGGAGGTCTAAGCCCCTACAGTGGGGTAAAAATGGGCTGATGATGATGATAATGAATCCACCCCTTGTTGCTTGTCGCCCTCGTTTTGAAGTTACTATTTTGATATAATTTTCAGGTGGGCATAGTAGGCCGCACAGGAGCAGGCAAAAGCTCATTGATAGCGGCATTATATAAACTCGAAAATATAGAAGGCCGTATAATTATAGATGGCGTTGATACAGCTAACGTATCGAAACAAGTGAGTATGATATCGCAAAATTAATTGCTATATGACAGTACTTGCCATATACAGGATGGAAATGAAAGATGGGAATTGAAGGGAAAGTACTCTGAATATTGGTGATAGTTAATTCAACTGAAAGGACCCATTGCGTTTTTTTTTCAGAAATAAGTAAAACTGCATTCAAAGATTTTTGGTAAATGATCTGTTGAGCCGGGAATCAAACATGTAAAATATAAAAAAAATAACAACCTGCCTTTTTATAGCACCAATCGATAGAGTCTATCATAAGGATCGATTCCTTTTAAATAATATAGTATCCTAAATAAAAAAAACCAAGAAAAATAAAACAATATTAATTCAAAAATTTTATAGCATCTATTTACAAAGTTTAAATTCCTTTATATAGATTAACAACTAGAACACAAATAGAATATATCCTCTAAGTGTAAAAACGTTCAACACATAAACAACTCTTAGAAATATTTCCGTTCTAAAATATTCAATTTTAGCGGCGATTTCAAAACTGAATATTTTACAACAGAATTTGGACATCCCATACAGTGTCATTCACCCAACAAACATTTTAGTGAATTTCGTAGCTTTCTTTAGAGCTCTAAGATTCATAAAGATGGCTTTAGGGAGTCACAATTAGTCCCGAAATCTAGAACAACTAATATGCTTATGACTGTAATGAGTACTTGAGATATTTTTGTGACACTTTACGGCACCTTTTACTACACTCTAGTCAAAATTGCATCTCTATTGACACTTTTAGTCGTATTACGGTCTCGCAAGTTATTTTAAGCTACTAGTGACTGCACTACAGTTATACCTATGTGATGCGAAACTCTACAGCAAAATTGGCCTGGTGGTTATTAAGGAAGGTAACTACTACGCGGCCCCTAATGGTTCATAATTACAAACTTTGGACAAGTTTATCTATCTATCTATTCTTAAGTGATACTTATGTAATACAAAAAGCCCCACGAAAATCTGTTCAGCCATTTAAAAAAGCACGTCTCCTGCTATGGATCTTGGTGGCCGATAAACCGTTAAGCCTGTCTAAAAACTTTCATATAATTTAAAATAATCACATCTAAAGTAGTTCGAGTTTGAAAGGAATATATCTACTGCAGCGCTTCCTGGTGATTAATAACCGCAAAACTTTTTTATTAACCTGCTCTTAGGCCGTAATACTTATGTAACACAAAATACTGAGTCAAGTTCTACTAGGCCTTATAAAGGAACATATATCTATTGCGGCGTCCCCTGGTGATTCATAACCGTAAAACATATAAACATGCTCTTAGGTGACATCTATGTAATTCAAAAGACTCATTAATGTCTGCTACACGGGCAGCTTTTTTCACCACCTTCCAAGTTTTTTAAGCCTTAAGTATCACTCAAAGCGCCATAAAAAAATTTGCTACGTCAATTTGCACATTAAAAATTTTTCTTGAAAGAATTGTCTATTTAATGTGGTTGCTGAGCCGGACATAAATATTACGCACAAGAAAGGGACATTTGCGGGTGTAGCATGGAGGAGTTCGTTGCCGGTGCGATGTTCAATGATTGAAGCCATTGTCAGTCGTCCGCGCATCCCCACTTTCGTATGGTACCATATCTTATTTCTTTACTACTAGTTTTTGATTTTGCCAAAGATCATAATATTAATATGTAGAAGATGACGAAAAAATCAACCAGTATCCATATATTTCGATAGTAAGCAATAGTGTGGGTACTTGCTGCGGTTGATGGTCGCGCCTAAAAAACTGTAAATTGCTTAACAAAGCCTGTGCTATGAATATACTGGAATATTAATCACTCACCAGAGTTTATGATATTAAAGTTAACAATTTTGCTTCTAGTTACTTCGCTCGAAGATATCGGTGATACCACAAGAGCCCGTGCTGTTCTCTACAACTATCAGACACAACCTCGATCCATTCAACTTGTATTCGGACGAGGAGATATGGAGAGTGTTGGAACAGGTGACTGGATTTTTAAATTTTTATAGAAAAATAAACTTTTCTCGAACGTTCCTGAATGCCACTATTCTGGATGGTAGTCAGGTTATATCTAATTTGCATTCTTTTCATAATGTTCGCCAATTCGTTTTTACGCCACGTAACAAATGTACGGGCACTTGATTTTTTCATACAACACTGTGAAATATAATTTAGTGTGACACACACGTAGAAATCGTACTGGAAAAATGAATAAAAATTCTAAAATTATATTTCATGTGCAATTTCACGATATGTTATTAAATAAACAATTATAACGACGATATGGTATGTCTTATCTCTGAGTCTACCATTTCGCTCGGGTTTACGATCTTTTCGAAGTATGACACGCTCTGTATCGATAATCCTGGTATCTAAAGTTGATTGTTGTGGTAACACGCAGCACTGAACCGTGTTAGCCGATTTTAGTTTATGATGTCAGGCAAAATTAATGTTAATCCCATTTAAGATACAGGTTGATTTTCGTGCCGTAAATATATTGTAAACGATAGAGTCTTGAAAACAACATCCGTATTATATTAAGAATAAAACGAACGCTATTCAACTGAAATATTAGAACGTTGTAAGCTGCAATTTTATGAGAAAATTTATTATTTATATATATCAAATGCTATGGAGCAGACTATGCTCGGTATTTATTTGATGATAAAATCAGAATGAAATCCGTCGAAAACCAAAGTTGTCGACATAGCCGAAGCGATCAGCAAACTGAAGTGGCAATGGGCCGGTCACATTTGCCGTAGTACCGATAACCGATGGGGTAGACGAGTTCTCGAGTGGGCGCCACGTACCGGGAAGCGAAGGCCAGGTGGACAGATGACCTGAAGCACCACACCGGGGTTAGTTGGATGCAAAAGGCGGAGAACCGTGTGTGGTTGTGAGCCTTGGGAGAGGCCTATATCCTACAGTAGAAAGACACGGGCTGATGATGATAATAATAATAATAATAACACACACAATCACAACAACGTCTAGGTCCCAAACTAAGCATTAGCTTGTATTTTGGGTACCAAGCGAAGACACCACATACATATAACAACCAAGACCGGGTGCCAGTATTAATATTCATCATATAAATACTGACCCGACCTGGGATTCGAACCCGGGACCTCCAGCTTCGCAGGCAGGGTCGCTACCCACTAGGCTAAGCGGTCGTCATGATGATGATGATATTTTAAATTTCTGATTACTTATCTACTTATGGTTAGTTCGAGTCGTAATTGACTGGTTTTGCATATTTTCAGTAAAATGAAAACTGTTTGTGATAACCCTTTTTTCATTAAGAGAACAAAATTTTTTCCATGTTATTTGCGTTAAGTCAAATCATTGATCAAATCTGATGCTTCCAAAAAATATGATGACGAAGCGTTAAAATTTTATGACGTGTTGCACTGCATCATAAATTATATACACTGACCAGATAATATACGCTTAGTGGATATTATTTATCGTAGGCGACACACGCGGCGGCGTATCAATATCGTCGATAAAATGTGCCAGGCAGACTGATTATATTTTTATCATTTAAATAAATGTTGTGCAATTAATTCATTTAAATATACAAATTGAAATTGTTAGACATAATTTCTGATTGTCTATGCAATATTATTTGTCCAACTTTGGATTAGCATCGAACGTCACAAGCATTTAATCAATTCAACAAAGTCAAAATATCTTTATCGTAGTAATCATATAGTAAATTAATTCTATTTTTTTTGACAGCAACGTTTGGTTTTAATTATGAAACTAATGTTTTAATATAATCATATATGTCAGTTCACAGTATCGAAGTGACATTTCGTATTTTCAGAGGGTTGATACGGTGTGCGAGGATTTCTCAGGGTGAAGAGCACCGCGCGGGGACTTGCGCACTGAAACTCGGACTAAAACTCCCCATCATACACCAGCTAGCTATAGTATGAGTGGTTAGACGGTAAACGCAGAAGAGGGCTTCTAGTCAATTCGTACTTTTATGGTAATTGTGTAACATAATCTTGAAATACGTCACAAGAGTGAATTTATTACTTTGTGAAAGAACGTCACCATAAAGGCGCTTTTAAAAAGTACTGGTTCCTCTCAGAAGAATACGCAAGGAACTGAGGGACGTTTTTTTATTAATAAAATTATGAACAATTTTTTTTTAAATCAAAAAAAATCAAAATCAAAAAGTTTTTATTCAATATAAGATGTTGACACACACTTATTGAAAGTCAAAATTATTTGATTAGGTGATTGGGTACCGGTTCCAAAACTAGAAGGAGAAGAACCGGCAAGAAACTCCTCCCTGTTTATTTTATTTAAATATATGTTTTTCTTAGTCGTTTTTTTTTGTTTTTTAATGATGCTTACAACTATTACAATGATGTCCATGCGTACTTATCATTTAAATACTCGCTAATACAATAGTAAGCTTTTTTCACGAGTTGGACTTTAACTTGCTTAGTAAATTGATTTGAATTTAAGTTCAACATTTCTTTAGGAATCTAATATATAAAATTCTCGTGTCACAGTTTTCGTTGCCATACTCCTCCGAAACGGCTTGACCGATTTCGATGAAATTTTTTGTGCTTATCCGGTATCTATGAGAATCGGCCAACATCTATTTTTCATCCCCCTAAATGTTAGGGGTAGTCCACCCCTAAATTTTTTTTTTTTAGACAAAATTTTTAATTTCTATTTTTTTATGATACAACATACAAAAATACATACAATCCTCAATTTTCACTCTTCTACGATCAACCCTTATTTTTTAATAGCCATTTTAGTAATTTAATAATTGCATAACTAAATATTATTTCGCTAAAGTGTAATTTATTTAATTAAGACTGACAGAAATTGTTGAAACGATAAATATTTGTGTTACGGGAACGAAAACGGGAAAGGGAAGAACGGGAAAGAGTTAAGACTGAAATAAAAAAGTTGTACTTGATGAGAATGGAAACAAAAAGGAAATGAGACCAGGGCCAGGAACGGAAACGATAAAATATTTATGCGATGGGAACAAAAACGGGAAAGGGAAGAACGGGAATGAGTTAAGACGGAGATAAGAAAGTTATTTTTGATGAGAATGGAAACGAAAACGAAGCTACACTAGGGCCAAGAACAGAAATAATAAAGTATTTTTGCCATGGGAACGAAAAAATGAAAGGAAGAACGGGAATGAGACAAGACTGAGATAAAAAAAGGGATTTTTATGAGAAACGAATACTACCCGTGCGAAGCCGGGACGGGCCGCTAGTTTTATTATAAAAACGAATACAATTTCTCATGAAAGAATTATTGACCTTTGAGAGTCTGAACCTGGGAACCGATAACATTTGCTTTGTCTTGTATTTAAGTTATGGCTATCACCCACCCTAGAGAAAGCATTTAAGTTTTTATGTACATAAATTATATTTCCATGAATGTAAGTGCTTAAAAATTAATATTATTGAAAGAAAGTGATAGACGAGCGGCTTACACCCATAGATTTTTATCATCTAAATACCTAGTTCGATACTTTATAATAAGCTTTTGCATAAATCTTCCGTTTTATTGTAGTTTTAAACGTGTTAAGGGGTAAATCTTGAATGTCAACTGGGATCTTTTGGCAACGAACTTCTCATTCCAGTTAAATATAAATTCTTTGAAATCGCCTACCATTCGCTTGGCCTATGGTATCAACAGGTATTAAGGGTTAAGTATGAAACTGTTCTAGCTGCTGGTCATTGTGAATTAATAGATTATACTTAGTTTTTAATTCGCGACTTTTTCACACAAAAGCCAGTGGTGTTTTAAAATCAATAGCACAATTTTATAATTGCATTTTAAATGATTTTCACAAATGCGTTTGCAATCAAACATGGTAGGTATAGTTTTCGAATACGAGTTCCGTAGTGGCACGAACGCATCAAATATAGATCG
Organism: Luffia ferchaultella; assembly: GCA_949709985.1. Lineage (NCBI taxonomy): Eukaryota > Metazoa > Arthropoda > Insecta > Lepidoptera > Psychidae > Luffia > Luffia ferchaultella. The sequence continues at coordinate 13,564,127 of OX453242.1, read as the reverse complement.
TATCATCAAAGCTGCATTTGGAGGAAGCACGACTAATAAACGCACCAAGCGTTTTTGGTTTTGTCGCTTTCGTAGTGGAAATTTTGACTTACAAAATAAATCATAAAGTAGAACATCCACTAAAGTTAATAATGAAGAAGTTGCAAGGCATGATGGAAGCTGATTCGTATCATTATACCTAATTCGGAATCAAGCGCGTGATTTGAAGTTAGCATACCCAAAATATTAATCCGATTGCACCAAAAGTTGGGCTCATTAGATAATTATAATACCTATAATAATATCTACGACATCCCACACAGCGCGATCTTGTCCCAAATTATGCAAATATTACCTATGCTTGTAATAGGGGTACTAGACAACTGGTACACCTACTTAAATATTCTAATAATACATACATAAATATTTTACATCCAGATACGGAACGAAATAAACAAATAAACATACAAATATTTGACCCAAACGGGAACCGAACCCGCGACCTTTGCTTCGCAATGAGGGGCTCTCACCACTCGGCCATTCGGTTAGTCATTATCAGGTCGAATTGGTTTTTACGAGTGTCGAGCACTTTTTATATCACACGATGATGAAGCTTAACGGTGGATTACAGAAGCCTTCTGTGACTGTGTACAAAACCCATTGTAGTGCCTTCAGACGGGCTAAATAAAGTAAGGGCATTGCATGGGAAAGCCCAGTCGCGATTAATAAACTGCACAAGCTCAACATGGGGTACGTGCTGAGGACCTAGATGGCATAAATAGCAAACTTAAGCATGCCTCTAACGTACCAAACTCTGGGCACTAAAACATACGAATGTGTATAGGTATTATCAAAACGTTTAAAATATTTAAAAAAAAAAAATTTAAAAACAATCTTATATTTGAAAAAACCATTAAACTATTAAAAAACTATTGTCACTGTTAAGGTCTCAAAAATATGAAATATTCATTTTAAAAATTTGAGGTCACTAACTTTTTTCTATCTATATCATTGATTTATATACATAACAATCAATTGTCACATATATGAAAGATCATCACGAGGACACAATATATTTTTTTTATTTGATTAAATTATATATAATTAAATAATAAAAAGAAATAATAAATCATTGAAACGTAAACTTTTATAAAAAAAAAACAAGAAAAACCGACTTCGAAACATTGCCTATGTGTACAAACTTTGACTAAATAGTTAAAAATAATGTTTTTTAATTACTTTAAATAAAAGAGCATTAAAGTAAAATATACAAAATTGTTGATACGTAAATATTTACAATGCCTAATTAATTGGTTTGGGATTGAATGCTAGCCAGTCAAGGTAAAAATTGAATATTTAAGTAAATAATAAAAAATCTCAAATTGCTGTAAGTAGATTGCTGCACCTGCTGACACTGACTCCAAAAAAAAAATGCAACTTAATTTTTTGTATACTTTGCATATTTTCTTTTAATGCTCTTTTGTTGAAAGTTATAAAAATATTATTTTCAATTTTTTAGTATAATTTCGTACATATAGGCGAAGTTTTGAAGTCGGTTTTCAATTACTTTTTTGTAAAAATTTACTTCTCAATGATTTCCTATTTCTTTTCCATTATTTTATTATAAATTTTACTTTTTGTTATAATGAATAAAAAAAATAAAATACTGTGTCGTCGCGACGTTCGTTTGTGAGCATATGCGTGAATGCTAAGAAAACAGATACTACACGTGTAGTGACATACAATACCAATTCGCTGTACTTACGCGTGGCACTAAGATTTATTTCTGATCATTATTACTGAGGTGCTTATACTTAATTGTAGTTACTTAAAATATACACCAGTTTAAGCATTTTTATTTCATTTTTATAATTATAATGAATTCACCTCTAATATGTAATACATTTAAAAAATAATCTTGAAACAATAAGGATGAATTTTTTAGAGGTAGTTCGTTAAATAAAAACCATAACTTTTTTTGTAAATAGTGTACTTACAAGCTTTCCACTAATTGATAATTTACGGTGCAGTATTTTAAAATACAATATCATGTATACACAGGAAAATACGTTAAATAAAGAAATGCTTTGGTTTTTTATATTCTCTTATCAGACGTAGATAGAGTAAAAGTAAAATTAAAGTATATTTAAGGACGGTAAGATTTTAAATTAAAAAAAAGATCTTAAATTATATAAAAAAAATATGGCAAAAATATCATGTTCCATTTTTCGGGTAACCGATAAACATATTTCGAGGTTGTAACATACTAGAGGTTCATATTTTAAAATGTCACTATATCGTAAGTTGAGTATATTTTTTAATTTTTATGTTCTACAATGAAAAGGTATTTTTTATTACACAGGTGAAGTTGAAATCGGTGGTGAATTCTTTGGACTACAAAGTGGCAGAAGGCGGCTCGAACTTCGATATTGGTCATTGACGAAGCAACCGCAAATATTGATATGAAGTAAGCAATACTAGTTTAATATATAAATAATTTTAAAATGTAACTTTTTGTTTTTAAAGATTAATTTTTAGACAAACCTATATGTAGATTTAAATATCACTACATATTATAAAAAAAAGTTAGTGAAAATGCGTGGTGTCATATTGTTTTCATGTTCGAAATAGTAATAATGACAACAGTCGATCCCAAGTCTTTTAAACCAACGAAAAAAAAACGGAGGAGGATCTCAATTCGATGCGTAGGTATATATATATATATTTAATGTTTGACCAGGCATAACTTTTTGCAGAGTAGTCCGATTTGGATAATTCTAATTTTATTAGATTGGGTATTTCCCGCTGTGGTCCCATATAAATTTAAAAAAAAACTATAAGTAATAATAATAACTTTTTGCAGAGTTGTCTGATTTTGATAATTCTTTTTTATTAGAAAGGTATTGTAGTAGTTGGCCCGATATAAATTCGAAAAAAAAAATTCCAACCCGAGGGATAGGAAAACAAGAGATGATCGATTGTTCACTCACTGATTGTAATATATGACAATGCATGAAGGTAATTAATTTAATAATAATCAAAAATAGGCATGTAGTTAGTAAATTATAGCCACAAAAAATTATAAAATAAAAACTTTAAAAAAAATTTTACTGCCGAAAAAACTAAAAAGCAAAAAATAATGAACCTTTTTTATTATTTAACCTTAGAAACTACTACTACTTAGTTTCTAAACTAATGTACTGATACCTAAGTTATTTTGAATCGGCGCCAAAAATCAATGAACTAAATTACCTTAAATTTAAAGACTCGGTGGAACTCGAAGGCTTGTTCATTATTTTTTGCTTTTTAGTTTTTTCAGCAGTTTAATTATTATTTCAGCCATTATAACAGCTCATTGTGTCGGCAATCTTCCATTACTCTAATAAATCAATGAAATCTGCAAATAGAACGTTATTGTAACAAAAGTTTTGTGAAAAAACTAACTTCTGCTTGAGAATGTATTTAGGTGGCGCGACGTTTCATGTTTAGAATATTTTGATATATCAATTTCAAATTCAATTTCAATTCAAACTGCGCTACATTGAGTGATTGGTGCATGAATGATGTTAATTAATCTATTTGAACGTTCTTCAGAATATACTAACAAAACACTCTCTGAAAATCATGATTTCGGCACATTTCTAGCTTCTTGTCACTTGACAAGTTCTTGTATAAAAATATCACCTAACTGTTTGGTTAAAATTCATGCACACAGAATCGGCTACGCTTAGTATGGTGTACAGGAGTTTGCGATCTGTTGAGTCACACCCACAAATATGTGAAAATTGACCTGTCAAATTTGTTGACATTGTATTGAGAGGGTCCAACCAGACATTATAAGATAAATGTATAAATCAGAAGCTGTGATTGCTGTATCTGTGATTTCGCATATACAGCATACAATAAAATAAAAATTGAATAATTGGTAGTTTTATATATTAGTATGTAGATTAATTTAAATGTAACGATTTACTTCCTTTAAATTATTCTGTGACATTTTGTCTTCTTGTTTTCCGTGATTTTACAACACAATTTTATTCACGTGAATTAGGCAAAGTTGCTTTTCCATTACGGGCTATCATTTCAATAAAAAGCTACCATTTCGCTGGGACTGAATACAGCGCTATTTACATCTCTTGAAGTTTTGATACCTCCATGGGTCCACACATAAAAGCCAAACACTTGACATTTGCAATACGACTTTTATAAAAACGTTTATGTATTTAGGACCGACGCGCTGCTACAGCATACGATTCGGCATGACCTGGCGGCGTGCACAGTGCTGATGATAGCGCATCGGCTGCACACCGTGATGGACTCGGACCGTGTGTTGGTGATGGACTCAGGTCGAGTAGCGGAATTTGCGCATCCACATCTCTTACTAAACCAATCCGACTCCATTTTATCCTCCATGGTGCGCGAAACTGGAGACACTATGGCCGCACAACTGTATGCCACGGCCGCACAAGCGTACAATGCTAAGCACGCTGTTTAGTTCACTTCATATTTTGTAAATGATATTGGTAACAATAATAAATATTTTTGGGAAATTTTCTTTTATTTTGTCTTTTAGGTAACAACAAGCAGTGCACGCATGTGAAGTACGAATAATACAAGGTAGATTAAAACACACACTGCGCTTACGCTGTCTTACCAGATCTAAACTTAAATTAAGTGTAGCTGACGCACAGCGTTTTGCAGCAGCGCTTGTTAGAGGTCCGGTACAATATTAATTCTATTAAGCAAAAATGATCGAAAACCATCGCAATAACTCTGACGCTCTATTTTCCCTGCCCTGACTTACAGTCGCGTTAAGCTCGCGTCAGACTTTTAGTTCGCTCTGAAGTTGATGCGAGTGCGTTTAGCGCAGGTTTGACACCCGCTCTCGATTCTTTGGTACCCAGTTCTTCTACTGGGCCATTACTCGCTTCGATTTCACAGCAGTCTAGAAGTTCGGCGCCAGCTGTAAGTGTTGATCTTTCCCACACTTCGCTGCATACCTTGTCCCGCATTTGCGGCTTTTCACGTTGAAATAGTTTAGTTGAATAGCGTTTGTTTTAGTCTTACTACTGTATTATTCTTACTTAGTTTGTTAAGTGTTCAGCTCATGCTTACATTAAAACGTGTAGTTTTTAATTTCCAACATAAAGGTTAAATAGCAAAAGATCATGCCCGTTCGTGGTACCAAAAACTTTCACGCTTTAAGATCAAAACATAACTATAATTAATTTCTATAATTTGAACATCCAATTACAAACTCGATTAAAATTGTAAAAGTTAAACAACATTTGAATACTGCTTTATCCGAGCGCATAGTTCTCTGATACTGCATTCCGATTCATTCTAGTGTGACCGTTTTAGGTAAACTGCTTACTAAATTAGTAGATTTTGGAGCAAAACGTGACAGTAGAGTATTCAGTGGAAAATTCCAAACAGAACATAACATACTAGACTCTACTAAAAGGGAACCGTCGCGAGGTGGTGGTTGTAAACTAAACTAATATTTGGTATAGTGGGGCATAATTGGTTGATATCGATTGATATGGATATCCATTGTAATAATATATAGTTTATAGCCCATTAATTTCCGTCAGAACTAGCTCATTACAGTAATTGGTTTTCTGCCTGAAGAAACTGAACATTTTGAAAACTAACTGAAAATTCTCATTCACACGTTGGTGTTTGCATCAATAATAATGAACTTTATTGAAATAATTAAATTGTATGCTACAATTTAATATCTTACCGTTTTAAATAAATATGAAACATTTGACAAATGAAGGTACCTACTTCCAGTAATGAATTTGGGTACGTTCAATAAAATTGCATTTACGATAAAGTACAACTGGGGTTGGAGGCAGACCACAACTTTATTTGTATATAAATTAGTCTTCTATAGAATAATATAACTCGACGATAAGATATACGATTGGATTAAATTTATTACGTTGTTACCTTGATACGATACGTCGTCGTTAAAAAGCAGATTACAAAGCACTGATAATTTCATAGTCGATGTTGACGACCGCTGGAATGAAGTCCATAACAAACAACAGCTAAATTTTCATATAGTAATTAATAAATACAGTAAATATAATTTTCCTGTTTGTATCTACTTCAATTGTTATCAGTTTTTCATAGTGAGTGAATGTACAGTAAAATATAAAAAATAGAAATAGAATGGGCAGTAAAAATAAGAAAGAGAACAAAAATGAAGAAAAGAAAGAAAGAACATCCAGAATGAAGAAGGGACCTCCTGGTGTATTCTCCCGTCTATTTTTTTGTTGGATGGTGCCCATGTTCTATAATGGGAATCGGCGCGATCTAGACGAAGATGACCTAGTGCCCGCTAAACATGTTTACGATTCTAAAGCTTTGGGTGATAAACTTGAACGGTAGGTAATGAATATATTTGTATAACTTCTCAGCTCGCGGTGGTCCAAATCCGTTCTAATGAAACCGGATTATAACATAAAAACGAAGCGGAAATGGAACCTGTAGGAACACATGATTTTTTATTTTTTATTTATCTATTTCTTGTTATTTGTAAAGGAAAATTTTCATTTGTAGGTAAACCATGAAATTCAAAATCCGTAACCGTTTTAGAATATACAACGTGCTCCGGAGGTACCCTAGGTATTATAATAGAACCATCCAATCAATGTTACCAACAAATAATTTTAATATTTTTTTATGTGTGTCGCTCATGGTTTGAGATATGAAAAAATTGTAAATATTAGAATTTATAGTTTTCTTATTACTTGTTGTCGCTTTATGCGGCTAGAACGAACAAACTACGAGTATCGGAACGTTTAAACCGTATCGTACGGTACGAGACGTAAGTAGAAAAATCTGCGTTGCCTTTTATAAAGCGAATTAATGATAAGACAAATTATAAATAAGTTAATTACGATTCGACGAAAAGTAAAAAAAAATGCGAAATTTTATAAAAAGTTATTTACATTTTTTTCTTATCTTAATCTCTGAAATTGCTGGGTAAAATCCTTCAGGTGCCTCCAGAGCACGTTGCATAAATATCGTACGATGATTTGATATTTCGAATTTTCGCGAATACCCTGAGGATATTGCAAAACACGGATAATTAGACAATGGTGAACACATTCCTCAACCTTCCTGGAAAAGATAGGGTTTTTGCAAAAATACGAGTCACTCTAGTAATACTACGTAACGAAACGTTAGCTACTATGGAACAAAAAGCTGATTGGTCAGTCGGAGCGCCCAAAACGAGTTTCCTTTTGATTGGTTGATGTTCTACATGCACAGTCTACATGTTAACCATTCACGCACATTGTATTTTTTCAATGTTTGTGTTTTTGAGAGGACTTCAGCAGTCTTTTATTTTAAATATGATTTAAAGTGTGCTTGGACTTGAAAAAAAGTAATGTAAATCGATATTGTTCTTTCTAACCTTTCATAACTCATTGATATAATTTTCAAAGCTCACAGGGTAAAACTAGGAACCAATCAGAATAATATTTGTCTAGATATAATAAATAGACATAATAAATGTCTAGCCAATCAGAGTTAAGGAAATTCAATGTTACTAGACCGACTCGTGATTTTGCAAAAAACTATAACTTTTTCCATTAAGATTTGGAAATGTTTTCACCATTGTCTAATTATCGGTGTTTTCGCAGTATCACTAGGATTTTCGGATGGAATTTCCAATAAAGCTTTTATCGATAACCGACAAGAGGGGTGGAGGAAGGGAGAGAAGATAGTAATTATCACATACCATACCTTCCCCCCTCTAGGAACCCGTACCCCTCCCGATACAAACCTAACCTAACCTAGTGATTAGAAATTGACCATTCACCTAAATTAACCTAATTCGAAACTGATAAACAGACTTTTAAGTAACTCTACAAATAAACAAAAAGTAAATTACAAAAGTAATATAATTTACAAAAAGCAAATATTTAATTAATACAAAATAAAGTGAGTTCCTAAAAAAATTATTATAGGATTTTCATCAGTCCACTACCAACGGTCGATAAAAACCATCAACTTACCGGTAATCATAGAAGCTATATAAAATTCCACCCGGATTTTCGCAAAAATTAATCATTAAGTCATCCTACGACATATATAGTATCACATTCTCTACGTATCGATTTCACAAACATACTTAGTTTGACAATATATTATCACAGTGTGGTGATGGTAATGAGTTTTTGAGAAGAGTACCTAATGTATTTTTAGCGCATGGCATAATGAAGAAGAGACCGCAAAAGCAGCAGGACAAGAGCCGTCCTTTAGACGTGCAGTCTTCAAAGCATTTTTTTGGTCATATATACCCGGAGGTCTTATGCAGTTACTGTTTGTTAGTTTAAGGTATGATATTATTAAATATTCTTTTTGAATAAAACATTACGAGTAGATATAATAGTACAATTACGAAAGTCGGTATTAATATCTTTTAAATCAAATAACACTTGAACTTAAAAAGAGTCGAAATTTTTTTCTGTAATTTCAACCAAAATTAATAAAAAAAATGCCTAGTTGTGTAGATATGCTTAAGTATCATTTAATAAGCAAATCGGATGGTGTTTTATTGTATCAAAATTTTTTTCGAATTTTCCGTAGGTTTTATCAATGTTTATTTAAAAAAATCAAAACTAATAACTATTTGTTTTTCATTAGGACTGGAACACCTTTACTTTTCGCACAGCTACTGAGTTATTGGTCAGCAGAAGCAACAATAACACGTATAACAGCTACTTATTACGCTATTGGGATGATTGCCTCAAACTGGTTAGCGGCTTTTCTCAACCACCACGGGAATCTCTATTGCCAGCAATTTGGCATGAAGTTAAGAATTGCAACCAGCTCATTGATGTTTAGAAAAGTATGTATTATGCCTTATTAAGATTTGATAGAGCATTTGGGAGTACGTGTAGTAGGTTATTTTTATAATTACTATTTTATTAATCGTTATTAGCCCACTTGCGACTTAATGGAATAATTTTTTTTAAACAAAAATCGAACCGTAACTTAAGACGCTGCCAACAGATTAAGCTTTCATTAATGAAAAAATGGCAAAGTTTTACATAACTTACAAACACAAAAAAAACAAAGTTTTCATTACCTACTGAAAGCCTAAATTTATACTAAAAATTATACTAGTTTAAATAAAAGATCCAGGTTTATTGTACACGCACAAATAAAATTATATCGTTAAGATACTGTTTTTGAATATCAGTTTCTTAACAATTACTTTCAACAAACCTGTTTTGTTAATAATCGGACAGTTAAATTATTAAACAATCTTCCCCCACCCATCTAAAATTTCATCAGTGGTTGAATTCGTTACAGAAATACATTGTATTAAAATAGTATTTTTTAGAAATCAACAACTATTTATTTATTGGCTACATTATTATAACACACTGATTTGCATTTCCGTGTATTTGTCTTTATAATTAACAAAATATTTAATAATATACGAGAGACAGTGTCAGGTGATATCAAAAGACCAACAAAACTATAAACGCATTGTCATTCAGATATCAACTGAAATTATCATGCGATGACTAGATACATTAAAACATTTAATGAGCACAACATTCCAACGACAAACAGAATTACAGATAACGTTAACCGATTCTTCGACTTTTTTCTTCAGATAATGCGCATGGACAATGGATCTCTAGGCGAAACGACATCAGGAAAAATAGTTAATTTGTTGTCTAACGATCTTAATAGATTCGACATGGCCTTTCTATTCATGCATTACGTCTGGATAATACCTTTACAACTCGCCGCTGTACTTTATTTGGGTTACATGCAGGCTGGAGTGTCTGCATTCATAGGCATCGCCGCTTTGATTATCATAGCATTACCTGTACAAGGTCAGAATTTAACAGCATCATTACCTTAAAATGTACTTTCTTAAACCACCAATCAAATAATAGATAACGCTTACTTGCTATATTTATAAAGAGAAAAGAAGATGGAGTATAAATCGTGTGATAGAGTTCAATATTTTAATGTTGTTAGATTGTTCTTAGATTGATCAATTGATTTTATTGGCCTTGACCTTAAATATTCATATTAACACTATATTTAGTATTAATACGAATATTAATATAGTATTAATATAAATATTTATATAATATAGATCACTTTAAACACGCGATCCGGTTATATCTACCTATTTCAAAAACAAAGCATTTGAATTATATTTGTGTGCTTAAGGCTTAAGTCAAAGACGTTGCATATTTAACGTCCTTGGCTCAAGCATTCTTTCGTGTTCCATATTGAGCTTTTGAATTTTTATTAACTGATGATAATCGTAATAATCGTAAATAGGAGACTCTCTCATACGTACTATGTTTTTTACAATAAGCTTAATATTTTGTAAAATATCGGTCACGATACAAAAATTAAAACAAGGGATTTACGATTTCGTAATTTTCAGGTGGCTTAGGAAGGATCACCGGCAAGATTCGAATGAGGACTGCCGAGAAAACCGATGCAAGAATAAAACTTATGAGCGAAGTAATTAATGGAATTCAAGTAAGTACATATCTAATTAAATTTCTTATTCAGTTTAAAAAATTAGAACGTTGGCCTTTTATATTACCCAAAAAAATAAATAATACTGACATCACCGACTTATATGTATATATTTGTATGTATATATATTTTCGTGATTTTTGAGTTCTTCGAGCTCATAATATGATTTGCACCAAAAGGGATTGTGTCAATGTATAATGCACAAAGTAGACATTGACAGATATACTTTGATCAGAACCATGATGTCTCCGTTGACCGCATTTGATTGTATCAGATACTGAAGTTATCATCGTTCTAATCAAAGTATAGCTGTCAATTTTTACTTTATGCGATATACATTTACGTTACCTCTTTTGGTGCAATACGCTGTTAGAGTTCTTCAAGCTCAGAGAAACCTGGGACATATCAAAGAAAATGTTATTTTTTTTTTTGAAATATTTGAACTGCGATATCGTTTGAACGCTTCCTTTGATTTTAATGCAGTTTACGGCATTATATGTAATTTTGTAAGCACCAAATTATTGTGTAAAACCAAAAATCGATTGATCTTAAAATCTCAAAATTTTGTTAAAAAAAAAAACGTTTTCCGTAATTTGTGAACTGTGATATCTTATGAACCCGTCGTTCGATTTTGATATTTTTGACGGCACTCGACGCAGTTTTTTATGTGCAAAAAATATATACAAAGTTTCAAGTAGATTGGTTGAAAAATCTCAAAGATATTTAAAAAAAACTTTTTAAAAAAATTAAAATATTTTTTGAATATTTTTGAAACAGCTTGACCAATTAACTTCAAAATCTAATCAGATCTAAATATCAATGAACCCTTTCAAACGCCGTATCGTGGGTCTTAATCTGTCAATCCGTTCTCAAGATATCGTTCGACAAAAAAAAGTTACATACACACACACTCACACACGAATACGGACGTCCAGCCGAAAATGGTCAGAATGGCTTCCCAGTACCTCAAAACGTGGATATCTGATGAAAACTCGATTTTCGAAAATCGGACCCAAATCAATAATTTCTCTTGGATAGCAGGAAGTTAAAAAGAACTTCTGTGCAAAGTTTCAAATAAAATTCTCTGGTAAATGACAAAATCCTCAATTCTTCCATTTGTTCCAAATCTTGCTTTTGTTCCAATCGTTTTACTTGTCCTATTTGCAATCTAATTCTTTACTCCAATCCCACAATCGCTCCATTTCTTATATTAACTTAAATTTCAGCCCCAGTTCCTTCAATCAGCTTCAAATATTATACCTGTGCCAAGTTTCGAAAAAATCCTTTGGAAAACAAAATAAAATTTTGTGATGGGTACCAAATACCTGGGCTGGGTCTTTATTATTCTGGAGACGGCTGACCCGCTCCTCCCTTTAATCACCTATGTACAACGCGCACCTTGTAAAAATGAATGACTATAAGTCAAACACTATGAGGAGAAGAAAAAATTGCCCACAATCTGGTGTTACCACGGACAAATCGCGAAAGTTTGATCTTCTTATATCTTTTTTCAATTCACACTTGTAAGTTCATATAAGACACATTTATTGTAAGTTATAAGTTTAACAGGAACATGGTACAACGTTATTCATATTCATGATACTGCATTTTGACATGCACAAAAAAGTTTAAAATGAGCGTAGTAATATGCATTGTTACAAAAGCTATTTAAAACAATCAATTTCTAATTGTGAAACTATACCATCAGACAAGATAGAGCCATATTTATAATATGCTATTTGAAGCGACGAGCTAATTGGATTATTGTTAAATTTTTAATTGTATTTTGAAATTTCACCTTAACTGTTTTCAACACGGCGGCATGGCGGCCTCAGTCTCTCCAAGGGATACATAAGAATAAAAATTTCTACAATACTCTGATATTGCAATTTAAATGTAAATTTTATAACAATGGCCAATATGGCGATCGTCTGTACTAATAAAAAAATAAATTACATAAAATACTAATACGTTATGAGCGGCGTTAAAAATATAACTTTCGATATGATATATATTCTAGAAATAATAATTTTCCACTTATTCGCTTTTCATATTACAAACGCATCACGAACCACTTATGTGTGTATTTTATCTTACGCACAAGTACCTTTATGATGGTCAATTACTATTATAATTAAATATACGGTGTTATTTACATTTGAGAGATTACTATAAATTGAATAGTATACAGCTAAAATGATATGGAATAAAATGTAAAACGAAACATGCACAAGGTACCTACGCCCAAATCCAGGTTTTTAAGATATTAATATAAAGTAATATTGGTAATTGGTAGGTGATAAGGTAATAGATATAATAGTTTGTAGACTTGACATAATTTTGTGTGTCCTGTGAAAAGTTATACAAGTCTAAAAAGTCAACTTTTCAGGAGAGCAATCATAAAATTTTATAAAGTTAAAAAAATTGTAAAAGTTTGCTCGCCAATTTTTTTACAAAAGTGTGAATGTTGGTTGATTGACCATGGTGTTTTCTGTTATTTCATTGATTTTCATTCAGTTTTAGTGATAACTGAAGAAAATATGCAGGAAAACAGGTCTATTATACCATAATGCACAAACTTGAAATTAGCGTATAATAATATTTATCAACTAAAATCATTTTACACTAAAGATGCATCCTCAGTGGAAAGTGGTTCTATTAACTTACTTTGACTGTAAAAAAGACTCAGATGCAAGAATTGAGAATGGTTTAAAGAAAATGTTTTGTACTTTGTATTCTGAAAAACCTGACCTGGTCATAATTAACAAATACCAAGTTTTTCGAAGTTATATTTTTTCCACGAAACATAGTAATTAATATATATTGATATAACTCATTTTATTTTTTTAGGCTTTGTGCTATTCATTTCGTGTATAGTGATTTTTATGATTTGAAATAAACGGTTTGCTGTTCGGATATGATTCGGATTTCTTAACTAGCCAAAACTAGATTTACAATTATTGTAAACCTAGTTTTGGCTAGTTAAGAAATCTGAATCATATGTCTTCTTTATATATTGTTGCTTTAATAACAATAGTAGTGAATTAGCCATTTTAGCAAATTCATAGTTTGTATAAATATTTTGTATTAAGTACTTTTTTTAATTATAGTCAAGTAATCAATAATTAAATTTGTAATATTCGCTAATTTATACTTTGTATAAATATTTTGTTTGAAATTGTTTTTTTAAAAATTGTAATCTAATTTCTATATTATTCGCAATAGGTGATAAAAATGTACGCTTGGGAAATTCCGTTCGAAAAAGTGGTTGGCGAAAAGCGAGCGACCGAACTGAAGGAGATTCGCATGGCAAACATAGTGAGGACATTATTTTTGGGATTCATGATCTTCACAGAACGTACAGCGTTATTTCTCACCATCCTGACGTTCATTTTACTGGGAAACACTTTATCAGCCACAGTAGTGAGTATACGGAATATCAAGTTAACATGACCAGTAAAATGTCTTATCGGCTGCTTGCTCACATTATATTGCATCCTTGATTGTGATATAATTCTCATAAATTACTTAGTCGTTGTTGCGACATTTTTGGTGTTGTTGGTTTTTCACCATTAAACATGTTTCTTAATTTGCAGATCTATCCTCTTCAACAATTTTTAAATGCTGCTCAAATAAACATTACACTCATACTGCCCATGGTGTTAGCTTTCACAGCTGAACTTTTCGTTTCTCTTAAAAGAATACAAGACTACTTAACAGTGAGTAAGTATGGACTTATTTTTTATTAATATTTTATTTCGTATTTCTTTTATTCCGTGTCATAACACAGAAAAGGTTCTTAGGGTATTGATGCCCAGACGCAAACAACTCAATTGTAAGAATTTGGTAAGTATCGCTGGTTTTATTATCCGATGACCGAAGGTCCGAAATCCTCCAATTCTTCTGGGACTTAGAATTAGATCCTAAATTATATTTGCAAAACAAGAGGTCAAAGAAAACTCGTGTCTCAAGTATAAAAAATTTCGTTAGAAATTATGGATATACTCAATTACTTCATCCTGCCATCAACTTCAAACACCTTCGAAATGGTACTTAAAAGCTTAGAGGTCGGAGGCAACTTTTCTGCAAATAATAAAAAAATTCTTAGGACAATAAGAAAATCTTCATTCCTTCATTTCTGCCATTAACTCCAATTCTTCTAATCATCTTCAAAATGGTAATTGCAAAACCAAACTTAAAAAAAATCTTCAATATATCCTTTCAGCTTCGAAAGACACTCGCAAAACTAAAGATCGTACCTAAGTGTCTTTGTGCCAAGTTTTAATAAAACCCCTTTTAACATAAGGAACTTTCATTCCCACCAATTCCTTCAATCAGTTCTGAATAGCAATTTAAGTTTAAGTGGACTAAGAGTCCACTGCCCTCAAAGTTGTCCGCAGAACCGTTATGAAATTGTTGCCGTATTGTAGTCGTCCCGAGGACTACTTTGTAATCTTCTTGACCTGTTTACACCATGTAGATACTTCGAAGTAGAATAACTTAGGACTTTACAGTAGAATTACTAGTAACTCGTCTCGCATAAATGATTTTTCGGAAGATTTATATATGAAGAATGGCACTAACAAATTCCAAAATATTACTTGTAAAACCCGGTTTGAAAAAAAAAAGCTTTGTGCCAAGTTCCAAAAAAAACTCGCAAATCTTTAAAGGTTGAAGTAAACTTTTGTGCCAAGTTTCAATAAAATCCCTTGGAAAATAAGGACATTTCATTTCCTTTAATTCGTTCAATCAGTTGTTAATAAGAATTTGAATAGCCTTGAGATCTTTTTCACTATTACATTGTGTATATACTTATGTGTAGAATCACATAAATTACAATTATAATGTCCCGTTTCGCATAAATGATTTATAAGATGTACCCCAAAAATATTTTAGTATATCTGTACTTTGTTAGTAAGAAAATCGTTTGACTTGAGTATTTTCTGTGTAAAGTTTATTGAGAATTTTCCTAGTTGTTGTTAGACACTAAAACCCTCAAATCAGCCCTTCCAGACCTCCAAACTTCTCCAGAAGAGTTTTCCGTCCCGCGTGGAGTCGCGTACCTAAGTCCTTACCACGCATTGTTGGGAATGTGGTGACGGCTGCGACCCGACGACTTTTTTGTTCGGGTCCTTTCGTCGTTTCCGATAAACGAGCTTCGTCGTCAGACGTCAGACGTCAAACGTTTCTCAGAGCTTCGTCGTCAGGTAACAATGAGCACGTAGGTACTCGAAAGGTTTTCCTAGATGTGTCCATTTGTTTTATTTTACGTTCAGAAGATTTAATATGAAAAATGGCGCGAACGAATTTCAAAACTGTACTTGCAAAATAAGAGAGCAAAAGAAATATTGTCTGTGTCAAGTTTCAAAACAATAAGGAAACTAAGGAAATCTTCAATTTCTCCACTAAATCCAATTTTTCTTATCAGCTCCGAAATGGTATCAACGAAACTAGAGGTCCATTTAAAAAAAATCCGTTAGATAATGACGACGTTAAAGTACGCACAATCGAAAGGTCAGACTACCTTACTAAAATTATAATGTACAGGCAATATCGTAAAAGATCTTCTCTGTCTGGGTTTATCAATCATGTTTATCAATCATCAGATAAAGAGGGCATCCAAAACGCCTGTGTAGGCTTCTGTAGCTAAACCAATACAATAACGTCTTGAAGCATGTTCACTAATACGCAAAACATTATATTTTTATCACTATCGAGTATATGTAATATAAGTGTGTGTAATTAAGCAGACTTAGCATTAAAACATTTCTACTATAATAATAATTACCATTTCAGACGAGAGGCCTGACCTAGCACGACAAAACGGAGTGCTAGCACTACCTATTGTTTCATTTGGAAAGTCATCTCCTAAATCGAAATCTTCCGACGCCGTGAGACCACTTTCATATCAACCCAAACAATCTATGACAGGAATCGTAAACAATGGTAAGTAAAGTGTATGTACAATCAGTAATCAAAAATGATATTCAGTAGAAATATTTTTTGGCAATACATGAGTCATATTGGACATTAGCTTTTAGTCCCACTATGGAGATCAACGGTTTTAAATACCAAGTTTGTTATGATGTGTGTTAATTTATTTCAATGTAAAGTTGGGATGACTTCACTAACAAAAGGAGTGATATCAAAATAACATCTTGCTGTTTAAAGTAAATTTGAGATTTTTTGTTTTTGTATTTGTAATCTACTTTTACTAAGGTAATTTAACGGCAGCTTTCATTATTTATACTGCTTATTAGTCAACGCTTTGTTGGGACCAAGCACTAATATGCTTCACTTTGACGTATTGATACATATGAATTCTACGAATCCAATTGACATATATTTCATTGCAACGTTAATTTTGTTACAGGCTATACCCCAACTGAAAGAAATTACGCAAGAAGTATTTCGTATCAAAGCGAAATTGTTATAGAAGTCCAAAACGTAAGTTCAAGTTGGACAGGCGATCCGAACTTCTTAGCCCTTAAAAACATATCTCTGCGTCTACGCAAAGGAAAATTATGTGCAGTGATTGGAGCTGTGGGATCAGGGAAGGTAGATTGAAATTCTCATATTATATTTATATTTTACATAGTCAATTGTTATTTTGTTTAATTTCGAGATAATTGGCGTTATCCTTCCAGTCGTCATTGTTGCAATTGCTGTTAAAAGAGTTGCCTGCTGCCACCGGTACGGTCACTGTGAATGGCAGCATCTCATATGCTAGTCAAGAAGCGTGGCTTTTCCCCAGCTCAGTGAGGGAAAACATTCTTTTTGGCATGCCTTATGATCCAGTTAAATACAAACAGGTACTATTTACTATTTTAATTATAAGTAATTAGAATATTTTGCGGATCGTATTTAAAATGCGTTTATTTTAACAGATATGTAAAGTCTGCGCCCTAGAAAAAGATTTCAGACAATTTCCGTTTGGAGATCAAACACTTGTCGGAGAAAGAGGTGTCTCATTGTCAGGAGGGCAACGTGCTCGGATTAATTTAGCTCGAGCTGTATATAAAGAGGTGATTGACGACCTGATATATTCATTTCTTATTAAACTAAACGGACATTTCTTAAGTAAGACAATATTTATGTTCAGTCCGACATCTACCTGTTGGATGATCCGTTGTCGGCGGTGGACGCCAATGTGGGCCGGCAGCTGTTCGAAGGTTGCATCAACGGTTATCTGCGCCGTACTACGCGTGTGCTTGTCACCCACCAAATACACTTCCTCAAGGCCGCTGATTACATCATCGTACTTAACGAGGTTAATAAACTACCAAACATAATATTATATTAGCTGTTTCCCGCGGCTGTATCATTTCTACTTCACATCTTACACTATTCCAACTTGCTCTTCATTCCTTTCAAATCGTGATTTACTTTCTGTTACTCTCGATCTCTTCAGCTATCTCCAAGCAAAAAATCACGTCATTTTGTTACTCCTTTACGACGACATGAAGAAAGGACATACAAATACACTTTCACATTTCTTATATTAGTTTGAAGTTTCATAGCTGTGGTGGTAAAATTGTTTGCAATATCTACGCAATAAAACCTAATGAAGCCACTGCCACTTGTCACTGACATCCCTACTTTGTTTTAAATTGATATATACTAATTCCATTATTTTTAAAACTAGGGGTGACTTTTCAGGGACATATTGAAAATATGGGAACTTATGACGAACTCATATCGTCCGGTAAAGAATTTGCTTTGATGTTGGCAGCGCTTCAAGAAGGCAAGGACAAAGATGCGGAGAGCATTACTTCTGACGGCGTAAGTTATTCCCAGATGAATAGTAATTTCAAGTTGACTAGCCGATTAACCGAGTGGTCAGAAATCCTAACTACGAAGCCAAGGACCGTGGGTTCGATTCCCGTCCGGGACAAATATTTGTGTGCATGAACAGGTCTGTTTGTTCCGTGTCTGGATGTAAAATATCTATAATGTATATATTGACCGATTGGCCGAGTGATTAGAGACCCTGATTGTGGAGCCAAGGGTCCGGGGTTCGATTTCCGCCCGAGACAAATATTTGTGTGCATGAACCTGTCTATTTGTTCCGTATCTGGGTGTAAAATATCTATATATGTATATATTATAAGGAATATTTAAGTATGCATATCAGTTGCCTGGTAGGTACTCATGATACAAGCTTTACCTAGTTTGGGACTAGATGGCACCGTGTGGCATGTCCAGTATATTAATATTATTAAAATTGCAAAGAATACTTAAGTATGTATAGGTATCAGTTGCCTGGAACGCATAATTCAAGCTTTGTTTAGTTTGGGACTAGATCGCGCTGTGTGGTATGTCCGAAGTATTATTGTTATTATTATTCTTAAATAATTGTGACAATTAATTAAAATATTATTTATCTACAGAGTGGAAAAGTTGCTCGAAAAACAAGTTTCAATAGAACTGTATCTGTCATGAGTGAAAAAGAACCAGAAGAATTCGAGCCACAAAAAATGGCAGCCGAAGAAAGGCAGTCGGGTAATTTGAAATTAAGTGTCGCCACGGCGTACTTCAGAGCTGGTGGCAGTTTCATTTTTGTTAGCTTGACCGTCCTCGTAATTTTGATGACGGCCGGTAGCGCGGGTTCTGTCGATTATTGGGTTAGTTTCTGGTGAGTACAAAGTTCATTTCCACATTTTCTCATTTATAATACGAGAATTAGGTAGTAAGTGGTTCCCGTCAATGTTTTTTTTATTTTAGAATTTCACTCTCCAGAATTTAAAAGAACAAAAAAAAAACAGGTACAAGGTGCAAAATTTTAATGTTGTTATAGCTTTAAACTATCGTTTTATTTTCATGATTCTCAGCTTAATAGAATTTCGGTCGATGTGCTCGTATAAACTTTCTGGAAACATAGCGTACGTATTCTATACGTGATTCTACTTAAATGAATTTTAGTTATGATTTTAGAAACGACATTTATTTTCAAACTAACTTCCGCTCATGGCTTTACCCGCGTGGACTGACTTTACGCCCTTAGTCGTTTTCCGCTTTCACCACTGTTCTCATTCCCTTTCAAACTTTTACTCTCATCTCAATAATGCTTCCGTCTCTGTGTTATAATATATACAGATTCTTTTCCGCTCATATTACCACATATATCTGGGCCCTTTCCCCCCCTTCCCGACCTTAACCCTCTAACCTTCCCGCTCCTTCCTTTTCACCACCCTTCCCTCTCACTCAAATCAGTAGGCCGAGTTGTTATGCCGGATTGATTAGTGTAAGGTAAAGAGACCTACTAGTACTGTAAAATACAAAATCACGATTCAAGTTTCGATGTCATAAAGATCGTATTAATAGCAAATGCGTTAAAAAATAAGTATTAATTGTTGTCTTCATTTTCAAATACAAAATTTCTCTCTAAAAGTCACTCATTGAATATTATATTGCAGGACAAATCAAATAGCTTCTGCGGAAGAATCGACCGGAGGGCCAATAGGTATTAATTACTTCTTACATAATATTTTCTATTCGTTGAAATAAATACAATGAGGATTTAGGTACCTGAATATAATTTTTATTTTATTTACAGAACCCGGTTTAGACGTGGTAGTCGGTTCATTCACCACAGCACAGTATCTGCTGATTCATGGTTGCCTTGTGTTAGCGTGCATTGCACTGACACATATTCGAGTTTTGCCTTTAGCGCATCTTTGTGTCACTGCTTCTAAAAACCTACACAACAGAATGTTCTCCGTTATGCTAAGAGGAATTATGCGATTTTTCGACACCAGTTCTTCAGGTGAGAAAACAAAATATTCTGATAAATAATAAAGGATAAAATGTAAATTTTAAATTATAATATTATATTAAATGTTTTTCTGTTAAATATATATGCTATCAAATAACCATATTGAAAAAAAAAATACCAACAAGAAGCAACATCAGTTACGTGGAATTATATTGATCAACTACCATGTCTTTATAACATTCATATATAAAGATTGAGCACTATAGTACAGTAACTATAGTGTGCTTGTTGAAATAAATTTATATGTAATTCTAAAGTTAGAACCTTGAGTGCAAGATTCGAAAGCACGAGAAACAAACACTTTGTTTTCGTCCAACATAATGTACAACTTTTCAGCTTCAATAGAATAGTAATAGAGTCGTGAAATCACTGGATCACATTTTTAGATGTAAGAAATTGTAACTAAATTGAACAATACTGTTATTTTACAGATCTCCGAACAGATTTTTACGCCTTTAGCACGTCTCCAATCATTAAATAATTCTGATATGTAGTAGTCTTAATAAAAATTAATGAAAATTTAAGAATTTTTTAAATAACAAGAATATTGCAAAAAAAAATGTTAGAGTAGGCATACGCAGTTTTTGAACGTTTCGCGAGCTAATGAAGTCAAAAATGAAAAATCTATAGAGTAAACTAATGTGACAGCAGCGTTTGGTTTTAAACATGCTTTTAATCATGGGTTTTAATAAAGTCATAAATGTCACTTCACGTGACATTACGCAATTTCGCGGGGTTGAAGACCGGCGCGCAGGGACCTCGCGCTCTAAAACTCGAACTTAATCGCGCCATCATACACGAGCTAGCTAGAATATGAGTAGTTAAGCGGCAAACGCAGAATAGCTCTTCTAGTCAATTCGTAGATACTTTTATGCAATCTTTATAACTAAAATTAGTCAAATGCGTTCTAAATTCAAAACACTTTTCTCCACTGAGTGAAATTGACTTTCGCTCACTGATTTTAAGGAATAAAGGTCTGTTTTTCGAGTTATTGAGGTGTAAATTTAAATTTCACCGTTACAGTTTCATCCTTCGAAGATCATTTAAAGGCATAACATCTTGATTGTGAAGATCCTTTAGGGCTATTTAATTCTCATTAAACGGAAAAAATCTCCAATATTCAATCATTCTCGAATGAAAAGTTTCGTCAATTTAAAGATTTTTCATTATATTCTATGATTTTCAAAATAGTATTTTGTCCTTAACAAATTCTATGTTTGTATTTAATATTATAATGTAAATATAACTTTTAAATTCATAAATAAGCAAATAAGATATGAAAACGACAAATAATTGCATTTTTCACAATACTGTGAAAATGACATCTATTTAATTAATAATTATTTTTCAGGGCGTATATTAAATCGTTTCACTAAGGACATGGGCGCCCTCGACGAAATCCTGCCCAGAACTCTCTTGGACGTGTTTCAAATCTACGGTACACTAATAGTCATATTGATATTAAATGGGATAGCTCTGTATTGGACCCTGCTGCCTTCGTTTGTATTACTTCTGGTATTCGTTCTCATGGTGAGGGTTTACCTCAAAACTGCTCAAGGAGTGAAAAGACTCGAAGGAACAAGTACGTATTCTACATTTAGAAGTATAATAACAAATGGAAACATAACTGATTATATTAATGTATTAATTGAAAAAGTAATGGTATTATGACCATTAGCCCAAAAAGAGAGGGGCCAAAACAGGTCGTATAATTATCATCGACATACATCGACATACATCGATATACATCGACATCGACTATCGCGCGACACAATAAATTCAACCAATCCCATGGTGACGCGACACGCGTGATGTAATTACCTGGGCAAAAGTTATCAAATGATGTACATATACAAAAAAATATTTTGGTTTGTTTTTATGTATTTATATTCTTTATTTTTTCAAATATTTGCACAGTTAGAAATAAAGTACATTAAAAATACCCTAAGTAGGCTGAACATATGTTACATTTAAATCTAATTGAATCTAATCCATAAGTTCGACGCAACAAGCTAATATAACACTACGAGAGAGAAAAAAATGCAGGCATATGCTCTGCTACCCGTGCAAAGCCGGGTCAGCTCGGTAGTTAAAACTATAAACAAAAATATGTAATTTCACAATAAATATAAATGTCGTTTCCATTCTATAATTCTACAAAGATAACACTCCAATTCTGTCATTAGTGTTCAGATCCAAAACGCCCAATCTTAATAGCATCTTAACCCATGAAAAGAAATATACGTAGATATGGCGACGTCATAGCGAAGTCACGAGTACCAAGTTACGTTAAATCGCATTGGCTATTATTGTGAATGTATGTCCACTATATTTTATTATGAATTGCAACTGACTAATTGTTATTATAAATTTTTACAGACTACGAATTATTAGGTAACAACTAACAAGATATTAAAAAAAAAATTATTTAAAGTTCAAATAACTTACTAAGGTGACTCGAATAATCTCAATGGCTATTTTGAGTGCCATAGAGTGAATAGAATTTAATGTTCAATTGTTATTATTATTAAACGGCCGTTACTAAATTACCTACATATTTATAGTCAATTTCTTTAAACAGAAAGACGTGTTCAGTGTTATCGATGATTTTAATTTATTTATTTTGATTTTTTTTTCAGCTAAAAGTCCGGTTTTCGGAATGGTTACGTCATCATTGAGCGGCATAGCGACGATTCGATCTGCCGGAGCGGAAAAGCGACTAATATCAGAGTTTGATGTACACCAGGTAACTGAACATCATACTAACACGAATAAATAAACCTTATAATACTAGCAGTTCCCCAAGATCTCCTCCGAGCCATTTCATATTTTGTGACTGCACGATACAATATGTGGTTTTTCGCTGTAGTCTCGTGGTGCTATTGATTTGTCCATCTAATAGTATCCCATTGTACCGTGGGATAACCGTGGTCCCATTGTACCACGGTTAAATGCGTAGGTACTATTGAACTCTCAATCTATAGGGCATCTGCAGTATTCACTATAACTATAAGACAGAGATTTTTCCATGTGGAAAAAACGCTGTAAACAAACTATTTTTTTTAAATTAATGGTTTATTTTGTATTTATAAATAATAATTATGTTATTAGCAACGAAACATTTTTTATAATTTTATATTAAAAAATAAAAAAAATTATAATAATAAAAAAAATATAATAAACACCTAGCATCTTGTTTAGTAAACTTTATTTTGTATGCAACTACGTCGACCCTGGATCACATCCTATAGACTATACAAAAGAGAGCCATCGTGGCGATTTTGTGAATTAATATTTAGAACTATGTAAACAATAACTGTTTGTCAGATACCAAAGTCGTACAAAAACGGTTATCAGCCTGCCGTTTCCTCTAGTATCACGACGATGGTTCTCTTTCCGCTTTTCGCTTAAAGTCTATAGCTTTCCGCCCGCGGCTCCGCTCGCGTAGACTAGGTACACAGTTGTACCGGGACCCTTTTTCTCTTGCCTAGTCATTCTTTAGCTTATAAACTGTATCTATGCAAAAAATCATGGCGGTCTCGTACAACTGTGTAGTTCACGCGAGCGAAGCCGCGGGAAACCTAGTATATTTAAAAATTATTACCTGTTATTTTGATGTATAAGCTATGTTACTGTAAAGTTTCATTAAAATCCGTTCAGTAGTTTTTGCGTGAAAGAGCAACAAACATACAAACTTTCGCGTTTATTAAAGATTTGGAAATATTTTCATATTAGTTAAACCATACGCTATAGTTACTAAGCTGAATAATTATTGTTTCAGGATTTACACACTGCTGCTTGGAATGGGTATTTAGGAGGCGGCTCCGCATTCGGACTTTACTTGGACACCATATGTCTTACTTATCTCGCCATAGTTATATTCGTGTTCCTTTACCTGGACTTAGGTGACTGGAATTTTGCAAATATTTGTTATATTTATTTTTTTAGATAATCCTTTACACTAATTTCATTCTAAACAGGTTTAATTGTTATTATTTTTTATCCGTTTAGTAAAGTTAACTCTCATTTGATATAATGCTTTCTCCGTTTTCAGATGGCCTTATTCCCGTGGGCAGTGTTGGTCTGGCGGTGACGCAGAGCAACATGTTGACACTCATGTTGCAACACGGTGCGCGGATGTTGGTGGAGTTCATAGCTCAGTTGACGAGTGTCGAACGTGTACTCGAGTACACGCGTATAGAAACTGAGTCCAATCTCTTCGAAGGACGTAAGTTGTATTTAAATTATCAATAAGTCAATAATAATTTAAATGAACGTGCTCACTAACTATTTCTTCAGAAATTTTTTCTTCGGTTTTCTTTTTGTATTGGTTAAATAACTACCAATTGTGCGGTCACATTGCAAACTGCTTTGAAGCCAAATAAACCGCCAACGAAATTTTCAAATAATTTCTGTTCATTTTCATTGTAGGTAGAGGAATTGCAGAAATATATTTCTTGGTTTACAATACTACATATTAATTGAGATCTTTGTTTGGATCATTTACGTGCCAAACATGTAAATTATAAAAAAAAAATGTAAAAACGGTTCTTTTTTTTTTAGAAATACCTCTCCCATCTAAATGGCCGTCAGAGGGAAATATTGTTTTCAAAGACATGTATCTGCGTTATGCGCCCGAAGAGGAACCTGTACTTAAAAACATAAATATTATAATTCAGAAGGGATGGAAGGTAAGTAACCCTTCCGTATATGCAGTGTTGACTTTAACTGGAATAAATTTAGTATAAAGTAAATAAATAAAAATGGTGCTTTTTAAAAAATTTCATAATTCAGGTATAGGGTACCACTATTTTTTTTTAAATTCAAATGAATACTTTGTGGCGCCTGTTTTATAAAATTTGTTTTTAAATTTGGCACACTAATTTAACTTTAACTAGTATTTGATATTAAGATATTTTTTATTAATTTAAACAGATTCAATGCACTACATCCTGCCATTTCAATTGAAAATAGAATTCATCTTTGACATTGCTCAACGTTTGTGCTAGCATTTGCGTAAATTTTTTCGCATACCATTTATATGGCCTTGTGCAAAATTATAAGAATATTATTAAATTGAATGAATACAATTTGTTTGCGGACGGTACAAAATAGCATCCAGTGACGTCATCATCATCGTCAGCCCATTTTACCCCACTTCAGGGGCTTAGGCCTCCCCCAGGGTAAGGAGGGGGTTTGGAGCTTAAATACACCACGCTACTCCACTGCGGGTTGGGGATTGTAACGACCGCCATCTATTGCCAGCGTCCGGGACCGACTGCTTAACGTGCTCTCCGAGGCACGGAGTCAGTGATAGTTAATGTACTTAAGTCAGAAAAACTCATTGGTACACGCCCGGATTCGAACCATGGCCATAGGGTCTTATAAATTTGAGACAGGTTCGTTGTGCTCTGGGCTATCACGACACCAGTGACGTAACTCTATCAAATTCGTTTCCGCTGCTGTCCGCTGATGATCGTTAAACGCTTCGCCTTCAAATCGGTAATAACTGATTTCTTTGAGTACATACTCGATACTATATGAGGTTTTGTCAAATAAACTTTATTTTTAATTTATCCTCGTAAAAAGAATTCACATGAGGTGAGATCAGGAAATCTTGCATGAGATCGGAAGGCGAGGTTAAATTTAACGGCTTCCATTTAATTGCTTGATTGACCGATTTTTGGAGTCTAATGACACTATTGTATATTCTGAACATGGTGAATTCATGATAAAGACCTTTATATTCGTAGGGGTCTTCCATTAATCACGTGAGGTCGAAACGGGGAGGGAGGGAGTTCGACAAAAATCACTAAATATCACAAGGGAGGAGGAGGGGGTGTAGTGAGACATCACTTGTATTTATTTTGTCGTTGAACGCGTGATTTCTAAACAACCGAAAAACGGTGTGAGTTCAAGTCATGTACCAGTACAATTATATGCTTTTCACATTATTACACGTTTCCTTTATAATTTTTATGCCAGTCAAATATAACTTGCAACCTTAATATCTGTTTAGACGTTTTTATCACGGTCCTTAATTTTTCAGAATTAAATTAGATTTTATAAGTAGGGGAAGTTTAGTCTTAAACCAAATACAAAAGAAATTTTTTTATTGTTGCATTTATTGTTTGCTAATGCACAGTTTGTTTTAGGTCGGTATAGTCGGAAGAACTGGGGCTGGTAAATCATCCTTAATATCTGCGATGTTCAGGTTCTCTTATATTGATGGAGTGATCACAATCGACGGAATCGACACTTCTTTATTGTCTCGTCAGGTGAATTTCAGCAGATTTAATCATTTGTTTTGATTGTAAGTGAATTAAATTAAATTTAATAGTAATACATCTGTTTGTTTTCAGGAATTGAGATCGCAAATTTCAATTATTCCCCAAGAACCTGTATTATTTTCTGCTACCATACGTTACAATTTAGATCCTTTTAATATTTATAGTGATGATGACCTATGGAGAGCATTAGAACAGGTTAATAATTAGTTATACTTTAATTAGGAACATAAGTGCGAGCATACCATTCAAATGCTATTGTTCAGGGCCGTCCGACTGCATAGAAAACTATAACTGCTTCGAGTTTCACTCTAGATACTGTATTTAAGTATTTATTTAAAAATCAAATATCCCTCGTTGTAAAAAATGTGGTGTAATTTAAGACACACATAATCATACCTTCGGTAAAATGTTACAGGAACGGGTTGGTGATTATAAGTAACAGATATTTTTGACATCAGAATATACGAAAACTCAAACTCAAAACTCAAACCCTTTTGTTGAGTTTGAGTTTGAATTAACAAGAACAAATATAGCCTTCTTTTCTGCTTACAGGTCGAACTTAAATCGGCAATACCTTCACTGGACTTCAAAGTGACGGAAGGTGGCGCCAATTTCTCTGTCGGTCAAAGACAGCTTATGTGTTTGGCGCGTGCTGTACTCCGATCAAATAAAATCTTGATTATGGACGAAGCTACTGCCAACGTCGATCCTCAGTTAGTAATAAACAAACCCAGTTATTCCATTACCATTTTTTGTTACCCGTTTCATTATTTTTACATTTTTTTTTTACGTTTTAGGACCGATAGCTTCATCCAACAAACAATAAGACGACAGTTCAGTCAGTGCACTGTACTCACTATCGCACATAGACTAAACACGATTATGGATTCAGACAGGGTTTTGGTTATGGATAGTGGCAGGGTAGTTGAATTCGATCATCCACACGTGTTGCTGTCAGACGCCAACAGTCACTTCTCATCGATGGTTAGAGAAACTGGAGACAAAATGGCTAAACAATTGGCCGAAATGGCGAGAGAAGCTTTCTTCCAGACAAATCTAAAAGAAACTGCAAGATGAACGAGTGAAATTAAATACGCTGTTGAAATAAAATAGAAAATTATCAAAAACAAAAATGTCGAATATCTGTAGATTTCATATTCGTTTTAAATTAAAACCATTAAAGTTCGGATGGGGCTCTAACACGAAAAAATTAACTCGATATATTTCGTATTAATCAAAATTGACTAAACATTAGAAACTGTCTTAATTATTACTTCTTTCGAATATGTACGGTTAGATAGAAAAATCATTGAACACAACTTTTAGACATTAAATATATTAAAATTGGAAAAATTGGAGTGAAGTACTGGAAGCAGTAATACATTTCACTCATTAGAGGCAATCGTATCGGTATGTTAAATAGAAACGCACCAATATTTTAAACTTGCTAAGATTATAAATGCACCAGATACGCTTATCTTTACTAGTATTATGGTCTCTATTTTAGAGAAGCGCTTTTTTAATTCGCTCTGTAGTTTCGCGATCGTGATACTTTCCCATCCAATGATATGAAAGAAGTTAATAGACTATCGCTATTATAAGGATAAATAAACATTTTTACTGTTTTAAATATTTATTTGTTTCAATCATGAACTTTCATTGACATATTACCCTTATTCTTAAATTCAAAAGTATTATATAGTAGAGTAAATTAATTTGGCAGCAGCATTTGCTTTTAATAGTCATAAATGTCAGTTCACAGTATCGAAGTGACGTTTCGCATTTTCGAGGGGTCGAAACCGGTGTGCGGGGATTTCTCGGTGGTGAAAGGCACCGCGCGGGAACCTTGCCCACTGAAACTCGGACTAAAACTCCCCATCATACACCGGCTAGCTATAGTATGAGTGGTTAGACGGTAAACGCAGAAGAGGGCTTTTAGTCAATTTGTATTTTATGGCAGTATATGAGCATGATTTTAAACTGATATGCAAATTGTTTATATTTTTTTCGTACAAAGTTTCGTACAAAGCCCTTTTTCTATCTTTGTGGCTGAATTTTAAAAATAGTATTGGAGACTTCTGTTAGAAATTTCTAAACAAAATTTCATGTTTCTAAGCCCACGTGCTTGGACTGCACATTAATATATATGGGATGTTCAGCTGAACGTAGTCCCGACTTATAGAGTGTGTATAGCTTACCAAAGTAAAAACGTTTCTAAAAAAAATATACATGGTAAAAAAGAAACGTCAAACATGTTTTTTCGGTAACCGTTAATTTGCGCCATCTGCTTACTTGAAATTTTGGTAAGCTCCACACGCTCTATAAGTCTAGACTACATTCAGCCAAACACGGTATATTAGCACCACTTTCACACTTATTTTTCTGTAAAATATTAGTTAAGACTTAGATATATAGTTCACATTTTTTTTTCAAAAGTTTAGACTTGTTAGTTTCGGGAATGGTCAACCTTTGTATACTTTTTTTAGTATTTTAAAAACTATATGTTTTAATATATATGTTTTTATTTTCTACAATTTATGTGTATCTAATAATTTGTTTTTTCATAACATGTACTTTTATTTTATATGTTACGTGACGCGCTTGAGAAAAGTTTTTTTTAATTTTGTAATTAACTCCCAAAAATTAAACCCTAAAATGAGAACAATTTATTTACGCTATTTTCCTGTGAATGGCTCATGTGACTCTCTGTGTATGTACCAAATGTCAAGTTTTTTCGTCCGATAAATTCGGAGAAATCAGACGTGAGTAAACGTTCCGTTTTTTCATCAGCAATGCATGGAACCTTAAAAATCGATAATTAATCAAAGTGTGTGTTCAAGCACAAAGGTCTTGAGCACCGGTCCCAGCCGGACGGCGGGTGGCGTCGCGGCGCGGCGTGACCAGAAAATTCAGATCTCGAATAACCATTTCAAAATCTTATTTTTTCTTTTATTAAGTTTTATTAAGTAAAACAAGCAAATCAATACGATTCAATACAATCAATACAATTTCAATTATTTTGTTTTTATTAAGTATAAAAAGCAAACCTCACAAACAGTGTGATTGGTACCTCGATTATATCCATACTAATTTTATGAATACGAAAGTATCTCCGTCTGCCGTTGCGTTTCCACGACAAACCGCTGAACCGATTTGGATGAAATTTGATTTAGAAATAGCTTGGACTCCGAGAAAAAAGAAAAACTATTTTTTACCGCGTAAATGAGGTATGTTTGTCACCTTTTCACGGTTAAACAAGTAAACCGATCTTCATACAACTTAGTAGAAAGATAGTTTTCATCCTAACAACAGATATAAGCTATTATCTACCGTAGATATGTGTTTGTGTGTTTGGATTTTTTTCAAAACTAAAACGCAAAACCTATTTTGATGTTATTTGTTATCACGGTTTAACCGACAGGTTCCTTTAGCGGTTTCAAAGCTTTCTCGGTGCAAAGGTAAGGTTCACACGGACGAAGCCGCTGGCGTAAATCTGGTAATATATAAGTGTATAGAAGATCAACTTCTAGAAGCTCTTAAATTAAACGTAGGTATAGTTAGTTTGAATAAAAAAATCTATCCACTATCGTGCAATGTAAAGGGCGGTGAAAAGATATAAAAACCTTCCCTTGACCTCTTTTGGTCTGTGGCGAAACTTTTGTGCAACATATATTATATAGATAGATAGTAGTGGTGACACGTGGAATATTACAAAAAAATTTCAACCGCAGAGGATATCACCACAGAAGAGGTTTAATCAACTGAGCACTTGTCAGAATACACAAATCTGCATTTTCAATAAAATTTATTCGATTGCTACGTGATCGTAAAAAAAAAAATTCAAAAGATGCATTGCGTAGCTAAATTAAAATATTTTGTCACATAGTAGTATTAAGTCGACCAACATTTTTTTTTTACTTGTACCTGTCATATGACTTTTAAATATTACTTAAAATTTTGAGATTTTCATTATTTTGTGGATTTATTAAGGCAAGTTCATGAACAATGAAGAAAATATGAATAAAATCAAAGCCGTGTTACGTTATCCTGATTTTTTAATTGTTAATGTCAACTATCAAATTCAATTATCAAAAACCCGGATTTCTTTTAAATTTACAAAATGCATTGTACTATAACTACATATAGGTACGCTCAATAACGAATAATGTAAAATATACCAAGTCAAGACGCATTATGTCATTACGAGGCTGTAACTTGAATCGTTAAGATCTGTATCGACTACCTAAATTGCTACTCATATTTACAGAAATTACAAAACCCAAGTTACAATCATTCGCTTCACTCTCACGTAATCCTCTCTATAACTACTCGAAACTATGTTAGTAAAGTAGTCTAAAAAAAACTGGCATAAGCAATTTATGCGTATGTAAAAGTATGTAGTATGACTGACAGATTGGTCAAGTGGTTAGAGACCCTGACTGCGGAGCCAAGGGTCGCGTGTTCAATTCCCGCCCGGGACTAATATTTGTGTGCATGAACATGTCTATTTGTTCCGTGGCTGGATGTAAAATATCTATATATGTATACATTATAAAGAATATTTAAGTATGTAGGTACATCAGTTGTCTGGTACCCATAATTACAAGCTTTGCTTAGTTTGGGACTAGATGGCGCGATGTGGGATGTCCCAGATATTATTATATACATATGTTAGTAAATCACTTGTAACAGCTTTCCTTGACTACCTATACGCAACTGTGCGCTTGACATGCCAACTTACAAAACTACAATACATACAAAAGTAGCTTTCTGCCCGTGGCTTTGCCAGCGTTTGCTGTACATTTGTACCGGGGCGGCTAAAGTGGTGCGCCGTTCCAAGACATTACAGGATTTACTAGAAAATTTTGACACATTAGGGACCTCTTTTTTAATAATTTTTTTATTTTAGATTCTTTCGTCGTCGTAGACTATTTGAATTTTTTATCTCACCTTTTGTATTTATAACTTATATTTGTAGCCCACATAGAGTTTTAACAACGGATATAAGCTACTTTCTATCGCGGATGTGTCCACGTATCTACAACTTTTTCACAACAAAACCGCAGAACGGATGTTATTTGATATAGAAGTTGCTTAAATCCTGAAAAGGGTTACTAGGCTACTTTTCACTGTTAGGCTGTGTTAACCCTTTCACGGTTTAACGTGTCTAATACAGCGCTCCCTAATAGCCTTTGACCGTAAAACATAACATGTCACTTCTAAAATCAATATTTAGAAAATACTTAAAAACATTCAAATAGTTTAAAGCTCAATCCATCAAAAACATTTGGTAATAACTTGACGACAGCGCCACCTATCTCATCCTAGCGTAGCTATGAACTATGTCTCAATAAGACAAATATATTATAAAAATATGACTTTCATCAGTCAAGTAAATATTGTGGTAATGTTGAAATATTCGGGTCCAAATTGAATGCTAAAGGTTAATAACAATAATCAGGACGAATGACTGATTCATTTAACAGTATTTTTTATTTTCTTAAAGTAAATTACATTAATATTATAATATCAAGACACCTTCTACTTATTTACAACAAAGCATATCTGAATTTTCCTAATATACATCGGCCGTCAAGAGTTTGCGTTACTGACAGGTCGTAATCGGCATAGTAATCGGATGGTTGATGTGAATTTGTTCCGTAAAATGATTCCCGTTTTCAAATATTATTATCGTTTACATGCACGAATGACACAAAATTAAATTAATTATTATGTTATTATATCAACTCACAACAAACATGTTATAATTATAAATCTCACGTGTCAGGAACGCAAACTCTCGACGGCCGATGTATAATAGTTTAATATTGAGTTAACTAAGCAGCCTGCTTAGCGTTGTAGGCCTGTTTGGCCGTGGCTCGTAGTTGCGCAGCCATATTTTCGCCGGTTTCGCGCACCATGGAGGATAACATGGAGTCGGGGCGGTTCAACAGGAGATGCGGGTGAGCGTATTCTACTGCACGACCTGAGTCCATCACCAGCACGCGGTCCGAGTCCATCACAGTGTGCAATCGATGCGCAATCGTCAGTACAGTACAAGCTGCCAGCTCATGTCGAATCGTACGCTGGATTAACGCGTCCGTCCTGATTGGAAAGAATTTATTGGGTTATAATATTGAATTTAACGAGTAAATATGTACATTTCTTTTACGTAAAAGTGTACTCTAATCACATATATACATCATTGCGTATAGATATTGATATTATTCATTATGCTATAGTGATAGCTATGATGACAACCGATCCATAACTATATAGGTATAGGCCAAATTTCGGTTTGTTCCTTTAAGGACAGATTCTGTTTAGGACAGATTCCCTTTAAGACAGATTTTGTACAGGCAAGAGAAAAAGTTTCGATTTGTTCCGTTAAGGACGAAAACGTCTTTAACCAACGTTCCATGAATACGTGTTTACGAATAGGATGTTTGCTTTACGGTAGAACAATATAAACAAAAATCCAAATCGTTCTACTGTCCAGTATGACACACTGGGTTCAAATTAATTTAGTCCAACAGGAAGAAGGGGGTAATTTTCCTGTTTTGACAAGGTACTTAATTATCTATTAATGAAATATTCAGCAACTACCAACCAACGCGCTATGAATACGCATAGATAACAAAATTCTGCATAGCATGAACATAGTACCATGTCAGCAAAAATTAAAAGGAGTTTTCCATAATTTAATAATAATAATAGCTTATAAATAAATCTCTCATTCTTAAACGCGTATTTAGAGGACGTTGCATAAAAACGTTTCTGATGTTAACGGAACAAATCGAAACTTTTTCTCTTGCCCGTACAAAATCTGTCTTAAAGGGAATCTGTCCTAAACAGAATCTGTCTTTAAAGGAACAAACCGAAATTTCATTCAAACAAAAACAAAGGCCATGAAAAAGACTTTTAGGATTATATAGTTAGGCGACATTTCGTCACAACAAATCAGCAGACCTTGTGCAACAAGGCATGGTGACAATATATCAATGACTTTAATATGCTCTATATTCAATAACTTACTTTTGCCCCTGGCTCCACCCACGTAAACATACACAAAGTCCCTAACAACTATGTTTTCCCGTTTCCGCAGCCGTATCACTTCTACTTTTTACTTTCACTAGAATGTCATCTCACAAATTTAGATTATTGGTATAAGCCGTTGGAACCTTTGACCAGGATAAACGTAGCCCATTTTTACTGTCCGCCTCTTTAACTGCATTCATGAAAAAGATCATGTTGTTTTGTTTTTACGTTACAACGTGAAGTAACGACACAAACAAAAACGAACAAATAAATATAAAAAAAAAAAACAATTTTATAATATTAGGAGAGATGGCTATATAGTAAAAGATTATAGATAAATACGCACTGTGGGTCTACATTAGCTGTAGCCTCGTCCATGACTAGAATCTTGTTCGAGCGTAAAATCGCCCTCGCCAAGCAGACGAGCTGTCTTTGTCCTACGGAGAAATTACTTCCACCTTCCGACACTTTGTAGTCCAAAGCAGGAATTGCATCCTTCAGTTCTACCTAAAAAAAGTAAAATTACCACTTAATGATTTACAGTCTTATAAATAGGCACTATAGACCTTTCTCGATCAATTACTTATCTAATTGTTATTGGTGAATGATTACAACGTGTAAATATACATATGATTTGGCGTCCCGCGGTGTTCTGACGCCGATTTCTCTATTTTGTTGTATAAATAGGATTTGCTTGTGATAATGCGAGGAGCGGAGCGGAACGGAGCGACGAGTCCTACACCACGAGGCCCTATAATTTTTGATGCCTAAATGATTATAATACTCGTAAGAACAACTTTAATATAGTGATTTTGATATGTTTAAGTTTCAATTTGTACTTTAACGACTCTACGTTAGGTAATGTCAAGAATATTTAGTTATTCTCCGCATTATCTAGTTGTAGTTCGAAATTAATTTCTGATTACCAACTTTAGCTACAGCTAACAGATATATAATTTACTACATACCTATTTCTCACCACTGACTCCCAGCAAGATGAAAATATCCACGAATTCGTGGATAGTTTCACTAATATGCAGTTCTGACTTTTCAAAAGAAACCTCTCGATATCAGTTTCAATTTTAAATGGATAATATTTAAAATGTTGTAATGAAAAAAAAATACATTTAATGAACTGATATCGTGATGTTTCTTTTGAAAAGTCTGAACTACATAGTTTTATTTTTGAATAATTCACTTCGAGGTTATGGTCATTTAACTAATATTATTTTTTATGATATAGATTACGTCACATTTACAGTTCTTGTATCATAACTGTGCGGCTTTAGAGATAGTGACACAACCGTTGAAGTAACATGATTTAAGAAAAGCGTTGCGATCGGCGGAAAATATGGCGGACCTGCGCCCTTTGGCATTCACGGCGCACTTCAGAGCCGCACAATTACGATACAAAAACTGACTGATTGGTCGAGTGATAAGAGACCCTAACTGCAGACGCAAAAGTCACGAGTTCAATTCCTGCCTGGGATAAATATTTGTGTGCATGAACACGTCTGTTTGTTCCGTGTATGGGTGTAAAATATATAATTATATAGTATCATGAAGAATATTTTATTATGTATATCAATTTTCTAGTAGCCATAAAACAAGTATAATGTTTGCTTACTTCGGGACTAGATAGCCTCGTGTGGGATGTCTTAGGTATTGCTATGTCTTAAGTATTATTAAGAATTTTAAACAACAATGAAATATCGTCAGCGAACAGAAAATACGATGTATCTGCACTTTTTGCGAAATTAAATATAGTGACCGCGTTATAGAATCGTAAATAATGATGACACCAAGATAGTTGCGGAGACCTGCGGAAAACTGGCTCTGATACTTGTATCCAGTAAAATTTCAAGTTGAACTTCAAATTTTTTTTGAGATATTTGACTTCATAAGACAGAAGCACGTCAGCCTTAGTTTAGTCTATGTATGTTTACATGATGTATATCGTATATTCTGACGCAAAAATGAAATAAATACTTAAATTATTTTTCAAATATTTAAAACTCTTACTTGCTCTATTGCTCTCCAAAGGTCATCGTCGCTATATAAATCGAATGGATCCAAATTGTATCTAACTGTTGCAGAGAATAGCACAGGTTCTTGCGGGATAATTGATATTCTTGATCGCAGCAACTGTAAACCGTTTTAATATTTACTTGCCATAGAAGTTCAAAGTACCGATATAAAAAGAACTTCTGCTAGCATGTCTGGGTATAGCTACCTGCTCTCAAAGA
The DNA here is from genome assembly GCA_949709985.1 of Luffia ferchaultella. Classification (NCBI taxonomy): domain Eukaryota; kingdom Metazoa; phylum Arthropoda; class Insecta; order Lepidoptera; family Psychidae; genus Luffia; species Luffia ferchaultella. Next base: position 13,528,260 of record OX453242.1, on the reverse strand, counting down.
CCTCAAATGCTTATTTGTATAAAAAAATAATTTTCGAATGAACTAGCTTTTTACCTGTTTAGATATTTTTGCCGTATCCAATCCATCAATTTTTATTGTTCCTTCTATGAAAGCAAATCTGAATAGCGCCGATATTAATGACGTTTTCCCTGCACCTGTCCGGCCGACGATTCCTACCTGAAATTTAATGGAATTAATATTTTTTTACATTCTATAAGCATGGGGTATATGAGATGTTTGCTAAGAGGGTTGTCACCAAATTAGGGCTTAATGAAATAGTGCTTTTGACCGATTTCAAAAAAGGTATAGAGGTTCTCAGTTCGACTTTTAACTTTTTTTTAATTTTTGTGTGTACGTTACGCGATATCTAAGCCTATTGTGAACCCATTTGATTCTCGAAGGTGATCCCATTTAAATTTGAAAAAAATATTCCACCTCCAAGGGCGGAAAACTAGAAGACGAATCCCAATTGGTGGTGGTGGAGTTATTGTACTACAATAACGTATATAATATTTTTTGGTAAATAAACGTTATTATTATCATTAATTATTGAATTTCATCCACTTCCCGTTAATCGATTTCAATAAAACTTGACACATAGGTGTAGTTCCAGTGGAAATAAAATTGAATAGTTCCAGTGAGAATGAAACCTAGAGTGAGAAACCTGTGAAAATGGAAATAGTAGGCAATCGAGGAAGCTCCTCAACAGTGTACAGCAGCTATCTCGTGTTTAGATTGTTTTTGACGTGGACTTCTATCTGGGTTTCCACTGTCTCATTTGGACAGCGCGCTTAGGCCTTATACGCACCAGCGGTTTGCGGACCGGTTGGCGGGGCGGATATCCGCCAGGTGTCGATTATTTCTATGAAATCGCCGGTTTATTACGTATACGATCGTATAGGCAGTGGACGTATAGGATCATTTAGAGTGCTATGGCAGCTTTCTGTGTATATGTAAATAATACATGCTATGTTTATGGTGTCTATTTTAAACTGACAAAACACTTGCTCAAATTGTGGGAAGACCAGCGGATGGCAGGACGGTTTCCGCCGCGGAAACCGTCCTGTCGCCCGCCGTCTCCAGCGGTTTGCGCTCCGCCCCCGTCCCGCTAGTGCGTATAAGACCTTAGGAAGCCTACCCATACTTAATACAAATAAACTATAGTTAGGAGTACTTACCACTAAAAAATTAAAAATAAAGTACATTTTTCAAATAGAGAAATTGATATAGAGTAACAATTAAGAGGCCAACGTACCTGGCAAGAGGAGGGAACAAGGAAATCAGAAGATGGTGGTAAGAATAAGATGTGGTAATACGGAAGAGTAGAATTAGTATCTGAAAGCAGATGAGGAAAAAAAATGCAAAAGATTAGGATTAAGAGGAAAAGAGGGAGATTTACAGTATTTAGTAGAGCATGTAGGGAGGAAATAGGAGAACTTTTGGAGGAAAGTGGGGAAAAAGAGCAGTTGAATTGGTGCGGAGGATAGAGAAATTAAGAAAGGAAAAGGGAGGTGGGAGGGAATAGGAAATGAGTATTGCGGGAAGGGGTGTAGAGAAAACGAATATAGTGAAAATGTATATAACCATTTCCAAGAACCTGGCCAATAGGCTGTTTTGTAAATAAATATTTTAAGTAAATTTTTGCAAAAAAAAAATTTAATCCGACTTCAAAACTTTACGTATATGTAAAACAAACTTATACTAAAAAGTTAAAATTAATGTTTTTTATTGTTTAAATTAACAACAAGGGACGAAGTACAAAATTAATGATACATAAATATTTACAAGTACATACAGAAAAAGTCTTGAAGTCGGACATTATTTTTTTGTAAAAATTTAAGACAAAACAGCACGTTTCTCAAATACACTAGACACCAGAAAAATAATCTATTCCAGGCCTACCAGGGTTCATAAAAAAAAATATAGTTTATCCCTTGCTTATCAAGTCTTAAATAAACATAAACAATGAATCTCGCGCTCATTGTAGCAAAACATATGTACACTTTGGATACCTAATCAAAATTATAAACCATTACGCTGATGCAAGAACCAATAATATAACATACGTCAAAACAGATTTGTCCATCTACGCACTGGAAATCATATAGGTACGCCAATAACGTAACATTTTAATTTGTGAGAAAGTTAATAGAAGTTCACTCACCTTCCATCCACTTTCGATGTGTAAATTTAAATCTTTAAGAACAGGAGCATCGTCTGGCCCATATCTCAAGAAAACATTTTCAAATGTTATCACTCCTTGTGACGGCCATTTTTCATCAGGGGTCACAGCTTAAATATAATAGAGATTTATTAGTTTGGGAAACAGGGGGTCAACATTTATATTATGGAAGTGTCGGTTTTTTAAAGATAGGAATTTTAAAATCGGAATTGTAGCTACTCATCGTAGATAACTGATGACGTTCATGGTTGTTGGATTTTCAATTTTAAAGGGGTGGTAGTTTATAGTTTACAAGAGAGTAACCAAGCAAAAAATGACGCAGCAACTATCTCGAATGTGTTAATAGCGATGGTTAATACTAATAGTAACTTTAACAGAATGTGAATAGTGTACGCAGGTGAAGTTGCGGGCGGCCGCTAGTAATAGGTAAGTTAAGTTGTAATAATACTGTTGCATATGTGTATACAGGATGAAATTTTAATAATCATTAAAAAAAAATTTAGATGTTAGGTATCACCAATAGACCACATTACGTGAATAAAAATGTAGGTTAAATTTTCATAATAAATTATTAAAATTTTATCTACACCGTTATTTTATAACGTTTGGTTGTCTTCTTTTTTACCACGTACCCAAGACTTTGAAGTTGAAACGGGGCGGAGTGTGCTGCGGACGTGAATGGTGACGAGAGTTATTGGTTTTTCGAGAAAGGGTTGTGTAGTCATACCTCAATATTTTTCTATTGAACAATACTAAAAGTAAACAAGATGGCCATTGCTTTTTACCAAAGATCATTATATAAAAATTTGAATGGTTGTTAAAATTTCACCTTGTATATACATGCGGGCACCCGTAGCTCGAATAACGAAATTAATGGGACTCCCGATATATTATATATGACAGTACAATAAACGAATAGAGGGCTAGGAACTAGACTAGCGCGAGTTTGTCTAGGGGTCGCTGCGCCAACAAGAAGGGATCGCTGGCACCACAGGCTGGCACCGTTTGCTAGCCGAACAAAGTATAAAAATAGGAGCGATATGCTAGTCAAGTCAGTCTATTTTCATCATATCAAGAATCAAGAATCAAGAAAAACAAATAAACAAACAATAGTATAGCAAAGTAAACCATTCTTCGCTCTCTGTAAAGACCGTTCGTGTTTTTTTTATTGTTATTTACGGTTTCATACTCTTACAGAGTCGGCCGTACTGCAAAATAATAATCTTTTTTCCTATTAAATACTTACGTCCTTCTGATAGGTTGTCTTCTTCTTCTAGTCTTGTGTACTCTATTACCCTCTCAACAGCAGTCATCTGTCCTATGACGTCAGCAGTAGTACGAGCACCGAATTGCAGCATCATCGTCATTGCCAATGACTGACTCACAGCCAAACCGACGTTACCGATAGGCATTATACCCTCTAAAAACAACCAGAAATTCAATTCTCGACATATCATTAAGAGGTGGGTTTTATATTATCTGATATTTATAAAAATTATATACAAAGGGTATAGAGTATTGATGAATATAATATATAGGTCGATTTATACCAAATTGTCATTCTATTACGTACCTGAAAGAAATAAGTTTACAAATAAACTATACACTGCTTTAATCATTGATGGCATTGGCATACGCTATCGCGAAATTATCAAAAATATCTCCGATTCAACCTTGACGTGTGGGATCACGTCACCACACTAAGAAAAGTCTTCTTCAAAAAATATGATGGTTCATCATCAGTACAGCAATTGATGATCGAGATAATCATAAATACGAGGGAACCGATGAAGAAAAACTACGCGTCATCATAATTAGGTTACGGATACCATAATTTCCGCTAAGCCATATTTTTCTCTTCTTCGCATTCCTCGTTTTTCTTATATTATTAGAATGACGATTAACATTTTTCTTAGGGCAAAAACGACCAATTTACTAATATAAGTCAGAGACAATTCAACAAATGTGTCTCCCATTCCATAGAGTGTGATTAATGAACAGCGAACCATTCTGCAAGGTGGAAAAACATAGTGATAAATTTTATTCTGCTTACCAAAATCGATAAAGAGGAATATTGCCAAGACACAACCGAGATACAGGACGCAAAAGGTATCCAGAGTAAAACCAAAAGCTGCGCCACCGCCCAGATATCCGACGAACGCGCTCGTATGCATATTCTGTCAAAGTATTTGAAATATAAATAAACGATTTGACTGAAAATTTATTTCATTTTATTTTTAATATCTAGCGCACGCATACCTGACACTGATCAAAGGTTTCAATAAGCCTATCTTGAGCTTCAGCTGAACGTATAGTTACCACGCCGGACATGGTCGAATTCAGCATAGCAAACACGGGGCTTTTAGCTGAAATTAATGTATTCGGTTAAGATTTAAAAGACTATCGTAACTGGAAAACAAAATTATGGAAAAAGTTTATTAGTCGTATAAATTTTTCATTTTGCTGTCATACACATAAAAGACTTACTGGTTCCTTCGAGACGCTTGATGGCCTGCGCTGCTTTTAAATACATCTTAAGCATAATTCCGAAGATTATAAGGATCACAGCTGTCGGTGCTAGTGTCCATGGCAAAGCTATAGCGTTCAAAGTCAATATGCTCACTAACGACAAATAAATCTGTATCGCTTCTAAAGTACCTCGAGGTAGCTGTTCGTCAACGGCGCCTATGTCTTTCGAAAACCTATTCAATATACGTCCTATAAAAAAAAATACATTGACATTCAGATAAAAGAAGTAAACCGTAAACATATTGTTTTAACTTATACATACCTGAAGAGCTAGTATCGAAAAATCGCATCAAAGCTCGTAAAATGTTATGGAACATCCGATTATGCAGCTCTCTAGAAGATCTTATGCACATACTCACGAAGGCTACTATTCTCACATTGACCATAACTATCAAACCGAGAATTAGGCAGCCATGGACGATTGCGTATTGTCCAGTTGTTAATATTCCTACTTGAGTAGTCAACGCTGGATCTGAAAGACATAGTGTTTAAAATACCTAAAGTCAAATAATAGAAATGCACAATAATTATTTTTCAGTACCTGGCTCTTCATCTTCGTCTAAATCTTCTATGTAACCTGAAGCCTGATTCGTCCTGTAAAGTAAATATAAATTATCAATATAAATATGTATAATCTTTTATAAAGGACAAATTAAACCAATAACTCCTTTGATTAACATAGATGACATTCGAATTTATTTATTTGTCTAACTTTGAAATTACATGTATGAGAATAAAAACTAAATAATTAACAAATTAAAAATAAAAGCTTATACTAAATTAAACACTAATTAAATGGGTGCCATTATATTTCGTGAACATGTAAGAAAATAATAATTAACAGATTATCGTTATCTTATTTATGAATTGGTTACATTGTATAATCTTTCAGTTTTTAGCACATAACAGCCGATTAGGTATCACTTAATGGTCTCATTATAGACGTGAAATAGGTATGAGAAGTTGAATTTTGGTTTTGGGAGCAAATTTTGAAACTGGAAAACGAAACAATATTTCTATATAGAAAATTAATTTGGGAAATACTATCGGTTATAGCGCAAATTGAAGGATACGCAATTTTCTAATTAATGCATTTATTTATATTTTTCCTAAAATCTCATAGTAAATTAGTTTCTTTTTAAAAAATATCACACCCTAACTAAATTTCTAGTCTGAATGAAAACTATTTCCATTACATAACTTGGAATTATTTTATTATGTTATATTATACGAAAATATGAAATGCAAATGAAAAGTAGTATTTGTATTTTTTACATAATATTACTGTTACATATTGCATTGTAAGATAATAAATTATTATTATAAATAATATAATGTATGGGCCTCCACACAAGTGAAATAGGCATGATGACAGTAATTGAAAATCACTGAAATTATATATTTATTTAATGAAACTTGAGTCATGGAATACGAAACACGCATTTATTTTTCTATTAATAGCGAGATTAATAATTATTTTGATAAAATAAAACTACGAAATACGAAAGTCCGCCATGATATGTTGAACACCAATCAGAGCGAATGACGTCACTTTTGAGTAAACAAGTAAACGAACTCGAACGAACTCTGTGTTTTTTTTCATTTAATATTCAATTTTGTTTGTTTCGTCCGTATTATTTAAACCAAACGAAAGTGAAATAATCGCGTTATTTCACTTTCAACGATCAACAAGGATTTACTAAGGCAAACAGTGACAATTTGCCTAAAATTGATGTGTTAATGCTGGGAGAATTTTTAGCATCAAATAAAGATTTTTGTTCAGCAGAATTTAAAAACGTCAAAACCTTTATGTACGTTATTATTTAACAAACATACCGAATAATTTAAATTTTAAATAAAATACCTATTAAGAGAACAGTAGTGGTGCAAGATTAAACCTAACATCGAAAAAGATTGTGTTTAATTTAATTTTAGGCCTCAAACAAGATATATACTATTTTAGGATCTTCAAAGTAAATGAAATACGTCGAAATGACCATCACAAAAATAAAGGTGAGTACCTACTAGGCAACATTGCTGTTGGATCTCGCCTTGCCAGTTTAAGCCACTTGTTTTATCTCGTATCGTTTTCTTTTGTGGAACGAACAGGAATAACTTATCAGGCGTTTTTATTGATATGTTATCACACTGAGGGACCACACACCACCTGTACACTTTAGAATTCATATTTAAGAAACTAAATTATTCAATGAGCGTATAAGGAACGTCAGTGTTTACAAATACGTTTTGTTTGGTTTTATTTACTCGAAGTTTACTCAAACGTGACGTCATTAGCGACGCCATGACACTGACAAGCGTTTTGGCGCGAATTTTAAATCTAAAAACTAAAATGTGATTTTTTCCTCCTAAATCTTTATTATAAGTAGAAATATGTTATTCATTGTAAGTACTATACGTTTCCGAACACTTTGGAACAGTTTTTCAAAATCTGTCATCATGCCTATTGTCGGCTTGCATATTATTTAGTATTAAGAGATTATATTATTTATAATAATAATTTATTGTAAAACAATTAAATATGTAATATTATGATAAAATTTTCATAACGACCCCAAACCCGCATCGGTGCAGCCAGCGTGGTAAACTTATTGTCCAAACCACAGAGAACAGAGTATAGGTTAGAAGTGTTATGTGACGGTATTTGCTCGGAGACACGCGTCTCAAAAATATTTAGTCACACAAAAATATGAGTAAAACTATTACGCGTAACCAAACAGTTTTGTCTTAGATTTGTCTCAGATTTAATCATCATCAGCCCATTTTTACCCCACTGCAGGGGCTTAGGCCTCCCCCAGGGTGAGGAGGGGGGCTTGGAGCTTAAGTCCACCACGCTGCTCCACTGCGGGTTGGGAACTGTAACGACCGCCATCTATTGACAGCGTCCGGGACCGACTGCTTAACGTGCCCTCCGAAGCACGGTGTCAGTGACATTGTGTACTTAAGTCAGAAAAACTCATTGGTACACGCCCGGATTCAAACCATGGCCCTATGGGGCCTTATGAATTTGAAACAGGTTCGTTGCGCTCTGGGCTATCACGACACACTCAGATTTAATACAAAACGATTATAAAGTCGTTCATTCCTTTCCCATTCTTCTTTGGTTTGATGGTATATTTAAGTGTTTTGTTTTATGTATTAAAGATCTTGTTCACAAGTTCAAAATGCCGGTCTGTACAAACACTTACAGATTACTTACTCATTTATCTAAATGACATTAACTGCGAGAAATAGCAACTTATAAAGCATTCTTGCCTCACCCGAGGTGGATGCCATAATGACATTACAAGCGCCGACGTTATCCTAGACACAGAGAGCCACTAACAATCATAGAGCTTCTAAGAGCTTTCTATCCGGACAGACTTCGTCAACACATGCATCACATCTTCCTCCACATGAAACTTTGAATGGTGATGAACTCTTTTCCATTAGATAGGCTGCCTTGTTCAACGGGATATATCCGTACCCAGACCGAAGTCTGAAGGCAGCTATTCTTCATCAGCCCATTTTAACCCACTGCAAGGGCTTAGGCCTCTCCCAGGGTGAGGGGGGCTTGGAGCTTAAATCCACCACGCTGCTCCACTGCGGGTTGGGGATTGAAAGCAGCTATTACCTGTCGTCAATCCGTCTCGCAATGATGAAACCAAGGGGAATGAGAAAGTACGCATTGAATTGTTTTATACAGTATTCCTTTTGTCACACCCCTTTCAACGAAATTTTTAACAACGTTTCAACTAAACTTGTTTCAACGTTATTACTCAAGAGCAGATTGTTAGATACTTTATGCGGTTTGGGTCACCAGGGGGCGCGGCAACAGATATGTCTCTCTAAAACAGCTGGGTCAATCTTGACGCGGTTTTCTGCGTTACATAATGTATTACCTACGCGCGGGTTATCAGGTAGGTATTGTATTTACGGGCCACCAGAGGGCGTTTCAATAGATATATACATCTAAAATGGCTGACTCAATCTTTTTTATAACATAAATATCCAGGTTGTTAGACGGGTTTTGCGGTTATGAATTACAAGAGGGTGTCGCAGTAGATATGTTCATTAGAGACAACTGAGTCAGTTATGATGCAGTTTTTCAATTTACTTAAGTATTGCCTCAAAGCAAGTTCGTACACAGGTTTTACGGTAACAGACCATCTGAAGGCGTTGCAGTAGATGTGCTTTTTCAATCAACTGGTTTAATTTAGATGTGGATTTTCACAATATACTTATCACCTAAGAACAAGATCGAAGACAAGTTTTGCGGTTATGAACCACCACTGCAATGGATGTATTTCCTTAAAACAGATAGGCCAATTTTGATATGGATTTTTGCATCACATACGTATCACTTCAGAGCAGGTCTTAGATTACTTGTTTATAAATAAAAGATTGTATACTTATACATGATAACATAAATAAGCAAAAACAGAAACTTTTCCCTCAGGAAATATGGATATTTCTAAAGCAAACTCAGATGCGTAGCAAAGCTTGGTCTTATTTCATAAACTTATGTAACTTATTTTTAAATAAAAAGAAATATACATATTAATAATAATTCGTGTTTATAATTCTGGTAACTTTAAGATCTACTAATGGAGGTCGATCTATTCTTAAAATAAAATATTTTCAAACGTAAAATAAGTAGGTATACAAACCATAAACTAATCCAGTAATCGATACCAGTAGCACACACTTGTGTCAATATAATTGCTCCAAAAGCTAGTAACACAGCAACCGTAGACCGTGCCGAAGCGAAATATGTGTAAATAACATCCCATTTCAAATGGCCTTGAGCTCTTTCTTCTGGATCTAATTTCTGTGCTTCAAAAACGGTCTCTTCGGTTTCACTTTTCACGGAAACCCCTCTTAACAGTTTTCGATTTTGCTTCTAATAAACATAAATACTTTCAGTAATTATTAAAAGTACACAAAAGGAAATAAAAAATAAAAACCAAACAATAGGAAACATCGTATATACCTCGTCGGCAGTGTCATCACCTCCTTCTTGTAAAGCCTTGAGTAGGAGAGTGAAATCTTTGCCGGACTCTGCGAGTTCGTCAAAAGTGCCCATATTTTCAATGCTTCCCTAAATAAACAAAATTGGAAAGGCAACATTTATTAATGCAATGCAAAGATATTTCATCTTCTTTGCCTTGATTCAATAATTAATATTTAACAAGCAAACTGAAATTTCATCCGAGTAAAAACGAAATAAAAAAAAACTGTAAACAATAGTGTTAATTTCGTAATCAGCACTACGCAAAACCCAAGAAGAGAGTACCATGACTATATTATTATTGCATTTTATTGCATATCTTCTTATTCCATTTTGTATCGTTTTATACTTTTTTTACCATTACCTATATTTTTTTATCGTTTCCTTCTATTTTCTACCAATTTCTACCATTTCTTGCTGTTTCCCAACATTTGCTACGATTTTGTAACAGTATTATTTGAGAATAATTTTCATTCCCAACAGGAATTTAAAGACTTAGGACTTTCGTCAGTGAATTCAAAATTTTAGGCTCTGGTTTAGTTTTCAATGGTCGATTTTCTTTAATATCTTTTAAATTATATGCATTTTAAAATTGTTAAAAAATATGTTTGTATTTTATCATAAAAAGCACTTTTATTTGATATCGATGTGTCATACGATGTAATAGAGAAAGATTTTTTATTTTATTTTATCATTTTGCCCCCCAAAATGAGAAAATCGGTTTTGTTAGATATCTTTCAAACGTCGCCATTTCAAATCCAATGAGCTTTCGATCAACGCTTTGCTCCCATTATATAATACGAATTATAAGGCGTTCATTAGCCGATTGTACTCCTGTTACACCATAAGAAGACAACTTAAAATAATATTAAATAATCAATTTGGTATATATACAATTTTGAAACGAATAAACATTATCGCATATTAATTTAAAAATACCTCGTTAAGAACTAAAACATTATATTAATTTAAAAATACCTCGTTAAGAACTATAATGTAATCAGCCGCTCTCAGAAAGTGAATTTGATGCGTGACTAATATCCTAGTTTTTCCTTTCAAGTATTCTGAAATACATCCTTCGAAAAGCTGACGACCGACGTTAGCGTCCACGGCTGATAAGGGATCGTCCAACAAATATATATCGGCCTGCAATACGTTATATTCATATTATAACAAAAATTTACATTACAATTTGACAGTTTAGCCAAAATTACATATTATTACTTCTTGATATATCGCTCGGGCCAAATTTATTCTTGCACGCTGTCCGCCAGACAGCGACACGCCTCGTTCACCGACTAAAGATTGATCTCCATAAGGGAATTGAGTGAAATCTTTCCCCAAAGAACACACTTTGCAAACCTGTAAATATTATTTATGTACGTCACTTTTTTACATCCTACTGATATAAATGTGAAAGTTTATATTTGAATGTTTGGATGTCTGTTATTCAATCACGCAAAAAGGGATGAACGGATTTTAGTAAATCTTTACAGTAATGTAGCTTTATACATAGGTATAACATATAGGTGACGTTTTTTTCTCGGAAAGAGGGACTGTCCCTGTGGGATAAATACAGGGTAAGTCAGAATGTTATGCAGGTTTTCAAAAATTTATTATGTGAAATATAATAAACATATAATATTGTGAGATATACTGTGTGAAAGGTAAACTCTCAAAGTTTAGTTTAGTGTAGTTTTTTTTTTAAAAACACATCACAGGTGTATGTGAGCGTCTTTTGTTACACGACAGACATCAAGCCGATATTCAATCTCCTGCCAAACTTTCTGCAGCATATCGCGGTCGATATCAGCAATGGCTTCTGTGATGCAAATGCACGCAGTTCATCCAGTGTTGTTGGAAGTGGTGGTACGTAAACACGATCCTTTACAAAACCCCACATGAAGAAATCACACGGGGTTAGATCGGGTGAACGAGGGACTAGTCGACGGACGGCCAGTTGATTTTCGTTTACAGATGCAGCCTGCATCCCTAAATTGTGTGTACCACTTACGAATGGACCTCCCATCTGGCGGGTCTCTCTGATATTTGGTACGAAAATGTCGTTGAACAGTAATCACAGAGTAGTTAACATGGTAATCAAGCACACAGAACGACTTCTGCTCGCCAGTCAGTGTCATTTTCTTTAACTGCTCTCCTGCTTACATCTTGCGGGCGAACGCGGAATCAGTTTCAGGAAACTAAACTTTGAGAGTTTACCTTTCACACAGTGTATCTCACAATATTATATGTTCATTATATTTCACATAATACATTTTTGAAAACCTGCATAACATTCTGACTTACCCTGTATTCTTCACAAAACGGCTGATCGGATATTGTTGGAATTTAGTACAAAAGTGTTTTAAGGTTTGGAATGATACTCAGGATATATTTTATCCCAGAAAATACATACTTCCTGTAGAATAACTGTTCTTCATGCTAAAAGGCTAAATGGGTTTTATCTAAAATTTAAACATGTAGCTCACAAAAATAATAAAAAGCTGCAAGCTTTCAGTGTGAGAGCATTCTTGTATTATAGTATTTAAAAATATTTACCTCCTTGTATTTAATAGAATCATAAGGTAATCCAAATAATATATTTTCTCTGACCGTCGCGGGGAAAAGCCAGGCTTCTTGGCACGCATACGCAACTTTTCCTTTTACAGTGACTGAGCCAGATTGAATGGGAAGCTCTTTTAGCAAGATTTGTAATAACGACGACTGTAACAAATAATATTAAATTATTAAAATCTTAGAAGTTAGTTTACATATAATGACGAAATAACCTGAAGAAGATTCTACCTTTCCAGAGCCAACGGAGCCGATGACAGCACACAATTTTCCCTTTGGTATGCGCATTGTAAAGTTTTTAATGTTGAAACCCTCTGGTTCAGGAGTCCAGCTTGCTTTCACGTCTTTCAGTTCTACGGCGTAATCACCCAATCTAGATACTCGTCGACTCATTTCGTTTTCGGCAGAATTATCAAACCCTATTTAAAGATGAAAAAAAGTATTTCATTGTGTCAGTTAAAAGAACAACCACTTAGAATCACAAGTTATATTTAAAAAATGCTTTGAGCTCTTTCTTTCACACACATGAGATTACTTCATGTTAACGTGTTTGTGCGGCAATATAGGACAAACTCCATAATTTTTTTACTGTATTTAAGAAATACTTTTCAACATTATTATTCGTTGATGTCTCATAAACTACAAATCCCTTACATGTATACATAGAACAGCAGCACCAAAAGTCGAGGGTTCGATTCCCGCTAGGGACTAATATTTGTGTACCTACATAAACTTGTCTATTTGTTCCGTGGCTAGTTGTGAAATATCTATTATGTATCATAAAAAAATGTAAGTATGTACATCAACTATCTAGTACCCATAATACAGGCTCTACCTAGTTTGGGACTAGATGGTCTTGTGTTACGAATAGATGTCTCAGGTATTGCTTTTATTATAATATCCTATACCTAATCGAGCACTATTCACGATTGAATGATAATAGTTCATATAAATAAACTACTTACCTTTGTTTACAACGCCATCGATGGCTAAAGGCATCGGAGTGTATCGTTCACTAGGTTTAGCCCCGTTTCTAAGAATCGATTCAGGTGTCGCAGCCAAGTCTGGACGTTCATCTAAAATCGACATTCCAATATTTTATTCACAAATTGTAAAGTTTTGGTGGATCAAAATTTGTAAAATAAATTATACAATATTTTACCCATAATTAAAAATTCTTGAATTCTCTTAATGGCGACAAACAACTCAGACAAGAAAGCTATGGCTAGTGGCAACTGAATGGCTATGCTGAACTGGATCATTCCGAGGAATAATTGCGTCGGATATATCTGAAAGTGACAATACATTTACCGATTTTATTATAACTTATTCAAATGTTAAATCCTAATATTATACACGTATATCCGTAAAGCTACATTTTAATATTTGTTCACTGGTTTCCACATTTCCTAAACTTTTCTCTGCTTGTTTAGGCTCACAGTCCTGGGGATATTTATCCTCGTTTTCATGTAAATTTAATTTACAACGCAAAAGCGGTTTCCTTGATAAAGAGTACATTAATAAACTGGGTAATAATTTAAATCAAAATAATGTCTTAGAAGTTTGAAAAGTAAATATTTAACATGCACCTAATATACCAGTGTATCCAAACCTGATGAAATAAAAATTGTTATAAAAATGTCACATAGCGATAATTATTATCTTTTATTGTAGAGTCCCACGTGAAATTTATAAGATTATAGGGAAATATCAAGTTTTTTTTTCATTTAGTTACGTTAGAAAACGTAAGGAAATAGATAGCTATCTAATTTTATTAGATTAAATTATGTGTATAATGTATTTTGTTTGTTTCTGTTTGTTTTCCAAAAATTAATAAATAGTTTTTATTATATTCTTACATACTAAAACAGTAGCCTATGTTACTGTTCATTTCTTAAAGTTGAAGGATACTCCTGATTTAAAAACAAATTTATTTGACTAAAAATATTAAATTCAACTATTAAATTAATTTTGCTATCGCAATAAATAAGACGTGCCGTAAAATAATTGTAATATTATTAAAAATTAAAAATATGTTCCTTCTATCAGAAAACGATTCTGGTAAATTTGGTTTTTAAAATTTATAAATATCGAATTAATTACGTATGTGCATGCGAGATTTTTCGAAAACGAGATGTAGAACTGTTTGGTGTTAGAAGGAACATATTTTATAACTTTAACAACAGGTTTATTATACAATCAACTTATTAAGATGGTAAAATAGACACAACAAAAGTGTAGTTTTTTTTGGGCAAATAATTTTGTGTGGAAATCAGTCATTTAATCATAAACGTAAAAAAAAAATACAAACAAACACATTCACGTTTATAATATTAGTTAGGATGTGTTTCATTTCTGAACACTTGTTTTGGAATCGTTAGATTTCGTTGAGCAATTATGTGAAATGTGAACATATTTAGTAGGTACATTCTCTTGTAAATTCTTATCACTATATTAGATAGGTACTTTATTGTTTGTTTTTTTGTTTGTTGTCATTTCATTGTTATTAGTTTCAGTACCAAAATATTCATCACCATTATTGTAAAAATGTTCTAATTAAGAAAAACATATATTTTTAAGTCTTTAGCTTTAAATTACATTGATATTTTTATTCGCTTATCCCTATTTTTCTATATTTAAGATGGAAGTCACCAAATAGTTGACTAAAAAAACGGCAAATCAAAATGAATAATGATATATAGTCCTCAGTGTTGGATATGTTTGGTAAATTACAAATACTATGCACAAGTCGGCATTCAATTTTGTATATTTTTTGTTTTGTGACTTTCCTCAACACACAATAGACATTATACTAAATTTCAACATTTTGAATTGGTTTTTTTGTAGAAAGGACAAAAATAGTAATATTAACAAAAAACAGTATCGCCAATGAAGCGTAACATCTGATCTTGGAAACGATTGACATTGTTCTTAAAATATTAGATTCTACCTGATGTTGACTGAAAGTGACCAGTACAAATGCCGTTTTATAATTTTCAAAATGGCGGCCAACTACTTCCTGTTTCTTATTTCCATAGCATTTACGAAATCACTTCTACGTATCTCCTACGAAATGCAACGCACCGAGAGCCAGTTGTTACACATCAATAAAGACGCCCACCACTATATACCTTAACTATACTAAATATAGGTGTTATGAAAATTTATATGCAAATAACTGAATAGTAAAATTTCTGTGTTTTGCCAAACAAATAAAATTCGTTGATAAGTATGCGTATCAAAATAATCGCAATCGTGTTTATATTACACGTTCAATATGATATCGTATCGGCACTAAAGTTTGTTCAAATATAGTTAGACGTCACAATTAAATATGTTGCACATAATATATCCCTATCTTCTCCTTTTTATTTTTAAACATAGCGGCGTAATTCAGTTAGCCTACTTTAGACATAATGTAAGTGAAATTAACACAATTAAAAAATTCAAAGACAAGTTGTCGTTTCTAAACTTGGTGTAAAAACAAAGGCAAAAACATTATGGTAAATTTGTCTGAAAGGACGATAAAATTATATATTTAAAAAAAAAACGTTTCATGAACGTGACTCATTACGTTACCTTTATATGGAACATGGTTACTTTCGTATTATCATGCTGTTAACTTTCGGGAAGGGAAAAAGGTAAAATTTTGTTTTTTACACGACTAGTCGCGCTGTTATACTTTGTAGGTACAATATATGAGATCTGAACTTTTAAAAAATTTAATTTGATAGATCGCTACAGATAAAACATATTTTAAAATACATACTACTTTAAAGCTTTAACTAGTTAAAATAAAAAGTAAGTCAAAACATCTCACTGACAACACTAATATAATAATAATAATAATATCTGCGAATTCTCACATACAGCCATCTATAGTTCCAAACTAGGCAGAGAATGTATTATCGATACTGATATTAGACAACTGACACACATACTTAGAATTTAAAAAAAAAGTTTATACAAATACTTTACTGCCACACAAGCGGCAATACATGTTCACCCACACACACATTTGTCCAGGGCGGGAGTCGAATCCGGTTACAACAGAATGGTTTCCAAGGTCAATATTTTCTCACTATATCTAATTTAATTTTCATCCTATTCAGTAAGATCACTTTCATTTGCAACTAATAGATGATGCGGCGATGGTTTACTTTGACTTGGTCGTAGTAAAAGAAAAATAGATGCCTAGGCACGCGGGAGTCATCCTCGTATTTTAATCTGTCTTTAATGAAAACGGAATACAGTCATAACTGTAAAATTCAAATGGCCACGTGCCTTTAGTAAGGTTAATTGGGATACAAATAATAAGAAATTTCATTCATCAATGTGCGACAAAAAGCTCAAAGCAGACCATGGGTTAAAGCTACATGTTTAAGTATTTTATATATAGTTTGACCGAAACCGCTGTACCGCGCCTTAGTGCGCGGTACAGCGGGCGCGGAGGGAGGCAGATCTGGTCTGTCAGTCCGCCGTCAACGCCGAGGAGCTGCATTCCCTCCTCGCCGCGCACATATCTAAGGCGCGGTACAGCGGTTTCGGTCAAACTGTAGCAATATTCGTAATAATAGAAAATATTAATACTGAAATTAGTTTATTACTATTTGGATAGGTAATTCACAATTTCGCGCATCGATTGTAGTAATTACTTTTTTATACTATTGTAAAATACAACCACTTAAAGCCTGCTGCACAACTAACTAATCTATCTGAGTCCAATGTTTGATGTATTAAAATCTATCTACCGGTCAGAAAATCATTGTTTAAACAATCTTTTCAGTAAAATTACATTACTGATAGCCCAAGTCGTGATAGCCCAAAGCGCAACGAAACTGTCTCAAATTTATAAGGCCCCATGGGGCCATGGTTCGAATCCGGGCGTGTACCAATGAGTTTTTCTGACTTAAGTACACAATATCACTGACACCGTGCTTCGGAGGGCACGTTAAGCAGTCGGTCCCGGACGCTGTTAATAGATGGCAGTCGTTGCGGTTCCCAACCCGCAGTGGAGCAGCGTGGTGGACTTAAGCTCCAAGCCCCCCTCCTCACCCTGGGGGAGGCCTAAGCCTCTGCAGTGGGGTAAGAGTGGGCTGATGATGATGATGACATTATTGATGATCTAAATATCAATCCCAATAAAATAAAATGTATATATATATAATTGCCCTAATCCGTAAAATTTTACTGACTACCATACATACATATCGTATATAGGTTTATATAATAATATATGAATACTTACAACAGTAGCGTCGACCATATTGCCCAGTAGAACGTAAGCTAATACTGTGACAAAAAGCGCAGCTCTCTCAGTGAACAACATGAATCCCAGGAAAATGCCGCGCACGTACGAGCTATTCTTTATCGCTACCAACTCTTCCTGGCGAGAGGAGCGTACTACTTTCTCAAAAGGTATTTCCCAGGCGTACATTTTGATCACCTAAAATGAAACGACAATCATTTTCTGGTCACTACCCTAAACATATGACATAAATATTACGAAATATTCAAATTATAGTTAAAAAATCGTGTTTGTAAACGAACTAAATAGATAAAATAGATACTTACTTGGATACCGTTAATGATTTCATTCATCAATTTGATCCTGGTGTCTGTTTTTTTCGCGGTGATACGACGGGTCGACATCATCAGTCTACTTAATGCTCCTACACATTAAATAAATTGCTTTTTACGTTAATAAATAGATTAATGAAATACTTAACAAAAACTAAATGCTTGGTAAATATATTATTAAAGGACATTTTAAATTGTTTCAACATTTATATTTTCTTTACTCAAATACTTATTTAATAATAATAATAATAATAATAACATGCATTGCAACAACGTGTAAGCCCCAAACTAAGCATTAGCTTGTGTTTTGGGTACCAAGCGACAACACCACATATATATAACAACCAAGAACCGGTACCAGTATCAATATTTATCCTATAAATACTGACCCGACCTGGGATTCGAACCCGGGACCCCCAGCTTCGTAGTTCGTACGTAGGGTCGCTCACCCCTAGGCCAAGCGGTCGTCATTTATATGCACATACAGACATACATCATTTCGTATAGATCGGTTTTTATAGCTATGTAATTGTAATATAACGACAAAATTTATCGGACCATGTCCAATCCCGGTGATATCACATCTATGATGTATCATATCAATGTCTGCACAGAGTATCGACTAACAAATATTAAAAGAAAAAATTAAAAACATAATTTACATATATCGATTAGATATTTTTCCAAATGTTTCTTTCTGTTTCTATACAGCAGGTGGTCGTCGGTACAACGGCAACGACAAAATAATGTAGGTCAAATTAACTCATAGAACATTGTTTAACTACATGTTTACCGGCGCGGTCGTAATTAACACAACTTAATACGGCCGCGTTGTTAAACATCCTCCATACAGTGATAATCTTAACCATAAAAATTAATATTTAAAATAATAAATATACCTATATCTTAATTTCCTTTTTTAGTTGTTAACAGAAACTGTATCATCGCGGTAACAATATGATCCCTTGATAATATTACAGCATGAGAAAGTAATTGCAAACGAAATAAAAATACCTTGAATCGGGAAGCAGATGATTATGATCGCCACGATTCCGATGAGCGCGGCGTATCCCGCTACAGTATACATCAAGTAACCAACTACGCCCAGTTGAATCGGCAGCACCCAAAGATGGTTGAGGAACATGAACGCGTAGTCGAAACGCGCTACGTCGTTGGACATCAAGTTAACTAGCTTGCCGGCCGTTGTGTCTCCCACCGCGGTTATACTCAATCGTAACATCTGAGTAAAAATGTTTGAAATATGAGTAAAATTATTAAAATTCGGCCTAAGTGTATCGAGTAACTATCGGCGATAGAGAACAAAAGGTTTACGGTAAGCGCTGCTCTGGGTGCCGTATAAACTCCAATAACTTCCAGCAAACTGTTCCAGTAGTTACAGAGAGCAAATTACTATTTGACGGCAAATCAATATTGTACATTTTAAGTTAATGATTGCTAATGTTAAACACGCCAATTGGTCGATAATGACCCCCTTTGCTCCCAATGGCATACGAGCGCCAGCATGAGCCCGTCGTACTTAAAAGAACTGTATTTGTGCAAACTTATTTCTAGAAATATTGGTTCAATTGTTGTATGCGTTTAAGGTATCTAAGTTTAACTATTTTTTTGTCCGTTCGTTATTTCCGAAACGTATTCACGTTTTATTTTGTACGTTAAAAAAACAAACATACACCTATACATATTAGTATTTTGCGTCTAGTTACTAACTGCCCGCCCCGTTTGTCTTCGGTCGCCGCCTTTATTTGTAAGAGCTGACATGTCGCTTTGCTTTGCAATTTCTTCATATTATATGTTCTATAAAGTCGTGATTAGCGTGCCTTCTAACCATTAATACGTAAATAGACGAATAGTTCTTGGAAAATAATTATTTACGAAGGCGTGAGGTGCGCGGGTGTAACGTCGGAGAAATGGCAAATTCGCTTGGCGTATTTCAGGCTCATAAATCATGTCGTATGACCGCTTACAGGCTTGAGACTGAGATAGCCTCGTTGCGCACCGCTCAGCAGTTTGGCTCAAGCGTGATTAAGGTCAACTATCCACATACATCAAGGCTGCCTCGGCCCGCCTCTGCTTCAATTTTAGACCTATAGCTTCAGAGTTCTTCATTAATTTTCATTTAATTTGACCTATGACCTAAGAAAAGAAGAGAGAGTTAGCCCCTGGTTACAGGGCAAAAAAGCGCATGAGTTCCCTTAAAAGAAGCCTACGTTCAGCAGCGAAATAACGGTTAAATAGAAAGTTTATAACACCGTTATAAATAATTAAATTTCAATGTTTGCGCAGCTAAATACACATGAATTGTTAATTTATTTGTTAATTATCTGAAAGGGCATTTAATGAAAACCACAGATTTTCGTAATACGTTCCATATACGAAGTAGGAAGCCAAACTATTACGGACAGGTCCGGTAGAACTACTCTAAAATTTTCTCCAATAAATTAATATTTGTTTAGATTAACTTGTAAATGAATAATTTTCTCCCGCAGCACCGTTCGCGTTGGTATGGATACTGTGCTTTTTACTGTGCCCCATTGCCGCAGCTATTCGACTTAATAAATAATAATAAAAGCATTTCGCTTATTAAGTTCTAATTCCAGTATTCACAAATCATAAGCTTCGCTCGTAATTCATATTGAATTTTGATCAAGTTTGTTTCTCATGGAATCTACAACCAGGATATTCCGTAACTAAAGTACTTGGAGCGCGCGGCCCCGAGTAAGTAAGACATGTTCCCTACTAGCGCCGTTTCACTAGAATTTTGCGAGACGCGTGTAGGGATGTCGACATCGCATAGCTACGAACAGATATCTCTTTACTGCGGAAGTGTGTGAGCCGCATGACGTGCTAACTATAGCGCTAACTCTGTCTGCTGCGCCGGCGCTCGCTATAGTGATCGACGGTAAGCGCCCTCTGCCCCACCGCACCGCTTCTTACCATTTGTGTCGCCTATTTATCGCGAAGATGTTCTACTTATAGAATCTTAACCTGCTTTACCGTAAACTATGTTACTTTTTCAATGACAAACAAACACTTTCACGTTTATATCACTTAGGATTAGTGAAAAGACACTTTACTCAAAAATACAAAAACGAATTTCCGACCGTCAAGTCGAAAATGAAAAAGGTAGGTAAGATATCGATCTCGAATATAAATACCTTCCTAAACATCAGTGAGCTCACGGCGACCCTGATTTTCATACCGAACTGTTGGTTCATTAACATCAAATGGTGCTGTATGAATGCGTTGACGAAGTTAACACCTAACATGCCGAGCGCGTAGTACACAGCCGTCAATTGGGCCATCTCTGAGCCGGGCGTCCAAAACATCAACAGTTCACCGAATAACAACGGCTGAATCATTCTGAAATTATTAAAAAACTTTAGTCACATTCCACGTCATCGTCTTTATTATCTACGTCACTGATTAACATAATCACATCATAGACTGAAATAGCTAGTGATAATTTAAAATGTATCATTCATATGTGAAGGCAGCTAATAACAATATAAGTACCTAAATTAAAAAATATATATATATGACTCCAACGTCATAGAATCATAAATGCAGATGGACAACACGGACATCAAGTAAATCGTTGAATCATGGTGATATGATAAAACATTAAAATAATACAATGTTAAGAACGTTCATAGACGACGTATAAATAAATTCGCGTTTTATTTATTTTCATAGACTAGGTTTCAAATTAATCAAAAATTCACTAGTTTTTTTTTTAATAAATAATATAACATATAAAAATATTGATAACAAAATAAAATGTTAGAGTACACGGAGGTTCTGAACCATTCGTAACCTAATGAAAAAAGAAATGAAAAAGAAACGCCATCTAGTCCCAAAGTAAGCAAGTTTTATGCTTGTACTATGGGGTACTAGACAACTGATATACATACGTAAATATTCTTTTTTTATAATATACTAGTGACCGAACCCGCCTTCGCCCGCGTAGACTACATTAGAAAGTGGATACCGCGAAAATCTTTTCTGTGCTCGAATACTTATATACACCCATTTTTGGATAAAAAATGGTTATTGTGGGTTATCCCTATGAGATAGACATATAGTATTGCGGACTTTTTTGTAGACATTTTTAAGGTATACAATACTGTAGTGCTTTATTTTGATCTATCTCGTAGGTGTCAGCCATATAGCAGCGTTTGCAATGTAAGCGCAAAAAAATGTGTTTATTTTCGACATCACATTGGAAACCTCTAAAATTATCAGTGTTTCACTATATTTTTACATGTTATATACATATAAACCTTCTTCTTGAATCACTCTATCTATTAAAAAACCCGTATCCAAATCCGTTGCGTAGTTTTAAAGATTTAAGCTTACATAGGGACAGACAGACAGACTTTGTTTTATACTATGTGATACATATATAGATACTTTTACACCCAGACACGGAACAAGAAGACATGTTGTTCATGCACACCAATATTTGTTCCGGGCGGGAATCGAACCCGCAACCCTCGGCTCCGCAGTTAGTGTCTCTTGCCACTAGACCAACCGGTCAGTCGTTCTAAATACAAAACACTTTTCTTCACTAAGTGAGAAAAATTGACTTTTTTTCAATCGTTTTAAAGAACAAAGAGCTATTTTCCAAGCTAATGAGACGAAAAGTAATTTAAACCTGAACGAAGGCATGAGACACATGCATACACATACATACAAACGTAGCCCGACACCAAGACTCAGACACAGGTTAAAAAATATATGTCCAGCACAAACAAACGCGAGAATGAAACGGGGATCTTCCTTATTGTATCAGAGAGATATATTTTCTCCACTACGTCATGGATGTCGTTGAAGACAAAAACGCAAATAAATCACGAATATTATTTGTTGGCCTATATATTTGACAACATATATATTCATTCAATTATTATTATGGTTATCAGTTATTTTAATCCTGTGATTAACACAGGGATCAAAGGGAAAATATTAAATTTTCCTTTTGATTAGCCATTAAGCTCTGTGTATTTAAAATTACTAGTGGTCGCCCAGCGGTCGAAGTTCGACCGTACTCACTTTCTTGAAACCATCAATAATAAATAGGTGAGATTAAGTCAATTCATACTGCATCAAACGACAGACTATTAACTTCTATGGTTGACAGTATTTGTAACACATATTAAGTATATATAGATTTTACCTGTTGGTACTCCTTTTCCATATAAACATTACCTTTGCCAAATCTGACACCCCTCCGTGAGCGCAATATGCTTGAAAAGGAATACAAAGTTTTCTTTTCACGTATTAATATGTAAATTAACCAAATCGAGTTGTTTGATTCCTTGTTAAAGTAACAGATTTTTCAAAAATGTAAATACACAGTTTTGTTATCTCAAAAATAGAGCTCATGACCCCTTTGGACACTTTTCGCTATTTCTCATAGTTTACGACTTAGCTGTACAGCCCCATCTCAGAAACTCGTCCTGTATATAGATTTTAGATTTCTGCACTCTTGCTCCACATAAACTGTAATTATGCCAAAATCACACTCCTCCGTGCGCGTAGTATACTTAAAAAGGGGTCTAAAGTTTTTCCTTCAAGTATTTATATATACATCATTTGGAACCCATCGTGATAGCCGAGTGGTAACGGGCCCGCTTGTTTAGAAGGCCGCGGTTTGATTTCCTGGCCACCTACCAATGAGTTTTATCTAACTTATGTACATAACTTTACTATCACTAACTCTGTGCCTCGGACCCGCACCCGCACTGGAGCAACAAGGTAGATGGGATTCACGCACAGTCTGATTACCGAAAAGAATTCAAAAATAGAGTGGCATGTTTCAGAACTTCAAAACTAATTAAAATTCATTGTTATTATTCTGTGGTTCGGTTAACTTGTACAAACGCAATAGTAAACACTGTGAGATGAAGAGCGCAAGAGCCAGACGATTATTGTATTAAGTTATTTTTTTAAAATTACATCTCACCTGTGTTCATAGCAACAAAAACTATGAAATAATAATTTAAATGCGTACCTTAAAGCAGTTTGGAAGAAGACTAAAATGCCACCCGGTACATATGACCAAAAGAATGTTTTCACCATTGCAGTCCATAGCGAAGGTTCTTTATTCTTCTGTTGCGCTTTAACTGTCTGCGCAAACCAAGCCCTTAAAAAATTTAGGCATATTTCATTGATATTACATCGAATTTAATTACAGATTAATAAAACAATATTTACTAGTCACTCTATTAGCAGATATCAAAAAAAATATAATCAATGAGTGTAATAAACTTGCATCACTTACCTTTCTAAGAGGTCACCAACCCTTTCGGACAGATATATTTTTCTAGGTGGATATAGATCGTCTTCGTTTAAATCTCTTTTGTTCCCTTTATAAAAGAGTGGCCATAACCAAGCATGGAAAAATCTAGCTAAAAATCCTGGTGGTTTTTTCTTTTTTTCCTCTTTTGGCATAGTTTTCTCTTTTGGATCCGTTGGAGTGGCATTAGTTCCTTTCATTATTGTAGCTTATTTAACAGTTTATGAAAATTAAGAATAATATTATATATACGAAGAAAAATGTAATACGATTCCACCACGTCAAGTCATAGTATTGACTAAATCACAAACAGGGCACGCAATTCTTTTAAACGGGGACACTGATACTCCACTACGACTAACACATTAATTATAATAAAAGATACGTAATCTGATAAAAAAATATGTACTTATAAATTTATCAATACAGGGCCCGAATAATCGTTGCGATAAAGGCAAATATTGGTAGGTAACTAAATCTTTACGTTATGAGATCGTTAATATTCGACACTACCGTTTTACAGTGTTCAGCACCGTTTTTTATGAGGAAATAAAGAAATTTAAAAAATATGTCGAACTAGAAGACCGCAAAAAAATACTTAATCATTTCCATGTAGAACGCGGTGGCTTTCTCGATCCTGTTTATTTTTCATCAATAAATCAGTGAAAGGAATCTTCAAAATGATTTTAAAAAAACCTTTGAAAAATGATATATATAAATAGTACAAACTGCAGGACGTCTTTTAATAAGCGGGGCTAAAACATTAATATGATTATCGTATAGAAGGAATACAGGACAAAACATTATATAAAACAGTCCAGTTAGTGACATAATGCTGACTCTTAAGAAATCAAATTTTATATAACCTTTATACGACTGAAGATCATATAAAATGATGATCACGACCCGATCAAACAAATTACCGCCTAAAGTTATTACGACTAAGAGTTATATAATAATATTACTGTAATCAATGTCTTAGCCAAAACAATTATAAGATGGTCACATATTTTAGTCGTGTAAACGTTTAGATACTCAACGTAATTACATAACCAAAGCATTATACTCCATTTTATATTAAATTACTATCCAACTTCGAAGTCCAACCATCCAACTGAAGTCGAAAGAACGTTATTACGACTGTTTTAAAACATATTTGCATAATTTTTATTTTATAGAAAATTTTGTTACTTAGAAGCTAGAGCTAGAGCGAACACCATAAACAATGTCACATCGCTATCACCTTATAGGATCACTATTTTGTTTGTTCGTCTGTCCGTCTGCCCATCACGCGCCTTTTTATTCAGGAACAAGTCGAGGTATCGAGGAAAGTAGTAAAAAAAGAATATATAAAAATACTGACGTCTGAAGGAGAAAATTCTTGCCACGTCGCGTCGTCATCGTGGTGAACTGTGGCTCGACGTCGTGCGTTGTCGTTTTCGTCTCGTGACGATAATTTTATATTCCTTGTTAATTTCTAAAACGTATTAAAACGGTACGGAAGAAATCCTTATGATGCAATTCTGACTCGCTGTTCTGTTATTCATAATCATCTTAATTTAGGTGCAACGTAAATATTTTTGTAGAATTATTAATTTTTATTATTTCACATAACTCTGATTTTTTCTTCTGAATTGTAACTAAAATGTAAACAAAATAATCATGTATTATAGTTTATATAATTATATTATCAAATAGAAATAGAACTGGCTCCTTTACACATTGTCGCAAAGTAATTGAAGCGTAGCGTAGGGCATTTTTTATTGCCTCATCATCGCTTGACTCATTAGGGCGATTACGAAGTATCTAAATTGTTATTTTAATCAAACTGCTATTTTTGACAGCAGCATATGGTATGCTGGTATGTAGTATGGCAGAGGGAGAAATGTCGTACAGTAAAAAAAACGTGAAAACCCAGAAACCCTTGCTAGAAACTCAACTTTTCAAAGATGAAGGCGGGCGTGTGGAGGTAATTCTGTTGGCTCTGTCTGTACATAATTTTTTTTGCCACATTTTGTGATAAGTATTCATGTCTAAGAGCCTTTTCACATGCGCCGGGTGCCGAATAACCGGCGCCGGGTACCCGATGGGGAAATGTATGGGCCTGCCCGGTAAATTACGCCGGTACTTGTGAAAGCTACGTAGCACGTACACTTCGCCACCGAGTACCCGCCGCCGCGCCGGCTACCCGGCACCCGGCACGTGTGAAAAGGCTCTTACTAACTTCAATCCTACTATTTTTTAAATGTGTATCTATCTGTCTGTCTGATCCTAAGTCCTTTTATATTCAAGAACGGCTTGACAGATCTTGATGAAAATTGGTATATAATAAGAACATGGTGAATGCGATATGCATGATGATAGGCCCTATATGACTTCAAAGAGGGAAATGAGGAGGACTTCGTATGAAAATCTTCATTCTTTGAAGTTAGAAACATGAAAATTTGAATTACGGTTACTGAGCAAGGATAAATAATGACTTGTTTCAAGGTTCTTGGATTTTCATATTTTATAGAGAGTGTGAGGGAGTACCTCTCGGTTTTGTTAAAGATAGTAAAAAAATAATGAAGAATTTCAGGGTTTTCACGTTTTAGGAAGGGGCGGGATACATGAAGTTCCATACAAACGCTCTTAAACGATTACGTCGTTAATACGCATATTAATATTGTTTTTTTTTTTTAATTATATTCTCACTTCAGTTAGAACTAGGTTGTATAGAGCCAAAATTTTCAAATTTCTATAAACTTCCTAGTTATAGGAATTTCATGATATATATATAAATATACGAAATTTTTGTAACAAGGATCTTTATAGAAATTTCAAAGTTTTGGCTCTGTACAAACCTAGTTCTAACTCAAGTGAGACTATA
This sequence comes from Luffia ferchaultella, assembly GCA_949709985.1. Taxonomy (NCBI): domain Eukaryota; kingdom Metazoa; phylum Arthropoda; class Insecta; order Lepidoptera; family Psychidae; genus Luffia; species Luffia ferchaultella. Next base: position 13,501,199 of record OX453242.1, on the reverse strand, counting down.
ATTAAAAAAAAACCGTCATACTATGCGTATTAACGACGCGACGTAATCGTTTAAGAGCATTTGTATGGTAGTTCACGCGTCCCGCCCCTTCTTAAGGATGAAACGGGAGATGAAAATTTGTACGTGATTTTCAGTTTTTTAAAGGTGAAAATATAAAACTTGAAATTGTAGCTAAATATTATATAAAAAAAATAATGACGTGTCTCAGGATTTTGCATTTCCATATTATAAAGTGAGGAAATGAAGGGTGGTTGAAAATTTGTTCGAGAGTAACGGTAACTTCAAAAATGGAATCACTTATTTAATTAAATATTTATCATAATTTTTTCATACGTGGCTCTCTTCTCTCATTATACGCCACGCCGTCGCCGTCTCGGTGTTGCGTTGCTGAAACTCACTGGTACACGGCCTGGGTGCGGCAGGAGGCAACGCCACCAAGTTCCTCGTATCTGTTTCTCCGCTTACCTACTTCTTCTAAAGCACGCAACGGATTTTGATACGGCTTTCAGAATCATTTGAAACACTTCTCTGGGAACGTTTATATATATAATATACTCGCTTTTATCTCCAGCTTTACGTGTGTAATGGTTGATTTTGTAATATTTCGCGATATTTAATAGGATATTTAAAAATGTGTATTTTATGTGTTATACGAATACTGTACAATTGATTTTCTAAGCCTCCATGTCCCCATCCCTGCTGACTTTGCTTGATGAAAATAGAAGCAAAATTTGGATGGGAAGAATGTGGCCAGGAACGGGAACGACAATGACAATAGATAATTTCGTATAATATCATACAGTAAATAAAACGACGCCTTTGAGATCTTAGGAAATGCCGATAACGTCTAGATTATAGTTTGACCGAAACCGCTGTAACGCGCCTTGGAGGTTTGTCTGGAGGTGGAGGAGGTCAATCCGCAAACAACGCTCTGGAGCTGTCTCCTCGCCGCGCACTAAACTGCACTACTAAATGCACAAACTATACTGAAAAGGGGTCAGACTTGACGCAAAATATTTTATATAAAGATTATTATTTTGTTATTGATAAAATTGCGAATCACAAAATCTTAGTACTCCAATTATTTGCATGTGACCACATATCAAATTTTTAAAAGCTAGTAGGTACTTTTCTGACTGACCTATTGCGTTGGTACTAAACCTTCATGATAAGCGAGATCTATGTGACAATGTGACCAAATTGACGCCGAAAAATGCAGAACGGTTAGAAACGTTGAGAAAAGTAAAAAAAAAAAACGGCGCATAACGTAGAAATGGTGAGAAACTTTAAAAAATGTGCAAAACGTCGAAAAACGGTGAGAAATATGAAAAACGTTGTTTAGAATCGTTGAGAAAAGTTGAGAAATATTAATAAATGTTACGCAATATTGTGAAATGTTAAAAACGTAGAGAAATGTTAAGATATATCGAGAAATTTTGAGTAATCTGAGAAATTATGTAATCTGAGTAATCTGAGAAATGTTGAGGCATTATAAAAAAAAATATGTAAGCGCAGCACTATTGACGACGGATCTCTATGATGAATAATTTTTAATGACATCCTAAATACATTCGTAATATTTAAATATTATGAAGTTTAAATGACTTCCTTTTGAAAAGTAACCTCATGGGATTTCGCTTTGAGTTTCGACAAGTGTTTTTCAACCATTTGACTTTACAATTAACATTTTACTAATAAATTTCGTTCTAGTTGAAGTTCTACAACGGACAACAGCGAACTGAAACTCGCCACAAGGAGTACTCCACCTAACTGGTGTAACAGTGGTCAGGCGGCCACCCGGCGCGTTTGGGTGCTTATCTAGTCAAGCTAGTCAAGGGACAGTCAAGCGGAGTACACCGAGCGTATTCATACTTTTATGATTTTAGTGAATCAGCAAGTCATAATCATATCAGTCGCCTAACGTTAGCTGCTTAATATAGGTTTTCCCCTAGATATCCACAGCACACGATCTTAAGCCACTTGGAAACAACGGCGTGATCTATTAGGTAGGGTCAGGCCACCTAATAGAGGTTCGCTTCGTGGACACCACCCGAGAACTTTTTTATATAGCGGATATCGGTTACCACTTTAATTCGCTAATTGCTACGTCTTCTACTCCAAATTCTTTTTTACGAATTTCTTCGTTACGTATTCCTTCCGACATAGCTCTCTTCATAGCTCGTTGAGTGAATCTGAGCTTGCTAACGAAGTAGTGGCCATTCATAATTGCAGCATTATGAATGGCCACTACTTAAGCCACTAGTGGCAACACGTATTCTTCGAAGCCATAGGGTGGCCACTCGTTTTTATTAAATCTATTTTAACTCCTGTGGCATTTAATATCGCAATCAGCAAGTATGTAACAGATAGACTTTTTGCAGACTATTGAATTGTACAATAAGTAATTCATTACTTGAAAGTAAAGGATGTTCTTCCAAATTAACATCTCATATCGGTCGTGCATTTCGTGATATAACCGTATATTCGTAATTCCCAGTGCGCAGATGGACAATTCTGTATTGACGTATGTCAAATTTATTCTTGCATTTGTATAAAAGTTCATAATTTTAATTTTATTTGATATTTTTGACATATCTTTTTTCCGTAACTTTGTAAACCACGTTAAAGGCATCCATGGATATATTTTTCGTGCATTAAAATTGTTTGTATCAGTGACCGTACTCAAAATGTACAAGTTTTGCTACCATTGTTAGGTAATATTTGATTAAACTATATTTTTATTGAGTTGATTCTACTGACTTTGGAAAATACAAAGGTTACTTATCGACAATAATGAATTAATTTGTAACATGAACACATGTAAAATAAGAAAATAGATACCAATTTTTAACTGTATAAAATTACCTCGTATTCCATTTATTAAAATTATGAAATGATTTTTGTTTAAATCGTAAAAGAAGACGTTATAGTTTCTTTGCTTATTAATTTTGGCATAAGTAAATTCAAAACTTACGCATGCGTAATACGTATATACTTAGTTACAAAAAAGCGATGTTTTCATTAAAAAAAGTGTGAGTTTTTTGAGGCGGATAATAAATAATATGGAATTGACACTGCCTGTTATTTTAGATGAAACGCAAATGGAGCAAAATGACCACCATAATTTCGAAACGGAATACGGCGGCATACGATAATTTCTTATGGAGAAAAAGGGAAACAAAGGCATTCTCTGAACTTGTTTTGATGACTTATTTGACCTCAAAGTGGTCAATAGGTATATTCTGTGCTAAAGAGCACTCTAAAGTCCAAGCGTAACATATGGTCAGTTGCAAGACTAAAGGAAACCATCAACCAATCATATGACAGTATTCTTTGTTAAAATTTAAATTCAAGACATGTGATTGGTTAATTGTTCATTTCACTTTAAACAGCGACCTTGCAACTGGTCGTGTCATGTCAAAAATTACATACAATTAAATATATATTAGTCTGATGGTTTTACAGGCAACAAATCAAAAGTTTAAACTGCAACGTAGAAAAATTTCTGAATTAGCTACCACCACCAGATGATCAGCTGGGTTACGCATTATGCCATTGCCTAGTCGAGGCAATCGTTCGAATTATACCCCTGGGTACGTCATAAACTCAGTTCTATATCGAGACTTAAAGCTCCCCATAATCATTAACATATATTGTATAGATTATATAATAATATTTTCGGAAACAATAGCTATTTAAGTCGTATCATTGTAAATTGTAATCGAATACTCTGTTTTAAATTGGATAGATTAGAATAACTCCTGTTGCAGGATTGCCATGCCTCAACGGGGCGTCGCAAGATGTTATATTGTGTGTAGGACGCATCTGTAACTTTATAATGATTCTGTGGCATGCACAAAACTTATTATGATTATGATTATGATCTCAAAATACATGAAAGACTCATCAGAGCGTTTTTTCACTAGAGCTACAAATCATAGTAATCCATTGATAGTTTCAGCTGCCACTTACGAGGCACCTCCTCCTAATTATTTCCTAAGAAGACCGCGGAATGCACTGACAGATCAGCCCGACGACCTCACTCTCGAAGTCGAACGGTTGATTCATACTAATGAGTCTTTTTCGGGCGACTCTCAAGTCGAACCTGAAGCGGGGGCGCTACCCCTCCCCCCTTCCCTACCTCAAATGAGTGAACAGTAAAACACTTTTTACGTTATATTAATAACGTATATCATAACCGGAGGCCCGCGCCAACGGAATTATTTCGCCTCGAGTAACCCTTAGAGGTTACCCGACAAATTCGCGCCAGCAACACCCTAGTGTGCTGCCTGGCCGCTCCGATGAAGTCGTTAGAGCTTTCGGGCTAAGACACGCGTCCTTATTCTGCTTCAGGCGGTTATTTAGTGGGTGCAACTCGCTTATACCCTGGAAGCCTTAGAGTTTAATCCGCCTTCCCATCGCAAGGGTAAAACAAAAAAAAAACGAATTATAACGCTTTCGATTGCATAGCAGTAATAGACGCCTACAAGATTTCGTTGGATATACTTACTAGGTGATTAAAAATATAAACGACCAAATTGTGTAGGCGCCTAGTAGTTTGATATTTTGACCAATATACCTATGTCATTTGACAGTGTTAAAATTCGAACGATTTCTTCGACTAGACGATACCACATTACGTGATCCAGCTGGGGATATGTTGACAAGGGGGACAAGTTGAGAAACTTCTTTCAGCCAAGCTACTCATTCTACAGCCGATGTATTTTCTCATAAAAGTTGTATTTTAGAACTTGGTAATCGTGAAGCATGATTATACTGCTACTGAAAGTGACTGTACCTAATCTGACATTGCTCGTTCGCCACGGAGCAAATAAATAATTAAAATTTTAATAATTTTCATTTCTATTGAACTTCGGGTTGTAAATAAGTAATCATAACTGAGTAAGATTTCTTTTAATTATTTGTAAAACTATATCCACCATTGTTACAACCAATTTGTACAAGAAAGAAAAAGCGCCTCTTACGGCATCAAAGCAAAACTTCTTATATATTTAAATCTATGACTTAGGCAAGCCAAGGAGTCACATAGTTCAAACCTATCATAAATATTTATCATCTAACAATTTCTTATCAAAGTAGACATATCCTGATGTTGCAAAGTCCAAAAAGTACAAGTTTTAGCTAGAATGATATTGAAGGAAAAATTTGGATATTTACTAACAAAAGTACCTACGTTTAAACAACTTTCATTCACTCAGTCCATTTAGTAGTTACTGAATTGCTATTCAGGTAGGTTTTTAACTGCATTAAACAAAGTATAAATTATTACTTTGTTTACTTAAAAAATATTTTTTGCTTTCAATGGCTTTGAAAATTGCCATTTGCTCGTCTCAGGGGTAATAACTGTTCAGTGATGCTAAAGTGTGATATTTTTATATTTTTATTTTAAAGCTATTTTCTGCTGTTTGTGCATACCTTCGACCTGAGCCCTGCACCTGCAATTTAATTCCCGACCAAGAGACTAGGTACTAATTTTCATAGTTTTAATATTAAAATAAGATTACATATTGATAAAGCGATAACAAAATTTTGTGTCACGTAATAATAATTTGGGTCAGTTGCATATTGTCTAAAATTCGCCGTTGATGAATCGGTCAATCAATCAATCAGTCAGGATATGTGCTTTTATGAATGTTGATTATAGAGAACCTAACCTCGACTAAACCATACTTACTTTTTAACTTCTCAGTATCCAAGGGAAGTTATTGGTTTGGGTCCGATTTCCGAAAATCGAGTTTTCAATATATCTCCACGTTTTGAGGTCCTGGGAAGCCAATTTGACTATGTCCGGCTGGATATCCGTATGTGTGTGTATGTGTGTGTGTATATATAACTTTTTTTGTCGTACGAGATCTTGAGAACGGATCAACCGATTAAGACCCACGATACGGCGTTCGAAAGAGTTAATTGAGACTTAAATCTGATTATATTTTGAAGTCAATCGGTTGAGCTCTTTCAAAAATATTCAAATAATAAAAATCTAAAAATATTTTATAACGTTTTTTAGATAACTTTGAGATTTTCCACCCGATCTACTTGAAATTTTCTATAAGTTTTTGTGCATAAGAAATCGTGTTGAATGCCGTCAAAAGAATGAAAATCGTTCGATTTTCATTCTTTTGAAACGACCGAATCGATTTTACGACCAATAGATTTTTGACTTTATACAAAAGAATTATGCTAACAAAATTGTATAGAATGCCGTGAATTGCATTGAAATCAAACGAAGCGTTCAAAAAATATCGCTGTTCAAAAATTTCCAAATTAACGTTTTCTTTGAATATGTATGTCCCTGGTTTTTAAACTCAAAGAACTCTAAATTTATGGAAATTCTATTTTTGAGCTTGGAGAGCTCAGAAAATAAATATTGTGAGTTCAAAGAGCTCAACAAACCATGAAGATCGATATGTTGAGCTTGAGCAATAGCTTTCAAGCTCAATAGTTTTCTAATAGGTATATTTTCGAGTGCTTTGATCTCGAAAATAGCGTGAAGTTTCAAGGATGGCCTGCAGAGTCAATCGATTTTATAACATATTTTATATTACTTTATTTATTATGTAAATGCAATATAAACTGAACTACGAATTGAATAAAAACTTCATAATTCCTTTTACATGCCAAAAAACTTTTATTAATTGTCAGCCCTCAATTTTTTAAAATCTAATTAGAAGCGTGAAAAATATACATTAACATGAGAAGACATGGAATAGAAAATTACTGAGACTTTTTTTTCGATGCCATGCAAAAATATTAAATAAATGATATTAGAAAACAAATTGCAACATATTTTCTACGTATAGATTAGACTCTCCATTACAATCTGTGTTAATTAGGTGCATCCTTGTTATTATCGTCCGAAAGCCTCTGTGACCAAAAAAATATTTCAGAAATTGAATTTTCACAAACTGGCAAAGATGTGGTTGTGTCGTAACGGTTCAGATTTCTTTTACTCTGTGAAATAGTGAGTTCACTAGAAAAGCTTTCTGACAAACAACCGAGTAATTCACTTCTCAACGATGAACATTTTGACGCCATGGTGGACTGTGTTTTGTTTACATCACTGACTAAGAAAGAAGATTTTAACGAAACAATATCGTTGTCACAAACATTTAATTTGTGAACTCTCTGTACTTCCAAAATTGAACGATTATCAACGGATATGTTAGAAGATTTTTTTGAAAGTTTTGTTGAATATTTTTCCTCAGATAATACGCATATCGTTGTGCTAGGACTCCTAATTATAGATTGATTGCCCAAAACGTATAAACGATAATTTGAAGATTCATTTTGTTTATTACTCATGGCCATGTTCCAAATCTTCTCAACTGCATCCCTTGTATTAATTAAAATTCCTTTAGCACAAACACATGGACCCAAACTTTTATCACAAATGCAATCAACCGTACAACCGAGGCAAGGCGCGTTGAAATGACATAAACGGTTTTCACAAAAATTTTGTGCACCTAGTTCTTCATTATATTCTGTAATTTCTATTTTTGCGGCACTATTTTCGTTAATGGCAAATTTTTCACTGTTTGGCTGCATGTAACTATAGTTTTGATTACATTTTTGTGATTCATCATAATAAATTATCTGTTCTGATTTTATCAGCTTAGCGTGTTTGTTGATAATATTACATGTCGGTAATATGTGGCAATGTGGTTCACTTTTTATCAAACAATAATTTTTGATTTCATAATAAGTCAAGGGATCGAATGAATTTACAAACTTCTCTTCATTCTCTGTTCTAGAAAGAAATCCTTTTATAATATAACAACTACATTCACGGTCGGACACCATCGGTGAACATGAGCAGCTTATATAAATTCTATTGCAATCATAAATTGGAATTTTGGCGTTATCATTTACAATTTGTATCATTGCAGGATCGTTTTCTAAAGCAATACAACTTTTGCTTTCTTTTCCAATTTTATTACTGGCCTGGCATGATATATTATGAGTCAGGATGTTTGCATTGATTGCCTTTGATGTAGCTGTTCTTCTTATTGTTGCTTCTGGTATGTCATGCATAAATAAGGTATTAGTGGAATTCTTAGTCTTTGTCCTAGTGTTTGCTAAACATTTCTGATTACTTTTCTTCGGTAATGGCTTTTGAACTTTTGATGCATTTTTTTCAAAAGATAAACTTTTTAATTTCTCAAAGTCACTTTCAATCATTTGACAAACTTTTGATAATAAGTCTGACAACCTGCTTTTATCGATTGGGTCCAAAGTCGATTCTGTATTGGATTTGGATTTAACATGCTTTATTTTTGTGTTGATGTATTCGAATAATAATCTATAAACTCTTCTCCAACTATTAGTACAAAATTCCTCATTGTGACAATTATAATTAATTTTTGTAGCATTTTCTGAAACAACACTTTTGATATTCTTAAATATACTGGTGAACAACTTGTGTTGTTCCTCTGGAGTACATGAAGAATTGGAAGAAAAACTTTCAATTGTGTTTTGTTTTTCATCTAATTTGTCTTTTTTAAATTTTTGGACTTCATCTGAACATCCCTCAGAGCAATAAATACAACTTTGGCTTTGATGGCTATCAGAAAAATTCGGATTTTTTATATAAGTTATTTTCGAACTTTTCTTGTCAGATTCGTTAATTTGATCTTGTTCTTTTTCCAGTGAAAAACATTGAAATTCATTTTTAATTAAATTATTTACCTTAGTTTCACTTGATTCATTATTATTCTTTGTTTCTGTGATACTTTCTATTAATAAACTTCGTAAGATATCTATTGTCTCATGCGTTGTTGATGGTGCATCGGATGCTATATCTTTATTTACATTCGAAAATAAATTTATCGTAGGTATGTTTTCTTTTATTTTCTGTGGAACTTTAAACATTTCTTTTGTAGCATTATTCATTTTAACATTACACCCATACTGACAGTATGATTTAATAGAATGAGGAACATTTTGTTTATCTAAAACAGAATAATTTTTAGTATTACATTTGCTTTCTGATTCTATCGCAAAGTTTTCAATTGCCCATGACAATGGAATATTGTTTGTTTTGTGCGATTCATGTTGTAAAGATTGTATGGTAGGTGATGGAAATGTATTTTCCTTATCAGCTTTTGTAATAACTGTGTCATTTTCATAGTTTTTATCGATATTTATGTTCTTATTTTGCATCAAAACTTTCTTCAAATTGCTCAAATCATCTTCTTTTTCTTTTCGTCCTAATACAGCGAAATCTTGATTTCCACTTGATATTACTTTTTTGTTATTGTTAGCTTCAAAATTTGTCGGCAGGGTTTTCCAAGTAATAAATTGCTCTAATAGATTGTCTATGGTACATTTAGATTTAGATTTTTGACATAGGTATGTAGCAAAATCTTCCAAATTATGCTTTTGAGACGAAATTGAACTACATTCCTTCTCTGGTATTTCTTGAGGAACTATTATGTTAATAGTTTTCTTTTGATCTACACTAGATGTTGGAACAAATGTTTTGCTTGGTCTTTGCACCCAGGTCGATTTACTGTCTTTACCAAATTGGAAACTTTGTGGATCACATTCCTTTTGCTGTAATTTAGTAGATAATTGACCGTTGCGAATACATTTTGTCGTTAAGTTCAGAGCTAAAAGTTTATTAGGCTTTTCTGTCTTGAAATTTGATCTTTTTGAAATTATTGGGGTTTTAACGGCTTTTTTTACTTTTTTTGATGCAGTGTCTTTATTGTTAGTGTAAGTAGGTGGAACATCATCTTTGATAATTTGGTTTTCAGGAATATCACAATACTTTTCTTGAATTACCTTTTTTAGTTTGTTATTATTAGTGACTCCAGGTGTAATGTTCTATAATAAACATAGGAGTAATAAGAAGTTTGTATTTTATTGTGAAATTAACGTACTTTTTACTAACGTTGTACATACCGACGTCCTTTTCATTATCTTTGACAACTGTTGCTGCATCTCTTTCAAATCTTCCTTTTTTATGAATTCCTGTAATACAAACTTATAAATAGCGTTTATAATATTTGTCAAAATTAAAATATGAAACATGTATATATTTTGAGATTGAAATAATGTAACGACGGATCAAATCGAAAATGAAATGAAATAATTCATTAGAAACTTTTACGAGGGCTGCTATTGAAGAATCTGGAACGGGCCACTCACAAAAAATGTTTAACAAGTACCTATATAAAATTTAAAGATTTATAAATCGAACTTTTTTGCTGTAGAATACAGTTTGTTACATATAACTGTAAATTTTTTATCTATTGTGGCATCATTTTGCACTAAAAAATATATTTAAATGTAGCTGTATCTTGTCCTATATATTCTCATTCGACCTTGTCTAATCTAGTATCTCTGATCTCGGTAGGTACTCCAGACTGATAAATAAGCACTTTGAAAAATTTTACCTTTTTTAAATCCTCTATTTCAACTCGTAGTTGAGTAACATTTTTGTTTGTGCGGCGCCAGTAGGTGGTGGCTCCCGGCGAGTTGGTTGAATTGTCAGCGTTCACTATCTTTTGGGTCCCTATCGCTGGCCGTGAAGGATATTGCACTGCTAAAGCTGTAATTTTTTACAAGCTTTTATTTAACTTTACATACTACGTGTGTTTTGTTCAAATCGTGTGAGCCAAATTTGAACTTATTCTAAACTTACGAAGTTGAAATTTTATAAAATATATATAAAAAAAACCTTTTTAAACACGAGCTTTTATTTAAAAAACAAAGATTTAAAATTAAAGAACAATCATCAGCATTTAAATCTCAAAAATACAGCTACTAAAATATGAAATAGATATTTTGAAGACTTGAGGCGTCAAACGTCATACGAATATGTATAAGGTAAATATTATACTAATTTGAAACTTTCTATTTGAAAAAGTCTTTAAAATATATGTTTCATATTTTAACAGCTATACTTTTAAGCTTTCAACGCTGATGATTATTTGTTGAGTTATAGTTCACTGTATTTAAATAAAAGCTTGTTTTAAAAAAGATTTTTTTTATGTTTAATTTTTTTCCATTCAAAAAATATTCGAAGAATGCTTATACTACAGAACGATACTGCTGCAAATTTTTACTGGAAATCATGTGAACCCATTCTGTAATAAAAGTCATTACTACATACAAAGTAAAAATGTTTTTTTACTACCACTACAAACTTAAAAATTATATATTTAAATTTTTTACTGGTGTCTTTTTTAAAGGGGCTTATTACTGTTGCAATACTGTCGTTTTTATTTTTCGGATTTCACGTGTATTTGAGAAATAACATAAAATCCGTGAAAAGCATATATCGAAGACAATCTCATGAACATGTTATTATTCGATTTTCTGAAAAACAAATGTTTTACGTCATAGAAAAATATATGGAACCAACTCAGGATTTACTTTCATAGATTACAGTTCAAAGTATCCAAATTGGATAACCAATTTAGATGGTCGTTTTTCTGTTATAGGCACAAGTAATCGTCTAATGACAATTTTTGTTAATGTGTAATCATCAAAATTAAAAAGTAAAAAGTAACATGGCTCACTTGCAGTTGACGTTGATGGTTCTACATTACTAAACGGCGAATTCACTATTACGTTCTCTTTCTTCCCAATTTTTTCGACCTGCTCACGGAACATTTGGCCGGTTAGCTTAGCAGCAACATCGTGCATTTGATACACTAATTGCTTATCTTGCGTTTTTTCCTCAGGAGGTTCGTCCACGAGTTGTAGATTCTTTGGGGCAGGTTCTCTCGTCGCTTCGACGCACGACATCCCCACCCACTATGGCAATACAATTAGATGATATAAAAAGTAGGACTTCGTAATTACGTTTACTTAACGGTGCCCAACGCTTTTAAAGATTTAGGATTAATTTAAAAATTGGTAAATTGAAAGTTCAGATATCTAAAGAGATCGTTTTTTTTGCGTCACGGGTTTTATATTTTCTTAGTTACAGCTTTGTCTACTTCCCTTTAAGTATTTTGTCTTTACACATATGTAATATTGTTTTCCTTTAAAAATGATAAATTTCTGTAAGTAAAAGATATGTTTTCTTTCTTTTCCCAAGAACCACCCGAATATGGGTAATTACCTATAATCGGGTGGTTCTTGGGCTAATAAGCTTTCAAACAAAAGAAACCATATTATTACGAGTTCATCTGTTCACGAGCTACGATGTCACAGACAGACATACGGATATAAAAACAGAAAAGTAACTAAAAACTATCCCGATTAAAGCAGCTTTCAAAGAAAAAATCGCATAGCAATCGGTTTCATGTAGCTAGAACGCCATAGTCGGAAGTCGTATATGTTTCTGAACTTACTTTAGCATGATATTTTTCGAGTGAGTTAGTGATTGCTATGTCGAGCTCTCCAATGAGTAGTTTGGAGAAGTAATCACTGAGACGAGTTTTGACGACGCTAGCACGATCCCAGTTGTGACGATCTTCGAGACATTTCAACAACACGCACGACATAGTCGCACTGTATGCATCCAGTTCCTCTTGAAGTCCGGAGAACAAGCCGTCCAAAAGGTCTGATAAAAGCCGCGTACGCAACGATGTACAAGAACACGATTCCTGTAAATTAATAAGCAAAATTTTATAATAAAATTATTTAAAATATATATACTGATATTATAAATGTGAGAATGGCTCTGTCTGTAGAAATGTGGAAATATGTCTGCATATTAGTTTTTCACGACTAAGTAAGCACAACTGATTTTGATGGTATTTGATATAGTGATAACTTGAACTTGAAGGAAGGACATTACGTAAACTGCTTTTCACCATGGAAAACATGTTTGTTACTCTTTCACGGCTAAAGCAGAATGTCCCTTTAGAGGTCCCGGTACAAACGCGAGATCCACGCGGACGAAGTCGCCGGCGTAAAGGTAATAAAATTTAATTAGTCTTTACTATCAGGTTACCATAAAAGACTTAATTTTTTTTTCATATCATTGCGTTGACAGAATAAAAGGATGCTATAAATTTGCCTCACAAGTTTTAAAATGTGGTCGTAATGACGAACAATTTCCAAATAGGCAGGTATACATAGAGTAAATAAATTTGACAGCAGCGTTTACTTTTAATAGAGTCAGAAATGTCACTTCACAGTATCGAAAATGTCAAATGCAATTTCGCGGGACTGAAGACCGGAGTGCTGGGACCTCACGGGCTGAAACCCGGATTGAAACCTGCACCAGCTAGTTATTAGTGGTTAGACGGTAAATATAGAAGAGGGCTTCTAGTCAATTCGTACTTTTCTGGGTAATTAGGTACATCGGTTTCAGGTTGTCTTATGTTGATTTCGTCTGAAGCCAATAATAAAATTGAATCCGAAATTCATATTGGAACTTTGCACCAGTTGACAGCGCAGCGTCCATCATATCAGGTGAGATTTTAGTAACCGGGCAAAATTTTTCTAGGTGTTAGATATCACCAAAATACCTCATTGCGTAAATAAAAAATATGGGTAAAATTTTCATAATAAATTATTTTATCTACGGTGGTATTTTATAACGCTTGGTTGCCTTGTTAACACTATAGTAAACGTACGCGCCCGAGGCCTTGAGACGGAATGGGGCGGCGGGCATGAATGGTGACTAGAGTTTTTGGTATTTTCGGGAAAGGTTTGTGTAGTCATATCTTAATATTTTTCTATAGAACGACACTAAAAGGAAACAAGACGGCTAGCGGTTTTCTACCAAACATCATTATATTAAAATTTGGCTGGTCATTAAGACTTCAACCTGTATACAGAGATCTTATACACATAGCATGACGACTCGATTGACGGACAACAAACTTGTATCAGAAGGATTATATTTTTAGGGTTCTGTACCTTTTTGTTTGTTTGTCCGTCAGTCATAGCCATTTTACTTGGAAACTATTGGCACTCCATTAATAAAATTTTAAAGATGTCTGTGAACTGTTGTACAATGGTATAGGGAAATTACGAGATTTTTTTTTTGTTACGCCGCTATATATATACCTAACTGAAAAATTTTAGTTCACATTAACGTGTAGAGGACGTGTACAATATACAAAATGATATAAAGATTTCAAAATGACTTTTTCATTTAAGTCAATGATTATTGAGATATGCCCCTAAAGTCCTAAAAAGCGTGTCCCCCCAGCCCCTTTTACTTTTTAACTATGGAGTCAAAAACCCTGAAAAAAAATTAAGTTAGTGCAATTTGCTTTCCTAACTTTCGAGGTACAGCTAATTTTAAAAATGAATTCTGTATGCTTAAAAAAGCGAGATTGTATTTATAAATTTATGCATTAAACAATCTGCGGCATCCACAACCCAGGAAAATTACATTTAACTCTGAAAAAATTCCAACTAGGCTGAATTTTTGTAAGGGAATGTTTTAGGTGATTTATAAATTTTTTTTATAATTAATAAATTTAATTTTTTCGAGTATAGTAGAGGTTGAGGCAGTGATGAGAAAAGTAAATTATAAAACTCTATGCACGAAACTCACTTCTTCTTCAAATCTCACTTTTTTCATAGAACCAATAGTTTTGAAGGTACATTTTGTATCTATGTTTTATATCTGGACAAAAATTTCGCACATAATTTTAAGCATTCTAGTACTTTTAAAAAAACATTGAAGCTTGTTTATCTGAGAGATGCTTTATTTGTGCTTTCAGCATTATATGGTTTAATTGCTTATTTACTATACAAAACCATAACTAAAACTCTTTTAATTATACTTACTCAATAATCAAGTATGTTATTTTGATGAGTTCAATTTCTGCTTAGACACCGTTCAGCCCATATTTTAGGAACTATATTTTACTAAAAAGTGAAGAGGCCGCTTATTTGTTGAATTTATACTTAATTTTTAACTACTTTTCTCAAAAATTTTGTAATTATTTTCTTAACATAATTGCAAAAAAAAAACTATAATTCAGTCCCTTGCAATATCTAAAAAAAACGCTCTGATTATATTCAAGATACACTGAGGACTGCAAATAAAAGTCCAAGCAAAAATCCAGCTTGGTCGGAATTTTAGGTTCGCTGTTTATTTTGTCTTTTTTTACGAGTTATTATTAATAACGAAAAAAAATACAAAACAGATTAATTAGACTCAGCAGGTTTGGTTTCAAAAAGGGTATTAATGCAAGAACATTTAAAACCTGCTCTATTTTCATCAATACATTATTTATTTTTCATTTTGTGGTGATTTTTTTGAAGTCGTATTAATTAATTTTTTTCATTATATTCATTTCAGATGTAAAGACTGTTGTTGCCAATAGATGGCGGTCGTTACAATCCGCCAATCCGCATTGGAGCAGCGTGATGGATTTATGCTCCAAGCCCCTCATCTTGAGGGAAGCCCTAAGCCCCTGCAGTGGGGTATAATAAAAGGACTGATGGAGACGTAAAATGGTTTTCCGTAATTTATTTTTAGCCGATTGACCTCGTAGGCCAGTTGAATTCTAGCTTGAAACTAATTAATTTCATGTCAATTACCTCGATATTATTTTTAGAATCACATTTGCAAAGCGCCGCTAAGGAAGGCGTTCTCTTCACCTCAACTACTACATCGACGGGGACTTTGCACCGGCACTCGATAACTCGTTCTTTGAGTTCAGTCAGATGTTTAGTTTTCTTCCTGAGCTCATCCGCTTTATTCTGCATGTGTTGGTCACATGTGACTTTACATCCTTCCAAGTCCTGCATCAATTCTCCGTTCAAGGTTCTTAACTCTTCACACTGAAAAAATGTAGTTTTAAAATGTAGTCAACAGTGTCTTCCTGATTCTCACTTAGGTTTACACTAAAAACAGAACAAGTCGCTGTTAACAACCAATCCAATAATCAAATATTGACTGACTTTCACATGCCTGCACTTCATGTATTCGAATATGAATTCCTAGATCCATAAAGTGCGAAGTAAATGCTGGTCACTTAAACCTAGGAAACTAATCGACCGTAATTTAATTAACTTACATAATGATCGTCTTATATGGCAACACTTACTCGTTCCTTAAGATTCGTAGTTTCGTCGTCTTCACGTAGTAATTCATCGGAAACGTTTTGAATCTGTTCTCGTATCGAGAATAAATCGGCACGTGCAGCACGCTCTGCCTCCAAAGCTAGAGAACTCTGTAACTCCTCTGTACTCTTCATAGATTCTGCCTTACGACGTACTTGTTCCTCTTTAAACTAAAATATATATAAATTAATTGAAAATATATAACTGAACATTTATTTTATGATCATCAACGAAATGCGTTGAACCTTATCCTGACTGGTTGATTCTCTACCGCCTTCTTAGCTAAATTCCGCCATCGTAAGTACCTTTCTTATATTTTATTGTGTATTTTCCTATCCAAAATTATGTTTTCACTCTGTATTTCTTTCACTATACTTAAGTTATTGTAATTTTTTTGAACACTTTATATAGTTTATTACTTTTAACTGTAATGTGTGTTCATACTTATTTTTTGGCATAAATTTCAATTTGTATAATTATCTATTTGTGAAATGCAAATGTAAAGAGTATTTTCCATTCCATTACGTCAGCCCTTTTTATACCCCACTGCAGGGGCTTAAGCCTCCCCTCAAGATGAGGAGGCTTGGAGCTTAAATCCACACGCTGCTTCAATGCGGGTAGGCAGATTGTTACGACCGCCATCTATTGACAGCAACTGGGACAGACTGCTTAACGTGCTTTCCGAGTCACGGAGTCAGTGATAGTTAATGTACTTAAGTCAGAAGAAACTCATTGGTACACGCCCGGATTCGAACCACGGCCACATAGCCTTATGGATTTGAAACAGGTTCCCTGCGGCTCAGGCTTTCACGACACGACACGACACGGTACGACACAAAAGAATATTTAATAAGCTTTTTTATAATAAAAGTACGAATTGAGTAGAAGCCCTCTTCTGCGTTTACCGTCTATACATCGGCCATCGAAAGTTTGCATTCTGACAATTGAGATTATAGCTACAATATCACGTTTGTTGTGAGTTCACGTAATATAATTTTTTATTTAATTTTGTGTCATTCGTGCATGTAAACGATAATATTTGAAAATGGGAATCCTTACGACCGACGCGACGGTACAAATTCACATAACCATCCGATTATTAAGCCGATTACGACCTGTTATCAACGCAAACTCTCGACGGCCGATGTATAACCAACCACTCGTACTCTAGCTAGCTGGTGCAAGATGACAAATTTTAGTCCGAGTTTCAGAGCACAAGGTCTCCGCGCGCCGTCCTTCAACCCCGTGAAATCACCGCGCGCCAGTCTCCAACCACGCGAAATTACGTAATGTCACTTCAATACTGTGAATTGACATTTATGACTATTAAAACTAAACGCTGCTGTCAAATTAATTTATTTTATGTTTTTAATGGATAAAAAGCCTAGCACAAAACACTGATCCTACAAATAAAAAATCTTTTGGTGTGTTTTCATTTTTCAACCTTCAAATGTTTAGCGATTGAAAAGGAAATCATAACTCATAATAAAACGAACAAACGCGAAACAGTCTTGTCAACTATATTATACATAAACCTTAGACGAGCATCCTTCAAAATATTAAAACCTTCATTGTAACTTTTTTTAATGCGAGTTCGTGCACAGGTCTCCGTTCCTCTGTTATCAGTATCAGTCGTACCGGGGTGTCATTGTTTTACGAAATATTGAGAAATTATGACTCTTTAACTTTTAAGCAGCTTTTCAGCAAATAAATTTAAACGAGATTCTAATATAATGTACAGTAGGCAAAAGTCTCGCCTCAAAGTAGGAGGTAGGATCAAGGGTGAGGTCCTGCATGTTTTTTTTAAGGGGACCTGTAGGTAATACTTTTCTAAGAAAAAATTCCACGTCTCCACGAGATCGAGTCTCGTTTAGTATAGATGCACTAAAGGTCAGCGTGTGCCTTAAAGAAGGGATCCTCAACACGGCTATCAATTTCTATAAATTTCGCAACCCCAACATGATGTTCGTTGTATAATGCAGAAAAACTACACCAGTGCAAAGTTTTTAGAGAAACACTCGAAAAATGTTCCCGAAAACCTTTAAAATCTGTATCTCCGGAAAACATATTTTCATACAGAAAATTGCACATTTACCTTAAATTTCGATTGTAATCAAGCAAAATTAATTTCAAATGAATGTACTATACGCGCCATCGATCTAAAAGGCTGAATGAAGTTGGCTACGCGCGAAGTCGCGTAGGTACAGTCGAACGTGTCAATTAAATAAAGCAAATATAATATTTAGTTATTTACAACTTCAGAAATCGTTTAACTTGATAAGCATATGTCATCAATCTTTACTTATCATAATAAGCCCAATGAATAGAACTACAATTCATTTATTAGATTTTCCATTATGATTATTTTGTATTAGCTTTGTACGTATTTTTGTTCCAATTTCGTCTTAATGGCGTCTATGCATTTCCTTTGGTTTATTAATGAGCTGATGAGGCGCCCCCGGTAAAAAATTACGAAAGTGGGATAGCTACTGAGAGTCTGCGCGGGGTGCGAGGGACGCGACCTGCGGCCGTACTCTGGTAAATTAATGCAGCGCCGAAGTAGCGCCGGAGTAGCGCCATTTCAAAAATCCGTACTCTTGCCCATAGTCCTACCGACAGGATTTTTGAAACGGAGCGTATTTGGCGCTACTTCTGCGCCGCATTGAGAGTCAGAGTAAAGCCACTGCTCTTGCGGCCGACCCGTCCCGCCCTCACCGCCCCTTGCCCACATTGTTGGTGTTTGCGCAGGTATTTGGTGCTAACTTCTGAGCCTTTTAAACTGGTGGTGCGTATTTTACATTAAGAATGGAAAACTGTCGGAAAATAAGACAAAAAAAATGTTTTCCGACGAAACATAAGTATTACCGATGACACAGGTTTTCGTAACACATTAATTTATTTATTTCCTAACGAATGTACGCGACTTTGTGCAATTTTCATAATTACAACAGTTTTTCAAGTTTACGCGGGAACTCTAAATATTTCCGGAATAAATAGCTTTTTGCGAAAAGTCTACTTACCTCTCACGGAAGTCTAGTCAAAGTTGGTTCAACCATTTCGGGACAAGTAAACAGAGAGGCAAAATTCTTAAAAACGCGTATTCGGATTTCGGTACAAACCAACATAACAGCATAAGAAAAAGTCTTTATTTTGAAATCACAGACAGAAGCTTACATGATGTTAGTGGATTACCTGTAGATCACGTTCCTGCTGCGCAGTGATGCATTGCTGTGCAGCGAGAGCAGCATCAGCTCGAGCCACCTCCTCTGCAAGTTTATGTCGCTCGAGTGCACGAGAACATAGTTCCTTTTCGATGTTCAATAAACGCACACGATCCTTCTCTGCGGTGGATCCACGTTCTTGTAGTATTTTAGCAATGGAGTCACACGCGTTCTTATAACCATTTCTTTCCGCTATCAATTTCTGTATCTGCAATTTAATGTTTCACGTATTTAATGTACAGAAGATAAAGTGTTATAGTAATTGCATTCCATAGTGTATATTTTTCCTTAATTATGAATATTGAAAAGTCTAAGTTTTCGGGAGTCCGAAATACCTTCAAGACCACTTCAAAACTAATAACTATTTTAGTTATTGGTTTTTCTTCGCCTCCAATACTCTATAACATTCTAAATTTGGATAAAATATTTCGTTTATACATTCCTTGCTAATACCCATGTCCATACATCCATGTTTCCCAATGTTTGATTCGCCAGTCTTCTAAAATTACTTTCTTCACTTTTGTCACATTTTCTTCGGCGACAACCGAAACACGCCGCCCGTTACAAAGGCGGCGTCTTTGAGACTCTCACGACGTGCTCACGTCCTTGTTTAGATCGCTTTGATCAAAACTTTATGACGAACTCAATGGGGCGAACAAAAATATATGTTTGTATGATTTGCGATGGGACATTTCCATCTTTAGTTAGAAATGTAATAACTGCTCGATAGTAAATTTTTAACACTTTTCTAGCGACATGTTCAAATACTCGTACAATAGACGTCAAGGTGAAATCAAACATGATATAGTTTTACCAAAACCGTGTAGGTACCGCACTTTAGGTATGTGCGTGGTGCTGTCGAAGTCAGATGTGTTCTGTCAGTCCGTGAAGATATAAAAACAGAAAGATCTTTTGACTATTAAATTTTCAACAAAAAATATAAGTTTTCAAACAAGTAACATATATCATTTTGAAATAAATATGTATTGCTTAAAATAAAATCGTTCGAATACAACTGTGTAATATTTATAGATGGCATCACATAGACATGTTTTAATATATACCGGACGTTCGGCCGAACTTAGTCCAAATTTATAGAACGATGTAGAGCTTACCAAACTAAACAAAAAAATTCAATTAATCAGATGGCCCAAACTAACGGTTATCGAGAAGAACACATTTAAAGTTAAACTACGTTCAGCCGAACACCTGGTTTATTAAATGCGGGGTATATTTCTCGCTAATCATTAGTTTGCGCCATCTACTCACTTGAAACTTTTAGTTTAGTTCGGTGAGCTCTACACGTTTTATAAGTTTGCACAACGTTCTGCAGAACACCAGGTATATCTCAAAAACGCCGCTTTCTCGAAAATATATTTACTGATAACTTTCGAAAACCACGAGCTTTTCAATGACATATGTTACAGTTTGACGCAACTTAGGGTTACGCAATAATAATTTGGGTCAAATACAAGACACAATGGGCACAGTCATTTTCAAAATGCGTAGTCATCTCTTATTGATCGTAAGATGCATACCGTTTTTTAGACGTATCTGCTGTACATATGTTGACAATCACAGATTACGGTGGTGTAAGCATGAAATATTTTAGTATTTTTATTTCGAAATATTATTCGGACATGCACACCATGCACGGATATATGTTATTGTTGTATGTTGACACACATAAAAACAATTTCATGAATTTTAGAATCACCTAATCAGAAATCGTGTGAATCTCCAGTGCTTGTTTGTTAAATGGGAAAAAATGTGGCCATCATTTAATTCATTGATTAATGAAAACTATTTGATGAAATTAAATTTGATCAAAAGGCATTCTGCGGCCCTACTCTGGCTACTAACGCGGCGTAAAGTAGCGCCAAATACTCCAAAAAACCTCGCTAGGATAATGGACCAGAGTACGGCTGCTGATACATCGCGTGTACATAAGTACAAAATAGAGCTAATAAATATTACAGGATTATTGGCTTTTATTAATACAGCTGACATCATCAACGTACCTGTCTATTAATATCCGCCTCTTTCTCTTGAGCGAGTTGCAGTCGACGTTGGTACCCGCGTTCAAGGTCGCGCCAGGCCGTCTCCGCCCGATCCAATAGCTCGGCACGATCAGCTTCACGTCGCGCTAGACGAACTGCCCGTCCGCGCAGTGCGCTCACCGCATTGTCGAATTCAGAAAGTTTTATCATACAATTCGCACCCTCGCAACATGCCTATATGAGAAAAATAATACTATCTTACTGCTCAATCCTAAAAGTATAGGCATATCGTAACTAATATTATTTGTATGTTAGTCGGGGATTAATAGCTGTCAAGTGAAACTTGACATGCAAATATTTTATTTTAATTTTATTCCCACATTAAATGGAATGAGTTTCACATTTAACTTAGTCTTGTATAACGTATTTTTGGAGCACTATGAGTTTTGAGTTAATGTCTGAACTGAATCTGTATTGGGCTACTAACTACTAAACCAGCTTATTAAATACAGTCCACGAATATTATTCGAGGTCCTTCCGACGACACGCATAAGGTCCTTCGAGCCGGATTGTTACGCTTCTACATCTGGGGTCAGGGGTACAAAAAAAATCTATTCATTAAAAAAAATCTATTCCCGAGGGATAGAAAAATAACTTTTAGACGGTCGTCCGGTATAACAACTCAGGCTACTGATGAAAAAAGGGGGGTGGGTGATAGGGAAGGGACGGCAAAGCTTAGGGGGTTAGGGTGAAGAGGGGTAAGAAAGGGTCCGTACGAAACCGACGTAATTGAATATAAGTGTAAAATGGTAATGCGTGTGGAAAATGAGAGCGGGAAAACATCAGTACATATTATAACAGAGAGACGGAAGCAGGAGTTATATGAGAGTAAAAGTGTGAGAGGAATGAGAACAGTGGAGAGAGCGGAAAACAGCTACAAGGGCGTTTTAAAGTTTTAAATTTTAATAATTGATCTAATACAACCAGAAACTCTATATCAACAAAACTTACCGTTTGTACTATTTCTGTGACATCTTTTCTAGGAATACTTGATGAACCTCCTGAATAATTCGGAGTATTGCCAATATGCATGACAATCTTAGTCTCCATTGGCAATTTCACAACAGGTCTGTTAAAAGATAAACAGCTCCCGGCGTCCGAGTAAACACTGTTATCTCGACTTTCAATCCTCTGGTTTGAAATTCGTGTATACCGAAGATTTGGCAAGAGTGAAATGTTTTCTTCGGTCTTTTCTATATCTTCGTTCAAATATCGTTTTTCGGAAGAATCGTCTGTCACTTCTTTTACTCTTTCAGAATTAACAGCATATCTTAAAATGAAATAGAAATTCAACCAACTATTCACTATTAATATACCAGCGCACAATTCACATGCTTTTATCGTTTAACTGTTATCGGATCGACTTTTTTTAATCGGTGCATATTATTTAATTTTCCCAGTTTTTAGCCTGCGGGCACGAAACCGGAGACAGCGGCGGCGGCGGCGGTGCCATGGCGGCCGCGGGGCTGCGGCGATATGGCGGCTGTCACCGCTGCCTTAATTATTCTACATTGGCACAACTGCAAATACCTACCTTTTACAATTGTACTCATTCTACATTATAATTTGATTCTTAAGATACCTACTTAATATTGTAAACTACCCCAGAAATAGAAGCTAGTCCTCTCTAAAGTCAATTACTAGAAATAAGGATAAGCTTGCTATACCTCAAACAAGATTAAATAGAATTAATGGGTCATTTGTGGGGCTCAGTGTTCGTTTTTACAATAAAATTCCTGAATCCGCATTCAATCTGAGTAATGGTGCCTTCAAAGACTACATTAGGAGAACTCTGTTAAAAAAGGCATATTATAGCATTGACGAGGGGAAGGAAATGCCTGGCCTGAGATATCTCTACCACAGCATTTATGAAATCGTTTCTTCTTGTTTTGCGACCGTGATATTGATGCTCAACTGCTAGCTTATGACATTGTTTTGAATTGTTTGAATTTTTGGAGATTATAATGTTATTAATAATATAATGTCATTTGTTGTGTTATTGTTGTTCATTGCTTTTCATTTTTGTTCTATATTAGCTGTAAATGAACTGGTGATTTTATTCAAACCTATTTTATTTGTTGTATTGTTTTATTTTTATTTTTATTTTATTGGTATCAGAAATTAGTAAATTCTGTGACTTATCCTAAGTGACATTCTTAGTGTCCTATAGTGATCAATAAATGTTTTCATTTTCATTTCATTTCATTTCAATTCAAATTTAATTTCTTGGTCTTTGAAGTTCTACGTACACAATCAATACTTACAAGTAATTTTATATCAGTAGCTACAGGCAAGTTAGGATGATTGCGATTAATAAAATTTTGGATTTATACGCATACTATCTTTCCACCCGCGGCTTCGCCCGCGTGGTCTACACATTCGTAACGAGATCTCTGCGGAGATACAACGTTCCAAGATATTGTATAACTTTCTAGAAAATTCTGGAAGTTTAGGGTCCACCTTTCCAATATTTTATTTATTTAAATATATATACTGATTTCAATTTTTTTTTGTCCCCATCTGCAATACCATAATTAATACGATATTATATTTTATTTGCTTAGAAAGAATGGACGAAGAACATTTCATAGTGCATAACATTGCTCAAACAAAATTCTACAATTATAATGCTAGTCTTGTTTTTTTCATTTAATATTTTTTCAGTGAGTCGAATATTGAATTTTTTTAATTTTTTTTTTACTTAACGTTCTTTTGTCGTGCAATTTTTTAAATTTTTATTAAAACGTTTTCAATAGTTTCATTACAATCCGTAAATCATCACAAACACATACATAAAAATAATGTAATGTATTAGGTAGAAGTAATTATAAATATATGAAGATTTGTCCTAATTCAAATTGTTGCTTGCTTACTCATATAGGCTGATGACATCTGTCTTGCCGAGTGCCTGCCACGCCAGCACGGCGCACGTCAAATACCGCTCGTGCGTGTTGCATGATGCCGTCGATGACACGTCGTAGGATTCACTTTCCAACTTCTCGAAGGTAAGCCGCAGTGCTTCCTACTGAGATATTTAACAAATAACAATAACAAACTTTTCAATTGTCTTACCTGTTTTGGAACGAATCAAAAGATTTTTGTTTGTCCTAGAGCAATATTTCACTGATGATCTTGTTACAAATAAAGTTTTGAAATAACTAGTAACTTTACACATACTATGAGATCAAATTGAAAATGTGTTTCAGATGCGTATAGTTTTAATATAGAAAAAGAGATGAATAATGATTCACAACCTTAAGATTGATTTTTGGATTGGTTTTCAGAGCTCTCTTAATATTCCAGAGAACGAGTGACGTCATCGACAACTCTACTTTCTGGTCTACGTCATCGCTGCACTTCTTGTTGTTTTCTTCCTTCAATATTAATGTTCAATTATTATAAATACGACATGCCATTAATTCCAAAAGAAATTATAAAATATACCAAACTAAACCAATTAAATTATAAACGCTATTGTTTCCTTTTAATTTAATTAGACGACCGATTGGCCGAGTGGTTAGACACCCTAACTGCGGAGCCGAGGGTCGGGTTCGATTCCCACCCGGGACAAATATTTGTGTGCATGTATATGTTTATTTCGTTCTTGGTCTGGGTGTAAAATATTTATATATGTATAAACTATTTAAAAAAAAGAATATGTAAGTATGTATTTCAGTTGTCTAGTAACTCATAACACAAGCATAATACTTGCTTACTTTGGGACTAGATGGCGCTGTGTGGGATGTCCCAGATATTATTATTATGTTATTAATATTCTAGCCACAAATAAAAGCTATCTGTGACACTTAACCGGTTTTAGTTTGTGTGTCTTCATATAAGTACTTATTACCTCTTCATCAATATCATTAGATATTTGTTCGCTACAACATGACATCTCAACGGATCCGGTTTCGTCGTCATTTTCCAAACATACATACATTTCATGGCTGCAATGATTTAAAACTTTGTGAGAAATAGGGTTACTTAACGTCAAAATATACACAGTTGAATTGGTTAGAAAAAGGAAATAGGTAGTAAATATTATCGAAAACACTCTTTATGAGTAATAACATTAGAAAGTTCGAAAGCTGTTTATTTGAAAGCAGCTTATCGCTTTTTGTACTCGTGGTGACCCGGATCTTAATTGAGCCCTGAAATCAACTTAAATCGCTCGAATATGATCGTATGGCTAATTTTACGTCATAAAATACCTACTTGTTTCGAAATTGATTTTCCTAATTGAATACAAATTGTAATATAGAACTGATGTGAATAAAAACAAAACCCAAACGCGTACTTAGAGATATTCTAACTCAAAATGGCACGCCCCTCCACGACGATTTATCTTTAATAATATTAGTGAATTTGTATAGACTAAATAGTGAAAAAATGCACTTGTAAATGTGGCGTATATCATGAGCTTGTAAAAGGTATTTATTTTATTATTTTATCGCAATCTAAGTGCACCAACTTAAACTTTTCCCAAATAAAGTATATTCCTTAGTTTCAAAATGGCTTTTCCCATTGGTCTTAATTGGCCATTTGGCATAAATCCAACTACTGAGTCAAGACGCCACGTGTACACACATTCGTAAATGGAAGAGGTGAAGGCGCACGCCACTTTGATGTACACAATGGGTAGCGCTCAACAATATTTCCCGACGAAAAGTTAAAAAATATTTAATCGGGCTTATAGAGAAAGCATGTAGGAACCTCACGCAGGAAATAGGGCTTCTAGATAGAGCTCTTCGCTCCGCTCCGCTTGCTCCTCGCATGGTAACAAGCAAAACCTCACCTAACCATTTTTTTTAAATGATGGATCATTGACCTATCTTGGCCGACTTTAAAACAGTTCATTATTATGACCACAATTTGCATCAGACAGCATTGGACAGCGGACCCTAGACAATCTCTTGCTGCTTTCTAAGGACGTACATTAACGTTTTTTTGAGATAAACAGCGACTTTCATAATTAAATTCAGTTGACAGTATTTATATGCGGACTTTAAATTATTAGTGCATGAATAAACAGATGGGAAGAGACATTTATTCCGTGTCATCAGATAATGCCTTAATAACCCGGTGAACGCATTATCGTGCGTGCCATTAATTCGGCATCATTTCGTTTTAATTCTAACGCATTGAACCACAGGAGCACTTTGATAACAACATTCTTATCAGCCAATCAGTCTAGCTACTTCAACAAACCTTGAAGCGGAGAACATTCAAAGAATTCGTTCGCAGTGTATACATTCGTCTGGTAAAGTAAATTATATGAGAATTAGTTTTTAATTTATTCAATTACAATCGTCGATTAGACTGTCGTAGAGAAGGTATACCTATATAACAATTTATAACACACGTAGAACACTGCATAATAATAATTTACGGTATATCACTGGACAATTTCGAACTACATAATTACATAATTCACTAAAAAAATTTAACACCTTGACATTTATTATTTCTTTATAGTGACAGCTATAAGTGTCAGTGATAATAGTACAAATAATAAACGCCATAATATCGCCATGATTATTCAGTAATAACTCCTTTCCAAAATAATATAGATGTTCACCCTGGCTCTGGCTTCCACCTCGCACTACCTGAGCACTACCTCATTACCCTCATTACACACACGCATCGGTCGGAGAGCCGGTATTTTTTTAAGAAATCTGAATTTTTCTCTAGTAATAATAGTACATTATGATGCAAGTACGGTAAGCTGCATATTATAGTGGAGGTGTTTAATAAACCGATGACTATAATAGCCAGCTTACTGAGTACGAGCATCAAACAACGTTTTTCAATATATTTGAGATTAAAATTAGGTAGATGCTCCAAATGTAATAATGGTGGGTTGCTTTTCGTGGTTTACGCATGCGTCACAAACAGAATGCTAGTTTATGTTTTGTGTAAAGCAAAAAGGCCTAATACTGTAAAATACGACATTACGGTACAAGTTTCGATGTCACAAAAACCGTATTAATGGCATATTTATTGAAAATAATACTTACAGAGCTTCACGTACATGAGGTCAGTCACATATATATGTGTGTGTGTTAAGGCGCAGCGCAGTTTTTAATTTATGATAACAATATTTAAAACTATTTTCTAAAACCATTTTTTTTAATCTAATTCTTAGATGAGAATATGAAGACAATTTAATAAAATAACAATTTTCTAAAACCAATTTTTTTGGCTTAACCTATATTTTTAATCTAAGGTATGCAAAAAGAAATTGGTTTTAGAAAATTGTTTGTAGTATTAAAATTTTCTTTTCCAATTCAAAGTGACCGGCTGAAGTAATCATTCAATATTTTTATCTAAGAATTATGAATTTACCTAAGAAATCATGAATTAAACATAAAGCGCAGGGCCGAGCACAGAACCACAGTTTTATCAGCTTTTAGAAAATATTTAAAGCTCTGTGTTTTATCGTATTTTTGCACACGCCGAACATAAACATACTATGGTTGACCGACTGGTAAACACACTTTCACAGCTCATCTAAAAACTAGCTAGATATTTGGTATAATGTTAGTTGTTATTAACCGTTTGTTATTACAAGTATTTTAAATTTTTTAATATTCATAACGGAACTGCACCTTAACGCACTCATATCCAGCTGACTAACAGCAAGTGTCTAGCAAGTGCCTTTATGAGGTATGTGAAATATACTATAAAAAATTCAGTTTTTAGAAATTCGTATACATTTTGTCGTGATAGCCCAAAGCGCAACGAACCTGTTTCAATTTTATAAGACCATAGGGCCATGGTTCGAATCCAAGGCGTGTACCAATGAGTTTTTCTGACTTAAGTACATAACTATCACTGACTCCGTGCCTCGGAGAGCACGTTAAGCACTCGGTCCCGGGCACTGTCCATAGATGACGGTTGTTACAATCCCCAAACCGCAGTGGAGCAGCGTGGTTGATTTAAGCTCCAAGTCCTCACCCAGGGAGAGGCCTAAGCCCCTGCAGTGGGGCAAAAAATGGGCTGATGTAATGAAGAAGTGAAGACACATTTTCGATCTTGTCACAAGCTCCCGGACGCGTGTTTACCAATTTTCATGCCAACACTTGTATCGTTGTGCTAAAAAAGCTTTTGGGCAGATAAAGTGTATATACGAGCTACTTATACTTCTATAACACCACACATAAAGCTGTATTGAAGCTAAGAAGGCAATGTGTTATTTTGATACATTACTGTTTTTCGGACCTTTCTTTGAGTGAACAATACCTCATAGGAAGATCATCGTAGAAGATAAATCAAATCGTAAAGTAGCGATGTATGTATTGTCTGTATCTATTTTATTTGAATTACTAATACAAGATGTTAAAAGACTGCTCCCTAAAACTGAAAGAGTGAAAGGACCCATGATATGATGAATATGAGAAACTTAAAGTTTGAGACCAAATCTGAAAAATTTGAAAATAAAATTAGCTGTTAAATGAAAAAAAATCTACCGCTATATACAGAGTGTAAAAAGAAAGACTGCATCCGAAAACTGAATGTGATGAATTACCCATCAATATGAACAACTTATAGTAGGAGACCAACACTAAGAAATGAAAAATACAATCAGCGGTTTCATGAAAAAATTAAATACATCTCTAAAGGTATGGAACTGTTGTTTTTTTTTTTTAGAGTTTTCAGAGTTGTTCTCATAACAAAAGTTATTTATATGATGGATATTTTTACCTTTTTCAGTTTTTGGGAATAATTAATTTACATTTTGTATGTTACGGAACAGCTGATTTTCTTTTCTTGTTTTCAGCGTTTAACTCACCATAAAAGCTGTTCATATTGATTGGTACTGTTTCGTGTTTTTAGAAGCAATCATTTCACACCCTGTATATGTTTAATACCTATATTATATATGTACGTATATGTCGGTAAATTATACGTGTATGTATGCTAAATATATCTATTTAAACTTCTCAAAAATATGTATGTGAGCACATCAGTAACAAATTCTAAATTTCTAAAGTTAACTGTAGGCATAATGACATTTAATTATTCCAATTAATGCTAATTATTTGTGAAGGACATAAACAATGTCTTCATTACAAATTTTATTAAATTATAAATCTTTTACATATTTTCTTTGGTTGTACTTTGCACATACAAACTATTTTGAATTATATACATACAGACCAATATTATGATTTTTCAAACCATCAAAAACACTTGATTGGCTTGGATTGTTAACTTGATTCGTGCCTGTCATCCTTGTTATAGACTTATACGCAGTTCGTACGTATAAGCAATTTGTTTGCTCAAAAGCTTCACTGACACAACGCTATCCTAGTGTTGGCATGAAGAAGTATTTGTAAACACGCCTCCCGGACTAAAAAATCTTCAAAATGTATGCCAGTTCCTGTATAACCATCATTGATAGATCACGAGTTTCGTATCATCTCATTAACATTATCGTCATGTTAGTTAAAATAAAAAAAATATTTATAATTAAACTTGAATTTGCCTTACGTCTTTTTCCCTCGGACACCGGGAGAAACTCGAAAACTTAATAACCTATAATATGCTCAAGACTAAAACGCTCTCACTGCGAAAGGTCAGCAACCATTCGATCATCGCCGATGCGGTGAACCCACTTGCTTTATTTACATACATACAAGCGTCGTTGTTTTACTACCACGAAATGAAGGATTTCAAGAAACAAACTTACTGAAATATGAACTCAAGCACAAACTCATCAAAGTTGTTCCAGTGATTGATGAACATTCCAATACTTGACGTGCTTAATCCACGAAACGTATATAAGCAATAAACAAGCAGTATCCACTTTTCCGTAATTATTCTATAATGAATACTTTATTATTGTAAAAGATTGCTGTTAAACTTTAGACTTTACTTGCCAAAACACGCTTAAAAAAGCATTAAGCTATTTGCCTTGTAACGACCGCATTATTATTTTCTGCTCCGGTGTCACTTGCCCTTTGAAGTAAATCCTAACCTTGTTGTGGTTACAATATTTAAATATGCAATAGATTTTTTTTGTGTTTTACGTGTTTTATGACATTCTTTCAAATGATATCCCAATGTGTTAACTAATATCGATAAATAAATAATTCAAATTGCAATTACGGATTTCTTCAATGTAAATATCTGCAAAAATAAAAAAATATATATGGAATAATAGCAGTGCTTTCATTTTTATATAATAGCTTTGTTGTTGTTTGAATATTGTTCATGTCAATTAATATTATTGTGATTTCCAAGATGTTCTAAGAGCTGTTTTACTATTTGGTGTTGGCACATGTTGAAGTACAAATTATATGTGCAAATTTATCGCATCAGAATATTGCCGATTCTCCGAATGAAGTAATCGTCAATTTCTGCTAAGCATTCTCCTTACTGGGCCGACGCTAAGTGTTTTGGCGACGCAACGACACTTACCAATTAGAACCTCATATTAAATTCTGTTATTTTAAGACGTTTAAGAAATCTAATTTGGTCATTACATTTAAAAAAAAAATTAAGTCCTTCACGTCCTATATATTTTCTTACTAAGGGAATTTAAATTAGGACGATGAAGTCATTAAAATTAACCAAGAAAATTATGCGCGCGTATTTATTCATAATAACGACTTTCACATACAGAATAACAAATTCGATACAACTTCATCTCGTTCACTATTTGATGGCCGTCGGCCGTGCGAAGTAAAGGCCGCGTTAAACTGTAAAGAAAAAAATTGCATACATTAATTAATAACCGTCATGGAATATTTTTTGCTGTCAGAAAACCATTTCAATACTCGACGCTGTCGATCAACACGCGGTCGTGATGCAGCGACACACCTCCCTGCGCGCGCCGCGACCCTGAGGAGTACTGCGCCACTTCCACACAATATTATGCGTATATATAATATAAGGTTACGTGTTCTTCTCATAGATCAAACGAGGTCGAAAACTTTGATTCTGAAAGAAAAACATTCACATAGCCGTGTTCCAAAACGTATAAAATCAGTTCTGTAACCGGTACCGCACGGATTGGTGTTGAATTTAATTGAATATTATATTAACGATGCATTTGTTGGCATGATTTTGCTCAACCAAATACTTTCACCACCCCGCTTACTCGTTGCATAAGCAAAACATTCGTATATTCTGTTCTTTTCTCATTTTCCACTGCCCTAATTTGCCCACTTTGCTTTCCTTATGCCCGCTCTTAACTCCTATATAATTCAATAGTATATTAAATTAATTTCGTGTACAACTTTCACGGCAACATCAGCCTTTTTTCACCCGAATCCAGAGTGATATTCAATCTCATTGACATCCGCTTCAAATTCCAAGCCTTTCGTTCTTTCCATGTGACTCTACTTGGGTAAATAAAGTATTTCCCTGCAACGACTGAGGTCATAACAGGTTCCATAGTATAAACTCTAAAATAGTTCTTATTGGTATCATATAAACTCGTTCAATAAATAACTATACTCAGTTTCGAACGACGTGCTAATTTATTAAACAAATAACTCATACCAGCTATATTAATGTAAACAAATAGAGGACTCACACGTATTTGTAGTAGGTACTTCGCACGTCCGGAATTTAAATATGCGAATAAAATTTGCGAACTTAGAATTTGACGCATTGCATATGCGTGTGTTTAGAAGTTTTTTATTTATATAGATCTGAATATCTTATAAAATATACAGATCGATATACAGATATACAGATTTTATTTTTTGTTTTACTATGCATACCGAGCAAGTTAAAGTGATATTTGGCAGACCACATTGCTTGCAGAACCTCCTGTGTGAGTGGCGACCACGGACCGGACGTTGCGCGGTAGCGTGGGGTGGGCCTCCACTAACCTGAGAAAAGTGTTTATCATCGATCGAGCAGTGGATGACCCCAATAATAAAAAACGAGGAATATGAAGAGGTGAAAAGTATGCGACAGCGGAAATTATGATTCCTATAACGTAATTATGATGACACGTAGTGTTTTTTCCTCAGTTTCCTCGTATTTATTATGATGATCGCGATCATCAACAATGATTCTACTGATAATAAAACCTTCATTATAAAATCTGAATTCACTATTGTACTTTTTTAAGTGTAGGTAGACAGTCAACTTGGCAAAGGTCGCAGGCAGTGGTTGCTTCCACGTGGTCCAAGAGCTTTCATCGTTGTATGGGAGGTCAATGTCCAAATGTAAGTCTAGCAGCTGAGACGGGTAGAAGCTTTTTGGTGATTAATTAATTAAAAGTGGTTTCCGCTATGTTACTTCCCTGATATGAGGCATAATCTCAGGCACTTCCTGTGTATACATAACCAACCAACAAAAACGGTCTATAACTTATTCCGGTTATTATCTCACGAAGTTTAATCGAAAAATGTTTGTGGTGTCATATTTTTCTATAAAAGAGTTTTACTGGATACTTTTGCTCTATAAATTTTTACATATAAATGGCTCATAATCAAGTCATATAAACGTTATGTAACTATTGTATAGGACAGTTATAGTCTAGTACAGTGGTAGAATCCAATAACACAGTACAAATACAAAGCTTGTGTGTGTAAAAAAAAAGCTATTTTACTCTACGTATATGTTTAACGATTCTCTTTTTTCTTTTAAATGATTACTGTAGTTTTTTACGCTAAAATGGTATTGGAAACTCAACAACAGGCCAACTTTGTCTTATTGGGATTGTGTTAATGAACACGAAGACTTTTCGATAGAGCCACTTTGTGATATCGTCAAGTTCGGCGTTACACTTATATGGGTTATTTGAATTATATCTGTAACTGGTTTCCGAGTAGGTACCTGTAATGTACAATAATGAATTTAAAACAACGAAGTACAAAAATAGAAAATTGATACAATAAACTTACGAGTGTCACTAAAAAATAATAATTAATATGTCTTCATAAATATCCTGATCTTATGGCACCTTACATGAGAACTGTTTTCATTACTTTTTATGGAATTCTAATTTTGCTATGTGGACGCACGGTGACATATATTGTCACGGAAATGGTCACGAGTAAGTATTATAGAGGCTATAATCCTTTTTTGGTCTGTAATGGTGATATATGAGACATTTATTTAATAGACTTAATTTTATTTTATACTAGCTTTCCGCCCGCGGCTTCGCCCACGTGAACTACACAGTTGTACCGGCACTGCTAAATGGACGCGACGCTCCAGAATATTGTGACACTTCCTAAAAAATTCTGCAAATTAACTACCTAAGAAATCTCTGTACTGATTTCGTCAAAATCGAATAGCTATCCCACAAGTCGGTCTCAAAATCGGTGAGCCGTTTTCAAGATATACCGGAACAGACAGACAGACAGACACTAACATTTTTTTAATATACATAAAAAAAAATACTTTTCACTCTTGACAACGCCCTCTTCATGTTTGCAAAATTTCAGTAAAATCGGATCAGCCGTTTCGGCGATTAGCCTGAACAGACAAACACAGAGTGAAAAACCAACTTACTCTTGTTAGTCACTCCTGATAACCTCTTTTTTATGTTTGCGAAGATTAATTGAAATGGTTTAGTCGTTTTGGAGATTAGCCAGAACAAAAAGACAGACAGACAAACACACGGACAAAAAGTAACCAATATCACTCCTGACAACCTATTTTTAATGTCTGCATAGTTTCATTAAAATCTTTAAAAGTGTAGCTCCAACATATAGATAGACAGACAGACAAACACAAAGTAGCGTGTATCACTCTTCATACTCTTTTTTTCACGTCTGCGAAGTTTCATTAAAATAGGTTCAGCTATATTAGAGTTTAGCTTGAACAGATATAGAGACGGACAGACAGACAAACAAAAAGTATTGTATGTCACTCCTGACAATCTGCTACTCATATCTGTGAAGTTTGATTGAAATCGGTTCAACAGTTTCGGAAAATAACTGGAACAGACAGACAGACGGACAGACACACAGACAAAAAGTAACCTATGTCACCTCCAATAACGCCTTCTGCACGTCTGCAAAGTTTCATTGAAATCGGGTCAGCCGTTTCGGAGATTAGATGAACATACAGACAGACACTACAATTTTATTAATAGATAAATTGAATAATTCGAGGGAGCAACAAAAGTTTACCACCAATCGAATTTAGTCCTAGTTTATCAACAAAATTGTGGTTACAAATAAATTTTTATGTTGTAAATTAACTATTCAAGTATTTACATTCGTATGGACATTTTAATAAAAATTTAACCTTTACGGGGTGCCTCGATGAAAACATTTCATCTGTCTTGCGCTCAGGTCTTGCGCTACCTCGTATTGAAAAATACAGTGACCGAATAAATGTAATATTTGAACGATTTATCATTATGCTAAGGAACAGCGATTTCTATATACCTAAAATAAAAAATTGGCCCGAGGATTTCGTAACCTTTTTAGGGCTACTTACACCTTCCAGATGGCACGTAAAAGCATATATATCAATATAAAAATTATAACCCATGTGTTTATATGTGTTTTCTTTTACTTGAACTGTAACATCTTGATTTTTGGCATACTTCATAATTCTAGATCAACGGG
This sequence comes from Luffia ferchaultella, assembly GCA_949709985.1. NCBI lineage: Eukaryota > Metazoa > Arthropoda > Insecta > Lepidoptera > Psychidae > Luffia > Luffia ferchaultella. The sequence continues at coordinate 13,466,360 of OX453242.1, read as the reverse complement.
AAGTACTTTACAGCTTTTGTTTAACTTTTCTGAACTTGAAACTTGAGAATCAAAAAATAAGACATAAATGGTCGTAACTTTTGATTGCGTTCACGTCGACGCTTGATTTTTTTATAGCTCTAATATACTGTAAAACTTAGGTATTTGACATTAATTTCAACTCGATACCCACGCCTTCATGTGACAAAGGGTATTGACAGACAGACAGACGAACAACGAAGTGATCTTGCAAGGGTGCTTTTTTCCCTTTGAGGTACGGAATCCTAAAAGTACAATAATAGCGTGACGGTAACTTCACATCACCATTTAGTAATGATTTGGTAGTGGTGATCGACAACTTTGTTCCTTCTGTCCCCTTCCCCCCTGTTCCTTTTGTTCCTTTTTACTTAGGATTGAAGAAAGTTAATGCCTGAAGCCGCTTCAGAAATAGTATATCAGGGATCGGTAGGTATATTTTTACGCCACTTTTTCAGGATATGTAGGTAAACTTTTTTTTTCGGTTCTTATAATACTGGTTGGGTAATGACAAGCTACATTGTGTCTATTTAATATTATTGTGTAACGTACTAACACGCAGTATTTGAAGTACTAATATCACTGAGTCTGACAAGATTTGTCGTTATGAAATAAGCAAATAAGATAACATACATGTGTATACATCATTTTTTATCATATTCATTAAATGTTTTTAAGCTTTTGCCTACAATATTATATCATGATAAGAATATACTAAAAAACAGTCTTCAATATTTAAATTTAAATTATAGTTTAAATAATTTAAAGTCATTGTTATTCATGAACTTTTAACTTTTTGGCTTCTTCGTGTTGTTCTCCTATGAGAAATAAAAAAACCTTTCATTTATAGGTACTTTTTCGTCTAAGTTGATTGACGACCGCTTAGCCTAGTGGGTAGCAACCCTGTCCATTAAGCTGGGGGTCCCGGGTTCGAATCCCAGGTCCGGTCAGTATTTACGTGATGAATATTGATACTGGTACCGGGTCTTGGTTGTTATATGTATGTGGTGTCTTTACTTGTACCCAAAACACAAGCTAATGCTTAGTTTGGGGCTTAGACGTTGTTACAAAAAAAAAATATTCTTATTAATTCTTAATATTACAGAACATTGCAGTAGATATTAATTACTCCTTGTTACTTTTAATTCAACAGTGTCAAAATACAAATGATTTGAATTATTTTTTTATGATATATAAAGTAGTGGCTGAGAACTAACAGCCGCATACCGTTGTGTATTATAAATATGCAAGTTAACTCGCTTCCGAGTCGTACACACGTAGTTGGTACTACGGACAGAACTGGTTGTCAGTACATTCGCATCGGGTCGCGCTCTCCGCTTTATTTGGAAAAACACCTGCACACTATGTATTTACTTGAATATCATTTCTTTGTATTTGCTTTTTAGATTTCATTTTATATGTCTGATAACCGAGCTTAGGAATATATCTCAACAAAATACGCCTTAATAGATAAATAAACGACGCATCACGTTTAGTTTAATGTTCATTTAAAGTCATGTGATATAAATATTTGTAAAAAGTACTTACGCCTATTTATTTATGTACCATAATGTAAAGTTACTGAGAATAAAAGGAGATTGCAATCATTTGCTACTAAGTCACAGTTGCATTGCCCTCCCATAGATGTACATAAAGATACCGCGTCGTATAATCACAAAATTATCAGTACAAAATATACGCAATAAACTAAACATACGCCATTTGATGTTTCGAAATATTTTCTGTGAAATAGAATTAAATGAGAGTCACATGTGAAATTCAACAGAATATTTTTTTAAACCATGATAATGTTGTAAGGTCTATAGACAATCTCTAAAAGTCTTTCATTTTTGTTGATTTCACAGTAAACTGTGTAATGCATACTTTATTAAAATTTATCTGCCTTATTCATAAACGTTATAAAACAGCGTTTTAACTAAAATATGTTTTGTCTTTGTCTCTCACAAGAAATATTTAACTGGGCAGAAAAACGTAAAACACATTTTAGTTAAAACACTGTTATTATACGTTTATAAATAAGGCAGTAAATGTCTAAGCTCGGTGGACTTAGTAAATTATAGATTCAATCAGTTTCTACTGCGTTGTCTGCATAGTGTAAATTATTATTGGTTAAAGTAGTTCAACTCCGTGTAAGTTTAATAAGAGAAGTGAAATGCGATGTAAATCATCTTTGAGAGAAATGCTTTTACTGTCCATTATTTTTCGAGATATTGTTAACCGTCTTCAAAAACAAAAAAAAAAAAGAAAGAGTTCTATATTTATCGGTATGTCTGTTGTGGATGTGCACGATTTCTTATATTATTCTATTACGTTCGTTGAACATATCATGTAGCAAAAAATCGAAAAAAAAAAACGACTCTTTTCTATGAATGTTTTAGAAACTGTTTAAGTAACTTGGATAGTTTAAACTGAATTTATTTAAGTGACATACCTAAAATCTCGAGGTGGTCCCACATATACTTTTATCGAATAAAGCATGTACTTTCTTTTTCTTTTAAATCGTGTTTAAAATAAGATTTTGTGTTATTTTCTCAAACAAGCGAAAAATACTAAGAAGCGAAGTATAAAAACTTTTTAACAAAAATAAAACTGGCTTTAAAAATATTACCACTACAAACAAAGTAAAAAAAAAAATATCTTTACCTATAGTTTAGGAAGTTAGTGTTAAGTCAGGCGCATCAAATGGTTACAAACCAGATTAATAACAATTAAAACGCTAATAATACTTACAAGAAAATTTGAAGATCGTTTATTTTCTTAAAATAGTTTTCAACCGAAAAAGACTAATTCCTAGAATAAGTGATATTAAAAAAAAAATTTATTGATGGATATTTTTATACCATTGCGAAATCGCCCTGACGGAAAATAAAACAATATAATCTTTTTATCATTTCGTAACAACGTGAAAGAGAGAACTGGCGAATGAAAATATTTGAAAGGCTCAAACATGTCACCGCAATATTAATTTAGTAGATATTATTTGTAGTAGGTAGATAACGATAACAAAAATAATTTTCTCCTATTTTCCGTACATTTCTAACGCATTCGCGATTACGTAACGCGTACCACAAAGGCTCTCGCTTTTTCAGCCGAAGGCTTGACATGCGATATCATCATTCGACCAAGGACTATATCTTTTTATGAACTGCACATTTGTCAAACTAAAAAAATATGTTCGATTTTTTACAAGCGAACGTCATGATATTTTGCGCAATATTTCTACGAGAATTGAAAATGTTGAGATACCTACGTACGTACCACACGTTTGGTTTATGACAATCTACAAAGAATTTGTTATTTATCGATCGACAAGAAGTGTTATAATTTGACAATCGTTGGTCGAATGCATGCAACGATAGTCCCAAATAGAATGCATAGAATTCCCTTTCACTATTTATGCGTTTCCGTTCTATTTTTTCAAGTTTTTACATCTATATGATTGCAACTAATAATTATATATTCAAATATCGATACAATAAATCAAACAGCTGTGTCAATGTAAAATTAATTCTATTTCCATGAAACAAATTGCACTTTTCCTCGACGACTGCATAAATGCACTAGACATTCGATCTCGAAGACAGGTAGTTGAAGCGAGCCGGCAAAAGTTGGCAGGGAACGACGCGAAGATGTCGGCTGCGACGGCGCCAGTCGCTAACGGTCTGAGCTTTCCGAGTAAGGCGTCCATTAGCTCGAATGCACTGGCTATTTATAACTCGCGGCCGTGCGCTGTGCCTTCCACCAGCAAAAACTTTACTCAGCCAACGCTATTCCCGCGGCCCCAACACAGCCGGACCTCTCCTAGATATCTCCATCTACCTGATTAGGTACAGAGTAATTATTTAGGTACACTATATAAATTATATTAGGTAAGGCACTTTTTTCTCGTCAAGTGCAGAAACGCGAAGAACGACCTTGAACGATTTGTGGTATCACAAAAACTCGTGCAAATCAGTTCCTGCTAGAATATTCTAGTTATTACAAGTCTTTGGGATTGTTTCAAAAAAACATTATTCTCACGTGGATATATCGTACCTAAGGACCTTATAACCATATTTTTATAGCTTAGACCTTATAACCTATTGCATTTGCAGCTCTTCCTTCTTTTCAAACGTCACTGATGTTCCCGTGCTTAAATTAATTTCTAATTTCAATTTATTGTGTACCTCAAAGAAGTCTACGACCGGCGTATATAGTATTAGGTACTTAAGACACTTCATACACGGCCATCTATTACCAAACTAGGTAGTAGGTACATACAACCCAACTGATATACATACTCAGATATTTTACACTTTTATATACTAAACTTAGTCAAAGCTGGATTACAATCAAACTTTTAGTGAAATTGTCATCAAAATCTGTTTTTTCGTGTGATGCATTAACACACAATCAAACATATAAGACTTATTTCGTTAATTCTGTTATTTTGACTTCTAGACATTGCTTCTAGATGACCCAGTGACACCCTTAAAAACATTTACAAATAATATTCAATGCACAAACATAGCTCCAATCATTGCCTCCAATACAGTTTTGTAGTTCTATAATAATAATAATACATGTGACATCCCACATAACGCCATCTAGTCCCAAAGTAAGCAAGTATTATGCTTGTGTTATGGGTTACTAGACAACTGATATACATACTTAAATATTCTTCTTTTTTTTAATAATATATACCTAAGTAAACATTTTACACCCAGAGCCGGAACGAAATAAACATGTTCATACAAATATTTGTCCCGGGCGGGAATCGAATCCGTTACCCTCGGCTGCGCAGTTAGGATCTATAACCACTCGGCCAAACGGTCAGTCGAATGTTCTATGCATTTTACTAATCATCAATAAATAAACTGCATTTAGAAATAATATTGATTACTAAAAGGTAACATTTGAGTAGGTATCATTGTGTATATTGCGTAATATAGATATGGTGTAAATGAAAGTTAAATAATTTCAAAGCAGTCAATAAATCAAGATAACAATGACGCAAGAAAATTAAAATAAAATAAAGACACGTATGATAAATGTACAAAGATCTTCAAATATATTTTACTTTGAAGGTCGAGACAAAAACGACTTCGCCTGTCGTTCTTATATGCAACTACGCAAAACTGAATTTACCTATAATATTTGTTGAAAGGTACATTTTATTATTCAATGGGACATACATTCCTTTATTAGTTGTACCACGAATCCAGGAGTAGCAAACAATTTCAATATTTTTAAGAACGTCTGCCGTCGTTGGCCGGTCGTTAATCAACCGAAAGTCCGGCAAGGCCAATGGCGCCAGCCTCCGATGGTATTTGGACCACGTTGCGCTTTGGTAGTAGTTTTTTTTTTTTCTTTAAAAATATTGACATACCGATATTCCCGATGCGCATATTTATAAACTGCGACGTTCCTTTGTCTACTTATCTGGAGGCAGTTTAACTGCTTATCATACAATGGCTTTCTTTTATAGAAAGTCGTATTATCAAAATTGATAACCTGTTGTTTATGAAAATTATTTAATTAGTTTCCAAATCACCGCAAAATAAACTTCATATATGTATAGAAATCAACATATACAGGAATTAAAAGACAACAGTATTATAGTCTATAAAAAATTATAGTATTATTTATGTGATCATAGATCATAGAGTAAATAAATTTGACAGCGTTGGGTTTTTTAATAGAGTCATAAATGCCACCTTACAGTATCGAATATGTCAAACGCAATTTCGTGGGGGTGAAGACCGACGCGCGGCGACCTCGCTGACTGAAACTCTCTATCTTGCACCAGCTAGTTAGTGGTTAGGCGGTAAACGCAGAAGAGGGCTTTTAGTCAATTCGTAATTTTACGTGGATGTGATGCAACAATAATAAACCAAATTTTTATAATTACTAGCGGCTGCCCACGGATTCGCCGGCATCACCAGCGTGGACTACATGTTTAGAAATATCGTATTAAATTCGATCACTTTTTAATAGGATAAAGGGGAGATTCGTTTCTTTGCGTCCACTCTCATATTTATCATTTTCTTCTCTTCTCTTGTTATTTCAAAACTGAAGTGAAAATTCTGCGATGAATAATGTCATATTAAAAAAATTTAAATCACAATCAAACACTTCCATTTTATTTACTAAGATCAAATACATACGTATATCTTATATATAAAAATGAAAAGGCTGGACCGGTTTGGCTAATTTTGATTTTGAAATATTTCTGGAAGTTCAAATGGTGAGCAAATATGAATAAATTGCAAAGAAAAACTACAATATAGTAAAAACAACAACTTTTTTTTCTTATGCAAACTGTTCGTACCTGTCAAACGGGGTGCATTCAAAAATCAATTTCTTTATGCTTTTATAGGTTATCTAGGAAACGGCTCTAATTAAGTATATGAAATTTTGTATTTTGATAGATAACATTCCAAAACAGGTTTTTCAATAGGTTTTATGATTATTAAGCACCAGGGGGCGCTGCAGTAATTGTGTATTTTCAAAACGACTGAATCGAATTTGATTCAGATTTTTGCATTACATAAGTATTATCTGCGAATAAATAATTAAATAAATTGTGCAGTTTTGAGTTGTGCGGATATGAGCCACTAGGGGGCGCTGAAAGACTACATTTCTCTAAAACGCCCGGGAAGATCTCTACGCGGTTTTTTGCTATATAAACTTATCACTTAAGAGCATGTTCTTAGATAAAATTTGCGGTCATGAGCCACCAGGGGGCACTGCGATAAATATGTTTTTCTAATACAGCTCTGAATCTTGACGCGGTTTTTTGTGTACATAGATATCATCTAATAACAGATTCTTAAACAAGGATTGCGGCTATGAGCCACCAGGTGGCGTTGCAATAAATACGTTTCTCTAAAACTGCTGAGAGGATTTCTACGCTGCATTTTGCGATATAAACATTCACCTAAGAGTCTGTTCTTAGATAAGGTTTGCGGTCATGAGCCACCAGGGCGCACTGCGATAGATATGTTTCCTTAGAACAGTTGGAAGGATCGTGACGTGGTTTTTGTGTTACATAGATATCACCAAGAGTAGGTTCTTAGATAAAGATTGTGGCTATGAGCCACCAGGGGCACTGCAATAAATACGTTTCTCGAAAACGGCTGGATTTGTAAGCGGTTTTAGCGTTATATAGATATCATCTAAGAGCGTGTTCTTCGATAAGGTTTGCGATCATGGGTCACCAGAGGGCACTGCAATGGATATGTTTCTCTAAAACGGTTGGAAGGATTTTGACGTGGTTTTACGCTTTGCATAGATATCACTTAAAAGCAATTTCTTAGATAAGGATTGTGGTTATGGGCAACCGAGGGGAGGGGGCTACAATACATATACGTTTTAAACTGTTCTGAGGCGATATGAAGTTCGCGGGTCAGCTAGCTTCTAGGATAAAAAGTGATCAACGTATCTGACAATGAAAGTCCGAATAAAATCTCTTTAATCGTTTCGAATTAACCCCGAAAAACGAACAAATAGACAAATATTTAAAAAAAAAACGCGTGTTTGGGTTTCGGCAACATGCAACTATATGAGCTTAAGAAAAATAGGTATTTTAAAACACGGACAGACATTATTTTGTATAGAATAGACGAATATTTTTTAAACTAAATTTTGCGTAGACTATTTCCTGAAAAGCTCTCTGTCTGCCAACGAAAGTTTCATCAAAATCGGTCGAGCCGGTTCGAAGCTAAGCCAAAAGATATAATCAGATAGACAAAGTTTAAAAACAACACATGATAGGGTTTTGGTATAATTCATTTTACAAATAGAAGTATGATCATAAAAACGCCTGCAACTTCGTTCGCGTGATTTTTCTTAACATTTCCGGATTAAAAAGTAACTTATAATGTTCTTGAAAAAGTCCTTCACTTGTTAGTGAAAGTCTAACCTAATTCAGCCGTTTCGGAGATCAGCCCAGACAGACAAGCAGACAGAAATACAAAAATTTTATAACTCGTGTTTGTATTTTGGTTACGTGCCAGTAAGCTAAGGAAACTTTTTATTTCAAAATCACAGATAGACACTTCAATTTTATTTGTACAGATCATAAAACAATCAAAATATGAAATCAGTTTATAAATCAGAATTTAGTAAGCACAGAATATCGGGCGTCATGTATTGACACCCGATATTCTGTGCTTACTTAAAACTAACTAAAATCATCCAAATAATTAGCGGTAATTTGATTTTGTACTACTAGAAGTTCAGCCGAACACTCCGTATATAATATACCTGGTGTTTGGCTGAAAGTAGTCCATACTTATAGAGAGCTTACCGAACTAAACAAAAAGTTTAGAGTAGATGGCGCAGACTAACGGTTACCGAGAAAAATATGTATTAAATTTAATTTTTTTAACTTTTTGTTTAGTTCGGTAAGCTCTACACACTTTATAAGTATAGACTACTTTCAGCCTAACACCAGGTATATTATATACGGAGTGTTCGGTTGAACGTAGTTCAACTTTAAACATGTTTTTCTCGGTAACCATCTGCTTGCTCGTCTGAAACTTTTTGTTGAGTTTGGTAAGCTCTACATACTCTATAAATTTGGACTACGTTCACCCGAACATCCGGTATACATATATGACCTTTCTTGTCTAAACACAATTTTTGGGATGGTTTGCTTCATGGAAGTAAAGTTATCCCTCACCTTATTTCTTAGAGGCCGATAAGAAATCCTTATAGTTCTCCATGCCAAGTACATCCGTCTCTCCGTCTATCTGTATCACGGCCGTGTTACTCGCAGACTCGTATCTACTTATTAGTGGTATTACAAGATGAAATTTGGCACGGTTATACGCGTAAGGTTTAATATGTATTTACCGTTCTAGCTATTGGCAACTTTGAATGAAAATATTAAAACTTGCTTGGTGAAAGTCATTGGCTTAGGACTTCTTTTTTCAAACAACGAACGAACGACATTCAAAATCAATAAACAATTTCATTTGTTTTTCAATTGCTTTCACTGCCATATCTGCGGCGAATACTACTAAACGCTCAATACATATTTGGATCAAATTCGTTATATTATAATTAATTATTATGTGTGTAGCATTGCACACTGAAAGATCGTGATACGAGTACAAATGGAAAGATTTAAAAAAAAGCAGCCAAGTGCGAGTCGGATTCTCTCACGAAGGGTTCCATACACCGTACAATATCAAAAAATCACGTTTGTTGTATGGGAGCCCCCTTAAATATTCATTTCATTCTGTTTGTTTGTATGTATAATATATTACACGTATTTGTTGTTATAGCTGAAACAGAAATATATCATCAGTGGAAATTTCAACTGTCTATCACGGTTCATAAGATACAGAAGCAGAGTCTTAGTAATAGGGTCCGGTTTTTTACTTTTTGGATACGGAACCCTAAAAATCTAAGAATCCATGATTCGAATCTGAATCATATGATAAATATTGGCTTCTCAGCGATGTTTAAAGAATTGTTAAACGAGATGGCATCCGCCGTATCTCAAACAATGGGATTTTATATAGTAATTAATTATTTTATTATAAACTTTGCCTAAATGCGTGACAGTACTGATTCTGATACCGGACGAGACAAAAGAAATTATTACTAAAATTAAATTTAAAGATCCTCAAACCTAGAATCCAACATGAGAAATTAATTTTCAAAATCGTCCGTCCGTTTAATATACATTCTTGGAATCTTCTTTTTACTTTTTTAACTATGTATTTCTTTAATTCTTTTAAATCTAGTGCTAAATATGATGGCAAGTTAAAGTTATTTTATTGTGAATCTTGCTGTCTTGTGTACCTATACACACCTCTGCACTAAACAAAACTTATCAGCGTATATAACCACAGGAATTCCTCATCGGGATCATGGTATTTTTGGAGACACGATTATTAATAGCACCGTGTTCTTGGCTCATCAGCTTTCATAGTAGAAATTTCCACTTCCAAAATTATTAAAGAGGTAGGCCAACCACTGAAGTCAACATGATTTGAAGCCTGCCTTGCGTTGATTAATCGACATAGAAAAGAAAAGATTCTGGTCTGAAAAACAATTGTAAAAATGAAATATATATTAAACACAGTAACCATATCAAACGCCAAAACAGCTTGCCCTAAGAAGGACCTTTCCCATAGAAAGGTAGTGACTGGAAAGCGTTTAGCGTTCAAGTTGTGCGGATTTATTCAATAAAGCTTCCTCAGAACCAATACACGAATAGAAGCTGAGGTGTGTAAACAAGGATGGCAAAACTGGTAGAAAAATGGCTCCGACTAGTTAAAGGATTACCACTATTGACTATACATACATGACTATGAATATTGACTGACCGATTGGCCCCTTCCACTCGCGAGGTTCGATCAGTTGTTCGATCAATCGAACCACGGTGATTAGAGACGCTAACTGCGGATCCAAGGATTGCAGGTTCGCTTTTCGCCCGGGATAAATATTTTTTTTGCATGAACCTGTATATTTGTTCCGTGTCTGGGTGTAAAATATCTATATATGTATAGTAGGTATATTATAAAAAAATAATATATGAGTAGTTACCAGTTGTCTAGTACCCCATGATACAAGCATAATACTAGCTCACTTCGGAACTAGATGGCGCTGTGTGGGATGTCCCAGGTATTACATGCTTGTGTTGAAAAAATACTACATATTGCTTTACTAAAACGCAAGGCCTCTTACATTTAGAAGAAGTTATACCGTTTGCATTCTTTGGATTTGGCCTACCCTACATCCTCATCATCGTCAGCCCGTGTCTTTCACCTGCAGGATATAGGCCTCTCCCGAGGCTCGCCACCACACACGGTCCTCTACCTTTCGCATTCAACTACCCCCGGTATGGTGCTTCAGGTCATCTGCCCACCTGACCGGGGGATGTCCAACGCTTCGCTTCCCGGTACGTGGCCTCCACTGGAGAATTCGTCTACCCCATCGGTTATCGGTTCTACGACAAATGTGACCGGCCCATTGCCACTTCAGCTTGCTGATCGCTTCGGCTATGTCGACAACTTTGGTTTTCGACGGATTTCAGTGTTTCTGATTTTATTCGTCAAAGAAATACCGAGCATAGCCCGCTCCATAACACCCTACCCTACCCTATCTTGCAACGATTTTTTTTTCGCCATTTCGACAATTATCTCTATCTTAAAACTTGTTGCCCAGAGTTTTATCGTAAATGCTTATTACTTATTAGATGACAAAAATGCATAGAGATTATGTATAATTATTTTGTTTAAAGTGAATAACTATAAAGTCATAAAATTTTAATTTACGACTTTGTTTCATGATACATTTTCATGGATAAAATAATTCAGTTTCTGTAAGAAAATCTAAAAGTTTTGTGTAATCATTTCGAAGCTCAGTTTTTCTGCACGAAAAGCTCAATGTCGCTAATGAGGCTTACGCGCGGCGGCGCGGCTGGGCCGGCCCCCGCATATAAAGCGGCGCGGGCGGCGGCGCCGGCTAGTAAAGAGTAGTCAGCGCTCGCTTTGTGCCGGTCGCTCAGCGCCACGCGCACGTGCATCTTCGCTTGTCGTGGTTTCCCGGCGACATGATACACGCGCACTGAAACGCACCGCCTAACGTGAGGCGCACTGATCTGGACTGTTCTTCGTTACTTATCGTTTCGTATAGTTTTGTATAGCAGGAACTGTAAAAATGGTTAGCGGCAACAAGGACCCTAGCGACCCACAGAAGATCCCGCCGAAGGAACGCGAGAAGAAGAGTAACAACTACAGGCGTGCGAATGTATTTTCGCGTGCCTGGTTTGTATGGATGATGCCCACGTTCTGGCGCGGGTACAAGCGGGACCTTTACGACTCAGATCTCACCAAACCGAAGGAAAGCCACCACTCCGACAAACTCGGCGATCGCCTCGAGAAGTAAGCAACTAAAAATGTACCTAACGCTAAGCAGTCGTGGAATATTACTAAAATATATTAAACTATAATACTATGTTTTCTCCTTCATGTTGAGCTGATTGTAGAGATTAAACAATTTTCCAATTCATTCATTTTTAACGTTTGCACCTGTCCATACGAAGGGTTTCAATGACTTTATTAAAATAATGTCTATTACTTTATTTTAAGATAAATATGACGATCTTTTACAAAAAAATGGAACATTTTGGATAATATATGCTGTATTTTTAATGTAAGATTATATTGAAATAGATAATAGAATATCGACTGACAAATATAAAAATATATTAATAATACAAAAAATTCAAAGTGTAAATAGTATTTTTAAAGAAATAACGACTTTTCGTACGGCGGACGATCACCGAAGCGATGGTGATAGACACAATAATCTAGAGCAGACCAGGTTTATGACCGTGGTCAAGCTAGATTATTGTCAATTACCGACGCTCCGGTGACCCCCCGTTGTGCAAAAATCATAAATTTTGGTTTTTTTTTAAATGTTATGGCTGTTATTTTATTTCTTTTTAATATTCCCCTTCGCTGTAGACAATCCGACATTAAAAAGACAGCGTATTTAATAGCTGTATAATTATTTTAATATTATATAAAAATGTTTGAATGTTTATTGCTCCCCTTCATAGTGTATATAAACTTTATTATGAGTGTATTTAATGTAAGTCTTCGAGTTTTCTACATTTTAGGGAGGGCATTTAAAAACCAGTTAAGCGCGAGTCGGACTTGCGTAGAGAGCGTTCCGTAATTTCAATCATAATGTAATCTACTATTTTTTTTTTAAATCTGAATGTAATTTAGACTACAAATAGAACCCGACTCCAATGTATAAATAAATACCATAGTAAACACTAGACAAGACCAATTGAATTTACTAGTTCTCAGTGACAATAAGTAACAAATTCTGTACGCATTTTCTCTTCACGAATGTTATCCGTCTTCCGCGGAAATTTTATTGACATATTTCGTTTACATTTCCCTGTAAAGTATGAGTGAAGCCCTTTATTTCATATTTTTTTTTAAATTGAAGCTCAATGGTTTTGGAGATACAGGATCAATGGTAAATTTTCGTAGTCTCTTTAATATTTATTAAAATAAGCATTTTAAAATTTAAAAAAATACTTATTCGTATTTCTCATCACGATGTCTTTTATTTGATACGTCAAACGATGCACTTAAAAAAAATATTCCTTTCTAATTTGACCCCAAAATTATAATTCATTAAGTGGTTTTTTTTTTCAAAAGTTTTAGGCTGAGCTGTTTGGAAGTTATGAGGGGGTAAAACATAAATTTGGTATATTTCCTTGAATATCTTTTAAATTATGGTTTATAAAATGATTATATATTTGTCATAATGAACATTCTCATTTGATAGGTCGCGTAATGCTTTTAGAAAATTTTATTTATTAATTTTGTGGTCAATATTAATTCTTGTAAATCTAAATTAAAACCTAAATTCCTTATTTTTTTTCAAAGTTTTCACCATAGATGTTTATAAAGATACCACTTGTGACAGTTAATGCTTTCCAATATTCGCTATGAGTAGAATTTTACGGGACCCACATATAAAATTCGTACTGAAAAATTATATAAAGATTCTGAATTACATTTCAGGTATAATTAAACAGAATGTTTGTTTAAAATAATTATAATGATATATGGTTTGTCTAATCATTGATTCTGGCATTATGCTCATGTTTTCGATCGTTTAGAAGTGTGTATAATAACAATAATACATGGGACATCCAACACAGCGCCATCTAGTGCCAAACTAAGCAAATCTTGTATTATGGGCACCAGACAACTTATATACGTGAGACGATCCATCCTGATTAGTATGCTATAGTAGTGTCAGAGATAGTGGAGAAATGGTCAACTTTCGTATATTTAAAAATGCACAGTGAAACAGGTATATCAACGAATACCTTGTAAACTGTGCATTTAAAAATTATTTAAAAAAAAATTTTTGCATGTCTGACTTTTGATGTCACATGATGCACTTAGAAAAAGTTTTTTTTTTATATGCCGTCAGAATGAGAGTTTGCTCAATAACGCTATACTTTCGTAATTGGATCATCTGCCTCTGTAAATTTACCAATTTATTTTTTCGTTCATTAGATTCGGAAAAAAAGGATGTGACAGACGGACAGACAGATAGACACCAGGAAATTCAATTCAAGGATTTTTCATCTCGCACGCGCAGAACCTTAAAAACCAAATCGTAAAATGTTTGGACCGGCTACTGATACTGAGATATATTAACGCGTACTAGTTCACATAGAACTGTAATACAAAATCAAGTACTTTTTCAAAACAAAAACAAAAACATGTATAAGTAATCAAAAAGTACTTTGTTAGATTCTTTATACACAGTCCTCAAAAAAAAAAAATTTTTCCTATTTTTTAACAACAAAAGTTGGGATACGCGTGTTGGACCAATTCACACATATGACGATAAAAAGTGTAAAAAGAAACTAATACAATAAAGTTGGTCAATGCGAGTGTTGCCCTTGGTTGGCCTAGATTATTGGGCCAATTAAATCTGCGGCAGCATTCGTCTTAGAAACAATATTAACTTTTGTTTCTAAGGTAAATATTTTTTCTTATAATTTTTTTTTTGTATTTGTTACTCACAGCTTTATAATCTGTACCGATAAACTCTCACATGAAAAATGATACGCGTATATATAGAATCTAGAATTGAATTATAACAATTAAATTACTACAATGGAACGTCTATAAAAATAATTCAATATCTGTTGAAGAATAACTTAGAACATTTTAATGTGCAGTATGACTCGTCGTTATAGGATCAAATTGCATGTTACAATTTCCGTTGAGTGTTATCGACAGAAAGTAAAAAAAAAATGTCATCCATTAATTACTTTTTACATTAAATTTTGAATTCATTCTCAAGGAAGCGAGTGTCGAAACTGCTGATACTTTTGTCGAGTTGTTGTTTTGAGTTATAGGTGTGTAATCCAAATATTTATTGTATGATAATGTATCGTACCTAATATAAAAAATAAAAATAAATTTTTGATGTGAATTTAAATCATACACACAAGAAGTACGAGTAGGTATATCAAGTATTCTTTTTTCACAATTTTCTATTAGGATTCTTTTGTAGTTGCCACATTTATTACTGTACACAAATATCTTTCAAGCTCTTGTTCATAGATTTTTACAGTAACACGTAAATTTAATCCTTTAACCGCGGTACATACTACGTTTACGTCTTGTCATTCCGAACCGTTCCAAAAAAAAATATAAACAATTTTATATAAAAAAAAACGTTTGATTAAAAATTATTTTTCGAGTAATCTTTAAAAATCTGCGACACTTTAGTGCTACAAAAAACAGGTATAATGCACTATTTATACAATACAGAATGTATGTAAGAGCACATTTTATAAATCTAAATCAAAAATAAAACTTAATAAACGTTTAAGGAATGTCCATATCTTCTAGATTTAAAATAAATTCAATACTTTGTTAGCTCGTCTCTGAATAGGCGCCATTATAAATAATCGAGGCTCGTTATGATTATCCTGGCAGCTATATAGAAACATAAGAAAAACTAGCCTAGAACTGGAGGATTCCTCGTTCCTGATCTATTTATAAGATTAACGAGCTCTCGAGATGCGTTGACCGCGTACGTTTACCCCTTGTGGTGCATTTTTATACGGTCACGTTTAGAGGTCCGCCGATGAGGCCATTTATAGGCCATTCATTAGCTAGGACCGGTCGGGACTCCTGCCACTCTTGCCAACACATTTTACCTTTTAGAGCTTCGTTCGAAAAAGCGGAACAATAATGTGTAATAATATGTAATAAGTCGCCGAGATGTTTTTCCAACGACGTTCTCGTCTCATCCTTAACAAAAAGACCTTCATTATTTTTTTGCTGCACATACACTGTCGAGCTCTTTATATTAGATACAAAGAATGGAATATAATGTACTCCTTAATTTTTTGTAAACATTTACGTGTGTCATAATAGGTCTTTAGAAGATATTCGTGACAATTTTTTAACGTACACAGCGGAATATTTTTGGAAACATAATATTATAGTAGATAATAACCAAAAATAATAATAATACATGGGACTTCCCACATAGCGCCTTCTAGTCCCAAAGTAAGCAAGTATTATGCTTGTGTTATGGGTTACTAAGCGACTGATATACATACTTAAATATTCTTTATAATATATACATATATAAATATTTTTGCGAAGACACCACATACGTATAACAACCAAGGCCCGGTACCAGTATCAATATTCACCATATTAATACTGACCCGAACTGGGATTCGAACCCGGGACCTCCAGACTCGTAGACAGGGTCGCTACCCACTAGGCTAAGGGGTCGTCAAAGAAAATAATACTTGCATAGAGTAAATAAATTTCACTGCAGCGTTAGGTTTTAATAGTAAGAAATGTCACTTCACAATATCGAAATTGTCAAGCGCAATTTCGCGGGTGTGAAGGCTAGCGCGCGGGGACCTCGCGGACTGAATCTTGTCAAAGATACACCAGCTAACTAGAAAAAGAATGGCTAGACGGTAAGCGCAGAAGAGTGCTTCTAGTCAATTCGTAGTTTTATGGTAACTTACATGGCTGCATCGTAAAACCTATGAGAGTGAGACTTTATTCATATACAAAATATTCGGTGAATGATATGAAAATTACGTGGCTAATAATCAAATTCATTCTAAATCCGTATAAATTTGTGTAACAATATTATGCGGAAACCGACTCTTTATTTCACGCATGAAATAAAACAGTACTGAAATCCTTTATTTCACGCGTGAAATAAAGTAATTTTTTAAATGTTTTGACTCTATGGTGCATGGTGCAAGTCATAAAATTTAAAAAATTACGAAGATGCAAGGAGGTTTTGATAATCGAAAAAAAACCTATTATTTATAAGTATGCGTGCTCTAGCAATAATAAAATGATGATAAACACCATGACACATAAGATTCTTGATTATCTCATTTAAAAACACGTGTTTTGTTTCCGCAAACAAAAATATTTTTCACATTTTTGGCTGTACGTATATTGTACCTTTGCCTCAAGAAAAAAAAACTGTATGAAACGCGCGCTCTGCAAAGAAAACGCGCCATTTCGTTGTAAGTAGGCTTTGGTGAAATAAAATTACTTTCTTTATTATACTTATTTTTTTGTTGTATTTCCTCGCAAAATGCATTGAAAAATGTTGTAAGATACTTGAGCATGCATGCCAATGCATGCCAATGAAAACACTCGCTGCGCTCGTGTTTTCAATTTGACACTTATTCGTTTAAAACCTTACTTTCCGCACGTGTATCTTAAATAACTATAATTTCAATAATTCCATTATGAAAGTATAGGCAGATATATAAACAAGCTTTATTCGATTGTAGACAGCGTGCAGTATAAAGGTTCACCACGCCAATGTCGCTAAGTCAAGGCAAGGAATTTGAGGAACAGATTGACTTAACATTGGCGTGGCCTTAAATTACCAAATACTACGAGAATAATCACCAAACCGGTCACACTACGAAGATGTCGTATTTACGCCAGAGGCAACGAAATCCGTTAACACATATATATAATAATAATAATAATACTGAGGTTACGTATGTTCCTACGCATTTCATGAGTATCGTTCGCTAATTTTTTTTATATTCAATATAGTAAAAATTAAATGATGTCACCGATGGACTCTTTTTTTTTTTCAAATTTCATATAAACAAATTAATGTTTGGCAATATCTATACTAATATTATAAAGCTGAAGAGTTTGTTTGTTTGTTTGTTTGTTTGAACGCGCAAATCTCAGGAACTACTGGTTCGAATTGAAAAATTCTTTTTGTGTTGGATAGTTTATTTATTGAGGAAGGCTATAGGCGATATGTATAAAATAATACTATCTGTCTGTCTGTCTATTCGAGCAAATCTCCGAAACGGCTATATTGATTTTGATGAAACTTCACAGATATGGAAAGAAAGTGGTCAAAAGTGACATACACTACTTTTTGTATGTCTGTATGTACGTCCATCTGTCTATTCGAGCTAATCTCCAAAACGGCTTAACCGATTTTAATGAAATTTCACGGGTATAAAAAGGAGGTGTTTAAAAGTGACATACGCTACTTTTTGTTCGTCTGTCTGTCTGTACGTCTATGTGTCTATTCGAACTAATCTCGAAAACGGCTGAACAGATTTTAATGAAACTTTGCAGACGTGAAAGAAGGTTGTCGTTTGTCCTCACTGATCTATCGGCGTAGATGAAGCCGAAACCACTAAGTCTAGGAAGCCAAAATTTTAAACAGTGGTTTATTTTATAAAGTGAGTATTAATTTTTAAGAAAGGAATATTTGGAAATTTCAAATTTAAGGAGGGAGGGATGGAGGGGCTTTGTATGAGAATCTTTGTTCTTCAAAGTTAGAAGTATAAAAATTTTAACATTAATAAATAATGACGTGTTTAAGGGTTTTTGGATTTCCACATTTTAAGGGTGGGAAACGGGAGGTGAAAAGTATGGGGGTATCGGTTTTCTTAAAGGAGTGGGGAGAGTGAAGATTGAAAGTTTGAATGGGTGTACCCAATATTAGTATCAGCAAAAAGTACGTATAAACTATTTCGAATGTTAATGCTACCTAAAACAGGAATGTGTAGTCTACGCAAGCGAAGCTGCGGGCGGTCGCTATACCGGAGAAATGGAGGGACGATTGCTGAATCGACATCACTACAAAATTTAAAAAACAAAAAAAAAACGTTTCGATTAAAATCCATAAATAAGCATCCAAAAATAATATCATTATAGTCTCTATGTGGAAGAGAAATTATGTTTCTTTGTATTTTCTTTCTTAAACTTGTAGACTTGTACATAGGTAGGTTATGTTTGATGAGCCAAGCGTTGCCTGTTAGCATTGTACCGCCAAGGCGTCACCGATCCCCGGTAAACAACTTGCGCAATGACCGAACGACCAGCACCGAGTATTAACTCCGGCAATCGTGTCATATGCTTACTTGCTTCATTAGTAACTTCGATTTGGCGACTTTTCATTCCGAGAAAAAACGAAAATCGGAAAATGCACACCGTAAATGTTATTTGTTTTATACAATAATAAATTAAATCGATGTAAACGGTTGTACGAGTTATCAAGTTGACTGATTCTGATTTAAGCACATAATTTGAATAAATTACGATAAATTTTCGTTTTAAATTAATTTTATAGCTATGATAATTTATATGCAGATACTCTTTTAAACATTTTGATGTCTCAAGCGACCACAATAATTACAGGTAAGGCATAAAAGATTAATACTAAATAGCAACAAAGAAATGTCCTTAACTGGCTCATTAATGTGGGGACACATTATGATGTAGATGTTTTATATACGTGCCCAAGTTATAATAATACCTAGAACATGTCGCACACGGTCATGAAGCCTCAAACTAGGCATAGTCTGCATTATTGATACTCAACTCAACTCAAACTTTTCTATTGAAAATAAGCAAAAAGACTTATCACACTTTTGTACGTCATAAAAAAAATCATGAATTATTACAGTAGGAATAATTGAGCATAGAATTAAAAATTTAAATTATAAAACGTACACAAATGAGAGAATACAAATATAGAGAATAACTTTAAAATTAAAAATCAGAATTACAATTCATATACCTAATCTTCTAATCTATGAATAGCCTTCATACACAAGTTACACATTGTCTGGTAATTTATTATAATATCTATTGCTTAGACCCATATGTAAATAAATCAGTTATTTTAGCTCACCTTAATAGTGGCCACTAAACAACTGATATACCAAACTTAAATTTCATTTTTTATATAAAATATACATATATATTACACCTAGACACGGAACGAATATCTTTCATGGTAGACTTTATTTACTAAAATAGCGTACCCGAGCTTTGTAATAATACCTACAATGTTAGACGACGCTAGTGTCAACAATAATTTATTACGGTTGAAATTCATATTTATTCAAGTATGAATTTTAATCTTAGTAAATTATTGTTAGTTATTGTACTACATTAAAATTTTGGACTCCTCCCTACGTTTCACCTTCCGGAAACCGGTGCCACTTCTTTTTGTGTAAATAATGTAAATACGCCAATCCAATTTTAGGTACCTATCTAACATCGGTAAACTAAAAGTCTAACTAAACATATATAGTCAGAAAAGCTCGCATGTGACTTAATTCATACACTCCAGTTTATACGTACGACTAATGAATAAATTAATATATATTTTAAATAAATTAAATAATGATAAATGAATTATGTACTGTATTCATGTAAACCATAGAGTAAATTAATTTGACAGCAGATGATGTAAACTTACGAATTATAATAGAAGCTAATTTTATGATACATCCTGTGAGACACTGCCGCGCTAATAAATACTTCCGTGAACATAAAAAAAAACTGTATAACACGTCATGTTTCATGTAGTACGAATATTTTGTCGAAAGTGTAAGAAGGCGGTGGCGATTGCCTCAATCCCTGGTTAGTGTTTTGGATAATGTTTTTATTGAATAAAATTAAATACTCTGGTTGAAAAATCACAGTGTCTTGTGTGATATCTATTTCTCGTTTATAGATACGACGATAATTAGACACTAAAATTAATTAATAATTATGCCCCCTAGTATTAGCTCTGAAATTTGACATTTGGCCTTATTCATTCAAGATCACAGATGATCTTTTAATGAAAATGGTCCAGCGGCCTACTTTGACTCTTTTAACGGGGCGCCGAAATAGCGCCGAATAGGTTCCGTTTCATAAATTCTGTCGTTAGGACTATACCAGAGTACGAATTTTTGAAATTGCACGTATGTGGCGCTACTTCGGCGCTACGTTAATTTACCAGAGTACGGCCGCTGTTCATAAACTGTAAGGAATCGGTCCGCACCGAAGACATCCAAAGAGATCGGAACGTATCTTCAGGGTCACCACCGGTGTTTGCGACGACAGCGAGGACAACGCAATTTGCATATTGACATTATCACAGGAACATCTATAGGTCGGGAAAAAAGTCTTTTCGCATATAGTTTGCATCTGCTTTTAAGTAAATGTCTTTCGCTGTACAAATTGTATTTGGCTGGTTTTGACACCATTAAAAAAGTTACATTAAAAAAAAGAAATAATATATTAAAATATTGTTTCCCGTCTGTTTTCTTTTGTTTTTCTTTCTGTCAAAATGAGTGAATCTAATGAACAAATTCGATACATTTTAAAATTTTATTATAAAAAGGAAAAAATGCAAGGCAAGCTGCGAAAAAAATTTGTGACGTTTATGGCCCTAATGTAGTGTCAGTAAGAGTAGCACAAAGTTGGTTTAAGCATTTTCAATCCGGGAATTTTGATTTCAAAGATGCACCTTGCTGTGGTCGCCCTGTCATGGCTAAAATGGACGTCATTTTTGAAAAAAAAAATAGAGCAAGATCGGCATACCAGTAGTGCCACATGAGCTCACTGAAAGAAACCTAATGAACTGTGTACTCATTTGCGATTCTTTATTAAGAAGTAATGAAACCGAACCATTTTCGAAGAGATTGATAACTAGTGATAAAAAGTGGATCAAGTACGATGGATCAAGTTCAAGGGTCGGTCAAGCTTCACAGCCGTGGCCAAACCTAGGCTAACTCGCTATAAAGTGATGCTGTGTGTATGGTGAGATTGAAAGGGTATTTGTTCATTATGAGCGTCTAGCGCCGGGTAGAACCATCAATTCGGATCTTTACTGCGAATAACTGATGGGATTGAAGTAAGACATTGAGAGAAAGCAGCCGGAATCAATCAATAGAAAGGGTGTGGTTTTTCATCACGATAACGTTAGACTTCATACATTTTTAGTCACTCAGAAAAAATTAAGAGAGTTTGGCTAGGAGGTGTTAATGTATCCACCATATAGGCCTGACCTTGCAACTTCAGATTTCCACCTGTTTCGGTCTCTTCAGAATTATTTAGACAGTATCAGGTTAACATCAAGAGAAGACTGCTAAAACTACTTGTAGCGTTTTTTGATCAGAAGTCCTAAAATTTCTACAGCAACGGGATCATGTCACTACCTACAAAATGGCAGACAGTCATTGAACAAAATGGCACGTATATATTGTAATTAAATGTAAATAAACTTTGAATTAAAAAATGTCTTGAGTTTTCATATAAAATGCGAAGAAACTTTTTCCCCGACCCAATAATTGCAGATTACAAAGTACCGAAAATTCGTTTTATGCACGAATATTCTGTTAATTTGAATGCTTCAATAGCCACAGTGCAACTTCTAAACGGTCAGCTATTTTAAGATGATATAATACAGCGATATGATTCGCGGACAAACTAGGGAATGTTTTTCAAGTAGCCGTTAACAAAAATTTTGTCATGTCTTTCCGATTATCCGTCAGTCCGTCCTTACGTCACAGACTTACATTTCCACCATTTTCTATTCATTCAGATGAAATTTCACACACAGATGTGTTTTATGAGCTGCCATAGAATAATTTCTTGAACTCAGGAATGTAAATTCGTGTACACTTCATCGTGTGGGACGATATAGTTGGACAAATCTTTTAATATGTAATGTAGGTTCTTATAAATACGTAATCAATGATTCTTATGGTACTTGTGAAGAAGGGTGTATTTGCAATGTTTTTGGGTACTCGCAATTTTCAATTACCAACAAATTTAATTTTACGTTGCTAGAAATAAACTTTAAATCAAACCTATTACGTTAGTATTCGAGAAAAACTATGGAAACATTAGCTGATGCATGTCTGAGGCGTATTTTGGTTGTTTGTTTTTCAAAGTTCAAAGTTCAATGAATTTTCACCAATTGGAGTTAATAAATATTTTAGATTTTTGCTCGTCATATCATGTGGCATATCACCAAGGTCTCGCCTAGAGTATACAGAAAATAATGTTTGTGTAGGTATTCATTTTCAATATTAGTCAAATATACGTTCGAGGAAGGTGCAACGAAAATCTAAGGCAATAAATATAAATTTGCAAAAAAATAAACGTGGAAGGCGTTGTAGAAATTTTAGAAAAACTAAAGCGGAAGTAATTTTTTTTAATATTTGAAAATTATTTTTTATATGAAAGTAAAAACTAACTGTAGGTACTTATTAGCATAAAGTTTTGAAAATATTTGAGCAACGTTATTTTTGTTTTGCAATCACATATTATATTCCAAAACCCCGATGATATTATATCTACATATTCACATAGACTGAATAAATTTTACAGCAGATGCATTTTCATTAACGACATATTATATTGGATAAACAAGATCAACGGGGAACAAAATTAAAAACTGTTTATAAAAGTTTTTCCTTTGAATGCGAAACGGCAGTATTTAAACATATTATCCGACCGTAGGACACTCATTGAAATTACAAATGTAACTGCATTATTGGCCAAAGATTTAGATTCAAATGAATACGAGTATTGAAAATCAGGTTATTCTATACAAACTTTTATGGTAATATAGGTTGAATTAATATTACACGAATAAATCTTGAAATAGGGCCCTAGCGTGCCAAAGGGATTGATTCAATTCTACGGGTATATAGGAATACAAGACAGCAGACAGACAGATGCTGTCTAATAAATGGTGTTGGTTATTCTGTAAACTTTCTTTATTACACACAAAATAATTTATCAATATTCCAAACATTTATTTACTCTGTGATGTCTTTAGTGCACTGCTAAATTATTCTTTATTTTTCCAAAAAAATACATTTTCAACTTTTTTGATACATAAACATTTTTACCACCGGACAAGAAGGATATGTAGCCTCTTCTGAAATTCGAAATTGAAATCCGAAGCAAGCAGGGCCGGTGCCGATTCTTATAATATCTATGTTCTCATACGAGGATTTTCTACGATTAGGGTACGGACCGATTACAAGCGAGAAATCAGTAAAAGATTGTACAAAAATAAAATGTTCTAATTCATCGAATCCAATCCAGCTAATATTTACTCCGTAAATAGGCTACGCTTTTCAAGCACTGAGCTAATATAGTTCAATATAATGGAAGTCGCTGATAATTAAAGCGTTGGAATTGACTTCGACGACGACGCGACGTTCCGCTTCTTCAGATATTTTCTTCGAGGTAAAGTTTAAATGAAGTTAAGCTGCTTTAAAGTTTTGTTTCCCAATGAATCTAAGGATTAAATTGTGATAAAATCTTTAATTTCTACCTTAGTTTGAAAAAGAAATTATCATGATTAATCCATGTAAGATTTCTAAAAGACTTATTTTACGCATACGTATGAAACAGTTTCTTGCAGGCGAATTAGTATGATTTTCGAATTCAGATATTGTTGTCAAAGACGTAATAAAAACTCTAGCCTCCCTGCCATTGAAGAACAAAGAAGCATTGCAATGGTGGCCGCGAAAGTATGCATGAGTGACTTCGCACCTTATTGGCGGTCTGTAGACTTACTATAGTATGAGTGTGTTCTAGTTGAGACGTGAGTAAAGTATATCCATTATTTTAACCCACATCCTTTGAGACGCCGACAAAGCACTCGGACAAAAAATTCACAAAGAAAGCCGCTGCACGTGCCGACCGTCACAAAGGAAACCGACGGGTTGCGCGTGCCGCGTACAGTCTCAGCGGAAATTTATCAGTTTATTTCGACGCTTCACGGAGTAATTAAATGGCGACAAAATTGAACGTTTTATTATGAACACAGGGAGTGATCGAAGGATACGTCGAGTGATGAAGAATGTTTGTCATAAGTTTTTATTTCATGTGATAAGTTTGTGTTTCCTCTAAATAAATATATTTTAATTTGTCTATTTCGTTCCTCTTTTGCCTTTTGGTGTACCGAGGTCTAATATAATATAACGGACAAATCTTACATAGCAAGCTGATTAGTAAGTCGGGTGCATTGGTAGTACGTTCGCGATGGTACGTCCGGGTATTCCTAGGTCCATGATTGTTCTACTTAAATTGGTAAACTTTACTAGTTGTTATCATTAAAAATTGAAAAAAAAAAAATATAAAATAATATTCAAATTCCAGTTGAAAATGAGAGGTCTTCGCTGATAAAATCTGATCAAGTTAGAAGCCGCTTTGTGTAATTGCAATGACGCGCCATCTTATTGGGTAATGGGAACGACGGCCGGCCACTTCTCGATGACTCTGGAAGTCGGGAAGTTGATGCAAATTAACCAATTCAACGTCAAACTACGCTCACGTTTACGCTGTATAGCGTAAACTGCATAACCGTTTCTGTAATGTTTTTTTATTGACATACAATAACAAAAAGAAAGGAAGAAAGGTGTTCTTTGAAAATACACTCTAAGAGAATTTAATTTAAAGGCAATTGAATTCAATACTTTGAATTTAATCCATTGACAGTACTCACTTCTAAAAGATATGTCGACGTTTTACATAATTGATACAATGATGAAAAAACCTAGCGTACACCTCAAAATTATTCCTTCCGATTTTATAAAGTAAATTTTATATGATTTTTCAAAAATAGACGATTTATCCTGTTGTTTTCTGAACAGTGCTATAAACTCGTGAAAAAGGTCGAAGGTATTGATAACTTTGTTTGCCGGTATTAATATGACGACCGCTTAGCCTAGTGGGCAGCGACCCTGCCTGCGTAGCTGGAGGTTCCGGGTTCGAATCCCAGGTCGGGTCAGTATTTATATGATGAATATTAATACTGGCACCGGGTCTTGGTTGTTATATGTATGTGGTGTCTTCGCTTGGTACCCAAAATACAAGCTAATGCTTAGTTTGGGACCTAGACGTTGTTGTGATTGTGTGTGTTAATAATAATAATAATAATCTAATAATTTATTTCTGACCAGTAATGTACATAATGTTTAAGGGATTCGGTATTAGTACATACTTGACACTATATTAGTACGTGTTAGTTAACAAATCAATTTATTAATTCCCTTTAAATTATATTATAGGGTATTAGGATATTAAATTGTAGGTATTAATTATTCAAGAAAATTACATACAGAACGATGAAAGTAAAGTTTCGTTATCTTTCAGTATTTGTTAATAATATGATACATGCGGAACCCAAGCGAACGAGTCAGACTTGCGCTTAATAGCCATTTGTTTGTAGTAGGTACCGGTAGATTGTAGAACAGAATTATCTAATCTTTTAAATCCACCTCTATTTAACTTTTCCAATACGAAATCGATTAATTTTAACAATAATAGCTTTTTTATTGCGCAATTATTTTTTTTTTAATTTAATCAGGAAACAAAAACAGACGTTTACATGAATTACACAGTCATACAGAAAATAAAAATAAAGTTTAGAATATTATAACGTCCAACAAAATGCTTCCAAATATTTCAAATCTATAATCGTCGCACAGGAAAATAAAGAAAAAAGAAAATTAAACAAAAAATAAATAAAAAATCATTTAATACAACTAAAACTAACAAAAATAACAAACGAAATCAGTGTTAGCAACAACAATATTAATAAAATTAAATAGAATCTTTGATAACTATTCAACTGACAAATGGACAGTTATAACCATAATCAGCAATTTATCGCATGCAACTTGAGGCAGCTTTTGCATTATTGTAGGTACCTACCTATCGAATGTGGCATCAGTTTGCCTTGGCCGACAATATTATTATTTAAATTACTTATTATCACATAAAAAATTTTAAATTTTCTTTGAAACAGATATACTTTGAACTAAGAAAAAAATACTGGATGACAGATCTATAGGATCCATTTACGACTAACTTCATTTGAATTGTATTTCACTCATCGTGATACATTTAAAGCTATTTAGTATGAAAGATGGTACTTAGTCAACGTGCGTTTTACGATTACGTTTCCAATTCCCGTCAAGTGATTGCATATGACGTTCGCATGTTTTGCGTTGGCTCTGCACGTGGAGTTCGATTTGTCAATTCAGCTGGACCGCTTGACACAAAGGCCCAGAAACTGCGCCGGTCGGAAGTTCTCATCAAAGCGAGACGCACCGACGGCGTGGCGACCGCAACGCATTGTTACCCTGGCCCGAGACCCCCCGCCCTGTGACCCGACACGCCCACTTTTCTGGGAATTTTCCTTGCACCACCGTTTAATAGACTGACGTTTTTAAGGTTACATGACGAAATGAGAAAAATAACACACGCGCCATACAAAAAATATTACATTTTAAAATAATGTCGTTCCATATTTTAAACTTTACCTACTTATATCTCTTGCCATCAACGAAACTAAAAAACCGGGAAGTCGGTCTCACGCACTTGCGTTGCCGTACCACCACACAGTAGGCAGGTATATGTGTTATTTATTTACAAAAAAAAACATACAATGCTACACAAGTATACCCAATGTACCTACCTACTTACTTTGTGTACCTAACGAAACAGAAAAATTTCGATATTTATGAATTTAATTATATTTCTACTGTACCTACTTGTTGCACTCTATATAGACAACGACACTCTACATCCCAAGACTAGAAAAAATAATTGTTTTCTTCATATTTTTACTTGTATTTAACCTCCACAGAATAACATTTTTTAGGAAATATTGAATTCAATATTTAGTTATGGATTAACAATCAAATTTGGATATCTTTTGTATGTAGGTAATACAAAAGATATCCAAATTTTGGGTTTATATCAAACTTAGCTATGAAATATATTTAGTTCCTGACATCATCATTTTCACGTTAAAGTTCATGTTTGTAATATTTTTGGTTAAAATTTAGTACCTTTGTGTTATGTGGTACGTAGTATATAGAATTTTCAAGTTCCTAACTAGTTTAGTTTTTTTTTTAAATGGACCCGTAACAAAATTGGTCTAAAACTATTTTAATGCTCCTCATTTCTTTATTTTTGAAAATAAAAAGATCAAGTGATATATTTATACTCTGCTCAAAGAGTTCTATATAATGACGCCCTACTTATATAAGGCAGGAACAAAAAAGTTGGCTCCTTTTTCAGGTATGGGACTCTATTGGAATTGATTTAATGGCAATTATGTTTCAATATTTGCATTTTGGGTCAACATTTTAAACACATTATAGAAATCTCAAATCTCTCTCATTTCGTTTAAGAGCTAGAGATCCGTGACACATGGACAGGTGTGGACGGACAGACAAACAAACAGACAGCAGAGTGACGGCAATAGGTCTCCGTTTTGCCCTTTGGGTAAGGAACCTTAAAAAGGAAATAATTTTATTTATTTGTTCATCTATTTATTTCTTTAAAAGAAATGTATGTTAATTCAAACAATGTATATAAATTACCTATATATGTGTAAACTAAACATTAATTTATTAAATAACATACTCTAAATTAAAATCTAATTAAAAAACTAACCGTGCAAAAGAGTTTTGGTAACTTTTAATTTTCTTAAATAACTTAAAATGATTTTGTAGTCGTTGTGTTTAAGCTAAGTGGGTAGTTGTACGAGTTTATCAATCCTTATCTGCAATTAGTACCCTCTCTTGTTACACTACCCCCCGTGCACGGCGTGAGCCTCGCCACCAAACCTGTACAAAACAAGTAAGCAATAGGAAGTAAAGTATGAAGATTTTTACTGATTTTTATTCTTGACGTATAATATAGTAAAAACACACCTCTTATACCCTAAAATTTGTAACAAAAATTATAAACAATAAAGAAAGTTTATGTTCTATTATATTCAACGCGCGTGTGAAGGGAAGAGTTGTAGCTTTATCACGAAATTTTATTTTTATTTCACGAAAAATTAGTGGGCGTTGATTTTTTTTTACTACCAAACTTTTATGAAATTAGAAGATTTTGGTCTCTATCGAATCGGTTTGCTGTGGTCTAGGCTGTTCTAGTCTAATTTTTTGTAACAAGGCATACCTATATGAAATTATTAAACATTATTATTGTTAAAAATAAAAAATGTAAACTACCTATTTATTCGAGACAGGTTCGTTGCGCTCTGGGCTATCACGACACGACAGTTATAAGGCCATAGGGTCATGGTTCGAATCCGGGCGTGTACCAATGAGTTTTTTCTGACTAAGTACATTAACTATCACTGACTCCGTGCCTCGGAGAGCACGTTAAGCAGTCGGTCCCGGACGCTGTCAATAGATGGCGGTCGATACAATCCCCAACCCGCAGTGGAGTAGCGTGGTGGATTTAAGCTCCAAACTCCCTCCTCACCCTGGGGGAGGCATAAACCCCTGCAGTGGGGTAAAATGGGCTGATGATGAGCTATTTATTCATATCAAGGAATAAGGTACCTTTATGTACAAAAAGACTATGCCTCGTATGAAATTGCGAAAATGTACAAAGTTATAAATTGTTATCTTGTCGACGGTCATTTAAATGCATATTGTAGAATAATTTCAATCGCTATTAGAATTCATTACAGGTACAGATTAATTATAACATAAAAAAGGTTTTATCTTGAAGAAGTTGGAATTTTATGGAACGTTTATCGCAGACACATGAGCGTATCGATCGTGAGTCATGCGCTTTATTTGGTTGAGCGACGGATAAATGCAGTTTTCTAGCCTTTTTGCTCGCACGTATTTATTTTCACAGACTAGTTAGTTCTAAAAATATCGAGCCGTATTCCCGTAGAGTGCTATTGCATGGAATGACGACCGCCCGTTATGGACGGTTCGCGCCCGCCACAGTCGGCGCCGTCGCGTCGGCCGCTCGGAAAAGTCCAATCCTGTTCTGCTTCAGCAACCGTAAATGATAGTAATTAGTTGAGTATTCGAGTGTACAGTATAAAGTAGTATCGAGTGCCCATAAGCCTGTATATAAATCGAAATACGATTCATATTTTCAAAATATCGAAACATCGATTCAAAACTTTCTCAAATATTTTATTTCGAAGATATTTTTTTGGCAACGAATTATCTTTGAGATGACAAGAAAGATGACTAGGTTTAGGATAGTACCATCGGAAAGGACTTGGATCAGAAATTTTAAATCAAATCATTTTATACATCAAAAAATCATTACTTCAGGAGAAGATGTCTTTCTTTCTCGTTCAATTTCGATGTTCAAGGGAAAACTTTCTGGAAGAATTTTTCTTTTTCGCTATGTCATAATTAATGGATTAAATAAAATAGAAGGAAAATATGAAGAAAAATAAAATAGCACCTAATGTAATTTCGGTATTTTTATCCCATTACCAGTGATTGTTCTTCGTATAGAAGGTAAACAGTAGAACCTTTTTTCATTTAAACAACAGGCGGACCTAGTGTTAAACCTATATATGGAAAATAAATGTTAAATATTATATAAGCGTATACAAGAATCACAAAGACCAATCAGAGATAGTCTATATTATTGTAATAGTAGTAAGAACATGATATGAACGTGATAAGAAAAATTACAAACATCATAATGTTTACAAAAGGAAAATTTATCCTTGACGAACGTAGGTCTAGTGATGCTTGTTCCAATCACAATTTTCACACACAGACAACTCAGAAACTGGTTAGCTAGCGAAACTCGTTGCCCGTGTTTTAACGGTTCGGTGTATTGGAGTTCAAATATTAAAATTGTCAACCTTCGATGAAAACAGTCCGTAGTTCGTGTTTAGCGCGCGACGATCACGTGTATTAGCGGAATTACCATTTAAATTACCATTTGCTTATTAAATGGCTACGTGACTAATTCAATACGGAATTTTATACATTTAAATGCAATCCAATATAAACAAACGATACATTCCAGCAAATTTATAGCATGATTCAATCTTTATTAAAAAAACGAAAAGGTTTTCACGCGCTGATATTTTTAATTTGTTTTTTATTATAGAGATTAACCTCCCATGGTGGACTAACCCAAGTAGGTACTTGAAATTCGGAAAGATAAAACAAAACTATGAAATCAATGGAAATATTAACATTTCACTAAAGCTGTTTAGTAACTATACTTCGTATTTTATACTGTTTTGTTTAATTTTAAATAATAAAACCGGCCAAGCGCAAATCGGACTCGCACGCGAAGGGTTCCGTACCACCATACAATATAAAAAAAAAACGAGCGCGACATTAATCGAACTTAACCATTAATCGTTATTATTATGTAATTTAAAAATTATTGTATTAATATATTTCATTTTTATTTCGTTAGTTATTTAGAAAGCGCTCGATCCTCTCTGGCTAATCCGAAAAGTAATAACATGAGTGAACTGATAGCTAGAGACAATTTTTATTACTTATTTTATTACAGTGAAACTTTGACTTTTAGTATCGATTGTGAAGAGAATAATCTCTGCAAAGGAAAGCGTAAATTTATAGTACCTAATAGTACAATGTAGTTTTCATCATAAATTGTTTTTTTTTTAATTATCTTTTACAATAACATCACAAAGACAAAATGCATCTAGTTTTCGCTTATTGGCTAAACGCTGTCATTTTCAATGGAATTTTTACAAATTTTTTACTAATATAAGTAAATTTTATAAGTTAATCTATTACTCGTTAAATAATACAGTTCAGTTAGCTGTGATAGTTTTCCTTTTAACTACGTCATATACTCCTGTCATAAATTTTTTCCACATATCCAAAAACAACGATTTAGTTGGTAGAGGGAGGGGGGGCACATGACTCTAACAAAAATTAGGACTTTAGGAGTGCATATCTCAACAACTGTTGACTTAAATAAAAAAAATTGTCCTGAACCTTTGATATGATTTTCTAAGACCTATCGTTTGGTACCTCTCGCGTTAATATATATGATGATTTTTTTTCGTACTTCAGTAACATGTATAGCGCGACCTATCCCAAAAAAAAATTCTTAACTTCACTAGGTCGTTGTCTAGCGGTTCATAGAATACACCTACCTTCCAAATTTCATCTGTATATTGCCAATAGTTTCCAAGAAAAACCACAGACAGACAGACAGACGGACAGACGGACATGGCGAAACTATAAGGGTTCCTTTTTTGCCATTTGGCTACGGAACCCTTAGAACAGGGCATACCGCATATTGTTACTATAATCACTTAAAAATATATTATATTAAAAATATATAAATTATCCAAATTATTACCTTTACCTATTTTTGTTGTGAAAGGTTAGGCCTTTCTTCATATCGAAATTCAAGATACAGATCAACTGGAAATACACCACAGTTTTTGACAACGCGCTATTCATAGTGAAAAAATGCGTGATTTTTTTAAATATTCACTTAAAAACTTTAATTTTTCACAAGACTATAAGGCTGCGGACATCCGTATCCGGTATTAGTTTCAACTAGATATTTCAAGTGTTGCACGTTCATAAGACAGGGTAGATATTGCCTGGCAAACGGACGACAACGACAAAGTGACCCAATAAAGGTGCAATTTTTCCTTTCGTGGTAGAGAACTTTTAAAGTACTTTCAAAATGAATATCAAAGCTTTATGAAAATATTTACATTTTATAAAATAAACTTTTTAAACACAATATAAAAATTATTATAATGAAAAATATCTTATATAATGGTTCTACGTCCCTTCGCTATGGATCCAAAATGTATAATAAAAACATTTTTTTAAATTAAAAATCATTTGTCTTTTCATACGACTTTACCTTTAAGTGGAAAGCTCTTAGAGATCGTCCATTATTCACGTGAGACTTAAATACGGAGGATTGGGTTGGAATATCATCACAATCGATCACGAGGAGGAAAAGGGCACCTATTACGACATAACGCATATAATTCATGTGCAATAAATTTTGCGAATTTCTATGTTAACAATTTGGGACAGCCATAATTTCGGCAGGATATCCGCGCGATGAAATAAATTTTAACCAATTTTGTTTTGTAATTATCTTCAATATTGCAGAAGATTAGCTACTAAAAACCCATCTGAAAAAAAAATCACCAAAAAATGACGTAGAAGTGAGATAGATAGAGCCTTGAACCCATAGAGTACGTAAATTAATTTGACAGCAGCGTTTGGTTTTAATGTTTTTTATAGAGTCATAAATGTCACTTCACAGTATCGAAATGACATTACGCAATTTTGCACAGTTGAAAACCGGCGCACGGAGATTTCGCGGGGGTGAAGACCGGTGCGCGGGGACCTTGCGCACTGAAATTCGTATTAAAATTCGCCATCTTACACTCGCTAGTTATAGTATGAGTGGGTTTCACGGTAAACGCTGAAGAGTTCTAGATAATTCATACTTTTTTTTTGGCCTCATAGTATAAATTTTAATATTTCCAACCTAAAAATTAAGTTGTTTTTTGACTATTTAAAAAATTAGAATTTTATTTATATATTGTATTTTGTTGTACTTATCTATATATGTAAAACCAATATTAATTAACTAATCAATATGTTTTTTTGTCATACTGTTTATGAGAATAACATTTCTGCTACGTGGAAATACCGCACGTACATATATTCGTGTTTAAAACGAAGGGCACTTTGTCATACTTACACAAGTATAATATTATAGTATAACCATTGATGTACATAGAGATATCGCATCGCGGCTCCAGGAGTATGAGCAAAGACATATACGCCACAGACAAAATATACGCCTTTTGATGTTTTCACACGTTCACGGTGAAATAGAATTTAGTGTAGTAGCTTAATATACTAGCATACATAAAATTCGTACTGGAAAAGCAAACAAAGATTCTGAAATCTCATTTCATGTGTAATTTAGCAAAATGTTTAAAAGAAACTATTATAGTAACGTAAGATCCGTCAAATTTTTGATTCTGTCATTTTGCTAGGGTTTGCGATGGATTCGAATCACGAGACGCTTCGTCTTAGTAATTTTATTATTTAAGAATATATTGTAACTTAAGTCTCATAATTATTATACTGTATCTGTAAAACTTTTAAATATACAAATCTAAGTTATAAATACTGGCACTAGCGTTATTGACCAGAAGTTCAAAAAGTTGGTTTAAAATATAACCAGTTTGATCTCGGAAATGATTATTAGTTTAACACTGGTATCGCGTAACAAGTAACACAGCATATATTGTTCATAATTAGTTTTTTTTTTTGTTATAATCAAGCTGTTATTTTTAACAAATTATCTTGTAATGTATAACTTACGGTTTTTTCTTAATAATACTCGGGTTAATCCTATGTTCGCGGAAGTAGAAAAACTTGTCAAGTGCAAGTCTGATTCGTGCACTGATGGTTCCCATGGGCGAACACACAATATATGTATCTATTTGTTATGTAATTACGGAAAAATTGTATTTTCGTTTATTCAATTCGAAATCCTTAATGCAAACCCAACTCACGCTTGACCGGTTTTTTTTTTAGTGTAGAGTTTGCATTGTAAACACACGAGTTTCACGTTTACCGCTTGCGTAAAACCAGATTTCCTAAAAAAATACTTTTGGAATGGGGACCCCATTATTATATTAAATTTCTTTTAGTGTATCCGCCGTGATAAATACATTGTTTGAAAATTGCCTACCTACTACGACTTAAAAGATAAAAGCTTATAAAGGTACGACAGATGGACAGACGGCGTACGGCTTGATAGGGTTCAGTTGGCACCCTTCGGTATAGAACCTTGAAAAACGATGCAAACGTTTACTATATTGATTCATATGTTGATTGATTGATTGAGTATATTGATTCGTTATATTGATTATTGATCGTTATATTATATTGATCATTTCAACGTTATCCCAAAGGTGTAAACATTCTTGCGCTCATTGCCGAATTTCTTCCACAAGGTAATCTGTCATGTTTCGGGTTCGAAGTTATGAGGTATTTCCTTCTGAAATTGAGACATAATCGAATTAAAGTGCATTTCATATTCATTGCGAAGAAAACCAGAATTCTAAATACCTATCAAGAGATAAAAACCCACGAGAATAGCTTTAGATCGGTTTTTATTTGTCGTGCATCATTCATTTTAATTTAAAAAAGTGTTATTGCTCCTGTAAACGTAACAAAATTAAAATGATTAAAATCTACTTATTTTCGCTTTCGATATATATTTTATTTATTTTCTTCTCAGCCATAAAGTCACATTCTATGTCACTTATTGTTGACAACAATGAATTCCATGTTGGTCCGCACTCGTCATTTTAGTGTACACTGTGTTTTCCAACATATTAACGTAATGTTTATTTGTTGCACAATCTTTAAAGTATTAATCTGTGGCATTACAATAAATATTGACCTGTATGTTGCTATAAGTCTGAGTATGAACAATTATTAGAATGGGAATCTGATCTTTTAACGCATATCGCACGAAGGCTTAATGCCAGCGGTCCACCTTGAGGATAGCACTAAAGAAGATAATGAAGATATGCAAGATGCACACGATCTCGGTATACACGTTGTTGGACTGTGAACTGCAATCAAAAAAAGGCAAGTGCAAGCCGGGTTGGCAAGTTGAACGTTGCGTGTTTCAAAATAACTATGAGTAGATATATTTCCATTATATTTAAAAAAAAAACGCTAATTGGAATAACTTAAATTATTCTTTATTTTAGATAGATAGATGTATCAAAAAACTGGCCAAGTGCATGTCGGGCACACGTCTGCTTAGGTTTCAACAGATAATTTGAAAATCTAAAAGTAGGTGTCGCTTGTGGCTCTGGCTACCATATAAACTGTTAAACTCAGTTTTCGTAGTTGTGTTGAAAAAATTTTACAACAATTTATTTGATAATTAAGATCTATAAAATAAAAACTAATTAAAAACTAAAAGTATTTACAAATTAAAAAAATACTATGTAAATTATGATAAATGACAAAATTTTAAAGAGACGATGGGTTCAGGGTACCAAGGATGTTTGCCGCGTTGCCGCGCTGTATTGCGACACTGATCCTCCAAACTATTCCTTGCACATATTAACAATTTATTATTTATAAATATTACAATTTACAATGTCGGATGTTGGGGTGTGCTTGACAAAGCTATTTTACTAACAAAACTAGTAAAAAAATTACAATTAGTACAAAATGTTCAAGCCTTTTCTATGAATAGCAGCATAAATGTTCATTACTTCCTGAGACTTGCATACTTATAGAAAAAAATAAATGTTGCTTTGGACATTATCTATTGAAGGCATTGTAGAAGGTACTATTGAAAAATTACTATTTCGGTTATATAGGCTGCCAGTCTGAAACAAAAAAAAACTTTTGTTAATATAGCTCTGTATAGTGAATGCCTAACCACAAAAATTGAAAAACAATACGTTGTTTACAGAGAAATTGAGGTTTATACAATTTACATTTCTAAGATTAATTAATTACGAAAAAGATTTTCTAGTAAACCAATTTCAGACTAAAATTTTACGGTCAAACTAACAGAAACCGCCTTCATATACACACATGATTATTGAAACTGAACATAAATTAACAATTTACTGAAATATATAACCAAACAGCTGAAAATAAAGACACATTACTATGTTTCACCACATTTCACCATAGAGATAATATAACTAGAGTATACAAACTCCATAAAGCCCTGTAGGTATGTAACTGTTGGGCATGGGACAAAAAATTAATGGAAAATAATTGTACCTAGTGGTGTCCTAATTTTACTTGCTTAGGACACTCATTTGACAGTCATAGCGATCACAGCTATCAACTAAAGAACTATTAACTACGGATGCTCAAAATAAAGATTATGTATAATTCTGTATAAGTCAATGTACAGTCATTTTCTGTCATTTTCTGTCTCTTTCTGTTGAGGCCCGCATTTCGGACTGGCTTGCCGACTCTTTTCTATTATCTCAATGTATGCATTTCACTGCGTAACAACGTATTGATTTGCCGATCAAGTTATTGGAAAACAGTTAGAACTGTTATGCAACCGTGTTAATTATGTAACATTAAAAGGGCGCTGCTTTCTTTTGACTTATACGAGAGTATTATATTTCAAACGCGTGACGATTTCTTAGCCGCATCGAAACCGGTCAGCGGTGCTTCGTACCTAAGTATATAGATATCGCTTTCTTTACTTACCCGTTACGTAAAAATCTAGTTTTTTTTTTTTCATATCTTCTTTTGAACAATTTCAATCATTCGCAGCGTATTTAACTACCTTCTTTATTGTATTTATTACAGCAAAACAATATACTAACTTCTTATTTTATCTTCAAGGATATAATTATGTGATTACGGCTTATGGAATTATATAAAATAATTATATTTTGACTGACCAGCTTGTCATTGTAAGTGGCACTGACTATAAACTCGGAGGTCGCGAGTTCGTTTTTCGTCTGGAACAAATATTTGTGTGTATGAACATGTCTGTTTGTTCCGTGTTTGGGCGTTAGATATATATATATCTACGGGAAATTATAAATGGCTATTACTATTTTTTTCTTTCATCATATTTTTAGTGTTTTTACATATAAACTGTTTAAAAACGCTGTATTGCTGTAATATATGCTGTATTTTTTTCCTTATAAATGTCATTTATAAAAAAATATATGTGTCTATTATAAAAATATATTTATATATTTTAATTTATATATCAAGTATGTATATCAATTATCTAGTAATCATAGTACAAACATCTGTCTAGTTTGGGACTAGATGAGATGTTTCAGATATTATTTATTATAAAAGATAATAGAATATCGTGTAACAAATATAATAATAATAATCTTTATTGTACACCAAAAGTCATTAGAAAAAGAATAAATAACATATCTCTTATAACGAAGTTTGTTACAATGGGCGGTCTTATCGCTAAAAGCAATCTCTTCCAGACAAATTTCCAGACAATATGATAAATACAATAAAAATAGGATAATAATGTAATGAAATCTACTTCTTTGTCTATATTGTCTACACCGCGCCAGATGGTAAATGGCATAGCGATGAATTGACACAATACCTATGTCAACAATGGTCGTTCGCATCGTTTGCCCTACATTTTTGTGGCAATAATTGCCGTACAAATACAATATAGACCATAAAAGTTTTAGAAAAAAATACGTACCTATTAAGTCATTGCCTTTTCAATTTATATTTTTTTTTTCAATAAATTTCTAGTTGGTACTCTATATCACTTTTTTTTAATATTATCCCACATAATAAACACTGGATTTAATACTCTATAATAATATAATCTATCTTTTTACAACGATTTAGATATTTACCTCGTAAATGATACTCAATAGCCCCTAAAACGGCACAACTTTTTATATA
Organism: Luffia ferchaultella; assembly: GCA_949709985.1. Classification (NCBI taxonomy): domain Eukaryota; kingdom Metazoa; phylum Arthropoda; class Insecta; order Lepidoptera; family Psychidae; genus Luffia; species Luffia ferchaultella. The sequence goes on along the minus strand of OX453242.1, from coordinate 13,428,250 downwards.
CTATTGCGCGATGTTTTATTCTATTCGATATAATATTTCTTGTTGGAGTACCATTGTCCGACAAGGAGCCTTTAAAGTTTCCCCATATCCGTCTATCTGTCACCGTTTTATTCAGAATCTATGTATCATCATCATCATCAGCCCATTTTTACCCCACTGCAGGGGCTTAGGCCTCCCCCAGGGTGAGGAGGGGGCTGAGGGGGGGGAATCTATGTATACATGTACGTAAATATTAGTAACCACTGCATTGATGTGTATTGAAATCTGAATTTATTTCATTCTTCTGCTACCTTTACGGACGTTAGAGATTATAATATTTGCAACTTGAGTGATAACTGAAAACGTTTACTTCTTGATTTTTGCGTCCACCCAAGTAGTAAATATCATAAACTACTCACAAAGCTGTCACTGTCAGACAGACAGACCTTACCAAGAAATCCTAAAAGAGAATCACATTTTGTATCCAAGGCTTAATAATCACAGACGCTTACTCATATAATTGCTCGAGATTAATGCTGAATATAAAGTCGATCCTATAGACAGGCGCTTTAACACGCAAAGTTTATGCGACGGTCAGTTGCAAGTAATAATAAGTGATTAGGCAAATTGTGCAACGCCCCTGCAGCAGCGCGCACAAGAAATAGGGACAAGGCGATACTCGACGTGGATCAAGAATCACGTGAATGGTAAATACGTAAGAGATACCTTCACCTCATAAGGCATATATAAATCTCAAGCAGGTGAATGAATATGTACGCGAGCGCGAACACCACAAAATTTAACATCATGTTTATACGTAGTTATTATATTGAATAGGTTTCACATGTTCTCAGTAGCAAGCGCGGGCGCGTTCCTATGCCACGGAGTGACTGAGGTGTGAGCCAGTCACGCACCTGACCATATGACCATACCTTCAGCGAATTCACAGCGTCCCATCGACCACGAAAAGTTTGAAGTTGGTACCTTCGTTATTGCAGGATTATACTGAAAGAATTACAAATGCAATACGTATATATATATATATATTCCTTGATGTCTCGCCGTAGAACGTATTTTGCTACTTCGAACTGTCCATATATCATAGTGAAACTGTGCAAGGAAATGCTAAAAGTTAAGTTAAATACACAAATTGAATCTTCGCCCGATTTCATTGTTCGCGCTATTCAGGGGTTATATTAGAGACTTAAAATTGGACGCCCGAATGCAAACTTTATTAAGAAGAGTGTGTACTGGCACATTTCCATACAAATGGGCGTTAACAGTTGCACCCCATTAAATTTAAACCGATTGCCGCTAAAAAAAAAAATAGATTGTATTCAGATAGGCAAAAACTAGGTTGAACAGTTTTAACTTATGCACGGGATTTTTTTCGTTTTTTTTTTGTTTTTCACAACATCTACAAAATTAAACTAATTACATTTTCAGAACATGTAAAATGTTTTAAAAAAAATCGGAAAAAGAAGTTTTAATTTTCTTTCGACGTATCAAAATAATTTAAAAAATTAAAACGGTTGAATTTAGTTTTTGCCTATCTAAATAGCATATAATTGTTTAGCGGCTATCGGTTAAGGTTTAATGGGGTGTAATCGTTGACGCCGTTCGTATGGAAATTTGTCAGTACACATTTCTCTTAATAAATGAAAATAATGATGCTATATAGTAAATATTTATTGAAAAGTTATAACGTATTTATTAAATAACAACAAATTAAAATAATACGTTCACATGTAGGCTCATGAATACGTATGATTTTACTTCCTGGGAAAAACAACAGTAATCAATGTTCAATGTTAATATATTTTAATTGAATTTAATCATAATTGCAAACAAGGAACATAATAATTAAATGGGCGTGTTTCGTATGATAAATAATATTAGATTTTTCTTCTATGATTTACGAAGTATAGCGGTGATAGCAGACGGTGAACGATGGTTTTATATACAACAGCTTTTACTAAAATCTTTAAAAAATATATTGATAAAAATGTATTAGTCGAATACGCAAGCGGACGCCCGCGCCGTTAAGTCGCGCTGACGGAACACGGGTTCGGCGCGTTATTGATAGACTTGGAAAAACACTCTGTCACCCACTAACCGATATTAAATGGTGACAACTATGTAGTGAAGAGATTGATCAATGGTTAAATGAATTAATTAAAATACATACAGCGCGTTCACGTACAAAACTAGCTTTTATTTTTCCGCATTTGACGTCAGCCACTGTTATGTTTTTTAAGTGTGAGAACGCGGAATACATATAAAAATTAAGTTATCGTAATTTAAAAGCTAAATAATTAAAAATATAATTTCAAAGCAAACAAACGAAAGTGTGGTCTGTTTTTTTTCTTAATTAATTTTTTTTTTTGTTTCTATATATGCTGACTTTATAAGTACAATTTTTTAATTTTACTCTTTTTTCCATCCTGATATCTCTGTTAATATTTATGAAAAAGTTATTTTAAGTAAGTGAAAAAAATTAAGTTATTACTTGTGTGAAACGGAATTTTTATATAATCGGCTATGTACTTGACTCTTTGTTTAATTAATAAAAACTTTGTTATACAGAATTTGAAAAAAAAATTATTGTAAAACCTAAATCAAAAAGGTAAAATAATATTTTTACTTAAAAAAAAGAGCATTAAAAAGCGGCATATAGTTCATGAAGTCATGCACTTTATATTGTGTTGCATTATGAACATATATATAGAAGCCACTTATGGTTTCGTTCCATTTGGGGGTTGAAACAGGAGGGCCTTGGTGCTCCGAAGCCAAGAGCTTTATGTCCGCTCTGGGCCGCCTCCTACGGGACGCCGGTTGCGACGCTCGTTCCCGAACATACGCGGTCCAGCGCATCTCACTGGCAAGCTAACGCGGAAAAGCGGCCAGTGTGATGGCTACCTTTGGACCAGGTGTTTGCAGGCACGAGCTTTATACATCAATATTTAATTTTTAATAAAATTCTTAAATTAATAATAAGTTTATTTGTTAGTTGTAGATAATATATCATTGTATTAATCGGTATTACCTGCTGGTAAGTAATTTACAGTGTCTGAGTTAACACTGACTTCACAAACTTCATGCTACTCTTTATTGCTCTTTTCAAATTTCAAATAATGGTCTGGGATTCGAACCACGGCCTTCTAAACAAGAAACGGCTTGGCTACGACATTATTATATTCATTTAATTCTAGAACTTGTTAATTTTTATATTAATAACTAGAATCGATATTTATGGTGGGTCAGTATAAACATCGATAAAGGTGGAGTAAACCTTCTATGAGTACCAAGATCGCCTTCACGGTCGACAGGACTAGTTTGATAAGACCTAGTACAGTCTCTTGCGCATTCTAGACAACGTTCGTTCGTAGTTCGTACTGCAAAATCTTCTTAAGTATGCATGAGTCACGTACGTGCATTGAGATGACGCTTTTACACAATTTCTGTAGGTCCATTAGGTAACATAGAGGACCATCATTGACTTACCAATTTTTTTTAATTAACGTTCTTTTCTCATGGGTTTTTTGAAATGTTTACTATATCTATACTACTATATAAATCTGTTGACTCTGACTGTACGTACATTTTTTTTGCCAAATTTGATAGGTATTCATTTTATGAGTTACTGACTTCAAATCCACCATTTTTAAAATTTTTGTCTGTCCGTTCCATATTTATTCAATAAAGGTCATACCTTTTATATCTCAAGTATGGCTTGCCCGATCTAGCGTTCTTGATGAAAACTGGTATATAATAAGAGTAAATTATTTTGTTTCTCGTGCATTTGCAGCCCTCACCCACCACTATACGCAGTAAATTCAATAACTCACTTAGAATCACTCACTAGGATTCAAACTCAACACTCGCAATGCAACAGAAACGAACTTTTGCACCAATAACTAATTATTATCTCTTTTTTTTTGTAATTTGATTGCTTTAGATCAGATTTAAATAACGTAAAATTTATATAATTATTATAAAAAATGAAATGTGATACCCGACCAGATGGCCAAATGGCGTAATGCGGGGAGAGTGGATTTAAGGACACCCGTGAACAGCCGTAAAGAGACCACGGAAGATGTGACTGTGTTTCTATTCCTTTGGTTAATTAAAATTATTTCGGACTATATTTGGGAGTTCTCACCACCAGTATAAACATTATAACTATTGCCCTAGAATGTAAAAATATTTTTTATTAGTACTCTACACCGAAAATACCATATTAATGGTAGGTACGTAGTGTTTCGATTGTTTCATCAAATCGGTTCAATGCTTATTGAGTTATTTATGTACACAAACAAACAAGTAGACGAGAAGTTCAAAAAATACATTAAAGTCTGATTAGTTGACCCCCATTATTTTTTCCGAAAATATCTTCCATGTATACACTTCGCTCAGTTACAGTTTTAATGATAACACCATAGACTAGGTATAAAGTCTCTATAAAAAGTGATCGGCTGTCGTGGAAATCACTCATTTTTAACATTTATTTTAATTATTCTATAAATACATAAGTGTGTTTATAGAATATTTTCTTACTCAATATCACAATTATATATTGCTATGTGCGACAAAGACTACTTTTAAGGAAACATATTGACTTAAAAGTGAAAGCTTAGACGGCAAACTAGCGGCGCGGGCGCCGCTAAGTGCTTATGTAGGTACCACCGATCGACACCTTTTCAACTAACTACCCAATCTACTCCCATGGACAAGTTATAATAAATTTTACCTACCATACCGGATTTTCGAAAGACTGTAGCCGTTTTGTGTTAAATTTTCTGTTATACGTTATAACTAATTTGTATTATAGCAAAGACCACCATACGCGAAGAGGTCAACAGCCGAATCGGACGGGCTTTATGCTGGGAACGGTATGCGGACTTGCAAATAAAACCCAGACCGAACTTCGGGCCCTGTCCTCATACGTCATACTTTGTTGTTTCGTTTTACGTCGCCGGAGGGGGCTGCGAACTCTCTCTCTTATCCGGTCGATCGAATTACGCTCGAGGATTTTAATCGCATCTCGAATGCGGCGCCGCGGGTAACGGAACGGTGTCGTAAAACGGCGGGAAAAATTTATCTCGACACCGGCCGGCGGCGCGCCCGAGCTTGTATTAATGGCGCCAGTTTGTTTTCATTTCTCCGCATTCCAAGCAAGTTTATTAATTAATTTAATTATATAATAGGTACGTGCTTATTAGACACTAAAGTTTCTTATTTCAATATTTTTTTTGTCGCGCACCTACGTGTCACGTACACATTTCAAGGTTAGTTTGACATTCCTCTCGTCAATACTTATTGACTGTTCAGTTCTCGGAACAAAGACAGTTCAAACGTACCTAAATGTTAATTTCAATATTTGAGCAATCAATTCTAACAAATATTTATTTAAGTATCTTTGATAAATGGTCCAATAACCTACGATTAAGATCTCTAACTCTATGAGGTATTATTTTTTGTCAGGTTTTCAAGTTTTTGAACTAGATTTTTGATCAAACGTATCCAAAAGTGTTAGAATACTTGTGGTTTTATAGCCAGGGATCTCACTTAAGGTAATTTCAGTAGTTGGGAACACTATTACTAAGCCTCCGCTATCCGTCCGTTCGTCCGTCCGTCACAGGGCTGTACATATAGTTAAAACCATAATAGGTAAAGAATTAAAATTTTCACAAGGTGTGTATTACTATTGCCACTATAACAGGAAATAATAAAAATAAAATAATGTTAGAAATTTAAAAGGGTCTCGATACAAAAACTGTGTATTTTTAGCTTTTTTGGTGATTGGTAATTGTGATATCATTGCTTACATTTGAAATTTTCTTGTAGTGTGTACTACTGCGACCGTTAGCCTAAAGCCAATATGTATGGGACAACGCCAACCGGTGCTGAACGGTACATAGACATTGTCTTGCCCTCTTAATAAAACAATCATACAAAACTGTTTTGAGTTAACACGTTATATATGAGCTATTTACGCAATAGAATTTGTTTGTCGCTACTGAAAGAGACACATGTCTCAGTTAAATTCGCACTCAACACATTTCTGAAGACATGCGTCCTATAAAAGAAAGTAAGGATGCTAGCCACAATCTGAGGAGAATTTGGCGCGAGTCAGAATTAGACAGAAGTATTGTATTATAGTTTACGCATAGTTTACGTTCGTGTGTTATTATTTCGGGTAATGAAATTGTGACATTGACCTCTATCGCATTTGTTGCAGCAAAAATACGAGCAATGCATTTGTGCAAAATTAAAGTCCAGCCGACTTTAATTTCTCACGAATTCACGAAGAATCGAGGTCATCTATGGCTAATTAATAATCGTACTCTTTGTGGACGTCTTGCAAACGTTGAAAAAAATAATGGACATACTAGTAAAAAAAATGAGGCCATTGTTTAGCTAAAAATGTTATATAGAACCAATGCAAAAAAAAACACTAAAGAATTTATTACGTATTTGATTACTTTCTTTCCATGTTTCTTTATGTTTCTATAAATACGTTCACAATTCTAGTTTGTTTTTGTATCTATTTTAAGTATACATATATCAGAAAGGAAATGCAAGTATAATATTGCGACTAAACGCATAGAGCACTGGGCCATACACAGTAGGTACCTATTGACCTTACGCTGACCGCCATAACATCAAATAATTAAAGTAAAATAAAGCTAAAAATTAAAGGGGGTTCCCATTCAAGAAACGTGTTTTTTTTTTGTATGGGACCTTTCGTGTGCGACTTGCACTTGGCTAGTTTTTTTAATAGGTTTAGCGCGATTATAGAATAAACAGTAGGTACATATTCTCTAACTAGTTTTATTTTGGTTTATTTTCAATGAAACGTTGAAAAACTTTGCTTTGCTAACGTTCCGTTCCGACCGGTATGCGACACGTAAAGCATATAAGCAAACACACAGAACGCGTGGGAAAATGTATATACAATGCTTGCTGGGTGTCGTTTTTGCATTCGTTTGAATTGATCGCTTAATCCATCAGTCTATCCACGTATAGATGCTAAGTCTCGACGAACCCATAACATGTCGAATACGAAATGAGATTTGAAAATATTTTATTAACGATTAATGTAAATCAAATAATTAATAAATAAAATACTTCTATTTATTTTTAAAAGATGTCTCGTTAATTTTATTAAGTCATAATTAGCAATTGCTATAATATAAAGTAAGACATCCAGTCGCCAAATATGGATAATTTTGCATTACTGCACCCGATTTCTGTTATTACTTTATAAGAAAATTAAACAACCAAAATATTATTGACGTTATCAACTTTTGTGGCACAGTGGGTTAGAATCCGCGAAGTAGAAGGTTCGAAATTTGTTGGTCATTTTCGTACCGAATTTACCTACACTAGAATTGTTTAAAGTATGAGTGTTTGACCTAGCATAGGTAGAATACATGTTACTTGACTAGTTTTTGGCTGCGTCTTCGCCCCTTTCACGCAGCGACCTAGCCGTGTCTTTCGTCACTTCTATTTCGCTGTGAATTATATTTACACTAGTATTCCATCTAACAACTCCAAGTTTTGTTCGTCATTCATATAAAGTGATCATTTTTGTATCCCACGGGAACCTATACGAGCAGAATTTAAATTCATGGATGTGTATAGAGATTCCGCGTCTGGACCTACGATAAAATTTGAGCTAAATAATATACACCACAGACCAAATATACGCCACCTCGATGTTTTGACATATTCATTGTGAAGCTAGAGTTCAAGAGTCACTTACCCACATGTGAAATTCGGACTGAAAAGAAAATGACGATTCTGAAATTACATTTAATGTGTAAAATTTGAGCAAATAATATACACCACTAACCAAATATACGCCACCTAGAATTCACGAGTAGTGTGATCCACATGTGAAATTCGTAGTAAAAAGAAAATGACAATTCTGAAATTACATTTAATGTGTAATTTATTCTTATTACTCATACTCGGAAAGTACACTTGAAGTTACCTGATCAGAGGGATGAAAGTAGTACTTTTCGTCCCTGGGAAACTATTTTCCCTGCTGTCAAATAAATTTAAAAAAAAAAACTATGCAAGCCATGTCCCAACTTTGATACAACAAATTTGTTGAATCGCGGCGTGAAATTCTAATAAAACATCGTTATCAACCATTTTGTAATATGACTTTAAACTTTAAACGTACTTTTAACTAAATTATTATTTAATTTACATAGATTTGAGCTACAAATTCACCATGATCAATGATAAAAAGTACTGGCTGGTAGAATGCCACAGTAAAAGAAAAAAAATGCGAGAAAGCGGCAATTCGATCTTCAGTTATTTTGGCGAGTGCTGATTCTTTACATCTCAGATTTACATATACAGATATTAGTATAAAATAACTTTATTAGACTCAGATTTAACGCGTTTTTTTTTTTACTTTCCTCATATTCGTAATGAAAAGTAGTGTGTTTACCTCGGGTGAAAGACCATCTTGTACCTACCTATAAATAGGTCCCTTTCATCCCTTGTGTAACAATATACTATTACATTCTATATTTGTTTAAAACAATGATAATAAATAAATATATATAACTTGTAAATGATAATCTCTAAGTTTGTCATTTTGCTCGGGTTTTCAATGGTTTCGAAATTGAACACTCCCTTTAGATGATTATATGATACTATCGAAAACTAAACTGTATTGTGTACTTAAAAGCAGTTCTAAACAAACATGAATCCTTAGATGTTTTTATATGCTTATTCAGGAATGTATTTGGTTTCTCAGCCGGGCTAACCTGCACGCCTCTATATCGAAGCATTCTCTATGTGTGACATAAAACTATCTCATTTCGACACGAGATAATGCGGTGTCAAAATTTCATCACGTTGTTATACTTTCGACTATGTTCGTGCAAAAGATGGATGGCAAGTTCGTACCTTGGATTGTGTAATTATGAAACCTTTACCAATAGTTAGACGTTTGATTGTTTGATTTTGAGAATTCCTAGATGTGGTTCTGAAAAATATTAAATCATGTTTATGTTTTTTTCTGCATTAACACAACAACAGTAGAATCTAGTGTAGTATTTGACAGATAATATGAAGTTTACAGTGTTGATAAAGAACTTCTCCTCGAACATTTTAGTAATTATCTAATCAGGGTCAAGTTGTACAGGTAAATTAGTAAGCTATATGTTCTTTAACTAGTGTCTTTAACACAAAGAAACTTTTGTTATAATTTCACAACTTAAAATAAATTCAGGTACACCCCATGTATGACGACTCGCCGTTGTTATTTATGTATGTCATTTTGTAGCTCTGTTACGACATGACGAAAGGACAATCAAAAATTTCACAACAAAGGCGATACCTATAAAAGAAACGTAAAATAAAGTATGAATTTATTTATTATGTAGTACCCACTGATGTAGTACAGTGACGCATATAAATCATAAATTCGAATGTTCGGTAAAAAATAGACTCAGAAAAACACGTGCTCATGCAAACATAGTTGGCCCACCGTTACAAACGAACCTGTGAGTACCCATACACCGGTTATTACTTTTATTGAAGAGGTCTAACCGCGCTTTCACTCGTATTGTATTTACATAGAGGTCGGTGCGATTTTTTTTCGTATAGAATCAAATGTACCCGCCTACGAGAAGGCCTATGTCAAGTACAGACACGAATGTATGCATAGCTAATGAGTCGAGTCGGTCACTCGTCTTCGCAGCCTCTAACTACCGTAACACGGTCAGTGTTCAACTTAATAACTGCAATAAAAACCGTTGCTTATTTGGAAAAGTAAAGAAAACCGACAAGTCTTTAACTAAACTCATATAGGTATTATATATTGAATGGATATACTTACATTTTAATTTAATATTCGAAAGCTTAATATAGTCAAATTTCTCTTTAATATTTGTGGGATTTTTTTATGAACATTATCTTAAATGTTTATTTTGGGGGCTAATGCGCGGAAATTACTAACATAAGCTGAGTCTATTATCTATGATTGTAAATTAAATATCGGGTAAACAAATAATAAATACATATAAGGACATAATAGTCAAATACGAATTTTTGGTGTTCCGGTGAAGACGATGGGTTCACGGTCCGGAGACGCTGTTTCGTTCTCATTTGAGATTGGTACAAGGCTCTGATTGGTGTATCGGGTGACCCTCTTAACAAACATTTTTTTCTTCAAAGGACCAGCCTAGCCATTCAGCGTGGGGAATGGTGCCAAAGTTCTTTCATGTTTTATTTCATTTATATCATAATTAAATAATTTATCATTCGCTTAATAGCGGGAAAGAATCTCGTTTCGGATAAAATATTAAATATAAATATTATAATCAAATTGTAAGTCTTTTGACATCTTCACCACCACCAAGATCACCAATCTCTGTAACTAAAAGATGATGATGATTAGCTAATAAAAATAACGTATGATCGATAACGATTTACAATTAGGAAAAGTTCTAAGACATAGGTAGCGGAAGTAACAATTGGCCGACAGATATTAACTAGTTCACTGCTCGGCTATTAAACTTCTTCCACACAATGGATTGTTGGTACAGTTGTACCATCACTGAATAAGCATCTATGGAAGTGAGTGTTTCACAGTAGGCGGCGAAACTTCTCAGGACCTGAACTGGCTATCCTTGAGATTATACACATTTAAGAGAGAAACGATAGCACACACTCGTAGATCTGCTGACTGACAAACTACTACCTAACTGATTAATCGTTTTATTGGCAGTTTCCGGTGCTCTGAGTCATGTCACTACATTACTAGCAATCTCTACGACTGTCGAAATGTATGAATAATGGTAGTCAAATTCTCAAAACTTGTGCAGTATTTACCAGCGTCGTTTGCAGTGTAATAATAAATCTATTTACATGGGATCACAAGGGACGACGTTGAGGAATGCACATAAGTCATCTTTTATTTAAAAGAGTTTTAATTATTATTATAATAAAGTTATTTATTTACAGGAAATGGCTAGAAGAGGTTTCGCTTGCCAGTACGCAGGGTCGGAAGCCTTCGTTGCTGCGCGCAATGACCAAGGCCTTCTGGATGAGTTATGCGCCATCCGGTGTCATGTTCCTCATACAGGCCCTCCTGCTCAAGTGAGCCTCTTTTCTCACTTATACTGTCTGTAATTGACACGCAATATCCAGATTACGACAATAGGTGTTTTTCCTTTGTTTTCCTAGAATTGCTGGACTGGTGTTTGTTCGCTGTTAAGAGCTACGAAGTTAAACAGTACTTACTAATTTCTTAGTATTACTCTTTTTACAGAAAGCGCGTTTTAAATCGTTGCTTATAGACGAAGTAGATAGGTAACCTAGTGAAATTAAATACAGATAGAAACTTAATTAAGTAGGTATATCATTAGATATATAACACTCGGTTGTAAATAATCTGGATTATATTGGTCATTGCTCCTTGTACATACACAGACCTTTCCAACCGGTGGTCTTGAGTATGATGCTGAGCTACTGGGAGCCAGGTTCCAACATGACGTACCAGCAGGCCGTGTACTGCGCCTCCACTGTCATCCTGATGTCGCTGTTCATCGCCTTCCTCAACCACCACGGTACCTATTCCACACAGCAGTTTGGCATGAAAGTCAGGATCGCTGCTTGCTCACTTATCTACAGGAAGGTTTGTATGACTTTTTTGTTTAGGATTAAATTCTGATTTTGATTACCCATGATAAATCGTGAAATGTAATAGAATTTGTTTTTCTTTATGATGCGTTGCTGTACATACTTGATGACTTTATTGTTAGTTTCAACTATATACTTATTGTTCCCTTTGTCATATTTTCTGGATCTCAATGATGCCACAGGGAAATTATTTGAGACTTTAGTATTTCGCGCCACAGGCTCCAAGGTGAAAGATATAAATATAATGTCTCTAACTTCATAGTTAACATTTTTTTTCGTATAGTTTGGAACTTTAATATACCTATTCTATTTGGAAACAATTACAAAATTAAAGATCGTACTGGTATATTATGTTCAGTAATATATCGTGCATTAATTCCACACAGGTGTTGCGTATGAGTTCAGGTGCTCTGGCGCAGACTACAGCTGGTCAAGTGGTGAATTTGCTATCCAATGACGTTAACCGTTTTGACTACGCGTTCATCTACACACACTTTATCTGGCTGCTGCCGCTACAAGTGATTATTGTCTGCTATCTCATCTACATTAAGATCGGTTATGCAGCCATCGTGGGTGTAATTGGAATAGTACTACAAACTATACCTGTTCAATGTAAGCACAAATATTGCTGTACATACCTTAATTAATTATTAAAAGTCAATAAAATTATAAAATATCACAATTAAGAAAACATTTGCTACCTACCGTTCGATTTGCACAAGCCTGCCTAAGAGTTGCAAGTATATTTTAAAGAAAACAGGGACTGACTGTGTATGATTCTTACGCTGTCGTAGTTACGCTCTAGGCATTTTTCTCTGAACACCTCAATATAGCATGCTTATTTAGTATTTAACCTATCTGATACTAACATGTTATATTTTTCAGCTTACATGAGCAAACTAGCCGCAAGGTTAAGGATGAAGACAGCTCACAGGACTGATGAGCGCGTACGCATAATGGACGAAATAATTTGTGGGATGCAGGTTTGTACTAATGCGCGAGATTTGTTAAACGATTGCATAAAAACACGCACACTGTTTTCTTGAGACTACATTGCACAGCTCAGAATAATAGTATTGTACTCTTGATATAATACAAACATTACGCTTCAAATGTTTAATTAAATTGACACTTTGTTCGTATTAATTTTGTTGTTATGTGGTATAAATTAAACTAATCATTAAAAAAAATATATAAAATATTTCAAATAATTTATATTCTTCACCTCATGAGTTATATACAATAAAATTTTATATTTTTACCTCAGGTGATTAAAATGTACGCATGGGAGAAACCGTTCGAAAAAGTAGTTGAGTTAGCGCGCAGGAACGAGATCAATTGCATTACATCGGCATCATACCTTCGCGGTGTCTACCTAAGCTTCATGGTGTTCACGGAGCGACTGACATTGTATATCACGCTACTATCGTACTCCCTCTTCGGTTACCAAGTCACTGCCGACATTGTGAGTATAATTCTGGCCTCTTTTATGTCTGGTATAGTCTATCCATTATATTAGACCACGGTACACCGAAAGGCAAAGCAGGAACGAAATAGACAAATTAAAATATATCTATTTAGAGGAAACAAAAACTTATCACATTCTTCATCAGCCGACGTATCCTTTGAATCACCACCTGTGTTTATAATAAGACATTTAATTTTGTCATTTATTTACTCGGCGAAGTGTCGATGTAAACTGATAAATTTTCGCTGAAACTGTACGCGGCACGCCCAAGCCGTCGGTTTCATTGTTACGGCCGGCACGTGCGGCGGTTTTCTTTGTGAATTTTTTGTCTGAGTGCTTTGGCGGCGTCTCAAGGGATGTGGGTTAAAATAATGGATATACTTTATTCTCGTATGATGACCTTAACTTAGTAACATATATACCCACATATGGATGTAGTGGTTCTCGTACGAAGATAGAAGTAATAGATGTAACGTATTCAATATCGATATACATGCAAAACCATTAAATAACAAATATCTTATCCTTAAACGATAGATCAGGACGTGGAGACCGATCTAAGATCTGTGACGGGGTAAAGTGACGTTATATACAAATATGGATTTCAGGTATTCCCTCTGGCACAATTCTACAACACGCTCCAAGGAACGCTGTCTATAATAATGTCGAACGCTGTTTCGTTTCTGGCTGAAGCGTTGATATCCGTTCAGCGTTTGGAAGCTTTTATGTTGTTTGGTACGTGAGGGTACGACTGGGCCGAAGTTTATTATTTGCTTGCTATGATACTTTTCTATTTTCTACTGCACATATTTTTGCATGCCGCGCACTTCAAGAGTCCAAACCACAAAGACTCTATTGTGTGAATAATTTGTAGAACTACAACAGGTCGTACCCAATAGGTGGCTACTTCAAACACGGAACCTAACATTTTGTACATATTAATAACTTACGTTGTTTATAGGCGTTTCCGATGGCTCAGATGTTCAACACCATGCAACAAGGTCTCTCTATCATGCTACCAGCTAGTCTAGCTAATGGCTTGGAAGCTTTCGTCTCTGTAAAGAGAATAGAACGAATTCTACTACTTGGTACAGTAATTCTAAGACAGATCTATCAATGTCTTGAAGTATCGTTGTTGTTGTTTGTGAATCGTGAAGAAAAAAACTGTGATGTTGTGTATTGTGTCCATGTAGGTAGAAAAAGCAAGTAGTTTAATGGGATGCACGCAGCTGTTATTTCTTCCTCCATAAACTTATGAACGCATTTATATTATTCTTAATATAAATGCAAAAAAAAAACAGACAGAAAAGAAAGACAGACTAGTGAACTAGGAGACTAGCTTTTGTGTTATATGTCACCAGGATCAAATAAAAGTACCTACCTAGTTTTCGTTTACAGTAATTTTGTGTGTATGTATGTGATTGTGTTTGTTTTGTATGTGAATTTAGAGTTATGAACTGTTATGATTATAGGTTCTTCATTTTGCACAGTAGCTTATTTCTGTTATTCCTATAACTGTTTAATATAAGTATATTGGACTGCTTGGTGCATATTTTTTAATTAACACGTTTTGTAGAGCTTTGGTGAACGAGTAACCTTATCTAACCATTTTTTTATGTTATTATGGGCAAGTCTGTGGCAAATTTCATTAAAAATTTGACAAACATAAGGCCAGGTCCCTAGGCCCATTTCTGCTCGCTTATATCCAGAATGAACGGAGAAAAGAAAAATGTAAAAGGGACGCTCAATATCGCATAGACATTTTTTTTCTACGTTAAAGTCCCTCAAATTATATTTTTAACGATCGGAAAATTTTGTTGAAGAACTATAGTATATAAATTTTTCAATATATTTGTATTGAGTTTTATTGTTGAAAAACTGAATTGGGATTGGGAAAAAGTGCATTTTGGGACCTGACCTCAAATGGCTTGTCTTATGTTGTTATCATATACCATGATCACCAAATTTACTCGTCTTTTCAATAATTGCACGATTGTTCTGTTTGTTATTATGATTAATTTAGTTTTTACATTAATTGAATAAACTTAAAAAATTAAAATCGGTCAAGACCTTTTCACGCATTTTCAGAACCGCCATAATTTTTTTATTACATTAAAATATCTGATATAATATTTTTTTTTATCGCTATATCCCTTATGTAAATAACTTTCTTTATTAGGTACCAAAGTGATGCAATGTTCGGTATGTACTTCATTATTTATTTAAAAATTTTATATTCATTTTTATTATAAGTAAAAAAGAGATTGATTACCATGATAAATTTTTAGTTAGGTATTTATTTTTAAAAAAAATTATGTAAGACGCTTCGATAGTGCGTAGGCTTCATAAATCTCAATCCTTGTGTTCAGTTATAACTCGATATGATTAACTGTTTAGACGGCTTTGACATACGGACCGACAAATTCATAAGGGAGATTTATTAGTGTTACGACGTCACATATTTGAGATGCGCAATCCTGAATAATATATAGTTCTAACATCGGGTACATCAGTCAGTTTATTTTACGAAACGCAAGTCAAATTGAAATGTTATCCAAACCCAAACAGGTATCACGCAAACAGGCTTAATAAACGCTCGACCAACAATAGGCATACATTTGATGTGGCTAATGATATTCTATGGGCATACGATTGGCCGAGGTCGAACGCAATGCATTTAATACTAGATCCCACATTTACAAAGCGATTATCATATTAATTTTTGCAACAGATGAAAGGGAAGATCTACGAGGTGTCGCCGGTGTAGATATCGCTAAATTGGTCCAGACCATAGAGAATAAAAAGAAAAAGAACAATTTGGGCGACGTTGATCTTTGCCCCAACACATTCAAGAAGATCGATACAGAAGGCATATACAATCCAGGTAAAATATTTCCATCTAAAGATAGGACATATATTAATTCGCTTTATATTAAGTTCGTGTAGTTGTATTATTACTTATTGCTGTTGATAATAATATAATTTATAGCTAGAGAAATAAATCATTTAATCTGTTTTTTAACTTTCTTAATATTTATTGATTTTGCGTCTTCATTTCATTTGCCTGTAATTTTGTCGCGTGATTTATGGTAGAATTTAAAATTTTTTTATACAATGACTAATATGCTTTCCAGTCCAGGGATAATTACTGATCGCTGTCACTTCCTAAATGGTGTTGATAATTTAAACCAAGTTTAATTAAAAAATAGTTATATACCGTTAAAATTTATGTTTATGATTAGACAATTTTACCAAAACCAATACTAATTAAATATTGATTTGACAGCGTTCGACTGCAACGGCGAGAAAGGGTTGATCAAGCACGGTGAACAAAAGCCTGTAAGCCCAGATGTAGGCGTGTTACTTCAGAACGTGACCGCCAGCTGGACGATAGACGGTCCTGTCACATTGCGTAACGTCACCATCAGTGTACCACGTGGGAAACTCTGTGCTATCATCGGTTCCGTGGGTGCCGGAAAGGTTCATAATAATTACCACTTGAATACGCTACACATAATGAAAAATTAAACCATGGAAAAATCAAACTAAAAAACGAATAATTAACTTTTTTTAGTCGTAATAATTAAGCTTCAAAACTCATTTTATTTTGAGTCGGCGGCATATAAACAAACAGACAGCAGCAGTAAGATTCGATTTAATGATATTCTTTGTTTGGCGCCGATTCAAAATTAGTTTTGGCGCTTATTAAGAGTAAAAAATTTCAAGTATTTTTCGTATTTCAGTTTCTTTTTTCGTCGGTTTATTTTGTTATTCGTTAGCTTCGAGGTATTACTTTCGGGGTATACCTTACCCCATAAAATAAAAATAATCTAAATTAGACGACCCTGTTCCCTTCGTTTTTTTCCAACCTTAGAGGTAATTTTTTTAGCACACTGTAAAAAGTTGCTTTAGTTTTCTACCCTTAGGGGTCGATTTTTTTTTCAAATTTAAATGAGACCAACTTTGAGGAATAAATAACCTGTCCACTACAAAAAAAGAATCATCAAAATCGGACTACTCTGTAAAAAATTATGCTGGTATACCTAAGTAGGTATATATGTACCTACATATTTCACATACATCATGTAAAATACTTGACAATTTAGGAATATAGTCTTCGATCGATTAACTTACATCTTTGAATATAATATAACATAACATCTTCGAATTTGTTTTACGCATACACAAAAATCACTTGTTTTGCTATACTTATTAAATGTTCTAATAGATAAATTTAGGCCACAGTATTATTAGCCTTTTTGTTGATGAAATACAAAAAAAAATACATAAGCGTGCGCCTATCATGGAAAATTACAAATAACCGGAAGTAGAATAGGTCAAAAAACCAAACAAAGCAAGATCAATTACGCGTCACTTGTGCCGTACGATATGACATGTTAATCAATAGCGTACCCATTTCGCAGAGTTCGGTGCTGCAGTTACTGCTGAACGAACTGAGGCCCCTGAGCGGCCGCATCTCTTTATGCGGTCCTCTGTCATACGCCTGTCAAGAACCTTGGCTCTTCGTTGCCACAGTCCGCCAGAACATCCTCTTTGGGCTACCTTTCAACTCTAAGAAATATAAAGAGGTACTAGAAATGATGTTTGTATGTTCACACGACCCACAGTAGGTATTATAGGTGTATCGAATCGATGGTATTATAGCTTGCTCCAGAGCAAATACCACCAATTTTTCTCCAAACGAAGCGATATGTTCATTTTTGATAAAATTTCTATCATCAAGTCAACTATCGAGACATAAATAATATCGTATCTCATAAATGAACGATAAATATATTTAAATCTTCTAACTTGGGCTAAAGGTTATAATTTTAAACGGCAGGGGGTTACAAGTCCCGCCATTAAAAATTGTTTGTATAATACAAAAGTTATATCAAAACATCTTCGTGTTTTCAGGTCGTTCGAGTGTGTGCACTACAAAAAGACTTCCTCCAGTTCCCACACGGTGACCAAACTCTGGTCGGTGAAAGGGGTGCTTCTCTATCGGGAGGGCAAAGGGCGCGTATTAACTTGGCAAGAGCTGTTTATCGACAAGTACGTAAAAAAATATCTTTTCATATTGTCCAATATTTTTAAAACATAATTTTATAATTAATAGAATCATAGCCTTTAGGTCCATGCTCCTTTCTCTCCAAGGACTTTAATTCAATGTATTTAAAATAGAATGGCTTTGTTGTTGAATATTTTTAAGCTCCTAAACCCGTGTCTTAAATTAAAACCTATATTTCTAAACAATTCTTTGCATTATCAAACACACACAAAGATTTTTGACATACCATCTTCCATTTTTAAGGCGGATATATACCTACTGGATGACCCATTGTCCGCGGTCGATGCACATGTCGGCCGACAGTTATTCGATGAATGCATCAATGGCTACCTGAGACACACGACCCGAGTGCTCGTCACACATCAACTTCACTATCTGAAAGCCGCAGACTACATCGTTGTGATGAATAACGTACGTGTACGACAAATATTTATTATAGGCAACTTTTAGTGAAGGAAAATCTGAAATCAATATTTAAAAATTTATGTCAAAAAATTGACCTTTTTCGCAGTTAAAACTCCTCAAAGAGTAAAGGATAAAGAAGGTGAAAGGATAATTCATGTAGCGTTCGATTTTTTTTTAATACCTAGATTATTTCATACACGGTCGTCTAGTTCCAAAGTAAGCAGAGCCTGTATTATGGATACTAGACGACAACTGATATACATACTTGATATTTTTTATAAGACACACATATACAGATATTTTACATCCAAACACGGAACAAATAGACATTCATCCACACAAATATTGAATTCACCCTGGGTGGGCATCGAATTCATGACCTTTGGCTCTGCAGCTATTACGGTCTCTAAATACTAGACCAACCGATAAGTCAAGACACTAGTAAAATAATTTACAACTGGAATTACTACGAGTATAACTGAACACGAACGAGATGAAACAATACTATTTTAGTACATTATGATGCAAGTACGGTAAACTGGATATTATAGTGGAGGTGTTTATAGGCAGGAGGCGAAGCCGAGTGCTTATGAATAAACCGATGACTATAATAGCCAGCTTACTGAGTATGAGGATCTACGACGTTTTTCAAATACATTTGCGATTAAAATTAGGTATCAAATGTAATAATGGCAGGAGCTAAGGGCGTGAGCAGGCTGCTTTTCGCGGTTTGCGCATGCGTTACAAACATAATGCTCGTTTGCGATTGCAATCGGTGTAAAGTAAAAAGGCCTAGAGTACTGTAAAATACAACTTTACGGTACAAATTTCGGTGTCATAAAGACCGTATTAATAGCAAATGTATTGAAAAAAATATTTTAAAGCAGTGACCTACGTGTACCTAAATAATTTTTAGAAAATGAATTTTGAAAGTATTACTAATAAATTACGAAATTTTTAGGGTACTGTCGATACGATGGGGACATACGATGAATTAATTACTTCGGGCAAAGACTTCGCTAAATTGTTGAGTTCGCTTCAGGACGATAATGAAGACAAAAAACTTATAAAACCAGAACCTATGGTCAGAAGAACATCAGCAAGAGTTAGTAATTCACACAACGATTTAGTTTTAAATGGCTACTTATTTGTCTGCTTAAGTTATTATAATTTAAATAATTTACAAAATTATAATTGTATTTTCAAAATGTAAAAAATAAATTAATACATAGTATTTAATTAACCAATGAAAACAGGCTAAAAAACTTAAACAAGTAATATTTTTCTGCAAAACAGTGCTTACATTTAAAATAATATGTGCAAAATAATTCTGCAACCTACATTAAACGTGGAAACTTTCAGCTCTCGACAACACGGCGACCGTCTCTAACGGAGTCAGTAGGATACGGCGAAGGCACTGCTCAAGAAATGGAAGAGGAGGAGAGGGAATCAGGCTCTATGGGATGGCACGTGTATGGAGCATACTTGCGCGCAGGTGGCAGTGCGGCAATTTTACTTTTTACTGCACTACTGCTGGTCGTCGGACAGCTGTCCGCCACCTTCTGTGACTACTGGGTCACTTTTTGGTAATAAAATACGGATATACTGATATATATGATTTATTTATTCATATTGTATGTCATCTCGTGATAAAGTTACAGTGGAAACCTGGGTTCACATTAGGCAGTCATGCATTGCTCTTACGAGTCACGATTATGCTAGTTTTATTATTATTGTTTACAAGTGATTCTTTGCGGTTTCGCCTATGTTTGAGTAGACGCTTTGATTCTGTACTCACTCACTAGTCATTTTTTTTATATGTCTTTCGATAGAATAGATTTTTTTATATAACTAGCTCACCCGGCGAACTTCGTACCGCATCTGAACTCAGAATAATTTAAAACATATGTGTATTATAGCGCCTCCCTCCCTGGTAGCCCATAACCACAATCCTAATCTAAGAATCTGCTCTTAGGTGATACGTTTAAAACGCAAAAAACTGCGTAGAGATCCTCCCAGCCGTTTTAGAGAAACGTATTTATTGCAATGCCCCCTGGTGGCTCATAGCCGCAATCCTTACCTATGAACTTACTCTTAGGTGATATCAATGTGTCCCAAAAAACCACGTCAAGATCGTCCCAGCCGTTTTGAAGATACATATCTATTGTAGCGCCCCCTGGTGGCCGATAAAAGAGTAAAGAAATTGATTTTTGAACGCATCTTGTTTGACAGGTACGAACAGTTTGTATGGGAAAATGAAGTTGTGGTTTTTCCTATATTGTTGTTTTTCCTTGCAATTTCTTCACAGTTTCTCACCTTTTGAACCTTCCTTGGACTTACAGAAATAACTCAAAACCAAAATTAGCCAAACCGGTCCAGCCGTTTTTGAGTTTTAGCGAGACAAGTAAAAAGCTTCATTACATTTTTATATAAAAGAAGATTCAGTAACGGTTTACATAGGAAATCTCTTAGGGTATAAATAAGTACTTTACAATAAAATCGCATTCTTTTGAAGTGAGCTAATTTTAAAATAATATATTTCATTTCAGGACAAACGAAGTTACAAGACAAAAAGAGAGAGAAGCAAATCTATCAACAAAGGAATTAGAAAGACCTATCGTTCCTGCCAATTCTACGTTCAGCTTTACTAATTACTTCTATGGTGCTGAAATAGAACCCGGTATAGTGTCAAGTTGTTGAAAATTAACAAAACTTACCCTTTATTTCTATTTTCTTAAAATATATAATTTTTTTGTCAGATTTAAATATCCACGCGGCAATCGGACCTCTGGATACATCGCAGTATTTGTACGTCTACTCGGGGCTAATTATATGCTGCATCTTCTTCATCACGGCGCGTGCCTTCATGTTCTTCAAAGTCTGTATGAACGCGTCGCGCAACCTCCATAACGACATGTTTGCTTCTATGTTGCGTGGAGTCATGCGCTTCTTCGATATCAACTCCTCCGGTAGGTAGCACTCAGAACATAATTACCTGACTAATATTTTTACCGTTCAACAAGGATTGTTTGATATCATTAAGGTTCCGAGTAATCTTGTAACACAAATCTAAAGCGTCTAAAAAATTGGCCATCAAATCAAAGGTTTTCTATAAGGAACTGAAATCATTTAGTTTAATATGTTTTCTTCCATATGTTAAATTAATCGATAACCTGGGTCATTGAAAAAAGAAACGAATCTCGGAATTTCGAAAAACATTTTCTTATTCTAATGGATAAAACAAACATGTTTTGTGTAATTGACACCGAGACGGTGGCTGTTGCGAATATACTATGACTATTACGTTGAAGCTGAAAATTACCTGCTTCTGGTATATTCGTACAAAAAGACAATCGACTAATTTCGGCTTTTTAGAGCGTTATCTCTATTGCATACTACCTGTATGCCGTTTAAACAAAACAACAATAAAGTATTTAGTTCTGAATTCAAATTTTGATAAACGATAAATCTAATAATTGGTAATTGATGGACATAGATATTGGCATTCGTTTGTATTCGAAAATGCGATCATTGCCGATGTGCAATATTTATTGCCGGGTACTGTACGTATTTTTAGAAAACTATAATAATAAGAAAAATACCTCGGACATCTTACAAGGCGCCATCTAGTTCCAAACTAAGCAAAGCTTATACTATAGATACCACACAACTGATATAAATACTTAAATAATCTTAATAATATTTACATACATAGATATTTTTTTCTTTACACCCAGACACGGAACAAATAGCGTTAATGCACACAAATATTTGTCCTGGACGGGAATCGAACCCGCGACCCTTGGCGGTGCGGTTAGGGTCTCTAACCACTCGGCTAACCGGTTATCAAACTATATCATGAACTATATAGAAGTTCATGATTTCTGTCCAAGCGAAATCAGTTTATAGATTTCTTTTCTTATGTAGAGGAGACAAATAACAACTAATTTCATAGATCGCTAAAATTTTGCGTGAATTCATACTTGTTAAATGAAAAAATTTAGTACCTACACACGGAAAAAATGGATTCACTTAAATGCCAATTTTTTTTTTTTTATTTCCAGGTCGTATCTTAAACCGGTTCTCAAAAGATATGGGTGCTTTAGATGAACTTCTACCACGATTTTTGCTGGAATGCATCCAGATCTATCTAGTAATGTTCAGCATTTTAACACTGAACGCCGCAGCGTTAGTATGGACGTTGCTGCCGACCACCATCATATTGTTGTTGTTTTACACCATACTACAGATATATCTTAAATCAGCACAATCTATCAAACGTCTCGAAGGGACAAGTAAGTTTACTTACCGGTTAAATATTCGTAATGTTTTATTGTAGTGCTCAGCGATAAACATGAATGTAATTTGGTATGAAGCTCTAACCCAAAGCGCAACGAACCTGTCTCAAATTTATAAGGCCCAATAGGACCTTGGCTCGAATCCGGGCGTGTACCAATGAGTTTTTCTGACTTAAGTACATAACTATCACTGACTCCGTGCCTCGGAGTGCACGTTAAACAGTCGGTCCCGGACGCTGTCAATAGATGGCGGTCGTTACAATCCCCACCTACAGTGCAGCAGCATGGTGGATTTAAACTGCAAGCCCCCCTCCTCACCCTGGGGGAGGCCTAAGCCCCTGCAGTGGGGTAAAAATGGGCTGATGAAGTGAAGTGAAGTGAATGAAGTTCTAAGCTCAGATATTTTAATAATCGACAACTGAAGACCAACAAGCTAGAACGGAAAATAAAATCTCCATGATATACAGATTCGCGATGTGAAACCCCTCTGACCCCAAACGTGGTTTTTACGAGTACCTACATTTCGTCACGGCTCGAACGGCACGACACGGCACGTTATCGCCATCACAATAACGTAGGCTTTTAATTTTTCAACCACCAGTAACGGTCTGCTATGGACGACGAAATACATATGATTCCAAATTTTACACTTTTCAATGCAAAACGTTTCCAGCCGTATGTACAGCTTGAAACAAATTCTCATACCTAATTATTTGGAAACCACACTGGCTTATTTTAGAGAGGATTATAGAGATGCGAAGTTATAGTATATTAGAAAGAAACATAAGTTTATAATTTTATAACTAAAAACAGATCGTGTCACGCGTAAGGTATGGTTCCATAGCTTTGCCAACAACAAAACTTTTAAGTCATGAACTAATTGACCATAGATATTCGTAATAATTCTCTATGTTTTAGTAATATAGAATTTTGAGATTTTTATAACTACAGCTCAAAAGTTAGAGAGGACATGCAACACCGCAAAAAACCGATTTAGAGCCGAATATTTCATTAACGAGATTTAATTTAGAGAAACCGTTAAATAAACTCATTCAATTTACAATTGCTATTAATTTATTCAGCACTTTTAGTTTTTGGTATTAACATCCAAACAGACTGACATGGAGAATCTATAAGAGCTCTTTGTCGGTCTACGGAACCCTCAACACTAAGTTTACAATGTTTTATTTGTTGCTAATGCAATAAAAGCATCACATGCGTCGTTTGCTACGATTACCTCTTTCTATGGAAATATGTGCTATGGGTATTTCTATCCAAATATTATATATCTTTAAAGCGGTAAAGATTGAACGACTAACAACCGTAGCCCCTGTTTTTTTTACCTCGATACTTGAAAATTTTAAATTCACAGCTCGCAGTCCCGTGTTCTCTCACATGTCTGCCACTCTCAACGGCATAAGCACGATCCGATCGGCCGGCGCGCAGCAACGTCTCATCAAAGAATTCGACTACTTCCAGGTAACAACTCAGAATAATTGATTGATTAATAAGTAATAGATCGAAATAAAACAATACCTTTCAAGAAAATAGTATTTTTTAATTCGGATATTATATGGTTGAATACAGACGTGATACAGACCCAGTGTAACAAACACAGTGGTTTTTTTTTTCAATATATATAACAGAATTGCCACATATATCTACGCATTAATAAGAACATATATTATTCGTGTTAATTCCAGGATGTACACACGTCAACATGGAGCAGTTACTTGGCAAGCGGGGTAACGTTGGGCTTCTGGCTCGATTTCATCTGCGTACTGTACCTTGCCATCGTGATCGTGGCTTTCCTCGTTATAGATTCTAGTAAGTTTAATATTTTCAACTTGCTAATATACCTGGAATGTGTACTTACATACGACGAGTGTTCAAAATGAAGTGACAATGGTTATGATAACTGTTGACTTCCTATATAGCCATAGACTAAAGATTAGTCTCGCTGGCATGATCTTAGCTATCTGTACGAGGCATTTGGTGGGACAATTTGGGAATGCGACTGAGTTTGCTGGTATGAAACCGGTGGCGGCTGAGCGGTACCCGCTCCGCAGCCGCTACCGCTCGTCTGCCGCCGGTTTTGTGTCCGCAGGCTAACAGGGTGTAAGAAAAAGAACGAGCTTATATTTATTTATTTATTTATTCATTTATTTATTTATTTATGTTAAGGAGAATCAACAGTTACATACAATGAGAATAATTAACAGTGGGTGGTTAACAGTCAACCATTTACAGGTTCCCACTAATATAAAAATCACATGAAAAACCTCATCTACAACACACTCATAACATATATATGTAGAAAATATATGCATACTTATAAGTCAAACCTCCAATCTATGAGTCTTGCCGACAAAGAATTCGTTGCTGAGCAGACGCCTCACCTGTGAAACACAGGTATTAAACAGATCTATCGGTAGTGTTCTATTAATTTTATTAAAATTATGTAACTTTAAAGTACTCTGTGGAGCTTATTATATTTTATAATTTGAATTTCGGCGTATAGGGTGTCGTGTCCAGACGATTTTATCTTAAAAACTCGAATCTATACTCAAAAGTAAAATGCCCCACCATTTTAAAAATCGTCAATTGATATTTTTAATACATATTTTACCAAACTTAACAAGCCATCCTTAATACGTTCTTCTTCTTGATCACGTACACAGAGAAAAAGAATTGAGTTATCAAGAAAATATAGTTTTCAATATATACAAATACCGGATATTCTTGGACCAATGCAATTTGTATTGATATAAGAATTCTTTTTCTTTTGTGCACACATCAATAAAAAAAGAATCTTATATCAATGCAAATTGAATTGCTCCAAGAATATCCGGTATTTGTATATATTGAAAACTATATTTTCTTGATAACACAATTCTTTTTTTCTGTGTAAAAGAATTTGCACCGCAACTGCAAACTCGGAAATATATAAAAATCAGTAAGAAGCAAGGTCCGGTGAATATGAACGACCGACGTTTTAATTTTTAAAAACTTTTGCAAAGATACCATCCTAACCTCGTATTTTTTTTTTCTATTTTCACATAAGTACACGTTGCAACGAGTTACTATTAAGAAACAGAATCAATTGTTGTTTTTTAATATTTTTACAGATATGTTAGCTATTCGAGGAGTGAATATCTCATTCTTACACTATACTGAACACTTCACGTATATCTAATATGGTTGGTTTAACCTCCCACTCGTTACTATGTAGGGTTCATTGAAAGAATCCCACAAATTACCTATGTGAAACACAAAATGATCAATTTATACGGGGTTTAAGTGAGGCACTAGAGTCAAGTATACATTTAAGTCGTTCAAGCCTAGCAGACTTTAATATATTATAAAGAATTTAAGTTTACTAAGTTTATTAAAACTCTTATACAATTTTATATGTAGTCGATGGGATAAAAGGATCATATCCCTAACCGTAACTATCATGACCTTTCTACATAGGAAGAAATAGCGGTTCTTATTTCAACTATCTCATCGAGGTGCAAAAAAAATCCGTATAAAATGATCAAACAATACCTAAAATTTATTCTGACGTTCTAAATTTTAGTTTCGGGTTTATTCGAGCTGCCTAACAAATATTACATACGGATTTGTGTAGTTAAAAACTTTCAGTTGACTTACTGTCAATCAGTGAACCAAATTACACTGATGCATCTGTTATCTTATAAGCAACATAATTGATTTTTCTATGTAATTTGAACGGTTTTAATTATGTGAAAAATATTAATACCCAAACTTTTTTTTTCTCTTACAGAAACAGTATTTTCCGGAAACGTGGGTTTAGCGATATCACAAACTCTCATCTTAACTGGTATGCTGCAGTTCGGCGTGCGACAAACCGCCGAGGTGATCTCGCAAATGACCAGCGTAGAACGAATTTTGCAGTACACTCATATTGAAAGAGAAGCATCTTGGGAGAAAGGGGGTTAGTAATATAGTAACATTACATTTGGACCGTAGATATCATGCACCAGTGCATCTCGGACATGCCACACAGCGCTATCTAGTCCCAAACTATGTATAGCTTGTATCATGAGTACCAGACAACTGATATACATACTTAAATTATAATATTGTAACGGGATATTTTCTAATACTAAAATTATAACATCATATTTAGATTCTCCGGCTCATCTCAGATGAGAGTCCCCAGCACAGCGTCAATTTGCTCTCATCAGCTTGACGTGGGTCGGGTGCTCTTCATAAGAGGACAAAGATTTCCCTGGGCTATGTGATAGAGTTTGGCGGTAAAAGAAAAGATTGATTTGAAATTGAACAAAGGTTTAATTGAATTATTAATACAGACAGTTTGAAACTAAAAGGGCAATATTAAATTCTAGGTTTAATAATCAAATTACTATCTAGGTCTGTACACTAAAATTTGGCTCGAAATCAACGCACTGCACCTGCACTATATTACTGGTAATTACTTCGGGTTATCTGGTGTAAAACCGATCGTACCCTAAGCATTCGGATATGTGAATTCCTTCACTAGACCATTGAATCAGAAGAAGTAGGTATAATACCTCTTATGTGTTTCGTGTACGAAACGACGCGTTCGTAGCGCGGTATCGCGTTGCCTTGACGTGTCCAAATCTCCGATATATACTGCGTTTGCCGATATCCGTACTCAGCCAAGATTTTATGACACGCCTGGTTAAATCTCAGCGAGCCGAGGATAATGTAGGTCGCTCAGGAACGATAAGATCGGTTTCTTCACGACGACTTTTTGATGGCGCTAAGCAGTAGTTGTAGAAATACTTGTGGATACGTCTATGTATAACGGCGGGTGACTTGCAATGAATTTTAGCGTTCAAATCCAATGGTTTTTACACACCGGCCAGTGGATGTAATTTCTTACTATGTTTAGGTGCGTTAGAGCAGTTGATTTGGCCAATGGATTTGTTGCTTATATACTACGATCTTAAGGACTAATATTATATACTAATTTATACTAATATACCTTGAATTATAAAAGGTAAATAAATCGTTTCGATTGCTTAAAACAATCTAAGCTAAATTTATGATGGGTACGAAAAAAGATTCCAAAATTACTGATATGTTACAATATATACATATATAAATATTTTACACCCAGGCACAGAACAAATAGACATGTTCGTTCATGCGCACAAATATTTGTCCCGAGCGGGAGTCGAATCCGCGACCCTTGACTCCGCAGTTAGGGTCTCTGACCACTAAGTAAGTCATATTCGGTACTAACGCCGGTTTACGGATATTTAGCGCCAGACACACGTGTAGGAATGTCGACATCGCGTAGCTACGAACAAATATCTTTTTTTTCGTAGCTTCGCATATACATCAAATCTATTAGACACAATTAAACTTCTGTGACACTTTAATACCTTTTTTTTTAAAATTAATTAAACCTTTTTTGTGTGATCTGCTGGCTCTCGCTATACCTACTTAGTGGTCGACGGCAAGCGTCCTTTGCCCCACCGCACCGCTTCCTCCCATTTGTATCGTCTATTTATCGCGAAGATGTTTTACTTAGAGAATGTTAACCTAGTTTACCAATAGTCTCTACTGAACAAAAGAATAACAAACTTTATGTACCAAACAGTACCAAATAATTGGATACGATTCCAGGTGGATTTGCCTGGAAATTCTTAGCTTATTCGCTTGTTCCAGGGTGAAAGACTGATGAATGGACGCACGAGTCAGATTAATGTTCCGGAATAAAATAAAAATTTATTGCAGCCCGGGAAACACCAAAGGGTTGGCCTTGGCGTGGACGTGTCGAGTTCCGCAACTGCTTTATGAAGTACACTCCAGAGGATGTGCCTGTGCTCAAAAATCTCAACGTTGTCATTGAAACTGGATGGAAGGTAAACAATGACACCTGGTGAATCATATAGACACTGATTCGATTTTGTGAAAACTTCTTAAATTGCCATATGGATGGTAGGTACAGGTCTTGGTTAAAATCAAACCAGTTAGAAACCTTTAAAATGGCTAATTTTTCTCGTAAACAGTTATCTACTTATATATAATTTAATTTATATATCAAAATGTTTTTGTTGGTACCTACCTACAACTATCACAATATTAAAATACGTGTTATAAGAAATTGTAATGGATAAAATCTATTCATTGTTGGGTTAAATGTATGTTTTCTTTGTGGATCAGAGAGTCATTTTCAACTCATCAAAATTTAACCTTAATGCAAATTCCCGTGTGCGCTCTTGACCATACACTTACATGATTTTGCACAGAAACTTTGAATTTATTTAGTATTTTATTATTATATTATAGCGACTGCTCGTGACTTTGGTCGCGTATATAGTTTTCATGATTTTTTTTACGATTTCAAAAGTTTACGCAGTAACCATAACTGTTACCTGAATGAAAATGAAAGTTCAGTTGTTTTAGAGATTAGCCCAAACAGATAGATGAAAATTCACCTATACGTCACTCCTGACAACGTCCTTTTCGTGTCTGCGCAGCATTGCGAAGTTTCATTAAAATCGGTTCAACCGTTTTGAAGATTACCCGAACAGACAGGCACTACGATTTATATATACTACCTATAAAGAATATATAGCCTATGTTTATCTGGAATGATCTGCCTTTCAAATGGTGAAAGAATTTTTCAAATAGGTGCAATGGTTCCAGATATTACCTCCACAAACTGACAAAATTCACACGCTCTCTAATAATCTTTTTAAGTATATCTATCTATTTATGCTTATGAAAGATAAAAAATTCAAAACTTTCAGTCAAAAATTTGACTCCTACGAATTACTAAAGGTTTAGAATATTCATTTTATTTTTAAATGTGTCATGAAAGGCCTCAAAATAATTGAACTAATGCGGGATCCTCCCGGAGCGACTGCATGCAAGACATATCAATCGTGGATTACCAAGGTCACAATAGATATTTTTTTCATTTACAATACATTTTTATGCAACTATAGGTGGGTGTGGTGGGCCGCACAGGTGCCGGAAAGTCGTCTCTAATATCGTCACTGTTCCGGCTCGCCATCGTTGAAGGCGATATTCTTATAGACGATGTCGACACGTCACAACTATCTTTGCAGGTAAATTACTTTTCTCGATACCTACAATACAGTCACTGAAAAATTTAAGTACATTTTACTTGTAGGTAATCAGGTAACTTTTGAAAATGAAGGCAAGTTAATATAACTGTATTTCATACATTTGGGATTTTCCTTTGAGTCGAAATTTGGGATTAATTTCTAGGTACATCTATCAAAAGTCTATTTAATACTCGTAAATGCTGTAGGCCTTTTTTTAAGTTTACGCACAATTTTACAAAATGTTTTAAAATGTATGTTTTGCTAGGTAAATCTTAATCGATAGGTATCAATATTTTTTATTTCTGGCATGGAATATCTGTAATCCATAGAGTAGTGATAGAGTCTGTACTCACATTCAATGTATATTTTTTATTACTATTCAACAAAGTTCAAAATTACATCGACTTATAAGTAAATGTCGTTTTACATGAATACGTGTTGATAAACCTAGTATACGATTTTCACTAGATGACAAATGAAACTTGAGGAATCGGTAAAAACCGCTGTAGTTTTATCGTATGACCTTATTTATCATTTAGACCCATAGACTTATCTAATCAGCTCCAAAACGGTACTGGCAAAACTATAGCTCAAAGGGAACCTCTGTGCCAAGTTTCAAAAAAATCACGTTAGAGCCAACGCGGACAGATGGCCGGAAAAACTACCAATGCGGATATATATTACAATTTCTAATAATTACGCGTGACTACCGGAGCATGGCTACTTGATATAGCCTTGGAGAAGAACGATTTTATAATTTATATTATATTTATTAATTATATTTGGTTATTATGAGATTAATTGTTATATTTTATCTAATAAGTTGACATAGTAAAGCGCTCTATTTAAATACATTTGTATATAATTTTATATGAATATCAGTCTCTTATAATAAAATCTATATATTCAGGACTTGCGGTCGAAGATCTCCATAATCCCACAAGAGCCAGTGTTGTTCTCAGCTACGCTTCGTTATAACTTAGACCCATTCAATAACTACGACGACGAGCAATTATGGCAGGCACTAGAGGCGGTATGTGTACATTTAAACTATATACATATAAGGAAATACGTATAAACTTTATATAAAGGAAAATAGTAGGTTTTACTATTGACCAATCAAGAACTGAAACTAATTATCGGGCTCAGGTAATTCACCATCAGCCTGGGCATGCATATTCGCAGACAGGTGATTTAAATAAAACTAATATGTTATTTAATCAACACTAATATTCACATATAAATCTTGAGAAAGAGTGAATATTATGCAATTTTAACAATGTCAACAAACACGGACAGGTCGATCGATTTACTCGAAGCCTTGTATAATTATGATCTTCATTACTCTGTTGACATCCGGCGACGCTCGTCGGGATTGTTGCCCAGCAAAGCATGCAAACTATCTCGTTTTGAATGTTGTTTTCACAGCTGTTCTCGAACATAATATACACCTTCTGTATTATATCTCATCCTTATCTTTCCTTGCTTATTAAATAATTGGCACTATATTAAATGTTTATAAATCAAACACGCTTCGTCTTCCCTTTGTAGGTACCTAAGTGCAATACATTGTATAAGCTCAGGAAGTGTATAAAGTTACAAGTCGATTTAACATACCTACCGAATTAAATTATTGACAGCCAGAACCTTGAGGAATACACAAATATATATTTTCAAATTATTTACATCGTTTTAATGTAGAGATTACTTGCAGCACAAGCAAAATGAGATCTCGGTAAAACACTTGCACTAGCGTTACGAACCACGACAATAGTATGCTAACTACTTTGAGGAATTTTCAGGGGTCTGTTAATTCAATTACCTGACCCGACATTAGTCATTAAAATAAAGAAAATGCTGAATGTGCCGGGGATGGAATGTTTATATTACTTAGGGGGAAACCCGCGATAGATCGCTACAATTTCATTAGATAAGTAAATACACGGTATGAAATTCGATTCCATTCCAAATAATAAAAAAAACATCTCTCCTCTGAGTAAATCCTGCACGCGAGTTTGTTCTCAAGCAGTATATGGATCAAATTAACCAATTTATAAATTCAGAACAATTTAGTTAATTCATTTACTCGTGATCGTCTCGAAAATTACTAAATTGACTATCATTTTCCTCCACACGAAATAAGAGTTTCAAATCATGAAAAATATTCAGTTTATACATCGGCAATCGAAACAGGAAAATACCTACTATGTGAGAAGACAGCGTGTACGGTGATACGTTTGACGACCATTGCGGTTAATATTTAATTGGTTATTGTAGGTGGACCTAAAGAATGCTGTTCCCGCATTAGACTTCAAAGTATCGGAAGGAGGGTCGAACTTCTCTCTCGGACAGCGTCAGCTCGTGTGCCTGGCACGCGCCATCTTGCGTGGCAATAGAATACTTGTGCTCGACGAAGCCACGGCCAATGTGGATCCGAAGTAAGTGATTATTTTATATTTTCTTTTGCGATAAACTATTTTGTAACATAACATGTCTTGTAAACATTTGTGGAAGAAATAAATATTATTATTATTATTATATTTAGACCTAACATACAATAGTACAAAATATCAAAACATTATTGTATACTCTCTGAGGATATCCTCAATAGTTTCATTGCCAATATTTTTCAAAGTTTCATTTAGAATCTGTGAAATGTGTAAAAAATACTTAATTAAAATGTTCTGCAACCATAGGTCGTCGCAATGCCTCGGTGTATCGTTAAAATAATTCTACTGTATTTATATACTGTATTTATATGACGACCGCTTAGCCTAGTGGACAGCAACCCTGCCTGCGAAGCTGGAGGTCCCGGGTTCGAATCCCAGGTCGGGTCAGTTTTTATATGATGAATATTAATACTGGCACCGGGTCTTGGTTGTTATATGTATGTGTTGTCGTCGCTTGGTACCCAAAATACAAGCTAATGCTTACTTTGGGACCTAGGCGTTGTTGTGATTGTGTGTGTTATTATTATTATTATATTATTGTATTGAAATTGAAATAAACCCGTTCGATTGCAGGACCGACGAATTTATCCAAAGAACTATAAGGAAAAGATTCGCGGAGTGCACAGTGCTCACGGTGGCGCACCGCCTCAACACAATCATGGACTCGGACCGTGTGCTAGTGATGGACACGGGTCGGCTGGTAGAGTTCGACCACCCGTATCGGTTGCTCTCGAACCCCGACGGCTATCTCACCAAAATGGTCCGCGAAACGAGCGATAAGATGTCCGCGAACCTCTACGAAGTCGCCAAGCGAACGTTCCTCAACAACGGCGGCAGCATACCCTAGCATTAGCACTACCGACCACACACAAGACTATGTTAATACTACTCGTACGTAAGTTAGCCCTAAGTGATTAGCAAAAACTGTGTTATTTATTTTATTATTACTTTATAGTGAAGTTATGTTACATACTGAATTAATTTGTGAATGCCATAGAGGTCGACCTCGAACAAATAAAATGATAACCTTTATTGTTTTTTCTTTGTATAATCACGTGTAGTTTTGTTGTTTTGTCTTATCTTATTATCTATCTAATGTAAACAATAATTAATTGCCTATTTTGAAACAAGCAAAGTGCGTATCGGACAATTGTCAAAACATGGTGCCTTATCTATTTCTGACTATGAGTCATTCAAATAACTTACCAACCAAATGCTATGCTTTGTCTAAGATTTGGATTAAAATTAAAATTACAGAGGAAGGGATCTATTTCAGATTATTACGCGACCGAGCCACTAAAATAATAAGTATGAAATTGATTTGTTTTAAAACACCGTTTCAATGGTAGTGAACGAATAACATTAAATCATTTTTTTTTTAAATTATTATATTGGGATACTATGCTGTCACTTTTGAACATCATAAAGCTAAGTCTATGGTGATTAAAATCATAACTGTTATTTCAAACTGACCCTACAAAAGTTACGGTCTAGCAAGGCTATAATCATTTGTTTTTTTTGTTTAAGAAACAATAAGCTCGCAAATCATCAAAACAAAAAGTAAAATGCTCTAATTCAGTTGATACACTACCAGAGCTTTAAACACGAATCTGTACGAGGCAATGCTTCTAATCTTTTTCCGATTATCATCTTCAAACGCCCCAATCGGTGATGCCAAATAATTTTTTTGGCTCCATTTTAACTCTGTGAAATTCTTCGACGGTAATGACTCCGAATCCGAACTCTCCGGTGCACATTGAGATGGTATGATCACGTAATGAAGAGACGAGAACATTCTTAAGTCCTAAAATACACATCAACCAAAACGAGGAATGCCCTGCTAAACCTGGATATCAATTATGACCTTAAAAAATCCATACAGAAACTCGACGACCCTCGTTACTGTGTGCTACGAATAGTGCTTGTGAAGCCAAATCTGATGAGCCCAAACTCGGTAGGTTTTCTAGAGGCTATTGATGGATTCTATTTTCCACCTTCCGGCTCCAACATCAACAGGACTTGATCACCACGTGTTTCGAATCCGGGTGTGTTCCAATGAGTTTTTCTGACTTAAGTACATAAGTATCACTGACTCCGTACCTCGGAGAGCACGTTAAGCAGTCGCACCCGGTTGCTGTCAATAGATAGCGGTCGTTACAATCCACAAACCCGCGCAGGAGCAGCGTTGTGGATTTAAGCTCCAAGCCCACTCACCCTGGGGAGGAGGCCTAAGCCCTTGCAGTGGGCCTGATGGTTGAAATAATAATAATAATTTGAATCGAGGTGGCGCAATGTGGTGATGAAAAATATCTCGGGTTTGCGTTATTCTTGAATCCTAGGCATGCCACTGATGGATAGTGTACCGGGTGTTAGGCTGAACGTAGTCCAAACTTATAGTGTGTAGAGCTTACTGAACAAAACAAAAAGTTTAGAAAAAAATAAGTTAAATTTTAAAAAACGAAACCTTAAACATGTCATTCTTCGTAACCGTTAGTTTGCGCCATCTGCTCACTTGCAACTTTTTGTTTAGTTTGGTAAGCTCTACACACTATAAGTTTAGACTATGTTCAACCGAACACCCGGTATAAGTAGATATGTATAATGCTGTCCGTACAGATGGCGCCAATGGGCAATTTCTATTATAAAATAATACCAAAAGAGGTACTATATTGTTATAAGTAGACAACGCAATTGACTAAGAAGATGAGGCAGTATTATAATTTTTAAATCCATCATAAAAATTCAAATAGGTACTTGTAAGAGTGCATCTGTACCTGTGTTTTTTCCTATAATTTTTTCTTTCACCCTTGCATCACAGAGTTTCACCATAAAAGGTGGTTAAATAAAAGAACAATTAGGCGGTCAAATAGATAAATAGGCATTATCAACCTTTAAGTAGAAATACTTATAGTATGGCAATGGAGTAATGGAATCTTAAAAAAAACAATACTAGTTAATACAATACTATATTTCCTTATTTATAATATCCATAGTATATCCATGAACATAAATATTAAAAAAAAAATACTTAAAGTTTGTAAGTCATACAGGATCTGAATATTGGTAAACATTGTCTAGAAACCATTGTGGCAATATAGGATCAACATCTTTATCATAATTTTCTGTTACTCTAACTGTCATCCGAGGACTCCATTCAAAATGTAAATAAGTGATGGGAAGATTATGTATGTTATTCAATGCTTGTTCACCATGTAGCATCCTGATTTTCTTTGCTAAGCAACGTTTTACATATGTTAAGAAATCGTCCAAAAAGTTTAAACATACACTTGGATTCCAAAATCGCTAGAAATAAAAGTATGTTTAATTTGAATTTGTTTTTTAAAATTAATTCACATAAAAAACAAGACCAACATAACTTCGCATACAAGGAACTTACTTCAGACATTTTCACTAGGTCTCTCGTACTAAAAATTTTAAGGTCTTCAACGATACCATCATCATTTCGAAATCCACAAACGATTGAGTCCACAGATGCAAAAAATGACTGACACCACCATTTTTTTGTTTTGAAACGCCTGTAATACGTGATAAATATACATATTTTAATGCAAGCTGTTAACGATTCTATTTACCTAGTAACAAGAAAGTACAAGATTTAAAATCAAGTATTAGGACATGATAAGCAATCATCGAAATAATCAAGTTTGAGTATTTGGTAGTGTTAGCTAGCTTTGGTACTTATTGTTATTGGTTTCATATGGTTTCTTAACTATTATAGTAAAGCAATTACAGCAAATTTAAGGCTGTTTCCTCGTGGTCCTACTGATTTGCCCTACTATGGAATAAAATAATGAAATACATTTTGTTCATGATCCTGTATGTATTAAAGTACCTACAATCGCACCCGAACTTTTTGTAAAATATTTCTGAACATAAAAACTTTTTGGTTTATTTATGTTTTATAATTAACTAGCGACCCGCCACGGCTTCGCACGGGTAGCAGAGCATATGAGCGGTAATGTTTTTTCTGTCGTAGTAGCGTATCAGCTTGTTGCGTCGAACATGTGGATTGCATTTAATTAGATTAAAGTGTAACATAAGTTCATCCTAATTGAAGTATTTTTAAAGTGTTTTTATTCAAATTCTATATTTGAAAAAGTAAAGAATAAATAAATAAAAACAAACTACAATAATTCTTTGCATACATTGATAACTTCAGCCTAACCACGTGTCGCGTCGTCCGGTATGGCCGGCCAGGCGGCGCGGCGCGCGGCGTCCGGCTGCTTGTCGCGCGATATTTTTATTTCCTAAGATATTAATTTAAATTGGTAGGGTT
This sequence comes from Luffia ferchaultella, assembly GCA_949709985.1. NCBI lineage: Eukaryota > Metazoa > Arthropoda > Insecta > Lepidoptera > Psychidae > Luffia > Luffia ferchaultella. The sequence continues at coordinate 13,391,518 of OX453242.1, read as the reverse complement.
TGCCAATAATCACCACGCTTGGCAGGCGGGTTGGTGATCGCAGTATATAGTTTCACAGAGAGATGCCGCTGCCCATCTTCTGCTAAGCGGGCGTGTTTTGCGGGCTGCAAAGTGTATTGGCGACGCAACGACACTAGCCAATTAGAGCCTCATATTAAGTTCTGTTATATTAAGAGGTTAAGAAATCCTAAATGCGCCCTACCTACAATGACGTACGGTGCCGAAACATGTCTATGTTTCGGCACCGTTTGTGGATCAGTCCTGCCGTGAGAGTCTTCTCACGGCAGGACTGATCCACAAATTTAAAGTCGCTCAGCGTGCTATGGAGCGGGCTATGCTCGGTATTTCCTTGATGGACAAAATCAGAAATACTGAAATCCGTCGAAGAACTAAAGTTGTCGACATAGCCGAAGTGATTAACAAGCTGAAGTGGCAATGGGCCGGTCACATCTGCCGTAGAACCGACAACCGATGGGGTAGACGGGTTCTCGAGTGGAGGCCACGTATTGGGAAGCGAAGCGTTGGACGCCCCCCGGGCAGGTGGACTGATGACCTGAAGCACTATACCGGGGGTAATTGGATGCGGAAGGCGGAGGACCGTGTGTGGTGGCAAGCCTTGGGAGAGGCCTATATCCTGCAGTGCAGGGAGAGACACGGGCTGATGATGATGATGAAGATATTAATTTAAATTGTATGGTGTATAGGGCAATTATAATCTGCATGAAATGCTGAAGGTAAATAACGTATTTAATTTGATAAGGATTAATACTGTATCCGTATTAATTTGCTTTTTGCTTTGCTTGCTTTGCTTGCTTTCCAATTACCTCATCATATGACACCATAAAAACATAAAAATAGGTGTAGTAAGTTATCTATAAAAGATAGACATATGCCATTATGGACTTTTATTTAGTCCTATAAAAGAGAAACAATTTCTCCATACATTTTGTTATATCTCAAAGGGATTAGGCAGCGTTGTCGATGAAAGCTTCCAGCCATTTTGATTTTTTTCCGAATTCTTCAACTATAATTCTCATATGTCAACAAGTTTGCACAAAACATTGATAAATTATTCCTTTTGAATCACTCTGTCTATTGGTGTCAATCATATGTCAATCCGTTTGGTAGTTTTTGAGTTTATCGCGTTCAGACAGACCTCAGAACAATTACCTAAAGTCATAGAAGGTATTGTTGTATTTACATATATGTATTTGTTTTATTTTTCACGTTTTCCACATGGTGAATTTCAGTGTGAGTGAAAAAGATTAAGTATATATATGCGGCTTGCTTCAACCTGCTTGTACCCCTTCCTCAATGACATTTGACTAGTCAGACGGACATTTGCATCAAATTATTTGAATTTACCTCCATCATTTAAATAAGTTTAAATGAATTTCAGGGCTACGTTCTGATCATAAGCAGCAATGATATTGGATCAGCTATCTTTTTCTTTTTAATGCTTTATTCTACATGTTAGAACAAGTTAAACATATGTAAAATTTACATTCCTTCTATGACTTTAGGTAATTGTTCTGAGAGACAGACAGATGCGGCAGGGGACTTTATTTTATTATATGTAGTGATTATTTAGCATGAAATAAAATATATAAATATTTAGTCATTTGTATTTAGTTCGTACTTCTAACTTAATTTTTAGTGTGATGGTACTTTCAGTTTACATACAGGCGGGGCGGCAGATTGATAATGGTAGGATAAATCAATAGAACCACGAGAAAACAGCCAAATTTAAACCATTTACCTAAAGTTATTTTGCTGGTTAGGGAATTCAATGTGTCTATTTGTTTTCAATTCAATAAATCTTTTATCAGATAAATAGTTCAACATTGCATCGACACCAAGGTCTTTCGCTGGCGGTCCTTTCATGTCTGGACTGTCACACCATATTCCATCCATTTCAGCTCCATAAATAATATGATGTTTATTCAAATGAGTCGAGAATATGAGTGAGAATTCTTCATTCTCATCTACAGGCACATCTGAATTAGGTTCACTATTAGGACTTTCTATAAAGGAAGAGAAGTATTCACTTTTACATACCTATACTAAACACTGACATATGAAACTTGGATTATGTAGGTATTCATATTACAATAGACACTGAGGCAATTTTGTAATATTTTTTTCTTGTTCAGTAATTATATAACTCTGTATTTATCACATCAATTTTATCAAAAAAGCATTTACATACCAGACGAAACATACTGTTCGAATTTGTATCCCCATGATGTAAAACGTTTATCTTTTTCTGTCATATTAAGTCTTTTATCAATTTTCTCACTTGTGTCACGAGCACAAAGATATATATCTCCTTTGTATAAAGTGGCAACAATTCTCCATGTCTCTCGATTTTCATATGGTGTACATGCAATACATGTTAATAAACCGCGATAACAGTAAAATCGTGAATCAGCTATACTATTCACAATACCAAAATTTAATTTTTTCCCTTGATCCAAAAGAAAATGTAATAAATGGTCGAGTTTCTGATCCATATGGTCGGCATGACGATGTATTGCTTGCTTATAATTTTTATTCAAATCAAAATTAACTTTTCGGTTACAAACATTTTTAATAAACTTAAGCTGATGTGCATCAGAACAAAATTGCCTTTCACGATCTATGCTCATGTACCCAATTATTTTAGGACGACCAAAACTAGGAAATCGTTTATTAGAATATATCTGAACATCAGTACAAAGTTCTGAGTGCATCTCGAAACATTAATAGGTTCTGAACATGTTCTGAAATAACTACTGATACCTGTAATACCTACTCTATTTCCACACTATCGACAGATTAGAAATCGATGTAGATTAGGCACTTAAGACCACTGTATGACATCAGTTTGCGAAAATGCTTTTCGTTTGCGACATCGGTTTGTAAATTTTAAAACGCACATCTTTATAAAGATCAATTAACGAATTAACATCAATTTGCAAGTTTTTGCAAGTGGCAAGCATACCTAGATTATGTATTAAGTATTTAATCTTTAATCACAATCAAATGATCAAATCAATAGGTACTGTTCCGCCTCACCAGCTCATCACCATGGAATATTTTGTGCCATGGAACTTTGCATGGAACTAGACTGAACTAGACAAACACAATTATACACATTGTATTGTAGTTCTGTCAACCACAGCTGTCAACTTCTGTCAAGTTCATTTTTTTTTTTTTTTTTTTTAAATATGTTTAGGGCCTGGATTGAAGTCCTTTTAGCCGCTATTTCGTTTTTGTTCGAATGTTTAGTCAATCCTTGTTCCTATTATATGTTTTCAAGTCCAACAGTCGTTATTAAATATTCATAGAGAGGCGGGAATAACTTTGTATTCGATAAGATGTCCGTGATTTCGGTAGGCATATTTTCACAAATTTTTTCCAATTGTGTTACCAGTGTTAAGCGTTGTGTTTCAAATATTGGACATTCTTGTATTATATGCTTAATATCCGCTGCAGGGCTCTGACAATGATCACATTTATCATTTGTCTTAATTTTCAACCTGTGCAAATGAGATGGGCTTTTGAAATGGCCAAAACGCAATCTATTCATAGTGGTTATATATTTTCTTGGTACATATTTTAATTTATGGTACCATGGCTTTGGATTTATGTGATTTTGTATTTTAGCGTACCATTTTCCAGTTTTTAGAATGCTATTATTCCAATATTCTTTCCAAAAGTTTAGCGTTTTTTCTTTAACTGCTGCATGATAGTCTTGGAACGGAACGTCAAATTCAATAGGCTGTTCATTGACCCCATGACAAGCAGCAAAATCAGCTGTTTCATTTCCAGGTATATTTTGATGGGATGGAACCCATACAAAGTGGATTTCTTTAGTAAGTCTTATGGTGTATAATAATTCTTTTATCTTAGTTATTAAGTAGTTTACTTTATAATTTAAATTATTATTTTTTAAACATAATAATACACTTAGACTGTCAGTAATTATTACAAATTTATTTTGATGATTCTCACACAAGTCTCTAATATATTCTATAGCTTTATAAATAGCAAGTGCCTCAGCTGTATAAATAGAACAGTAATTACTTAGTTTATAACTAAAAGAAACTTTTACTTGTTCATCAAAAAAGGCTGATCTAACAACCGATTGTGTTTTACTTCCATCTGTATAAATTCTATAAAAACCATGTTTTTTACTTATCACTCTCAAAAAGTCATATTTATTTTCTATTTTGTGAACAGTAATATTAATATTTAAAAATAAACTATAATAAAAATTATTGTAACAGGGCCATAACCGATTTTTATAAATAGTATTTAGACTATTATTTAAAGGATATTTAAATTTTTGGACTTGGGCAGGTATACTATCTTCTAATGCTAGATTTTTTAATTTAAATCTTTCTATAAAAGCGAGACGTCTTATATGTAGGGGCATTATACAACTTTCTACTTCCATTGCATTGATAGGTGTGGAACACATGGCTCCAGTAATTATTCTTAACGCTTTGTTCTGCATAACATCTAGTTTTTTTAATAATACAGTACTAGCATTCATGTAAGCGAGACAACTGTAGTCAAAGTGACTACGCACTATGCTTTTATATAAATTTGCCAATATAACAGGATCTGCACCCCAATATGTTCCAGCTATACATCTTAAAATATTTAGTCCTTTAGTTGCATTAGCAATAATATAATTAATATGTGAATTAAAATTCAGTTTGTAATGTAGAATTACACCTAAAAACTTCTTTTCTGTAACTAAATTCAATTTTTTACCATTACACATTATGTTGGGTAATGTATTGTACATTCTTTTGTTGAAGATCATTGCTGAACTTTTTTCTACACTTATTTTCAATTTTAGTTCATTGTGTAAATAGTTATGAAAAGAACTCAGATTTGTATTTAAATTATTTATAGCTAGATTTATATTATAGTCAGAAGCATATAGAACAATGTCATCAGCAAACTGTAGGATATTTACTGGACTATTTACATATTTGTGATACATAAAGATTGTACAATAATGGGGATAATACTGCTCCTTGCATAGTGCCTTTATACACATGTTTTGGTCCATGTACAATACCATTGAATTTCACATACATAGTCCTATCAAACAAGAGATTAAAGATCCATTTAATTAATTTACCTGGAAGACCTATTTCAAACAAGATTTTAGCCAAAACTTCCATATTCACATTGTCAAAAGCACCCCTTATGTCCAAAAATGCACAAACGGTAGCTTTGTTACTATTTAAAGAATCCTTTATATCAGACACTAGTGATGAAAAATTATCAGCGGAACTTCTCCCTTTTCGAAATCCAAATTGACTTGCAGGCAATAAATTATTACGTTCAGCATACCAGTCAAGTCTTACTTTAATTATGGATTCAAATAACTTCCCAAGACAAGATGATAGTGATATAGGGCGATATGATTCAGGATCATTTTTTGGTTTACCTGGTTTGTGTATAGGGACAACACATTGAGTCTTCCATGAGTCTGGAATGACCATTGATGACCATAATCCATTAAATATAATTAACAATATTCTTTGAAATTTGACATGAAGTTTAGAAATAAGTAAATATGGGATATCATCAAGTCCTGGAGATGTATTTTTTTTTGATTGTAAAACCATAGAAAACTCTTCCCAAGAAAACCAATTCAATAAAAATTTGCTTGACTCATTACTTAACTGACTAAAATATAAATTTAAATTGTTTATGTCCACTTTTTTTTCAGGTGGAGAATCAGGAGCCAATTTATCAAAAAATGAATCCAACCAACTATCATTAAATGATTTTTTTAAATTTGAAACGTGTTTAAATTTTTTTACATAGCTCCATATTCTAGATACAGGTGTAGTCCTATTAAATGATTCACAAAGTGATTTCCACTTGAGTCGTTGATGTTCTTTCAAAAATCTTTTTTTAAGAGCATCCACACGTTTATACTCTATAAAATTATCCAAAGTTGGAAACTTTCTATAAAATTTCAGGGCATTTTTGCTTTTTTGTACCATGTCTCGACACTCATCATCCCACCAAGGTACGGGTAATTTAGATTTATTATTATGGAAGTTCTTTCTTATAGGAATACATTTATTTTTTAGAATGTGTAAAGATTTACAAAACTCATCATATGATTTTAAAGGATTATTTGAGTCATACACAAATTTGTCAGCTATTTCTTTTGATAAATCACAATATTTGTGCCAGTCAGCTTTTTTATATATATATTTTTCAGAATGAAAATTATTTATGTAGTTGCTGGGATTTAGTTGAATAGAGATGAGTGTCGGGAGATGATAGCTACCCATAGGATCGTCAATTACTGACCACTCACAAAATGGAGCAAGAGATGGACTAGCACACGATACGTCTATTGCTGAAGGGTTTCTATTTGGACCACCAATAGTTGTGGGCGAACCTGAATTAAGAATACAAAGATCACATTCCTCAAATATGTCATATAAACTGTTTCCTCTGGCATTTGAACTGAAGCAGCCAAAAGCAACATGGTGGGCATTAAAGTCGCCAGATATTAATATAGGTTTGGGTAAATTATTAATAATATTTTTCAAAGTTTTACTTCTGAAACGTCCTCCTCTCGGAGGGCAATATACACATAAGATAGAAAAAATAATAGTGTCGGTCTTCAGCGATATTGCCACAGTCTGCACATTCTCACAAAAAGCTGTATCAACAACAGTAAATTGGAAAAGGCTTCTAATTAAAATACCGACTCCACCACGACCGTTTTTTGCATTTTTGAAAATAAATTCATAACCAGGTATTTTAACTACACGACAGTTTTTACACCAAGTTTCATTTAAGAGACAAATATCAATTTTATGTTCATTAAGAAATTGTATTAATAATGATTTTTTACTTTGTAAGCTCTGTATGTTAAACTGCATAATACGTAAATTGTTTAAATGATTGTTATTAAATCTATCCATTAAAATCTATGTTTAATTTTAATATATCCTTGATTCTCTTTGTTGTAATTGGTTCATTGTTTTTATCATTGCTAAGAGCTATTATAGTTTTAATTATAGCATTCAAAACTTTATCATTTTCTAGTAATATGGCACTTGAGGTGTTAATAATTTTATTAGATGATGACTTGCTGTGTACAGGTGGAAATTCAGTTTGATAATTTTTTGTTACTAGTGAAGTAGTAGCTGCTGCACTTGCATAAGATATTTTATTTTTTTTTTCCTGAGTTTTTTTAATTTTAATTGGACAATCTTTAAAAATAGCTAAGTGAGATCCTCCGCAATTAATACATTTCAGAGGTGTCTCAGTCATACAGTCTTTATAATGGTGTTCTTCAGAACACAATGAACATTTTTGGGCACGTTTACATATTTTAGCAGAGTGATTGAAACCAAAGCATTTGTAGCATTGTAAAAGAGGAGGTACATATTCAAAAACTTTAAACCTCCATAGATTTAAATATACATAATCAGGTAGACTGGTGGATAGAAAAGTAACACTTACCGTTTGTAAAGGTATTACTTCACCTTCCACCTTCTTCATGAACCTCTTAATACTAATTATTTCATAATCTGATACTAACATTTTATATAATTCGTCATTGGATACTTCAATTGGAACAAATCGCAACACGCCAATTTTTTCTATGTATTTGGATGAAATGTACGCATTCAAATTATGTTTATTGAGAAAAGACTCGTTTTTCAAAAAATTATTAGCCAAATTTGGCTGGCCAAAAACGATTGCCACTTTACTAGCATTAACTCGACTCATACGAATCATGCCCTTCACTTCTTTTTGAAACAAATTTGTCAATATTACAGGATTTTTGTTGCCCAACTTTTCATTAGGACTGGTATTCTCAACAAAAACTGTAAATTCTGTGCTCACCGACTTCTCAGGAAATAATCTTTTATAATTTTCCTTTATGTAGGTATCATATTTGCCTTTTTCCAGGTTCCCGCCTCTTTCATTTCTTTTACTTTTTAGTTTTTTTCTTTTATTTAATCCACCTCCTTCATCCTCTGTAGGATCTTCTTCCATTTTGTATGATTTTTAGTAGGTTTACACCTTTAATGAAAATTTATTTTCCAATTTATATTTGCTTAGGTTAAACTCGACCACGTTGTTCGATTTCCCGCCAAAGAATCCCTGTCAAGTTCAGCTATCAGTTATCACAGAACAACTCAAGACAACTGATAGGATAGTTGTCTGTGGGTGGTGGTTCTGTGGCACAGGCACAAGCAGGCTCAGGCTCAATCTGCCACCTTATAGGAAGTTGACGATCGCCTCCGTTAAAAGGTAGGAGTGCTTTCCTGTATACAAAAATGTTGTATAATTACGTTCCGATATGTAGTTTACACCTTTATAATATAATAAGTTAGTGTTTCTTCCATGTTTCTTTACTGTTTGCTCTGAACAACAGTTAAATCAAAAAAATTAATTAAAAATTTAAAAAACCTCCGACAAAAAAAAAACTAACTAGTTTTTTTTGTCAGGGGTTTTATAAATTTTTAATTTAATTTTTAATTCAAAATTTTTAAACTTAGTTACATATAGTTACACTAATTCATACATAATTAGACAAAAAAAATATTTTCAAGATTTTCGTTTTCATTTCGTAATATTCCTCATTTCCTTTCAATATAGTGTACAACAGTGTACATTATTCTACTAGTAAAGCCCTGTCATTTGCTACCCATATTGAGGGATTTGTAAAAAAAAGTGTAATTCGCCATTTTGTGGTGGCGGCCATTTTGGATTTGAAATTAGTCACAGTGTATAGTATTCTACTAGTCAAGTTCTTTCATTTGATACCCATATTGCTGGAGTAGTGAAAAAATATGATATCCGCTATTTTGTAGTCGCGGCCATCTTGGACTGATTTTCATCAAACATAGCTAAGAACACTCCCGACTAATTCACCTTCATTATGAAAAAATCCGCATCCAAATCGGTTCATCCGTGTGGGAGCTACGATGCCACGGACAGATACACAGATACACACACACGTCAAACTTATAACACCCCTCTTTTTGCGTCGGGGGTTAATAAATCGGTTCTGATAAAAATCTCTTTAAAAAAAATTGTTTTTACTTGAATTGAAATAATAAAACGACTACTACACGCGAACATCCTTATCTATTGTACGACTTCTTCTTCTTCTTCTTAACTATGGCGTTTTCTGTTTAATTACCTATATCAATTTCAACAACATTGTACGACGCTCGCACGGAATGCAAACGAGAATGGCCGAACGTGTCCAAAGATAGTCGACTGCAATTTTGTGGCGAATACCATACATATTAAGTCAATGCGAATACACCAACGTCGTATTGTAACTGTAACTGTACACACTCGCTGAGCGGAGGCGAGAGCCAGAGACAGCGTTATAGGGATAAAAGAGAAGGAAAAACGATGATCTCTTTTGTCCTATTTTTTTTTTTATCATTATTTAGCGCTGTCTCTGGCTCTCGCCTCTTCGAACTTCACGCTCGCCGAGCGGAAGCGAGCGCCGAGACAGCTCTACGCGGGTAAAAGAGAAAGGGAGATGCCTTCTTTTATCCGTATAGCGCTGTCTCTGGCGCTTGCCTCCGCTCAACGATGCAATCATTGTAACTACGGTGATTGTAACGAACGTTTGTTTCTTTTTTTTTTTTGTTGAGCAGTAATAAGGTAAAAAGTATTATAACATTGCAGTAGGTACATTAGGTACCAGGAAGAAGATATTGAGACAATTTTTTTTTAAGTTTCAACAATATGTCAATTTAATTTACTGTTAGTACCTACATATATGTAGTATATAATTATATGTAGGTAGGTAGGTAGGTACATTTAGATATTTATAAAATTCGCAGTAGGTACATTGCAAATGATACAATTATTTTAAAAATAATTAATAAAATAGGTACCTACCTACCTATGACCTAGGTACCTACCTTTAAAAAAATTACCAGCCTTATTGGCATTACATGTTTAAAAAAAACTGCTAGTGTGTGTACATCTGACCTCTCGTTGCGTTGTAAGTTATCTTCTTTGCTGTGATTGTATAGATAATAACAGGAATGCTAAAAATTCATAAGGAAGATAAATGAAAATAGTAAATAATAATGTTAGTTTCATAATTAGCATCCCCAAAAACCTGGAAAATGAGTAGGTACTGTGGTATTCCACGCCATTTCAACCTGTTTTGAGCCATTTTCTACAGTTACCTGTAATTTTTTACCATTTCTAATAATAATTGCTAATGTGTACCATTTTTTACCATTTTCATAATTTATGTGCATAAAAACTTCAATTCTTTCACTAGGGTGGGTGATGGCCACAACTTAAATACAAGACATAAGCATATGTTATCGATTCCCAAGTTCAGATTCTCAAATGTTAATAATTCTTTCATGGGAAATTGTATCCGTTTTTATAATAAAATTCATAAAGAAATGTTGAATTTAAATTGAAATAAATTTACAATGCGAGTTAAAGTCCAACTCATGAAAAAGGCTACTATTGTATTACCGAGTATTTAAATGATAAGTGCGCATGGACGTCATTATAATAGTTGTAAGCATATTAATTAAAAAAAAAAAAAAGAATTTAGAAAAACATATAATAAAATAAACAGGGAGGAGTTTCTTGCCGGTTCTTCTCCTTCTAGTTTTTGAACCAGTACCTAATCAATTCATTTTGACTTTCAGTAAGTGTGTGTAAACATCTTATATTGAATGAAAACTTTTTGAATTTAAATTTTTTTTAAATCATTGATTTTTTTAAACTTTTTTTGAATTTTTTCAACATTTTATTTTTAGAAAGCGCTTAAAGGAATTTCAATTTCTGTATCGGACATCTTTACATTGGCTCTGACAGGGCAGAACTAGTATATGAGCCAATGTGTGTATGCTTCACCAATTAATAAGCCAACGTTAGTCACCAATGATGTGGCCAACGTGTGGTACCGGCGTAATACATAAATATAATAGTGAACATTACAAAAAGCCATCAAGTTAAAAAACATTTATTAACGCCGTTAATACGGACAATAACACACAATATTATTTTCGTTTGTAATAAATCATAATCCACATATTTTTTTATTTTTAAATTGTGTTTTTTTCTTGTATCCTATCGTACATAGAAGGAAAGAAATTCATACCTAGTCATAATCGGTTTAAATGATTTTGATTAAATTTTATGGAGTAACGACAAGGTTACATTTATGTCTCATTAAATATAGGTTGACACCACAGTTGCTCACTCACGACGTAGGTAGTTCTAATTGTGTAACGTGCTCCGGAGGTACCTACCAGAGGGATTTTAACAGAACCTTCCAATCAATGTTGGAACAAATGATTTACTTATTAAATTTTTTCTGTGTGTTGCTCACTGTTTGGGATGTGAAAGATAATGTAAATATTAGAATTAATTATGGTATGTTGAATACTTTTCGCGGCCGGAATAATAAGCAATGTTGTCGTTTTATGCGGCTAGCGAGCAACGAACTACAAGGAACGAAACGTTTACACGGTATCGTACGGTACAACACGTGAGTTGAAAAATCTGCGTTGCCTTTTATACAGTGAATTAATGATAAGACAAATTATAAATTAATTACACAATTAAATACGATTCGAAGAAAAATAAAAAAATATATACAAGATTGAATAAAACGTTATTTACATTTTTTTTTCTTATTTTAATCTCTGGAATCACTGGGCAAAGTCCCTCGGATACCTCCGGAGCATGTTGTATATATCGATGGTTGTACACTATTTAAACATTTATTTGCAATCTAAACTTACACATGTGAAGCAAGTCAGTAAGTAGTTACTGGTAGTTACCAAACACAATGGTCAATTGGTCAGACGATTAGGTATGTAACGGCTATCTTCAACATATCTGCAGGTAACCTGACACCGAATCTACACAATAAGTCACCGAATCGGTACACAGACAACAAGTATGTATATAGTCTCACAGAAAAACTACTGGCAAACAATCAAGGGGCATTCATTTAGCTCTGAAATCTTTTATGAACCATTCAGGTAAAATTGTTTCTGTCTTTGAGTCATAATTATTAGTAACACGAATTTTTTTGTCACAACACAATTCAAAATGCAATGATATGGGATTTATATTCATGATATCAACAAATTGACCAAATATTGTTTGTAATTTCTGTTGAAAGCAGTTCTTCACATATGTTAAAAAGCATTCCAAAAACGTAATTGCTATTTTCGGGTCCCACTCATCCTGTAAATAAAAATGAATTTTTAACATTCTGGTATGATAAGTACATTTTCAGGCACGTTAACACTACTTTAAAACCAAAAATGTATAATGAAATAATCATGCGTAGCGTCGGTAACAAGTAAAACTTCATAAAACAAAATTTTAATTAATGACTATTTATGTTATGTCAAGCAAGAAAACCTTTCAATGCACATTTTAAATTAACTACTTACTACTTATGACAATAGTTTCAAATGACTAAACGGTCCAACGAGGCCCGTAACCGTTGATTACTGTGCTAGTTACCGGCGTATCGGCGACCAACCGCCGTACAGAGATAATTTTAACCATAAATAGTCATTAATTCAAAAACGTGTTCATTCTCAAGGTTCCATACATATGAGATGAAGAAAAGTAGATACCCTTATAGGATCTTTCTGATATTATGTCAGTCTGTCTATCACGGCCTATTTTCTCTATATCTATTAGACAAAAAAATTGCAGTTTGGTATTATACAGAGTTAGGTGACCCAATTTCTGAAATACAGCGTAAATAAATGAACTCTTATTTTAGGGAAGAAATTAGAAAATTAAAAAAAAAATCTCTGGTCCATCATGTGACAAATTATTATTATCAAAAGATAAGTAAAACATGCTACAAATATTGTTACGGACTACTAGTTCGGATGTCTGGGATGTACTGAAACACTAATTTTATTTAACTTTATTTTAAGACGAAACCACAAACAACTTAAGAACAAATAATATCGAACCCAAATTATACCGTTGTCACTTCGCACTTCGCAACTAATCCCACATGGCTTATTCTCAAAAACTGTCTCGACGACTGATCATCGCCTTATATACCTTCTCCCCTCTACGAGTCAGAAGTCGCGAATATTCTAAATCTCGAACATTTAATTTAATAATTACATTCCTATTTTAGCGTGGGAATTACACGCACGTGCGTGCGTTAATGTAAGTCTGTCGCTGTGGGTGGTCCGTGGCGCCTGCTTTGTCTGGGCAATCGGTCTGTCTCAAAAATGATTTCATTTTTTTCAATTCGTGGAATTTATTTCTTCTGTCTAGATTTTTCTGTTTTATTGAATGGCCGTGGGAACTTTTCGAGTAATTTCGATGACAGTCGACGTGCTATTATAGATAGATGTCACAATATGCTTTTTATAATTTTTAAATGCAAAATTTAAGACATTAAAAAAATATAGGAAATTGATCATCCTTTTTTCCAAAACTACTGCGCCTAACATTATTTAAAAAAATACGAAACATAGGGCATCTAGAGGGCATCAGAAAATTCTATCTTTAAATTCCCACGTGAAACAGAAATGCATACAAAATGTGGTGCTTAATTTCATTGAGAACTTATAAATTCCGTTGATCTAGTGGTTACTATGGTAGCCTATTTAGACGAAGAAGTCAAATTCGATATCCAGCGTAAAAAAGATTCAAATTTAAAATAAATATATAGGTAATGTGATGAGTTATAGTATGAAATATTCTCTATGCAAGTCCAAAAAGAAATAATGTAACAGTAAGATTAGAACAAGCGCTATTCAACTATATAAACTATTACAATATCGTAAGCTCCAAACGCGGAGGAAGGTATGCGGCGAAGTGTGGGAGGGGTCAGCACGAGCAGCGATGGTATGTCACGGGAAGGGCAAATAAAGCGTCAGTTATCAACAACGTTTTCAATTATTTTTGCTTATTAAAATTAAATTATATGGGACTTCTAACAAGCGTTTTTGCCAAACGCAGGGCGTCAACTGCAGTTAATGTAAGTGTTGTTGTAGTAAGACAGCACAAGCATAGTGTGCGTTCTAATGTTTACCTTACATTATTCCTAATTCTATGGTTTTTTCCTTTATTAAATGATACTCAGCTCAGCAGAAGAACAGCATATACAAAGTGAAATTTTAACAACCATCCAAATTTTAATGTAGTGATCTTTGATAAATAACCGATGGCCATCTTCTTTCTTTTTATGATTTTTCAATACAAAACATTGCGATATGACTACACAAACCTTTCCCTAAAAAACGAATAACTCTAGTCACCATTCACGGCCGCCGCACGGTATGTCCCGTCTCGGTCTCAAGGTCTCGGGCGCATCATCACAAAGAAGACAACCAAACATTATAAAATAACACTGTAGATACACTGATATAGCTGCTAAATTGAATTAAAGTGTGTGATTTCAATAAAATTTCGGACTTGAGTTATTGTAGTTGAACTCTGTGGGTCGTAATCTGACCTCTACCCGGCCCTGCCTCGGACTCACTGAGCCATGACTGGACCCGTATCTTGCTCCCTTCTATGTATGCCTGATTCAGTGAGCGAATGTTCACGAGGTATACGAATTTTTTATATGTATTTAGTATTTAAGTTTGTATTTAATATTATTTTTAATTTCTTATAAAATATTTGATTGTTTGCATGTCTGGATATACCCACGCGATACAATGACAAGAAAAATACCTATTTGCTTTTATATGCTACTGGATGTCACGTAGCATATGAACTACTGCACGGCCAATACACTCTCGCTGTGCAGTACTTACTGATCGGGCACCTACTAACCGTTTCTGTGTGCGTGGGTCACGCCTAACTGAACAGTGAGGTGATATTTCTATCTATATACGTTTCTGACGCCGAATTTCTATCTGGACATGTATGTGATCGGAGAGTGTAGTTATAGTATGTATATTTTTCTGTATAAGATATTTATTTTCGGGATCGGCAGAATATCAGCGATGGTCATGTTCGCCAGCGGCTGACCATCATTAGACTGAGTAGATTCCGTTTGCCACCAATTTTGTAAGTTTCGTAAAGAATAAGCTTTTTTAAGAATTTCTGTAACTGCTTTTTTGGTTTTTGGCAATAAATTATTTTATATTATATTATATAGGAATATATAGATGAAACTGTGCACTACCAACACAAAATCAAACAACAAGTCTGATGGAGTCACATTTCATCTGTAAATGTTTAAAATAACTAATATTTTTATATTCAAATATGATTCAATTTAAGTTTGACATATTATGATTACGCGCTATTTTTTACATAATGGTGTTGCCAGTAGTAAGTTTTCAAAATTTCCCAAATAAATAAAACCTATCTACCCCACTTCTCTCAACGGAATATAAGTATATACATGTTTGCAATGTCGTGATAGCCCAGAGCGCAATGAGCCTGTCTCAAATTTGGCCCCTTCGGGCCATGGTTCGAATCCGGGCGTGTACCAATGAGTTTTTCTGACTTAAGTACACAATATCACTGACACCGTGCTTCGGAGGGCACGTTAAGCAGTCGGTCCCGGACGCTGTCAATAGATGGCGGTCGTTACAGTTCCCAACCCGCAGTGAAGCAGCGTGGTGAACTTAAGCTTCAAGCCCCCCTCCTCTCCCTGGGGGAGGCCTAAGCCCCTGCAGTGGAGTAAAAATGGGCTGATGATGATGATGATGATGTTTGCATGCGCGTAGCGTCTAACAACTGTATTTATGCTATCTACATATTTCAATAATAGACGCTGATTACGGAATTTAATTTCTTCGATTTCAAATTTAATTTTGAAGTACGAAATGGCAGAAACTATTTTCGATGTTTAACAACTTACTGGTACCACCCATCTGCTAAATTTTCTTTGAAAAAAAGAATTCAAATCAGAAAATATCTTATAGTGTCAGCCAGTTAAATTGTTAATTCACTGTTTTGGGGATTTAAGTGAATATTGATGAATACATAATTCTCTAAGCAAATTGGAGTATTCATTCATTTTATTGAGGTATCATAACCAATTTTAACAACAGTTTCGGATTGTATTAATGTAATTTTTAAAACTACCTACATTAATAAAAATACCTGTAAGTTTTTTACCACATTATTCACAAGACTACTGTATGATGCAATATTGAATAAAATGGCAACATTATTTACTCACACGTCTTTTAAAAGTGGACACAGCCATTTATTTACGGTGTCTTATGGGTAAACTCCTATATCAGTGTGTAGATAAAATAATTTATTGTTTAAATGTTACTTATATTATTCATTTACATAATGAGGTCTATTGGTGATACCTAACATCTAGAAAAATTGTGGATGGTTGTTAAATTTTTTCCTGTATATTAAATTTTATTATATCAAGTTTAAAATAATGATAATTACCTGACATAAATTAGGCAGTTCATGTGTTTCATAATATTGCAAATGATGAACAATGCCATTATCATCTCTAAATCCCACTAGTAAACCTTTACATCCAGCCAAATAGCATTGACACCAGCTCTTCAGAAGCTTATACTTCCTAAAAATTTACAAAGTTATTGTCATTTGATAAATTATACCAAAATCATTTACAGTATATTCACAGACCAGTCAACCTATAGACCACGCTTTAATAAACGTCAGTACGAAAACGAAATCGCCAAAAAGTGGCGGGGTGCGGGGAGAGGTCGGCTAGTTTTCATTGGCTCATTCAAAATTGACAATTTAATGGCTTCCGACGTGCTTCCAACTGACGGCTCACTAGTGACGTAGTTATGTAGTGTCACTACATAGCCTTGGCGAATGCTACTCCCTGTCAAAGCGTGGTCTATAAGGTTGACTTGTCTGTGAGTATATTACATACAACTGATTTGTGTGGCTCATATATCTAAAATGCAAATGTGTTAATGTCTATATAATAGGCAGTTCCATTTGAGGATCTTGGATGAAATGACATGCAAATCTACTTTTTTGTCATTTCTTGGATTTTCTAAACTCCTCTATTTATAACATTATGTTGAAATAGGATGGGTCCTCATGGCGAATATACAAAGCGTTTAAGATATTCCCATGGAAAGAATAACTTTGCTTGAGCACTATAAAACAGTCAAATAAAAAATATATACCTAGTCTTGCCATAAATATTCCTACAAAAAAAAAATTTTTTTTATTGCTAATAACATTTATTACTTTTACAGTGTGTTAGTTTAATACATAAATAAAAAACTATTTAAAATATAAAAAGCTTATTCGAAGTGGCCTCCATTGGCTGCAATACAGTCATTTAAACTTTGAGGCCAGCTATCAATAGAAGCACGCACTCTTTCCATGGGAAAATTGTTCACTGCCAATTGTATGGATTGTTTTAGGGACTCCAAATTATCATGGCGTTTAGAGCAAGCCGTACTCTCTAAAACTGACTATAAATCATAATACAGCAGATTAAGATCGGGACTAGACAACGGCTAGTCTTTAGGTCTGATGAAGTCAGGAACGTTTGTTTCCAACCAAGACTGCTTGGACCGAGCTTTATGACCCGGCGCTGAGTCTTGCTGGAAGGACCATACATAGTTGTTGAACATAATGTTGTTAAGGGGCTTAACTACCTTCTCAATAATGGTATTTTGATACACTTGAGCCGATGTTTTGATACCTTTTTCACAAAAATATGGCTCAGTCACTCCTTCATAGCTAACATCTCACCAAACCATCACTGATGTCGGATGATGCCAACGTTGCACTCTGTCGACTAATTGGGAAGCTTCCTTAGAGCTTCGAGCATAAATACGGTCATTTTGTTTGTTAAAATGTTGCTCAATTGTAAAAATTTTCTCATTCGTAAACAAAATTTTTTTATGACCTCCCTTTGCGTGACCGCTTGAGTACTCGTTTCAATTTTACCTCCCTATTCTTTTTTAAATTATCAGTTAAGAAATGACCAGTGCATCTCTTATAGGCTGCAAGTCCTAAGTCATCTTTTAAAATATGCGACATGGTTCTAGGTGCTATCTTCATCTCTCGAGAAATCTTTTGCTTTCAGACAGGATTTCTTCGAATTCTTTCCCTTACTGCTTTGACCACCTTTTTCATAAGAATACTACGTGGACGGGCAGATCTTTTTCTGTCACAAACAGAGGTCTCGTTGTACCTATTAATAGCCCAGTACACAAACATTCAACTAATACCCAGCGCATGGAGAGTTTTATAATTTGTATTTGGCTTCCTACCTACTTCGTGTAATGCAATCACAGCGATTCGGTTCTCTTTATCACCCCACTCCATTTTAATATCGCAATATATTGTACAATGTATTGGTGCCAAAATGAGAAAACACAATGAACAATCGTATAAAAATGACAGATTCCAAATTCAAATGTAATATTTTTTTATTTTTACTTGTAGCAGTATTTATGGCAAGACTATGTATACAAGGGCTGTCTTCATGCTGTGCTCTCCACTGGAGGTAACATAAAATTAATTTTGTACCAAAGCATGATTTCCAATATCTGGAATGGAGAGGATTGAGTATGAATTTGTGTATGACAAAGTGCAACAGCAAAGTGTACCCATTATGTGCAGCTCTGAAATTATCGCAGTCACAGTACCATAATTTCATAAAAATAATGGGAAGTGCGGTGGGTCTGCACAGTCAGGCATGTGCATTGCATTTCAGAATGCACAAACAGTTTAACAGTACCTAATGCAATTTAATTCAAATTCAATATAAAAACAAATTCATTGGTTTGTTTCAATTGTTCCATGAAATACTGAGAACATATGATTTACAAAGATTATTATCTGACACCACCATTAACAGGTTGCATTTCTAAAACTACCACTGTTTTAATATCAATTAAATAATTATTGTTTAGGTTGATAATTAGAAGAGTGTGACAAGCCACCGAAAAGGTTTTGATCCATTCAAAATTCTGCCAAGATAGGTTGATGGTTCTCTATTTCTAAATTGATACATTAAGTCAGGTTATGATTGTTCATATTAATCCAAGAACCAAAGCGGAACAAGCTACGAAGGACACAAATTGAGGTAGACAAGTACATATTTTTATTTTTGGTTTTCTCGCATTACTGCATTTTAAAACTTCTTTATAACTTTCAGTGTGGTAGCTTTGGAAACCCGTACGCTCGTTCACACAAGAACGCCGCAAACTGACATATATTGGCTGTAGCAACATTGTTCATGTTGTGTCTCGCTTTGACGTGGTGTGAGTCACTATAGCTCTTGCATTTCGATACCGCCACAATACCGCGGCTCGCGGCATCAGGGCGCAAACGGAAATGGAATAAAAGTAGCAAGCATCGGAAAGCCTAGCGTGACAGTTTAAGGTTTACAAACTTATTTTCAATTCAAAATAGTCAAGTCAAAATTGCTTACCTGAACGTTCTATCTTGTCTATAATTTTCTATCAATCTATTTGTTTTCAATTCAACATAACTTAGTCCTTTTAAATATTTCAATGTAGAATTGTAATCTGAAGGCTTTGGTACTGAATGGCCTTCACTATATTGATTATAACATGCACCATCAGTTTGAGCTCCATAGACAACATTGTGATGACCAATGTGTGTTTGGAAAACCAAAGAAAACTCTTCATTTTCTATCACAGGTATATCAGTGTTTGGCTCAGTGTAAGGTGCATCTACAAAATAACCATTAATATATACAAATATTTGACATATATAAATTTACTATCCATATCTTACAATCAATTTATGTAAATTTATATACCAGATAACAGAAACTGCTCAAACTTATAACCCCAAGCACACATATCTTTTTCACGTTGAGTTTTCGAAGAATGTCTTTGCTTGTCTTCTAAAGTTTGTAAATTACAAAGATAAATAGAGCCACGAAAAAGAGTTCCCTTAATACGCCATTTTTCATTTGTGATGAAAGGACTGCACATTACACTAATAAATGTTCTTCTATAACAAATAAAACAAGCGTCTTTTATGGCCGTATTTGTACATGTAAATTGCAAATGCTGTTGTTTGTCCAAAAGGAATCTCAATAACAATATAATTTTTTCATCGTAGCCTTCAGTTTCTGTAATTCTTTTCGCTGCATTATCCATATTGTGATTTAAATCTAAATTAACTTTACCAGTGGAAATTTTATTGATATATTTTATCTGAGACAAATTAGAATGGTATTGTCGTTTTCCATCAGTGCTCATATAACCAATTATAATAGGATACTCAAATTTCGGAAGTGGTTTTAAATTGTATAGTCTAGAATCAGTCTTTAAATATTCCATATTAAATAGTCATAGGTATTTTAAAGATTTCACTTAGCCCAATTAACACTTAACACAATTAGCTAATGTACATTGACTTGCTCTTCTAATTAATTAATTGATGATGTTTTTTGATAAAGTTGTGGTTTTAAAAAGGGGGATAGAGGTGGAGAATAAAGAATAAGTTAGGTACTCTGTGATCTGTGATAGTAATTCCGAGATTGAGTCACTGAGTCACAGATTAAGATGGCACAGATGAAAAAGGATTCTGTATGTAACTGTCTGTGTCTAGTATCCATCTATTGAAGTGATACGCAATGTATTGAATACGCATGTTATTTTATTGTGTACCATTTTCATACACGAAAACGGAAATACTATCTTTTTTGTGTGGATTGTACTACTTTTCGAAAATTAAATATGGCAACACAGCTATTGTCTTGTCAGATCGGATGTGAATGAGTTTTCGTGAATTTTTTGTGTTTATTTACCGTTTTCTAGTGCTTTCTGTGTTTAAATACTACTTCATACGAATTGTATTTCATTGCTTCAGTGGGGTTACTTTTTATTATCAGGTATGTACCTAATATTTCATAAAGAGCAATGGATTTATTTTTTCATTGTCTTTATAACGTCATTTGTCTATCCTTTGCTGTTATTGCTTTGCAGAACAATGGCCCCGCTCGCAACACCTCCACCAGTCTCGTGGGCACAAAGAAGTTCTCGTATATTCCTGACTTTCAACGTGGAATGTGAAAAACCAGATATATATATCGACAAGAAATCAGTCTCATTTAAGGGTATTTGTGCTCCAGATAACAAATTATATGAAGTTATAATCCCGCTGTATGGGGAAATAAACCCAGAAAAAAGTTCGCAAGTAAATAAAGGCAGATTAATCGAAATAATCTTAGCCAAAGAGAAAGTTGATGAACCTTTCTGGCCTTCATTAACTAGTGACAAGAAGAAACATCACTGGTTGAAAGTAGACTTTAATCGATGGCAGGATGAAGATGAGAGCGGAGATGAAATGGACGACATGAATGATATGTTCTCTAGTAAGCTAGGTGATTTTGATGATGAAAAAGAAGATACTAGTTCGGCTGAGGAAGAAGACCTTCCTGATTTAGTATAAACTATAGGAGGATGCATGAGATCTGATAGCAAAATGTTTGAGTTTGTGTGAAGTAATCATATTTATGTTTTTCTGTTCATGCAAGGACATGAGAAGGTTATATTTTACAGTTTTGGTTTGAGTTTTAAGTTTGTGTTACATAGTTGTAATACATCTAGTTTTATTTTTATACAATTTTTTTACATCGTTTGAGTACAAAATATATCCATTGCTAGATGGGATAATGAATTTAGTATCTGTTGATTGGCTAGAAATAAAATCAGGTTGGCTGAAATTATTATAATCTGCCTGATATTTCCTCATAATGTTTTTTTTTTTAATATTGACACCAAAATTGAGCTTAATTATGAAATAGTTCATCTAAAGCCAAAGTGTCAGGAAACTCGAATGTAGGTACCTATCTCATATGTACTTTGAAGTTGTCCTGTTCTCAGGAGAGTAGAATGATTACTGTTAGTTTAATGAACAGTTATTAATTACAAATATGTCATATCGCTTCAAGAAAAAGTAAAACACTAGAGATTTCCTTAGAATTTTTTAAAATAAAAGTTTTGTTATATAATTTTACATCAATTTAATTTTACAACTTTTGCAGATGTACAATTTGGTTTTTTAAAAATAATTCCTTATCCTATACTAATAAATGGGTAACAAAATAAAAATTTTATATCTACATTATTCATTCAGTATTTATAAATAATGATCCACCAGCTCTTGGCCATTCCAAATGAATTTCGAAGTCTGTATGCATTTGTTTATGAATTAACTGAATTTTTTATGTTCTCATTTTTTATATCTAAAAAAAAACTTAAATTATGTAGTAATACCTACCATAATAAAATTGGTATGTGCAACCACCCTACATCAAAGGTTATTAATAAAATTAAGGTAGGAAGTGAGTGTTACTATACATTTAATAATCTTTTATTTTTATCTACAAATTCCTTGTGAGAATTGTCCATTAGCTGATCAAAACGTAATGTCTATATCTTAGAGTCAAGGAGTTGAGGTAATGTTAACAGACTGACCTCACCAAGGTATTGCAAATTAATAATATTGTTCTATTTCGGTGACCCATGTGTTGCAAATGTTAATCGTCAACATTTTCGGGCCAACCCAAACATTCCTACCGCTCTCAAAGTGTTACTTGTCCATTCTCTCTGTTAACATTTGTGTTTAGTTTTTATTTTTCATAAACATTGTTATTGTATATTTTGTTTTATTTTTTATTATTAGTTATCACTAGTTTCGTACATAGTTTATTATTTTAATAACGGAATCACAACCTGACTGCTCAAGACAACCTGACTGATTATTTTATAATTTACATTTTGACTGATAAGTGTATTATTAAAAATGATAATATAGTTTGATATATGAATTAGCTTCCTTGCTTTATAGTTTTTTCTTTCATAACTGAATTAGAATAATAATTTTTAGAGTTGCTAGTATATCATATAATACAATGTATTCGTGAATATGAATTGTATACATAAATAACTAGACATCATAGACATAAATAAAGGACCGGCCGAACAACGCGTCTCAATGTCTCCACGTTAAGTGTCCTAATTTCCAGTTTTAGGACACTCGTCAACTCAGTCACGCTCGGAACATCGTCGCGTGCACGTCGTTGTTAATTCGTAAAAATGCCAAATTAAGTTGTGTTAGGTTGCACAAACTATGATAGGAAGGTCAATAAACAAAAAAAATTACATTTCTTATCATCGGTGAGAAAAAATTATGTACAAATAGTACCCTCTTAACTTGTTATTGATTAAATACCATTTTCGAGTTTTATCGTTCACCATAGCACAGTAAACCTACTCCGAACAAATTTTTTGTCCGTCCGTTAGGCGTCCATCTCTTTCACACATGCAGTACACGTTTCATGTGTGAAAGAGATGTAGGAAACTTATCTCGACAAAAAATATGTTCGGTCAGAGAACCACTGTACAGCCACGCACC
Source organism: Luffia ferchaultella (assembly GCA_949709985.1). Taxonomy (NCBI): domain Eukaryota; kingdom Metazoa; phylum Arthropoda; class Insecta; order Lepidoptera; family Psychidae; genus Luffia; species Luffia ferchaultella. Next base: position 13,368,148 of record OX453242.1, on the reverse strand, counting down.
GCGCGTCTACACTGCATACGGTTTAACCTTGTAAGGGCGTCTCGTCCATGTATGTAGTTAGGAATAAAGATTTGAACTAATAGGTACTTATTATAGTGAACATTACAAAAATCTAAAGAACTAGTTTTATTTGACGGCTAATGATAACACACTATAATATTTTCTTTTGTAATAAAAAATCATAATATACGTATTTTTCATTCTAAAATTAAGTTCTTTCTGGTTTCTTATCGTACTTATATGAAGAAAAAATCATACCTAGATAACCTATCATTAATAATATTGAATATGATATAATAATATTAATAATAATCGTTTATATTAATTTTGATAAAATTTTATGGATTAACAAATTTTATGGAAAAAAAAATTACAAAATATAAAGTCGCTCTATAAGGTGATTGCAGTTATGTGACAGTTTTGTTTGTCATTCTATATACCACCATTTTCATGTCAGAGTGTTTTAATTGTTTAACTTAAAAACATTTTGTGCGGCTACAAAACATGCCAGATTGCTGGAATCCGTAGTAAAACTTGTTAATTTCCTTGATTATGTATTTTTGAAGTACTGTACAATGTCCTAGCCCAGATGCCCATACACTGTGAAACGTTTCCTTTAATGTTAATACATAATTATGTATGTAGACGTTTACATTCAATTAAGTACGTCCCGACAAGGATACATCGATGTCTCTATAATAGGTTGATTGCTAGCCGACTACGTAGTTCTAATGAATAATAACAGATGGCGTTATGTAACAATTATGATCTGAGGCCGCCGTTCGTATTGTGAAATGTTCTATACGGCCTGTCCTGACTTTATGTCTATGCTAGACATTAATTTTCCCAAAGAAAAATTTTTTTATTTCCAGAAAGTTTGTTAACACTGTAATGAATATTTAAGTATGGGCATCACTTGTCTAGTACCCCATAATACAAGCTTAAAACTTGCTTACTTTGAGACTAGATGATGCTATGTGAGATGTCCTAGACATTATTATTATTCTTTATCTCAACTCCTTGACTAGACTTCAAAATAATAAGAATCATTAAGAAATTGAGAAATATCAGATACAGCATTTCTTTTATGTACTGTGTGCACATTGGTTACCTAAACCATCTTTTTAATACAATATAAAATATGTACTGCATATAGTTTTATTGATTTTTTCCATATATAATTTTTTTTAATGAGGGTAGTTATGTAATGAAAAAGCTTCCCCTAATTTTACATTTAGTACTTCATTTCATTTTTTGCATAGATATAGTCTATGCGATGGAGAGTAACATAGGCTACTTTTTATCCTGAAAAAATATACAGTTCTTCTGTATACTAGTAATTCTTCATGCTAAAATGGCTAAACAGATTTTCGTGAAATTTCGTACAGAAATTTCTTAAGTAGTAAGTATCAGAATGTTAAAGAAAGTCTATGTCTGTCCTGGAGTGTCGCATCCCTTTAATGGTCTCGATACAAACATGTCCAAGCGGGCAGAAAGCTAGTTATATACATATATTCAAACAAAACAAAAAAAAATTGAACCATCATGCATTTAAATGATTTACCAAAATCTCTTTATTAATAAAATTGAAATGTCTGTCTGTTCCGGCTAATCTCAAAAACTTTGGAGACATACAGAGGGCATTACCGGGGGTAACATAGGCTACTTTTGGTCGGTCTGTCTGTCTGTCTATCTGTCTGTTCCGGCTAATCTCCGAAACGGCTGAACCAATTTCAGTGAAACATTGCAGACGTACAGAGAGCAGTACCGGGGTGGACATAGAATACTTTTTGTTTGTCTGTCTGTTCATCTGTCTGTTCCGACTAATCTCCGAAACGGCTAAACCGATTTCAATGAAACTTTGCAGACACAAAGGGCATTACCGGGGCTGACATAGGTTACTTTTTGTCTGTTCTGGTTAATCTCCGAAACGACTAAACCGACTTCAATGAAACTTTGCAGACATACAGAGGGCAGTACCTGGGGTGACATAGGCTACATTTGTCTGTCTGTTCCGGCTAATCTCCGAAACGGCTAAACCGATGTCAATAAAACTTTGCAGATGTACAAAGGGAATTACCGAGGGTGACATAGGCTACTTCTTGTCTGTCTGTTTGTCCGTCTGTCTGTCTGTTTCGGCTAATCTCCAAAACGACTAAACCGATTTCAATGAAACTTTGCAGACGTACAAATGGCATTACCGGCATAGGATACTTTTTGTCTGTCTCTCTGTTCCGGCTAATCTCCGAAACGGCTAAACCGATTTCAATAAAACTTTGCAGACGTCCAAATTGCATTACCGGGGGTGACATAGGCTACTTTTTGTCTGTCTGTCTGTTCTGGTTAAATTCTGAAACGACTAAACCGATTTCAATGAAACTTTGCAGATGTACAGAGGGCTTTAGCGGAGGTGACATAGGCTACTTTTTGTCTGTCTGTCTGCCTGTTTTTTCGAACTATTCTCCGAAACAGCTGAACCGACTTCAATAAAAAGATTATCAGGAGTGACATTCAACACTTTTTGTTTATCTGTCTGTCTATCCATCTGTTTGTTCGAACTGATCTCCAATAGGGCTGAGCTTATTTCAATGAAACTTTCAAAGATGCAATTAAAAGGATGTCAGGAGTGACATTCAATACTTTTTATTTGTGTGTCTGTCTGTTCGTCTGTTTGTTCAAACTGATCTCCGAAACGGATGAACTGGTTTCAATGAAACTTCACAGATGTGGTTAGAAGATTGTCAGGAGTGACATATAATACTTTTTATTTGTGTGTCTGTCTGTTCGTCTGTTTGTTCAAACTGATCTCCGAAACGGATGAACTGATTTTAATGAAACTTCACAGATGTGGTTAGAAGATTGTCAGGAGTGACATACAATACTTTTTGTTTGTCTGTTCGAGCTAAACTCTAAAACATTTAAACCAATTTTAACGAAACTTCGCAGGCGTGAAAAGACGGGTGTGAGGAGTGACATACGCAACTTTTTGTTTGTCTGTCTGTCTGTCTATATTATGTTCGAGCTAAACTTTTAAAGATTTTAATGAAACTTTGCAGACATTAAAAATAGGTTATCAAGAGTGACATAAGTTGGTTTCTATCTGTGTGTTTATCTGTCTGTTTGTAAGGGCTAATCGTCGAAACGGCTGATCAGATTTTACTGTAATTTTCCAAACATAAAGAGTGCGTTGTCAGGAGTGAAATATAAAGTTACATATAAAAAATCGTCGTGTCTGTTAGTATGTCTGTCTGTTCCGGTTAATCTCCAAAACGGCTGACTGACTTTGGAACCGACTTGTGGGAAGCTATTCTTCATGCTAAAATGGCTAAATGGATTTTTATGAAATTAGGTATAGAAATTTTTTAGGTAGTTAAGTTTCAGAATGTTCTAGAAAGTGTTACAATGTTCTGGAGCGTCACGTTTCTGTAACTGTCCCGTTACAACTGTGTAGACCACGCGAGCGAAGCCGCGGGCGGAAAGCTAGTATGAAATAATTTTACAAGTGAATCCCTTCATGTCATATTTTAGTTTTTACAATGCTCTGTTATTCTGTAGTACCTACGTAATAGCTATGTAAAAAAGTGCTAACATGATTTTGTAACTTTTGCATAACAGTTTATACCTATCTAGTAACTTAGAAGACAAATAACCCTGTACAAAACCACTGATGAAGTACCAGTAACCCATGAGCAGTGCCCATGAGCTTGTCCATGGTTTACAATACACACGTAAGAATGTCTCTTGTTCATTCCACAACCTCATCACTTATAAATACACCTTTATATACACGAGTAATAAATTAGGCAACAATGTAATATATAGGTACCTACCTACTAGAGAGTATGGTGTCTGCTATAACTGCGGAACCAGGCGACTCGACTCTGCGGATGGAAGTATCGCGGGAATTGCGTCTCACTGTTGCGAGACGTGCCCGCCATGTAATAACTCGGATGCGGATGTGATTAAAAATTAAGTTATTACTATTACGAAACGGTACTGGCTGCCGTACCGTCATGTTATCTGTCACTATCGACGACCGCTTAGCCTAGTGGGTAGCGACCCTGCCTACGAAGCTAGAGGTCCCGGGTTCGAATCCCAGGTCGGGTCAGTATTAATATGATGAATATTGATACTGGTACCGGGTCTTGGTTGTTATATATATTAAAAAAAAATATTTATATATGTATATATTATAAAGAATATTTAAGTACGTATATCAGTTGTCTAGTAACCCATAACACAAGCATAATATTTGCTTACTTTGGGACTAGATGGCACTGTGTGGGAAGTCCCATGTATTATTATTACTATCACCCGTATCCATGATTTATTTATGCATTTTTATTTATTTATTTCAGTAACAGTTAAAGCTTACAGTCAAGAACGAACACATTAAAATTGTGGAAATTTACAATGAACGAATCGATGCCATCAAGCAGAATGACCTTATACGGGTTCCTTTATTCATCTTTGATGTACGGGATCCTAAAAAGGAATCTTCATAGAATTACTTCGTTGTCCATCTGTATGTCGGTCTGTCCAGACGCTTTTTCTCCGGAAGGCGTGGAGATATCAAGTTGAAATGAGGGTCAAATATTTAGGTCTATATGCTATATCTATAATAATATTATTATATTTCTTTGTAAAAAAAATTAATGATTGATAATATACGAGGAGGTCCAGCCCAAAACGTCACATTTCCAGTACCTATATCAAAAACAACTATTTTACTCACAAAATATTTTAAAGCCATTAAACTCCGCATTAATCTACTTCCTTTTTTGACCAAAAAGCTTCCTTTCTAGTGATAGACGTTAGTAAAATTAAGCAGTCATACCAAAACGAAACATTATTTAGGAATTTTACCCCAACCGGTCCAAATTAGTTATAGTGGACATGTAGCTTTTTGGGCTGGACCTCCTCTAATTACGATCCCTTGAAGCTAGCTGTGTTTTTAGGAATTAATTATATGCGATGTCTTTATGAATCAACGAAAATTCCCTAGCTTTCGTATTAAGATCGTAAAAAGTACCTGGCATATATATTGCACTAATATAGGCTATAAGGTCAATGAAAATGAAATGAATGAAAAAATTACTCCCCCCCCCCCCCAAACCACCACCCCAAAGTTTGAATCCTGGATACGCCACTCACTGGCTCATACAATATGTATTTTAAGACGGTGATTTTACCTTAGCCTTAAATTATGCCTAAGTAGAAAGGAAACAAAATTGCCACAAATATTTTATTTTTCTCTGTCTTCTGTTACAGGTCTATATTTTAAGACGATATCGACGGTTTTGTTTATAGTCATAAATTTTTCATTAATGCTGTTCGACAAAAATATTTTCTTTTCTGTTTCCTTTTGAAAGTGTCTCTTTTTATTCATAGCTAAATTTCGTAAATTCTGAGAAGGCATTTCCACTATGAGAGTTAATATTAAAGAACACACAATTATATAGAAGTACTCCTTCCAGTTACACTGAAATAAAAAAAAAAACAATATTACACTTTCGGCTGTCCTTAAATTATAGAAAAATATCTATTTAATAATATATTTAATACAAATAATCAACTACCTATCAAGTATTGTAACGTACCTACTTATACGGTTGGAAAGAGATGCAGGGCATACTACCGATACTTACCTACGTAGGTACCTACTTCCTTCATCAATTTTTTTAAACTGTTATTCAGATCTACGTAAAAAATAACTTTGCTTTAATTTTTTGTAGAAAAAGTAGATTGTTTTAGGTAGGTAGTTGTTTTGCCGACGCTATCGTGCCGTACCCAAGGGAACATGGCTTAGATGGCTACATATATAGGCAGTGCCGTCTTTACAACGTATGAGGCCCTAGGCCCAAGTATCGACGGGGCCCGCCCCCAATAAATGTAGAATAAATTAAACCTTTTGAATATCAAAACCTTAAGTCTTAAAGCGTAACACTATAGTTGTAAGTCGCTTTTATACCTAGAAGCTTAGATCATAATCACTTAATTATGCACATAAGCAACTATTTCAAATGACACCAGACACAAATTTTATTTAGAAATAACCCTAAATTATTTGTGAAATGATTTTACATAGAGTAAGATATTTGCTATAGTTAAGATAAAAAAATTCTGCGTAATAAATCTGTAGATTTTATTTGTGTAAAAAATATCTGTTTAGAATTATTTCAAGTTCGGTTTAAAATTATCTTCGTATAAAGTTTGTCCAGTGTCTTTCAATACTTTCAAATTTACCGCGTGTTCTGCTCTGGTAGCGCGCGCGTGCGCGACTGGACTGCTATAAGCGGCGCGGCGCGGAAGCTCCGCGCGGCGAGTCTCGTCCGAGCAGCGGTAGCGAGCGGGCGTACCGAATCCTACCTCAAGTCGCGCGTCGGCACGTATTGTTGTGAAAATACCCACAAAACTAAAAATAAAAGTGGCTGCATACGTGTTTCGAGATGTAATCTAATAGAATTATAACAAGTGACCTACCAACAACAACCTATTAAGAATAAAAATGGCTATTCCGAAAGAAAAATACTTCCGTGAAATAATTAATTTTGGCGACGCTAAGCTGGATAATCTTCGAATAAAATGTTTCTTCTGCAAAGATGAGTTTCCAAGCAAAGACATTCGCACCTGGATCGCAGGACAAACGACCCTGGAATCTCGGTAAGTGTGAAAGATGTAGGAAAATAACCTGCATAAAAATATTTACGCAAGTAAGAATGAACATGGACAGTGAATCAAATATAATCGTACCGAGAATCGAATACCACATCTTTTCAACAAGCGAAAATAAATTAAGACAAGGCACAGGACCGAGATGCTCAGGATCTAATTGCTCTCAAACAATATATACTAAAGTAATAGACCAAGAAAAGTTTATTAATAAAGAAATAGTGACATGTTCGACGTGTGGAACTAATAACGAAGTAGACGTGGCTAGTCCTACCATCCGAGACGAAGCTAGAAGCAAAAGAATAGGAGAGTGGATCACTCAAACTAAGATGGAAACCTCCTTGAAACAGAAAACACGAAATAACTTAGATAGATTCAATAATACTTACAACGACAAGAACAAAGTCAAACCTATCGAGATAAAGAACTCATTCGATGCGCTTATGGAAAACCATAACGAAAATAACAACGAAATGTTCGAGAACATCGACGAAGAAGAGCTAAGCAGTGCACTTAGCAACAGCAGCAGGAAACGACGAGCACCTTCCACGTCAAGACCTGACTACAAGCACTGGCGCACTCAGACGACGGCAAACAATGTACTTCCCTCAAATGCCCCTTCGGTACAGAATCAGCCCGCGGCACCCTTGCCCAAATCCAAAGGCACTGCGACCGAGCCACCGATTGATAATTCCCTGCGCAAAACCAAAACTCCACCAATAATATGTACGAGTGATGACTGGCTGGACAACGAAAATAAGTTTAAACAACTAGCCAATATTGCAAAATTTTCGGACTCGAGCTTCAGAGCAGACAAAAAATCAGGTAAAATTTACTTTTATCCGAAAGACTTGAAAGCAAGACAATTAATACTGGACGAATTAAAACAAAAACTGATACCGAATACTATACTTTTGGAACAAAACAAGAACGAAAACCGTCAAAGAAATTAGTAGTCAAAGGAATAATCACCGCGGGCTATAACGAACAAGAAATATTATTTGATATCGAGTCAAGATACGGTATTAAACCTGAACGGACTATCCCAATGAAGAACTCCACCCTTATACTAATCTTCAATGGCGAGACAAATATGAGAGACGTCAAATCAATAACACATATACTTCATCAGAAAATTAAAACCGAGAAGTACAAAGTCAAACTAACAGCGGTAACACAATGTAAGAACTGTTTTGAATTTGGACATGTCAAAGCACACTGTGGAAGAAAACCACGAAACGACATCATCTCCATAGACGACGATGAAGGCCAGATGATCGATGTTTGTTCGAATTGCCTGCAACCAGGACATAGTGCTCGTCAAGCGCGTTGTTCGATGTTCCAGAACGAGATTAAAAAACAAAAGGAAAGAAGAACCAAGTTTGCCGAAAACAACTACAATCCTGTAACTGTACCGACTAAAAAACAAATATCACTTAAAGTAGACCCTCAAATATCCTTTGCAAATATAACGAAAAATGACACAAAACAATCTCCACATACAGAATCTAAAACACAACAACAACAAATCCAAAATAACACACTCGCAATAGCGGAAACACAAAAATCTATAACACTACTTACACAACAAATTAATATGTTAATAAATGTCCTAACTAAAAATAATGGATAACAAGACTAAAACATATATCAATAAATTTCGTATACTACACTGTAACGTATGCGGCTTAAAAAATAAATTTATGGAAATTAAAAACTTAGTGAATAAAAACAAACCGCATATAATAATACTAAATGAATGTAAAACTAATTTTGAAAAATACAAATATAACATACTAGGATACGACAAAATAACAGATACAACACAACCACACTTAGGTACTGCTATGTATATACAGAAAGGACTCAAATGGTGCCAAATTCAACTGCTACCAGGTATTGACGACGACCAACGAAAGATTGAAGGCTTAGCAATAACTTTAAGCCCCTTTCATTCAACACGTCAAAAAATAATAATCAGAGGTATACCGTAAAACGGGGTGAATAGGGATCGGAGTCTGAATAGGGACAAAACAGGGAACGAAATATTAAGCTTAATAGATGAAATAAAAAAAACTACCAATTGCAGTAAATTACTTTTATGAGTAGTAGAATATATATATTTTTTAATAGCAACACTGTAACGTAGTGAAGTTAGTACCAAATGGTCAAAATTAGTCTTTGGAAAACGGTCTCAAAATAGCGTGTTCGACTGTGTGCCGAAACTTTATCTTTTTAAGACAAAATATAAGTGCTTGTAAGTTTAAGAGTGGTGTAGATGTTAAATTGTACATTGTTGAATCTACACAAATGCAGATAAGTCTGAATATTGTGTACTTTCTCTATAAAATCAAAATATCTAAGACCCTGTAATTTCATTTAAGACAAGAGGTTAATAGGTACAAAAGAGGGGCGAATAGGAACGCCAGTGGTCTGAATAGGGACACCATACTTAGTAAATAGAGACGACTGGGGGGCGAATAAAAACGGTAAGGTTTGTATAGGGACAGGGTTGTCACTTTTTATTTGTGGTAATGTTTGTTATAAGTTTTTAGGTATATAATCATCAACCGTTTACTCGTATGTAGATATATTGTAGCCAAGAACCTACTTAGATTTTTACGCAGTTCTGATAATTTTAACAAAATGAAGTTTTATATCTAGTGACAAATTATATGAAAAAATATTATCCATACTAATATTGTACATGCGAAAGTTACTCTGTCTGTTTGTTGTCTTTTCTCGCCAAAAATTCTGAAACGGTTTTGGTAAAATTTGTTATGAAGATAGTATAACGCCTGAGGAAGGAAATATCCTACTTTTTCTGTGGCATTGGTGCCGTTCGTACGAGAAAATTGATTTAACGCAGTCGCAGCTGTGGGTTGGACAGTGAATCTATACTAGTCTATACTAGTATATTATAAAGCTGGAGTTTGTTTGTTTGTTTGTTTGAACGCGCAAATATCAGGACCTACTGGTTCGAATTGAAAAATTCTTTTTGTATTGGATAGTCCATTTATCGAGGAACGCTATAGGCTATATATATAAAACCATACTCTCTGTCTGTCTGTCTATTCGAGCAAATCTCCAAAACGGATAAACTGATATTGATGAAACTTCACAGATATGGGAAGGAAGTGGTCAAATGTGACATATACTACTTTTTGTATGTCTGTATGTACGTCCATCTGTCTATTGGAGCTAATCTCCTAAACGGCTAAACCGATTTTTATGAAACTTTGCAGACGTAAAATAAGGTTGTCAAGAGTGACATTAGCAACTTTCAGCTCGTCTGTCTGTCTGTACGTCTATGTGTCTATTCGAGCTTATTTTTATAACGGTTAAACAGATTTTAATGAAAGTTTGCAGACGTGAAAGAGGTTGTCGAGAGTGATATGAGCTACTTTTTGTGTCTGTCTGTCGTGTGTCCTCACTGATCTATCAATGTAGATAAAGCCGAAACTACTAAGTCTAGGAAGCTGAAATTTAAAACAGAGGTTTATTTTATAACGTGAGTATTAATTTTTAAGAAAGTATTATTTAAAAATTTTAAATTTAAGGTAGAAGGATGAAGGTGCTTTGTATGCGTTTTTGTTCTTTAATGTAGGAAACATCAAAATTTTAGCATAAATAAATAATTATGTGTTTCAGGGTTTTTGGATTTCCACATTTTAAGAGTGGGAAACCAGAGGTGAAAAGCATGGGAGTATCGCTTTTCTTAAAGGAGTGGGGGGAATGAAGATTGAAAGTTTGAATGGGTGTAACCAGTATTAGTTTCAGCAAAATGTACCAACGTATAGGTAAACCATATCGAACGTTAATAGTACCTACCTATAACAGGAATTTGTCGTCTACGCAAGCGAAGCTGCGGGCGGTCGCTAGTATTATATATACTATAAAATCGGTGATGAAAATTTTAAAACTTTTGTGATTTATAACTATAATACTTATTAAAGAAATTTGGATATTACCAATACTTTTTATTATTTAAAAACACCAGTTTTGGAATTAAGCACTAAGAAACAACTTTTTACACTTAGGAACTTATTTCAGCTGGGACCATATTTTATAAGATTTTGACAACCCTACGACTTTTTCCCGATTCACCCCTGTTACGTCCTAAGTCACCCCACTTCAAGCATAAATAGGGATAAAGCATATTTTGGCTAAAATCATTGGGTTTTCGACGTTATTTTTGGTTATTTTGCGTATATTTGTAAAGTATGAGCGGCCGGACCGACTCACAAAGGGTTATCAATGTAATTTTTCTACTATAACATTGACAAATTTGAGTCTAAAGTTTGATTTTGTGCCTATTCACCCCAGTTTACGGTATACATTCCTCAAGTTCGTTTTAGTCTACTAAAAGACGAAATCGAACTAATAACAGAAGACGATGACGCACTAAATATCGGTGACTTAAACTTAAAAATGACTAGACTTGGACACCCTCGAACAGTAGGTACAGGAAGAGCTATAGAAAGAATGATACAAGACGACATATGCACAATCATAGCAGACCCAAAACCTTCGAGACCAAATCACGCAGGCAATCACATACTTGACGCCGCAATTGCAACTGGCATATTCAAACACGCAGTAAACTCACAGACGAAACAACTTGACTCGGTCACGTCCGACCATATGCCTTGGCTAATGACACTACACATTACGCTCGAACTTGATGACCCCCCGAAAAGACAAATTAAAAGACTAACAGCAGACGTAGAAACTAAAAAACTCTTTATACAATTACTAGATGATAAAATAGATAGATACTACGATTTAACCAACAAGTTGAAGATTACATTAAACATATAGAAAAATCAATAACCGAATCTCTGGACATAGTAGCACCATATAAAAAGATTAACAGAATCGAAGAATTACCACAAAATATTCAACAAAAAATAATAACGAGGAATAAATTAAAAAAATTAGCACATAGAACAAATAATAATAATATAAAGACTTTATACAATTATGCTAAGAAACAAGTGACTCAGGCTTTAACCTTTTTGCGCGAGAACACTTGGAACAAAATAATAGAAAACCACGAAGACAATAAAAATAAAATGTGGAAAATTCAAAAATCTTGAAAGAAATCCCCGCAAAAACTTCCTCTACTACCTAACTGCACAACTGAAAAAGAAACACTCGACACGTTAGTAGATACTGCTATTGTTAAAAATGCTAGTATAAATGAAAACCTTAAAACTACAGAAATATATACTCCATTCTTTACGATAGAAAAATGCAATGTCCAAGAAGTAAAACGTGCAATATTCTCGTTTAAAAATAAAAAAGCTCCCGGTCCAGACGAAATCCAAGTCGATATCATTAAACTTGGTGGACTACCGTTGTGGTACGCGCTTACAAAATTAATTAACTACACACTTACAACCGGTTATTATCCTGAAAGCTGGAAATTAGGGGAATGTATCTTTCTTCATAAACCTGGTAAGAACTTTAAAGATCCGAAATCATACAGACCTATAACCTTGTTAAACGTAATGGGAAAAGTCTGTGAACGTATTATGTTACAAAGATTACAAATCGAATGTCTTCGAATAATACCTCATTATCAACATGGCTTCATGCGAGGAAAGGGCACAAGTACCCAAATTCTAAGAACGTGTAAATATATTACGGACGCGCTAAATCAAAAACATAGTGTCGCAATGATATCCACAGACTTGAGTAAAGCTTTTGACTCAATCAACCATTCTGGCCTAATAACTAAATTAATTGACGCAAATATACCAAATAATTACATTAAATTGATTGAAAATTACTTAAAAAATCGTAAAATAAGGGGTAAATTTAGAACGACAACTGGTGATGAAATCTGGGTACCTCACGGGGTACCACAAGGTTCAATCCTCGGCCCGTTCATCTTTAATCTGTATGTACATGATCTTCCAGAAAACAAAATTGCCGGTCAAATGCTTTCTCAATATGCGGACGACCTATGCATATTAAATGCTGCCGAAAAGCCTAATAGTGCCTCACGTCGAGCTGCGTGGGCCTGTGAGGAAATAATAGACTATTATAACAAATGGGGATTGCAATGTAACGTAGACAAAACTGAATGTATAATGTTCACAAAAAAGCGTAAAAAAACATTAACATATCGTGGTTATGAACCTTCAATTACAATAAAAGGCAAACGTCTGGAATTTAAAAATAATATTAAATACTTAGGTGTAACCTTAGATAAAAACCTATGCCTAAACGAACATGTCAAAAATAATCTTAAAAAGGTAAAACAAGTACGCGCTATGTTATCGCCAATAATAGGTTGGTACTCAAAAATCAACATCGAAACAAAACTACTACTAATACAGTCATGCATACTTCCCATCCTGGATTACGGGATAGTGCAAATGCTACCTCGTGTTAGTAAAACTAATATTCTTACACTAGAACGACAATATAGACAAGCCCTTAAAACCGCCGCTCAATTACCTCGTAGATTTTCTACATTGGCGCTCTGGGAAATGCTGGACTGTGATCCGTGGCACATTAGAATTCATGATCTTCATAATGACATGATATCCAAATTAGAGAACATGCAGATTCAGGGTCTCACGGATCCCGGACCAGCATATACCAAGTACGGACAATATAATCCGATGCTAGCTAGTAAGAGAATCGGTGACATTTGTTATGTAAATAAAAAAGAAAGAGGCCAACCCGTCAGCAAAAGACTGGTTTCTTACAGACCACCACTAATATAAAAACGTGTAAATATAATAATAAATAAACAGATAAACACAAACACAATAGACATGCATGGACACCCACACAATACTCTACAGATCCCTAACGGGACACATTAGTGTAAGAACGCAGCCTGCTTGAGGATATAATGTATTACAAAATGATAAAAAATAAATTTATTTTCTATTCTATTCTATTCTATTCTATTCCGCGCGGCGCAAATTTTTTTTAGCATGATGGTCACGGATTGTAGCGGCGAGAGATCATTTTCAGCCTTAAAATTTATAAAAAATTATCATCGAAATGCCATGTTAAATCCTCGATTGAATTAACTTTCGATTATGTTTATAGAATCGGACATTTTAAATAATATAAGTTTTGAAGACATAATTACTATTTCGCTCACAAAAAATCAAGAAAAAAATTGTAATGTTACATTTCCATATTATATTATAAATTAAATGACTAACGTAATTAATTACTTTATTTTTATTACTATGGGAGTTTTAAAGCTTACGATTTGTTATTCAACGTTCTTTCTAAAGGATGATTGTAAATGATTTTTTGCGATTGGGGGGCCCCCAACATGCCTGGGGCCCTAGGCCCGGGCCTATTAGGACTTTGCGTAAAGACGGCACTGTATATAGGTACTTCCCTTTACCCTGTGGAATGCAATTGACAGGATTTGACTCGTAGCTATTAGGTGTCCATAAATATTTATTTGCCATCTGTTATCGGCTGATACATTTCCAAGCCAGACTTTTCTCGAAAACGGTTGTATGACAAAAATATAATGAAAATATGATGTAGGCATTCTATGAGCAGAATCTGTATGTAACGGTATTACATGCTAAGTCTAAAAAAATGATATTTTTAATTGTAATAACTCCGGTGCGAAGGTAATTACCACAATAATCTAGATCAGACGAGGCCAACAAACACATTAATTTATAGGTAGGTAGGTAGGTACTTTATTGTGCTAATTAGTTACCCCGCACTGGTTTTCACACATCATACAAAGTTAATATTATCATCGATATTAACACAATTAGAAGTATTGTAGTTTCGATTAAAAAGCATGTATCTATTCAGAATTCAAATATTTTTTATACTTGTTAGTTGATATTCTGTGTATTTCAACCTATGATTATTTAGATCTCTAGGTAAAGCCATGCGATATACCTAATGACAACAAAATAATAGCCAACTTTTATATGCTTGTATATACGACTAAACATACCACACCCTCCCATACTAAGTCTGTATGCGTGAATTATAACCGGATCGTTAGGTGATATTTTTATCGACGCTTGTCTGCGTTGAATCTCTATAAAGAGATGTATGTAATCAAAGATGTCAATGTGATCCTACATGCAAAATACAGCGTGTATAGTAATTTAATTATAATATTAAAATTATAACTGGATGGGCTGTCCGCATTCTAAAGTGTCCGCGCAGAAAGTCATCCAAAACGCAATAAGTCCACCAACCGGATTTTAGTCAGTGTAAGGCTTAGCGCCAAATAAACGTGCGCAACGCCGACTTATGTCGTAAAAATTTGTAAAACTATTCGTTAAAAACGCAAAAAAGAGCTGAAAATCGTATTTGCGGTAAATAAACAGTTTAATTTAGCATTGGTGCCTGCAGACGGTTATTCGATTATTTTTTAATTTAATTTGAACATTATCACGATTTAATTCTCGTCACAGTCCCGTGAACAGTGTGACCCGTTCGACCCGTAATAAGTATTTGCATGGACTAACGCACACATCGGAGGAACCGAGCGGCCGCGGGCCGCACCGCCGGCGGCTTCGGCCCATACACGTTGCGGACGCTTTTATTTCGCTTTTATTTACTGACTACAAATCCTTATTATTAAAATTGAAAAATCAATGTATTAAATACCTACTCACCAGTTGTTCAAATAAATTGTAATAAATTGGTATTCGAGTCGATCCTACATAATAGAAAAATACTGGAAACTGTGTAAGATATACGGAATAGCTGATTTTTGTCCACAAAGAAAATTTTCTCCATGATAATAGTTTTGTAAACCAATCTGTAAAAGAAAAAAACTAATTAAACCCAATATACGAGTAATTGTAATAAGAAATTATTTACCAAAACGGAATTGTATTAAATTTAAATTTATTATTATCTATAGAAATGAAAAAGGATTAGGCTAACATCTTGAATTTTAGAAAACCCATTTTCGCTGACAAATTAGTGTGGTAAAAAATATCCAAAAGTGGAAACATCACGGAGCTGAGTTTAGAGTTCAGTCAGGAATTACGAGTAGGTACTGGGGTTGAAGTATAAAATTGTTTGTTATAGGTAAAAATTAAACTAGAAGTAACTAAGAAAAAATTATTTACAATCAATCAATATATTACCTACTCATATTTCCTACGCGTTTCTGCACTGGATGAATCACTATCAGTGGAATAATGAATGATTGAGACATAAAAATCGGCTCCTGTTCTATCTTTGTAACGATCGTAATTTATGTTGACGCGTATTTTTTTTTTCCTCGCGTTCTTCGCATTTTACGATGTCTCAATCATCCATTGCTCTGTGAATCATAATTTTTAAAGAAATTTTTTCTCAGTGTTCCATCTAACAGGGATATCATGAATGCCTTTACGATAGAACTTTGGGGAGCAGCAGATCTCAACGAAGTTATCGCTCCCATCGCCCTTATGATACCGCCCGTAAAAGTAGCCACGCACCAAAGTTAGTATCTTCAATGCCTTCGGTCCGCAATCATTTCAAAGCCTAACACACTCTTTGAAGTATAAGGTTGAGGTTGTCGCTTAGGCGGTCGGGCTGCAACTTCTGTGTTGTCCTGACCCGGCACTATCTGCGTGGTAGGTCGGGTCTGCTGTCTGTATACAGATTCGACCCTCATAAAAAAAAACAAAGTTCGTAAATGCGATTTTAACTGCTCGTGAGCAATTTTTTTTCCATGAAGTAGATAAATTTTCCAAATTACGGAAAAGAATGGTTTTTGGTAGGGCCAACTTCCAACAATACCTACAGCGGTTCCTTGTCTAGTATGAGGTCTCGCTTTATCATCAAGCAATAATGGTAAGTCACTGAAAATTGTTATTGATGCATCGGATCGAGAGAAGCTATAGTGATAACACCACGATTCGATCATCAGTCACTATTTATTGCCTTTCGATGGGCAATATTCTGACGTTAGACCGGGTTTTAGCTATTGGATTTTTCGCTTGCAGTTATCGTAAACAATCCATTTTTCGTCGCATATTACAATCTGGTTCAAAAATAATTCCCTTATTAGTCATTCAATTCATGTGCTATCTTTTCTAGTATTTATTTTTTTTATTTTACCAAATTGATGCAATGTGTCGATATTCTGTGTATGCTAACCTCGAACCATGCTGCTCATTCTTTACGAATCAACTTTAACCGTGTCTTGCAATTCTTGTTGGCTTTAGAGCCTTTGAAAACTGGTCTAGGTACATCTTGGTTCGTATTACAAGTCGAAATTTCCATTGCAAAATCGACTAAACTAAACCGATAATGTATGGTGCATTTACCAATCACGTTTTCTCCAAACGCTCTGATACGAGCTGATTCTGTTGCGTTAGTGACACGACGAAACTCATAATAAAAAATTACTGGCATTGTCAAATGTTCATGTTCGAGTGCAAGTGCAGTCGCGATATGGTCGCGATCACAGTCACGATTGTGAAAAGGGTTCAAAAGAAATTACCAAATATTAATAATTTTATTTATCCTATGACAATATTAATATACTTCGGTACCAAATTGTTTTATTGTTTTTGAATTTAGAATATTATCATGTTGGCTTTTATTTGAAAAAATTCCAAACTTAAAACTTTCATCATTCAAGTTTCATTTTCATTCAATTGGCATTATTACACAAGGCGTGGTTCTAACTGTCTACTAAATTTGTGTGTTACTACGTGACGGTTTAAAGAGCCTAAACTAAAAAATAAAAATATATTTCTATATAAAAAAAAAAATTTATACCTACATCGATCGACGCATGGCCACTGCTATCAGAACTACATTGTGCGATTGCTTGAAAAGGAAAATTTGGGCGTGTTATATTAAAAATCTGTATGGAAATAATTATTTATCCGATTGACTGTAACATTTGCATAACTGCAAAAATGTGTGTTCGAGTAGGCACTGAAATGTTAGGTATATACCTATATAATAATGCCGAAGATCGCAAATAGAAGTCGTTAATGGAGATTTATATTAGTATTGGACTAACTTCATTGTACTAACTATGATATCCCATATGCGAGACGTAGATGACCCAAGCGAAGAACGCGCACCAAGTGATGGGTGCTACAGCAGCATAATACGCAGACAGAGACTCATTGTATTTGTAGTTGAGTGCGCCCATTTCAGTCGTTCCCGAGAACGACATACACAATGCGGCTATTGCACACGTCCAGCCCACACGCACTTGAGTCTGAAAGTACAAAACACACATGTACCAAAACAATAATAGGAAAACGTGTCTAAATTAAATACGTAGGTATGTAGGTACATTACCATACCATAATTTGTTGCTAATTTGTTACCTCAGTCCCGTATTTCTGGCCGGTTTCCGAGATACAGTGGATACAATTGACATAATATATGGTGGTTACGCTAGCGTAGTCAACCCCTGTAACTTTTAAACCTATCAACTCATTCAAATGATTCCAACTCTAAAATTTGTTGCTAATTTGTTACACTATTCCCAATTTTGTAGCTCTTGCCGTTTTCGAGATACAGTGGATACGCTAGCGTAGCCAATCTATGTAACTTTTGATCCTATCGACTTATTTAAATTAACTGCATTAACCATGCAGGTATTCTTGGAGATAGATATAGGTATTGATGTGAAGCAGTACAACGCTATCAAATCAACACGTCACATCCCTACGATTGAACCGGAGTGAAAACAAGAACAAACCGGAAGAAATTAATATAATTTTCAGCAATCGCGTGTATATGCGCTTTAGCGTTTTTCGTCTTTTTATTAGTTTTGAAGTTGCAAAAAGAAGCTATTCCATTTGAACGTAAAACTCAAAATAAAATAATAAGTATTTATGTTTTGTACTACAGGGAATCGCGATGCGTACTGCATTGAATATATACTACCACCTAAGTTATCAAAAAGGTGTATTATTTTAACCGACAAATGCTATTTAAATATCTTGAACTACTATTTACCTTACTCAGTGCTATGTGCTTTGAATCGTGCAACACATAGCCCAAGCATACACCCATAATGTATACTGTCGCTCTATAACCTGGTAGTATGTACATGTGATCTGCGGTAGCAAACAGCTGCTTCACTCTGCAAAAAGGAAAAAGTATTACACTCAACGGGGTTCTTTCTTCTACTCTATGAATCAGATAAATATAACGTCGCCGGTAATATATTATTACCTTTATATACCTATGAGATAACTAAATAGAGTTTCTTGTATGTTTAGACAAGGAAAATATTATAATCACTACATAATATAAAGTCCCCCACCGCGTCTGTTTGTCTGAACGCGATAAACTCAAAAATGACCGAACAAATTGGGATATTTTTGACACCAATGGACAGAGTGATTCAAGAGGGAGGTTTACACGTATAATTTATTATTATTTTGTGTAAATTTGTTGAAATATGACGATTATTGTTGAAGAAGTCGGAAAAAAATCAAGCAGGCTGGAAGCTTTCATCGAAAACACTGCCTAATCCTTTTGAGATATACCAAAAACAAAAAATATGTATGGAAGAATTGTTTCTTTTATAGGACTAAAGAAAAGTTCGCAATGGCATATGTCTATTTCTTATGGATAGCTTACTATACCTATTTTTATATTGAAAAAAATGGTGTCATATGATGAGGTGATTGGAAAGCAATTTATACGGATACAGTATTAACCCTTATCAAATTAAATACGTTATTTACCTTCAGCATTTCATGCACATTATGATTGCCCGTTACACTATACAATTTAAATTAATATCTTAGGAGCTATCGCGAAATGTAAATGTCGCGCGATAAGCATCTGGGCATCGCGCCGCGTCGGCCGGCCATACTGGACGACGCGACGCGCGTGGTTAGGTTGAAGTTATCAATGTTGTATACTTACAAAGAAATATTTTAGTTTTCTTTTATGTATCTATTCTTTACTTTTTCAAATATCCATAGAATTGAAAATAAAATACATTAAAAATACTCCAAGTGGGATGAATTTACGTTACATTTGAGTCTAATTAAATCCAATCCACATATTCGACGCTGATAAGACAGTACGACAGGAAAAACACTACGGCGTATACGCTCTGCTACCCGTGCGAAGCCGGTGCGAGTCGCTAGTAATAATATATCTGAGACACCCCTTACAGCGCCGTCTAGTCCCAAAGTAAGCAATATTATCGTTGTATTATGGGGTACTAGACAACTGATAAACATACTTAAATATTCTTTATACATATATATAAATACTTTTACACGCAGACACGGAACAAATAGACATGTTCTTGCACACAAATATTTATACCGGGCGAGAATCGAACCCGCGACACTTGGCTTCGCAGTTAGAGTCTCTAACCACTCTGCCAATCGGTCAGTCAACAATAACTTAAAACAAACATGTTTTCCACACAAGTTCTTCTCGTATAGCCAGCATGATAGTCTAGCTATCTAAGCATGTATATATTTTACAATAATTTTCTATATCTTTGCTATTATACGGTGTTTATGACGTCGATACTTGTACCGTAATATTGTATTTCACAGTACTAGGCTTTTTACTTTACACCATCACAAACGAGCATTCTGTTTGTAGCGCTTGCGTAAACCATGAAAGGCAACCCGCTTGCGCCCTTATTTCCCGCCATTATTACATTTGAAGTATCTACCTAATTTTAATCTATACTAATATTATAAAGCTGAAGAGTTTGTTTGTTTGTTTGTTTGTTTGTTTGAACGCGCAAATCTCAGGAACTACTGGTTCGAATTGAAAAATTATTTTTTTGTTGGATAGTCCATTTATCGAGGAAGGCTATAGGCTATACTACATCACGCTACAACCAATAGGAGTGGAGCATCAATGAAAAATGTTGCAAAAACGAGGAAAAATTATTCTTTTTGAGGGCTTCCGGCGCGCGCGCTGCGTAAACGGTTGATGTTAAGCAAAAATCATGTATTACGGAATTGTACCCCTTTAAAAGTTCTAACCAAAAGTCCGCGACAGCATATGTGTATCTTTTAAGGTTAACTTACTATAACCTTTTTTATGACAATCAAATTTGTTCTTACATTATGTACTATTTGCGAAGATGTTTTTTAAACGTAATATTAATCCTTATCAAATTAAATACGTTAGTTGTCTTAAGCATTTCATGCATATTATAATTGCCCTTTACACCACACAATTTAAATTAATATCTTAGCAGTTTTTATCGAAATATGAAAACTATAGCGGGAGAAAATAAATTCGCTGTCTGCCTCTGTTCGTTAACTTTTTACTTCCAAACCACGCAATAGACTTTGATACGGTTTTCAGTATTATCTTATTTTCTTATTATCTTATAATCTAATAATCTATATAATAGAAATACTTATTATAAAGCTGAAGAGTTTGTTTGTTTGTTTGAATGCGCTAATCTCTGAAACTACCAGTCAGATATGAAATTTTTTTTTTGCCTTTAATAGCCTGAATCTAGCGGAGGGTTATAGGCTATATAGGTATATGAAAACGAACTGTCTGTCTATTCGAGCAAATAGGTTTCGGCCAAAACAGCTTAACCGATTTCGATGCAACTTTACACATATGGAAAGGATGTAGTCAAAAGTGACATACAGAACTTTTTGTATGTCTGTCTGTACGTCCATCTGTCTAAACCAATTTTAATGAAACATCACAAGTATGAAAAGAAGGTCGTCAAAACTAACAAATGTTACTTTTTGTCCGTCTGTCTGTCTGTACGTGTATCTGTCTATTTGAGTTAATCTCCTAAACGGTTAAACAGATTTTAAGGAAACTTTGCAGACGGGAAAGAAGGTTGTCAAGAGATTTGACATTAGCTACTTTCTGTCCGTTTGTTTGTCTGTACGTCTATGTGTCTATTCAATTCAATTTTATCTGTTCGAGCTAATTTCCACTACGGCTGAACAGATTTTAATGATACTTTGCAGACGTGAAAGAAGATTGTCAAGAGTGTCATAAGCAACTTTTTGTGTTTGTTTGTCTGTCTATTTGTCTGTCGTTTGTCCACACTGATCTATCAACTACTACAGCCAAAACTACTAAGTCTAGGAAGCTTAAATTTGGAACATAGGTTTATTTTATAACGTGAGCATTAAGTTAAGAAAGGCTTTTTTAGAAATTTCAAACTTAAGGATGGGAATAGAGGGACTCAAATAATGACAAGTTTCAGGGTTTTTAGATTTCCACATTTTGAGGGTGCGAAACGGGAGATGAAAAATTGAATAGGTTTTTTTAAAGAGTGGAAGGGGAATGAATATTGAAAGTTTGAATGGGTGTAACCAAAATTGGTTCCAGCAAAAAGTACGTATAAACCATCTCGAACGTTAATAGTACCTATATCAGGAATTTGTAGTCTACGCAAGCGAAGCTGCGGGCGGTCGCTAGTCGCAAATATATTGAAAAACGTCGTATGATGCTTGTACTCGGTAGGCTGGCTATTATAGTCAGCGGTTTTTTAAACACCTATACTATAATATGCAGCTTACCGTACTTGCATAATATTGTACTATTTCGGTAGAGACTGAAACTATTATAATATATGAATTTCGTATTTGTTCCACACCTTGTATCTACTGACACCAACTAATAAGTTGCAGTAAATAAACAAGCAATTTTATATTATGAACATATTATGTTCAGAACATCTACACCTGGACAACATATAAAAATAATGTTCTGCTGTTTTGTTTTATTTTTGAGAAACCAGATCAGTGTTCTTTTTAAAAAAACTTTAGATGAGTACATCACGAAACTGCCAATGAATTAACACTATTAGGTACGTATATATGGTTTATACGTAAAGTTGCTAACAACAGTCCACCCACTTGCGGACCCTATGGCCTGCTGTAACACCTACTTTTGTCTTTTAACTTAGTGGTATAATAAGTACAGCAGTAAGTAGCAAACAAAGAGGTCTGCCGGCAGCAACAATGGCGTCCTGATTTCGAAAAGTGTTATTCGTTATCTTAGGAATATCTTGCTAACAGGCAAAATGTTTTTATTAGATATTTTATAAGTAAATAATTTATTTAATTCTAAGACTAACGAAGTTCCGTAAGCTACGAAGTTTGAAAGTTGTAGTCGAGAGGTGACTATGAAACGAGCAAGCGTAGAAAGCGCTGCAAAGGCCATGAGAACTTCCACCGCCCGCCGTCGCCACCGCACCAGAGCCCATGCCGCCAGCGGTGTCATCGCGAACAGCTGAGCGTCGATACCCACATGATGTGTATGTGTCAAGCACTAGGGAAAAAAACCACAGAATAATGCGAGTGTTTAGTGATTGGGATTATAAGTCTAGGCTGTAAATGTCTTAATTTATATTTAGGTATTATCCAAACCGAAAAGAACATACAATGGAACCTTTTAAACTGATTCAGTAGTACTTGGCACGTCTATTTCGCGCATTTGTAGGGACATAATCCCACAAAATAATAAATTCACTTTTGTGACATATTTCAAGATTATGTTACATAACTACGAAATAAAGATATTTGATTTGATTATCTATTATTGTTTTCAATAAATATTTGGTTAATTACACATGAAATTTTATTTCAGAATATTTTCTGTTTCAGTACATACGACTTTTACGTATGGACAAAATTCTACTTCAGTGAATATTTTAAAACATCGTGGCGTATATTTTTTATTAAAATTTTTGTTATCACTACGCGGAATTTCTATGTACATCCATGCTTGTGAATTAATTGACCCTAAACAGTCATAATTTTCTCAGTAAGCTTGTATTTTATAATAGTTTACTTTAGATAGATTTATAATAGATTTATTAAAATAGTGGTTCAAGAGTTAAAAAAGTAGTAGGTGATTTGTAATTCACGTAAAAAGACCACCTTACAACTGATTAATTCGTAAAAGGAATGAACGCATAATGATTTTAAAATGTCTATTTGACGAACCCCGATCGAAGGAATAAGTAAAATTTTTTTTTACCCTAGCTTTGCATGTAGGACAGGCACCCTAGACTTTTTCACCGATTTTTTTTTGCGACTACGAAATATGCGAAACCTTTGAGCTATAAACTGAATTCGTTCATTTACTATTCGTTTGCGATTGGGTTAAGAAAGTCTAAATATGTACAAAGTTTCAAGTTCTTTAGTCTGTTACGTTTGGTAGTTTCGGAAAAAACACGCTGTATCAGGCGGACAGTTAGACACCAAAATGATTCCCTAAAAATTCCGTTTTATTTTTATCTTGAATGTGTGGAACTCTACAAAACAACTTTGACAGTTGTTATTGTGTATAATTTTACCGAAACCGCTGTACCGCCCCTTAGGAATGTGCGCGGCGAGGAGGGAAGGCAGCCCCTAAGCGTTGACAAGCGTTGACTTTTTAACTTTGAATGACAGAGCACTGGATCGCGGCGAGCAAGGCGCGGTACAGCGGTTTCGGTCGAACTATATTAACATTTAGTAACAGTCTTCAAAAAAAGTAGAGTTTTTATATTCGACGTGTGCGAATTCTTTTGAATTAAAATTAATGTAATAAATCGGGGAGTAAATCATTTCGTATTTTGTAGATCTGAAGTTTCGATATTTAATTGGTTTTACTTTTTGTACTGCGTTGGCTTTAATATGATTCAAAGTTAACTTTCTTAACTAAAATAAAAATAAAGAAAAAACTAATTCCCTTTATTTTAACATTGTTTTTCAGTCCGCGGAAATGAGTGAAAGTGCCAACGGATTTCACTATATGGCACTCTCGACCCGTCATCTCTTTAAAATTTTCTCGATTATCATTGTTTACATAGTAGGTATTTTTAATTTTTAGGTATTTTTTTTATTTTAATTAAGTTTTAATTTATAGTATGTTATCTAAGATTTTTAGTTAGGCATAGTTTTTATTTTTTAAATAAAATATTTTATCGATTCACTAAAAAAAATGTAGACTCTTTTATGAATACTTTTTAAAAATTACAAAAAGATAAAAATGCGACGCAGGCTGCATAGAAAATTATATAGGTACTGAATTTATTCCAGTTAACTCTATAATCATTAAGTATAGTAAAATGAAATTTCCTTTTTAATAATCGAAATTATCAAGACAAAACATTCAAGTAAAATTACGATCGTCATCGTGAGATAACAGTTCGGTTAGTTAATCATGATTCATTTTATTACAAAAGACATCAAAAAGTAATAAAGATAAATCAATCAGAGACCGTAACTATTAATTAGGTTATAGGTAGTGTAGGTACCTACCTACTATTATGTGAGTTCCTTGTCCTTTCGGTTAAATACGTTTGATAAAATAGTTTATCTACACTTGTTTTATTAAATTCGTTGTCCATGAAAAAAAAAAAAAATTTCATAATTTAAGATAGGTATGTAAGTTTATATTGTACGAGCTTCTACCACACATTCCTTTGTCATTATTTCACTAATAACTACGAAAATACCTATATTTTTGTATCAAATTGCTCTGCTCAGTAATATAAATACTTATGTTAAAACCCCGTTAAGTATTTTTATTAAAGTCATTATAGAATATTTACCATTTCTTCAAATCCAAAGTAGTTATGTATGAAAGCTAAGTTGCGCCACCAGTATTTCTTGCAGATATCAGCGTGATGGGTGACCACCTGCGGCCACAGCGGTCCACCACCCGCTAACGGCATAAGCCACGTGCAGAACAGTATCAAGAATGCCAAAGACGGTGCTATCCTGAAAATATTACAATTGCAATAGAACACCAGATAAAATACAATAACTATACTCACAATAAGTATACTGTTTAAGTGATAGGTAGAATGCAAGATAAATAAAAATGGATTTTTCAAAAAGGAAGCACTGAAAAATTAAATATTATCATGTTTGAGAATATGAGACCATATTGCGATGACCCGAGACGAATACGATAATTATAGCATTCGCATAGCAAAGATGGGCATGGCGGTGAGCAATAAATAACAATCTTGAAACGGCCCTGTGCAGCTTCGAAGTTTTTACTTCTACCTGGTAGCGATTCTTTATATCACTCCTATTTTGGTAGGTTGACCGTACTATCATGTGGGTAAACATTTAACTATAGAGTACATTTTTATTTTTAAATTTTAAACCGACAAAATTATCTTATGGTAATCACCTAATGAATCGTGAAAAATATTCACTGGTGACAGAGATGGACCGTTGACGGTCGAGTCTACGAAGCAAAGCAATCGTGGACAGTAAGCCGCTCAGCATCAGAAACGGGTCCGTGTACAGGCTCGCCGCGCGTGACATCACCGCCCAAGGTTGACTGACATCCTGGATTCGCATTTTCAATTATTTTATTTACTTAAGGAGTAAACGTATATAGACGAAATATCACACCTCCGTTCAAACCGTCATAAATCAAAAAAGCAAAAAGTCGAGAACGAAACGTGTGAAGTTTATTAGTTTATTCGAACTTTTTTTCACTTTTTGGAACATAACTCGAAAACTAACAAGAGTTAAAACTCAATATCGCCCTTGAGTCGTTAAACGATTATATAATCAAATAATTTCTGCGTTAGAACATAAAAACGATATAAAATCTAAAAAAAAAAATGTAGTATTACATATTTTGCGGATTGCAGCGATTAATATTATTAAAAAAAAAAACAAAGGGACTTCCGTTTTCCGATTTTTGTGGGCTGCTATTCCGTTTTGATATTGGTATCACATGATACAGTTAAGAAACTTCTATACTTTTACGCAATAAAATAATCATAACCGACAACAGAATAGTATATATTAAACAATTAATATTATGGGTATGATACTACATGAAGCTCCTATACGGTCAAGTTTAATTCCGACTTAGTAATAATATATTATTAGAAAATTAGTCTGACAGTATATTTCAGTTTTTAAAACGGAACGTGGGGAGCATGTGTCATGGTCAAAGGGGAACATTGGGAACTCTGGACGTTTGAGCATTTGCTCAACTTAATTGAATGGTATATTTTTTCGAAGATATTATATGTCCATCGTTTTGTGTGTGCCAAAATAAAATATTTTGTTGCTATTTAGAAGTGAATAAGAAAACAGTTTCTGAGGTGTCAGTTTCTTTGTTTACATCTAACATCAAAACATAACAAAGGTCCCATTGGGCGACATCAAAACTAAAATTATCGAAGCCAATAATATTCGACAAAATTGACAGTTTAAAATATAGGTACATTAGACAGTCTTAGTTAAGTTTTATTAAGTAAGAGTAATAAGAATTCTAATTAAAATAATTAACAATCATTTTCATTCTGAATTCTTATTGTCGTATATAAACTTATTGTTTCCACGAATCTCCTCACGTTCTACAAAGACATTTTTGTTAAGGGGTTGTCGTACGAATTATGCTGGGAATTCATTCATACGTTGGTCATGTAATGACTTAGTTAATTTTTACAATTTGATGTTGATTTGTAATTTGTTTTAATTTTGCCTGTTATATTATGTCACTAACATTTAGGTTGTAATGTAGGCGTTTTACTAACAAATGAGTCTTTGTTGTTAGACATTTTTTATTTGACTTTAAGGCGCTATAAAAAAAAGTTGGCGGTAAAATTTTTATTATTCTAGGAATACCTGATACTTAGTATAATGGAGTTTCGTTTCAACCCTTGAAGCGAACGGACGCCGACTCCCCTTGTGCCCTTGTGCGGCCTGTGATAAAATATTTTGTTCACGCTTCATTCTTCAGAAACAATTTGTTGTGACTATCGCGTCTATCTTACTTAAATTTTCAGTCATGTAATTAAATTAAATATAATTATTAAAAACAATTGGATGTGCAAACGTGTTAGCTATAAAATAATGTTGAGAAGTCCAGTGCGTGATATCTAGGTACCGAAATAGGTATCGGCGTCGCCGGCGCAGTTAGGTACCTACCTACAGCGACACGAAACCTATTCATTTGGTGAGATTGTTCCATTATATAATAACAATTATGTTTAAGGAAATCCTATATTTAAGTAATTGATTAATTTTTAATGTGTCTGTTTCAAAATTCCTAAAATGAGATGCAGTTGTTTGATTTTGTTTTGAATGTTTGACTGAATATAAAATTTAAATCCATAAACATAAAAAAAGTATTAAAAGTCCGGCTGAGATCTTATCGTACTTAAACGAAACCGAAATTTCACCTACTCTGTAAAAAACATATTTCATAATAAATAAATATATATATTATATCTATATAATACACAAGCATATTTCCTCAGCCGAGAAAAGGAAAAATGAATACCTTCGTGTTTATAATAAGTACCTAAATTGATATAAAATGATATAAGTGTATCAACGGAAGCTGTTAGCTTATTATTATTATTATTATTGATAATAATAATTATTATTATCCTACTCTGTTTTCTATCTACTTTTTGATATGTCAACAATAAGAACAACCAAAGTCACTTCTTAGATTTCGACGATTCGAAATTTTTCATCTTTCAACAAGCAATAACACAGTCACATTCGGACAAGAGTCAAGAGATAATATACTTCTCAAGGCGTTCAAGGACACGCTATCGGCTGGAACCCGAAACAATAGAACACATGTGGCAATAAAAAAAAAAACGTACCCAAAAATTCCTTATTCTTTATACCCGAGTTGCAAAAGATAGTTTAACTTTGCATATTAGTAAAATAATGCATTATAGATAATGCACAATGCATTATATATTTAAAGTATGTCGTCATAGCACATGTCAGGCGTCAGGAATAAGAACAAAAAAAAACCACCTATTTTAAAAACCAAACAGTATCCCCATTTCCGTATCACAAAGGAACGCTCCATCTCAAGACAATAAGACCTTTCGCAACCTTTCTCTTTACTAAGCAATTAAGGGGTAACAAAAAAAAATAAAAACACTGTAGGCATGACGCGCCCAGCGCAAATGTGTCAGGAGCGGATAGCCAAAGATAGAAGCTGTTTAACAGTAACGATAGTGTAATAATCTAACGAAAATCTTTAATCATACAAGGAAAACATACCTATTTCGGTACATAAAAATTATAGCACTAAACTGAGAGGCTACAAATTCTTTCAAAAACACTAAACAGTTCAAACCTGTTTTACATAAACAAATAGAAGATGAAACAGTCATACGATTACTCTTTTCAGTAAATACGTCCAACTCGTCTGACAAGACAGAAGATTTGCAACCCGGGGTAATAAGAAAAACACTTCTTCACCAAAAATATAATTGGAACAGTCCGTTCGTTCGTCTAACGGTCGTCCATCAGGTAGTTATCTGGAAGCTAGGCTCTAGGAAGTCTCACATTATAATCAGGAACAAAGAAATATTTTTTGGCACTGTGAAATGAGAACAAGAAAAAATTATAGAATCCGATCACAAAATAATCTGTGGTAAAATTAAAACTCGAGCTTCCAAATGAAAACCAATCGACAAAAGAAATCGACCACTGGAATAGGAGGTAGCTTCTCTAAGATTAGATCAAGATAACAAAATCAAACTTACACTGATACTACTCGTATCATTCGCTGATGACTTAATTGTAATAAGAAAAAATATCGTCATTATAGATCGCATACTAAACGAAATGAAAAAAACTGTTGAAAACAAGAAGATTAGTTTTAAACGAAGAAAAACCAAGTTTGTCATACGGGATCCATTCTCGTTCTACTAGGGACCGCAATGACACGCCCAGTTCAAGAAATAAAGTACCTAACCATCTATGTAACAGCAACGCGAGAAAAAAAGCTACTATAAAAACTAGATGTAAGAAAGCCGTAACCTATCTCAAAATTCTTTTACAGTGTATTCAACAAAGCAAACTAGAATTAAAATCGCAAAACTCATTTACAAAAGAGTTATCTCACCAGCCATGACTTACGGTCTCAAATTGACCGAGCTAGCAAAAGCCAAAGCTTGAATCGTATATTTCGAAGATTATGCTAGAAGTAGGAAAAAAAATACACCTAACAAAGAAATCTGGTAAATTTTAGGCGGAAAAACAATAACAAAGACTATGAAAGTACGTAAATTCTCCTACTATGGACATATGCTAAGAAGAAAACACCTCATTTAATGCAATGAAGAAAAACAAAATATAGGTTGTCCCATTCATACATGGAAGTGCTTCGTAAATCATGACATCAATAACTACACAAACTACGACAAGGAATACTGAAAAAGAACTGCGGTAAACAGAACAACACTAAAAAATAATGGCAGAAGAAATCCGATACAGAGCCAGACTCCGAAACAGAATACACCTAGTTAACGACTTAGCCCCGAAGAAACGAACTGCCACGGTTGCAGTGAATACTATCCTATCCTCTATATGTTACACACCAAATATAGTATCTATATTCCCCATGCTGGCTTCACGATGCTGGTATTCGGGTCGGCTCAACCTCCTGTCATTCCTATATCCCGACTGCAGCCTACCTACACTCTGTCCTATCTACTATGGCTCATTGGTGTCTCGGACCTCCGCGTCCTTGCAGCAGAACTGCTGGCTGATGAGTCATTGGAACGGAACGGAACGGAACGAATACCTGATACTTAGTATAATTTTACTTAATAATTTATCTAAATTTTAAGTTTTGATATCATTAATACAATAGGTAAAAAGGATTTCAACTTTTTTGAGTTATGTCCTTAATTGAGCGGAGGTGCGATAGGTACGTAGATAGGAATAAAACAGCGTTTCTCAAGAAGTATTTGACCTAACGATTTGGGGAAGTCATATATGTCATTTTTGAGGATATACTTACTATACTTGTTAAAAAGGAAAGCACTGAAAAATTGCAAAAGTAGAGTCTTCGATTATAATTGATTTTAATTATTTCGCAAACTATTCAACGTATCAACACGAAAATATACACTGGTTTATTAATAAAAACACATAGGTAATACAGTTGTGCGTGTTTAGTGAAATCATATTTATTCTTTTTCGTTAAATTAAAACTGATTTTTGGTGTACATATTTATAAATTTTTCATGGAATTCAAATAAATTATTCCATTAATTTAAATTATTTGTGTCATAAAAACTATTATGTCGTTTTTATATTAAATTCTCATTAAATTGGAGTAATGCAAACGTGCCTAAAAATAAAAATACGCACCACAGACATTCTCGTGCGATTGGCAAACGGCAGGTACATGGCCGCCATACTCTTGTGGGACAGGATAAGCATCACCGAATTGACAAATCTAATTCCATGCACGCATCCGATATCGTTAGGTAACGGATCGTCCGCGACCAACTTGCCTATATTGTATTTGAGCGACAGGCAATGCCAAGTTTTACCTGTAACCACAATTTACCCAACTAAGTAAACTAAGTCGTAATCAACGGCTCACACAAAAACGATAAAATAACTAAATTATCAAAAGAAAACAAAACGTCCGACCGCAATTATAAAATATTTCTGCTGATATGAGTATAATTTAAATATTAAAAGGTATTGCAATGCAAGCGGGGTCAAAGCATTATCTAAATTATATTTGATGGTAGTCTTTAAATGAAAATCTATTTTAATTTAATAATTTTTGGTTTGTAATATGTTTAGAGACTTCGAGAAACAATACCCTCCTGGGATAGCCAGATGATTGCATATAACAATGTTTTGCAAGTAACAAATTTTTTTTTTAACGAAATATTGTAATTTTTTTACCTACTTACTTATTTTATCCGGAAAATAGATTTCGTAAACGGTTGCAACCACAACAGAAGTAACCAAAGTTAAGAGTAGAATTCTGTAAAACAATAAAAACAATATGTTATTATTCCATGCGGAGAAAAAAAAATGTTTTTTACCTAGACAATATGTACCGTATAAATTAGATGTGATGAAATCAAATTAAATTAAACTTAATTATAAAAAAAAATCAAAAAAACTTAAGAAAATGCCTCCGACTGTATTGCTGTGGAATTGAATACAGAAATAGGACATCTTGTTTCCATATATTTTTAAGTGCGCTTTTTACGCAGTCGGGTTTTCTCATTTTCTAATTTAAATAAATTATTTAATTTATTTATTTAAATCAAACTGGTGATAGAAAAGCTCGTGAAAAGAAACATAGTCTGTAGATGGTATTCATGGATGTAGAGAAAGCTTTCGATCGTGTGCCGAGGACAATAATAATAATATGGGAAACTGAGACCTCAAAATGTCCCTGAACACTATATAACACTCATTGTGGACATTCACTGCAATGTACAAATATGTGTCAGAAGCCCTGCCGGCCTGTTGGAAAGCTTCGATATGAAATTAAAAGTTTAATAAAGTTTATCAATAAAGCATCAATAAAGAAATATAAGTGTCGTAATAGCCCAGAGCGCAACGAACGTGTCTCAAATTTATAAGGCCCCATAGGACCATGGTTCGAATCCGGGCGTGTACCAATGAGTTTTTCTGACTTAAATACACAATATCACTGACACCGTGCTTCGGAGGGCACGTTAAGCAGTCGGTCCCGGACGCTGTCAATAGATGGCGGTCGTTACAGTTCCCAACCCGCAGTGGAGCAGCGTGGTGGACTTAAGCTCCAAGCCCCCCTCTTCACCCTGGGGGAGGCCTAAGCCCCTGCAGTGGGGTAAAAATGGGCTGATGATGATGAAAGAAATATAATATTACTTGACGCTAGTTGTTTGATGTGATGTATGCGACCTGTATTTCCATTGTCTGTTAATCAAAATACATACTTCATAGATAATTATAATAATAAATAATATTTATTTCCTCCACAAATGTTTACAAAGCATGTTACATACACTGTAAGAGGTTATTGCAAACAAATGTAAATTACCTATTGTGGAAGACTGGAACCTAAACTAGGACAAACCTGTATTATAGGTTTCCAGACGCCCACTCCTAGTTATGGGTTACTGGCGATATAGGATATACCTCTTTCAGTCTTGTATTTAGGATTGAGGCATCAAGAAGCATTTTCAAGTGTTACTTTATTATGATAATAGGTACTTTGCTAGTGTGATAAAGTTCGGAAGTAGGATGTCTAAAAGGATGAAAATGAATCGCTTTTAGAATTGCCCTTTGGGTTCTTTGAATCCTTATCATGTTACTTTTTTGAAGCGCCACCCTAAAAGGTAATACCATAAAAGTACGATTTACTAGAAGCCCTCTTCGCGTTTACCGTCTAATCACTCATACTCCAGCTTACTGGTACAAAATGGCGAGTTTCAGTTCACGAGGTTCCCGCTCGCCGGTCTTCACCCCTGCGAATTAGCGGTTGACATTTTCGACGCTGTGAAATGACATTTATGACTCTATCAAAACACGATCAAAACCTAACGCTGCCGTCTAATTTATTTACTCTGTGGGTAATACAGTAGTTTAGCAAAGATTGGCAATGAGAGAAATCGACAGTCTTTTTATTTTGTAATTTAGCAATGCGTCGTAGCGACTTGAATATTTATATTAATTTTCATACTCTATTTACAAGTAAAACAATGTGAGATTGAAAATTTAATTTGTCTGGATAATAATGTCTGGGACTTTTCATACAAGGTCATTTAGTCCCAAACTGAGCTAACCGGAGGCCCGCGCCAACGGAATTATTTCGCCTCGAGTAACCCTTAGGGGTTACCCGTCAACTTCGCGCCGGCAACACCCTAGTGTGCCGCCTGGCCGCTCCGATGAAGTCGTTAGAGCTTTCGGGCTAACGACACGCGTCCTTATTCTGCTTCAGGCGGTTGTTTAGTGGGTGCAACTCCCACATACCCTGCGCGCTCGGGCGCGCGGAAGCTGTAGAATTTAATCCGTCTTCCCATCGCAAGGGTAAAACAAAAAAAAAACCAAACAGCATTACATAGGATGTACTAGGGATATGTACCAGACCACTGATTTTTATTAATGTACACTTAAATATCTTTATTATACACACAAATAGACATCTATACTATATAGATGTATGCCTAGACACGACAAATAGGTAAATATACCTATTTATGCACACAAATATATATTTGTCCCAAGCGGTGATCGAAGCCGCGATCTTTTAGTCTGAAGTCGGTGGTGTTAATTTAGTATGCATTTATTTTTCTTTAGAAATAGAAAGTTTATAAACTAAAAGCCGACCCGCGGAAAAAACAAACTGAAAAGCTTAAAACAAGATATTCCAGTTTGTAATCAAACCCTGAGATTCAGCTAAACTAGGGGGAAAGCTGATGTGGTTGCATGCTGTAATAGTAATTTGAATATTTTTTTTTTTCCATTGACAGCAAGTCACGAAGTGCTGATGGAATATCAGGGAAATCGAGGGATACCCTCAAATCTTATAGGCACGCATGGTTTATTTGAGCTTTAAATTTTAGTTATTTCAGGTGCTTGCGTCTGTGTGTTATTATCTCATGCTGCTAAGCTGACGATAAAAGCTTCAGAACTCCTTATCGGTTAGGAATTGGGGGAGAATACTGTGCTTTGTCGTCAATTTTCTTCTAATGGCGCTGTCTTAATTGAGGAACGCGTTTAGAAGCCCTATTCATACTAAATACAAATAAATTATAGATCTCGCGCTCTACGCATTAAAATTGGTTTCATAAAAATAAAATTGCTTTTGTAACTAACATGAGTCTCATTAGATTAACCACAGATATAAATATATGTATTTTTAACCTTAGATAAGCAGCTACAACACGAAAAGGACCGAGAATCGATTGTTTTTTGGCGGCTGCAGACTCCGCAGCGGCTCCGGAGTAGTTTTAATTTTTGAAAAACGAATTAAGTACTTTTTCGTAAAAGCGTTTTAAACCAACACGTAAATTTTAGTCAGTTTATACCAAGATAATTTATTTCATTAGCCTTAGGTGTTATTTGAAATTAATTACATTTTCCAAAAAAAAACGTTTCAGGAAGAACTCACCCCGTGAAGACAGCTCCTATAGGCCAAGGTTTGTCGTCTAACACTTGACACATTTGGTTGTCCACGCGCACTTCAAGGTCGAGGCCGGTGGCAGCGAGAGTAGGCGCAACTTGCTTCTCCAACATTGTTCGAACGTCCCGCGCATCGCACACGCTTGGCACGCAGACACCCCAGTGGATCGATGAGAACCGCGGCACGCGATGACCCGGCTACGTATTGACATACTGATTTTATATTAATTTTAATGATCAGTTATTATTTATTAAAAAATAAATAAAAAGAAGTAGAGAGTAATGAAAATATAAGACATTATCTAAACTAGAAAAGTTTTATTTCTCATGGAAATCTTAATAAAATAATTTCTTGTCTTGTTTCGTGTATTTAGATTTAAAAAAGGTCAACTAAACTACAAAATAACACCCAAAATCTATATTTTCCATTTCGATCTATTCATACTAACTTCAATTGAATAAACTCACGTCATTAAGGTCGCTGATAAAAAGGTAATTGGAAAGCAGCAGGCGATGCAGGCGGGCGAGCTCGGCAGGTGCGACATCTCGCAAATGCAGTTGCAGTGACGCCAAGCAGTACTTTCCTCGTATGCCGCCATTGTTGGCTCCCTCCGTTGACTGTTTTACTGATAAGCACTGATCGTAGTCCCCGAACTGATTGACGTTGCCGTTTAATAAACCCGATGGTGGTTTCGCTGTTGAGTCGTGCACTGAGAAATAAGTATTAAATGAACTGTGATAGGTATACTAGCCCGTCCGATTTGCAATGTCGGCACTATTACAATTGGAATATAAAATAAAAATAGTTTATTCACGTTAACATTTATGTACATTTGTATACAATGGCCAGAACCGTCCCAGTAAGCATGTTAAATGCTTGCAGTAGGAGGTTCTGCTCTTCCCACGGGTAATACATTTATTATGTATACAGAGAGGATATGATAGATGAAAATAAACTATTTACAACATTTTATACTAATAATGAAAACAAAATGAAAATGTGTGTGTGTCCGAGGGTGTGATTGGTATATATAATATGGTATATTAGTTATGATTTGACATATAATTTACAACCTTTTGGACGTGGATACAATCACATCCCAACCGAAAACAATAGACATACATCCAATGGGCCATAAATGGAGAGTCCCATCTATCAGCGATAAGCCGTCCACGCGCGCCTCCGCGAACATTCCCGACGCGCTACAATACCACGGCAGCCGCATCAGCACCCTGAACGCATTATTGTATTGGACCCGCAGAGCGCTGTATGCCCTTTGTGTATAGCCTTATAAAAAATATTTTGCACAAAATTTTATTTTCTAGAGTAGTGTGACAAGATGGTCGAGTGGTAGAGGCGTTGCGTTGGACTGCTAATTCAATCAACGTGCTCTGCACGCGTGTGTTTAGATCTTATCATCTTCGTTTCGTTTTTGTTACTTTATTAAAGTCTCTTACTAATTTTATCAAGCCCGTGAATGCTTACAACGTATATAGAAGTTGAAAATATATTTATGTACACACTGAGAACAGCCCATAATTTTAGTTGGCGTAGGTCGGTGTTGAATTCGTCGAGGTGTCGATGGCACGCATCACTCAGGCCTGGTGTCGCACGTAACGGTGGTAGCCACCCCAGCAATCGTTCAGAGAACAGCACCGAAGATGATGGCTCTGTATTTAGAAAAACATAATAAAATTAGATAGGTCATCATTTCCTTTCATTGTGCGATAGCGAATTTCAGAAACTCTGCTAAAGTTTTTATCTCAACCTATCTAATCTGTGATCTATTTCGATTATATTATTTCTAAAAATGTGGGTGTTGGATTTTCAACCAGAAAATATATAATATTTTTCAAAAAATCTAATTAAATAAAATGTTAATTTAAAATAGAAAAGAAGGGCAATTATAGTTTTTTATTTGTCCATTATACACACGGAAAGCATAAGTTTCGTGATGGCGCGGGAAATGAATGCAATTTTTGTCTGAACGAAATAATATCTTCTAATATTATTAAAGTCTAGTTATTATCATCCCATATAAATCCAATAATATAATCAAAACCAGCCAAATGTGAGTCTGCCTCGCACACGAAGAGTTCCGTACGTTTGGTACGTACAAAATAAAAAAGCACGTTCATTATATGGGGACTCTCATTAATTTTTAACTTTATTTTATTTTTATTATTTGTTGTTATGGCGACCGTGGCAGTAGGTACATACCTCATGAAAATTTCAAGTATAGGCAATGATCTCATAACCGCCAGCACCAAATACGTCGAAAAAAAACGCGTTACTTGTTTAGGATATTAAAGGGCAATTTTTAACTTCATTTTATTTTTATTCTTTGTTGCTAGAGCGGCCATGGATACATACTTTGTGTAAATTTGTAAATTTCAAATGTGTAACTATTACGGACAAACGGACGGACGGACGGACAATAGAGCCTTAATAATAGGGTTCCGTGCGGTATGGAACCCTAAAAAACAATGCAAGTTAGGCACGCTAGCCACCACAATTGTGGTAATACGTTGTAATCCGCATAATAGCTGTAGTAATAAGTGATACGGTGCATACAGCATAATTTTTTTTTGGAGTAAGCGCGTGATATCATGCGTCATTTATATACCTATCTCTAAACCACATTATATTCGTATTATATAAATGTATTAAATTGTGAAAGATAAACGACAGCGAAGATTCATTTTAATATTTTTGTATTTCTTATCAATTTGCACGGGCGAGTCTGTTCTTAAGTTATTTTAGACCGTCAATTGGCATGTCCCTATTTTGCATCATGCGTTTTTGGTTAAGTCGTTTTAGGATTAAGTAGTGGAAACCAACAGGTAGGCTAGCAACTAAAGTAAATAAAGAAGAATCTCAAGTCATGGTGGAGGCTGATCTGTATCAATTTTCAATTATTAAATATTAATAATTTGCATACCCAAAATATTATCAATATAGTAATTTGCGCCAAATCTACAAAATTAAAAATTAACGGCCTCAACTGGTCAACAAATTTTTATCAAATACCCCACACTACACCGCATAAGAAACCGTTTCAATGCTCTAATATTTTTTCCACAATTTGACAATTTTTTTCGTGGAAAAAAAGATAAAATAAATAGGTACTTATTTCTTAATAGATAATTAAGCTATTGCATAGCTTCTATCGCGGGCCTTGAGCTCGGGGATCGAATTCAGAAATTCCGTAACGAAAAAAACCTCACGCTCCCCACTCCGAAGGGCACGCCTCACGGAGAAAAATTTTGATAGCGCGATGTACGTTTTTTAAAACAGCGCCATCTATTATAATCTGTTGCACCTATTATTAATGAAGAAAGTCACGAAAAAATAGTGAAAGAAAATGAGTGAGTAATTTATATACATACATTTTATTATTATCACAAATGCAGTATTAATTTTGAATTGATAATATAATACTGCTATAAAGATAACCTAAATTTTTGATATTAAAATGAGCGATATTAAAAGTAGCCCTCTTTTATACACACAAACACACACACGCGTATAGTTTAAATTCTCAATTTAGATTCTCAATATGTATATATATATATATAAATAAATAAATTCATTCTTCAATATCTATATAACAGAAACCATCAAATCAAGCACGTGTAGGTATTATTCAGTACCTACCTTTGTTTTTGGTGTATAGATAATGCACATGAATGCCGCGCAGAGAAAGTATATATGATATTATATCTATATAAATGTACATCGCGCGAAATTCGATAATCACTTCTTAATATCGTCATTTTTTTTTAAATGAATAATTTTGTTTTGGTGTGTCATTACACTATTTATACCTAATTATTTATACCTAGATATTTTCGTTTTATAGAGAAGAAAAGCGTAAAGAGGTAAAAAGAAAAAAAAACTAATGCACGTCAAAGGGCATATTATCAGCGTCAGAAAGATTTGAAGAAAAATGAAGAAAAAATAATAACAAAAAAAACTGCATAAATAAAATAAATAAATAATGATAATTGCATAAGTTGATACAAAATGCTATGCAATAGCTTTACCGCGGCAGTCCTCGAGTGCCATATTTAGTTTTTTTTAATTTGAATCTTTAAATTGTGGCAATATTGGTGATAATTAAAATAGATGTCTTTAGTCCGAGAATCAGTCACTGATTTTTATTTATATACATTTTAAGCATTTTAAGGTACATTATGTACAATTGCCAGGTGTTCATCGATCAAGGTAACTTTCGCAATAGTACATGATCGCTTGCCCACTTTGTTGGACACTGATTAAAATGACACTGACGTATAATTAGGACGCGACGGTTGACGAATTATTAAACAGCTTTGTGCAACAATAATTGGGTACTTACTTACTCGTAAATCGTCTTAATTACGATAATAATAACTATCTTGATGTCTGACATTTATCAACACTGAGCCGAAACTGCTGAAGCAGATCACAAGGAGTTTGGCCTTCAGGTTTCGTTTGTGACGTAAGCATCCATTAAGAAAGGATTTTTTTTTTAATTCTACCCCTAAGGGTGCTTGCTTGAGATGCTTTATACACAAATTTGGCATTTTTGAACTTAAGTGCATGAAAATTAATATTTGGCTTTATGGTTAGAAATTAAGAAAGATGCGTTTTAGGATTTATGGAAATTAACCCCTAAAGGAGTAAAATAAAGGATGTAAGTTTGTACAGTAATTCCGTAATGTTTAACGGCCGCTGATGCGGGTCACACGAAATTTCAGATTTCTCTTCCATTTTCAACTTCATTTTATTTTTATCATTTGTAGTCATAGCGGTCGTAGTACCTAAAACATATTCATAAAAATTTCAAGTGTAAGCAATGATGTAACAACCACCAATCACCAAAAACGTCGAAATAAAAATAAGTGTCTTGTATGAAGACCCCCTTTAATTTCAACTTTATGTTGGGGAATTGACCGTATAATGCTACGTCGCCGTCGGTTACTAATTTTTGGAAATAATGACTTGGTTCGTTTCTACCTTGATCGAAAGCGATAGGAAAAGCCCTAGAACAGAATAGCGGAAAAAAGGGAAAAAGAGAAAGAACTCACCGCGAGAGGAGTTGCAGCTCTTACTCTACTGTGGGCGCGCCCTGCTTCTCTTCTTTCTTTAGTTTTTCACTTGATTCGATCGGTGTTAGTATTTAGAATAATTTTTATACAAGAAGACTGAGTGCACGGGAGCCATTTTTATTGTTCTGATGCGTCCGCGTTTCGACGACGGCCGGCATCGGTGTTTTTGATCGAACGTGTCGATAGATGGCGCTCGTTGTTATTTAAGAACGTAAAATAATTTCGGTGATTATTAATCACGCCGTCATCGCATATAAAACGAATATGTAACATTTGATTTCATTAATTCTTTGAAAAAACTTTGTAAGACCAGTTTTGATTCCTCCAAACACTGATGTTGATAGTGAGTTTTTGTTTTATATACCATTTAATACTACTTTGGAATTGACACAACATAAGAACCGTGGTCTAATAATATTTCGATGGGCATTATCTTTCCATTTGTATGCCTATAAAAATAGTGATAAAGAAGTCAATAGCGTAACTATAGTGTCTATCTTAATTACATGATTTCATACATACTGATAAAATTATATACTTACCGAACTTACAGACAGAAAATGTATGTACCTAATTATGTTCTTCATTCTTAAATTATAGACAGACACTTCTATTTTAATTGTTTGTAAATGATTTTCTTTTTATAATAACACATACAATCACGACAACGTCTAGGGCCCAAACTAAGCATTAGCTTGTATTTTGGGTACCAAGCGAAGACACCACAAACATATAACAACCAAGACCCGGTGCCAATATTAATATTCATCATATAAATACAGACCCGACCTGGGATTCGAACCAGAGACCTCCAGCTTCATAAGCAGGGTCGCTGCCCACTAGGCTAAGCGGTCGTCAAGCCGATTTGAAACGACATTTGTACTGAAAAAGTTTATTAAAGGCGATATCAAAAGATAACCAGAGTACCAACTGTAGGTACCACAGTAGGTACATTTAAACAAAATCCCTCCACCTCCTGCCACTGAAAAGTCACTGGAAAAAGTTTCAATTTACCAACTATCTCTTTTTTTCTAACGTTAACCTATAACTACATCATCTGTAGGTAATCATTAATTATTAAAATAACAATGTGACATTTATAGCAACATATATATAATTTTGACGACCGCTTAGCCTAGTGGGTAGCGACCCTGCCTACGAAGCTGGAGGTCCGGGTTCGAATCCCAGGTCGGGTCAGTATTTATATGATGAATATTGTTACTGGTACCGGGTCTTGGTTGTTATATGTATGTGGTGTCTACGCTTGGCACCCAGAACACAAGCTAATGCTTAGTTTGGGGCCTAGACGTTGTTGTGATATATTATTAGAAAAAAAGTCTAAAATAACTAATTTTCTTCATTTTTTTTAGAGTTCCATACCTCAAAAGGAAAAAATGGAACCATTTTAGATTCACTTTGTTGTCCGTCCGTCCGTCTGTCCGACTGGCTGTCTGTCAACACCCTTTTTCTTAGAAACGAGTATAAGTAGGAAGTTGATGTTAAAGGCTAAATATATATGTATATATATGTATATCTTTTTTCTTTGAATATGAAAAAAACATACAAGCCTTTCAGTCAACGTGATCCGGAGATTCGGTCATTTATGTCCACATTTTGATGTAATTTGTGATTTTACATGATAAACTCACTCTTAAATTCCAAACCTATAATGGCTCTATGCAAGGTTTCACTGCATAAGTAAAAAAAAATCCGAAAAGTTATACCTAGGTACAACACTATGTAATCCTCAGGGCACGAGTCCAACTTGCACTTGGCTGTTTATTTATTTATTTAATTTATTTGTAAATGAAAAGAGATAAGTCTTGTCGTAATGAGAGGTAGGTGTCATAATTTTCATTTTTTTTAACGAAAATAGTACAAAAATAATAAAAATTTTAGATTGTAATTTTTTAGACCCAAACACGGAACAATAATCGTGGACAATTTCATAAATTAACATACTAACTTAGTCATGATAACACCAACCTAAGGACCGTATACATGGTGGACTAAGTGGAGTCGAAATGGATCTCAACTGATGATGCTCAACACGTACGAACGGTGACCGAACTCTGCATGACGCGAATTCAACCAGGCGCACGTCGAGGCTGTATAATTAAGCTCCAAACCCTCTCGTCACGAGGGGAGGCCTAAGGCCCCTCAGTAGGGCATTAATGGGCTAATAGTATTGTATGGTTATTTCCATTATCTATATGCTTATGGTTATTTGAATGTGAGTCAATAAAATGAAAGTAGTATTTATTCTTATATGAAACGAAAAACTGACATCGATTTAAGTTCTATGGCTATAATCGCTTCTAGTCACCTTTCAGTTTTTAACTAAGAAAAGAAAAAAATCAG
Organism: Luffia ferchaultella; assembly: GCA_949709985.1. Classification (NCBI taxonomy): domain Eukaryota; kingdom Metazoa; phylum Arthropoda; class Insecta; order Lepidoptera; family Psychidae; genus Luffia; species Luffia ferchaultella. Next base: position 13,326,191 of record OX453242.1, on the reverse strand, counting down.
AAAATACTGGTTTGGCTTTATTTGTTTTATGGGGTATTAGGTAGATATGTAGATATTAACGTATTCAACTTTAACACAAAATAGTAAAATTATTCCAATTTATCATAAATTGATTGGCATTGACGACATTCTTACATTTGTATGATTCCGTTGACGTACCTGCACTTTGCAAAACAATTTGAACCAAATATATTTAGTAATAAAGTTGTTTTTACAGATTTTCGTTATAATTGATGACTTTTTCTTATTAAAATTATTTCATTGGATAACTTCGGGCAAACCTGTGCGTCCGATGTTAACCGATTTCTATTACGTTTCTGATACATCTGTAGGAGGTTTCGAATTCAAATCAAACTTGAGTTTAAATTACCTACCAGAATGAAATTTAGGTAGGTATACTTGATGAGAAGAGTTCTTTCAAAAATTGTAAAAAAATTGCTTGCCGACCGTCAGGCTGGAGGATTCTAAAATTAGACCAAAGTTTTGTTAGTTGGCCCAAACTCGGAACCTTATACTAACCGTCACCTTACCGGAGACTGACTCTCGGCAGACTTAGTTTTTTTCCATCTGTAACAAACCTCTGTTCACACGTAATAGTTTCATTCTGATGTTTGATTACATATCTTTGAGAACCCTTAGTTTTGATCCGAACTCGAAATCCTGTAGACTGACGACATTTGATAGATGATATACTACACATATATTTTTTGAAGTTTTAATTATGATTATTATCTCTTGACAAGGACTTATGATGTAAGGTTTTATGCAGTGGAATCCCCGTCTACAATAGACAAATTGAAGCTGCTCTCAAATTTAAGTACTCTACGATTATCTATGATCTAGCCCATGGATCTTGCTAGACTTGGCCTTACCAAGCCGAAACTATAAGCGGGAATTATGCACGATGCTTTCATGTTTTCATTACAAAGGCAATTTACACAATTTAAATCGAATTGTACACGTAGTATTTTTTTTTCTTACATACCAAAACGTGGTTAGCTCGAAAAGGTAAAAATACCTACCTTATGGCAAACTTGATTTTCATCTTATCAAGTTCCTTCTAGCCTATCTAAAAATGAATCATAGGGTTTCGAATGTTTGTTTATATTAAATTGTTTCTTTTTATATTTGAGGCACATGGGGCACGGTCCTAAGCTAGTGTTACCGTTCTTTGAGTTTGCCGTAACTGGTTAAGATGCGCAATTGTTTATTCTGATCAAGTTTGTCGTGAGGTAATATATTACCAGCATTTGTTCAATGTATTTATTTATCCAAGTCATAAAAGTACGAATTGACTAGAAGTCCTATTTGCGTTTACCGTCTAATCACTCATACTCTAGTTAGCTGGTGCATGATGGCGAGTTTCAATCCGCGAGGTCCCCGCGCGCCGGTCTTCACCCCCGCGAAATTGCATTTGACATTTTCGATACTGTGAAGTGACATTTCTGACTGTATTAAAACCAAACGCTGTTGTCAAATTTATTTGCTCTATATATGATCCAAATACATTGTATAAGTTAATCGACTATTACTCATTAAGTTGTATAGCTTAGTTAGCTGTGATAGATTTCCTTTTAAATTCGTTATAAGTATATACTATTGCCGTGAATAATTTTCACATGTCCAAAAACAACGGTTTGTCAAAAACTTTGTCTACCCAAAAAAAAATTGTATCCCAATTCACTACACCATTGCGTAGCGGATCATTGATTACGTCTACCTTCCAAATTACATTAATATAGTGACGATATAGTTTCCGGAAAAAACCGTGGATAGATGGACGGACAAACGGACTTGGCGACAATATAAGGGTTCCGTTTTTCGCCATTTGGCTACCGAACCCTAAAAACAAACTCAGTGAGTTTGTTCCAATTAATATTATATACAATGTTGTACTAATTTATGTGAAACGACCACTGTGGTGTTGTTCTTTAAAATCTGTTGTAACATCGACTACAGCGACTACAGAGATCAAACGTTACGATCTTGCACAAATATTGTTTTCTTTCCTTCTACTACTTAAATACCGATAGAGTTTTATTTTATAATGAGGGGGGGCGGTACCAGAACATCTCGTATCGTCTAAAAAATGATCTAGAGCCACCCCTGTTGGGTTATTAAGTTTCCATTTCAAACTACTTCCCGGCGGAAGTTTGAGAAACATTAGTAGCGATAGAGACATCAAGACATTATTTTCACTAATTTTCACCAAGATCCCGAAAGTAAATCGAAATAGCAAATTAAAATGTCTATGTCAATGTCTGTGGCGCAACGGGTACCTAAACATTATGTTTGCAATGCGGAAGGTCCCGAGTTTGATTCCTGTTTCGATAGACACTAAAAATAACACTCCTAACATACGTACGGATCTGTGTGGATGTACGCTCCCCTTATGTGTTTGTGGGTGTCGTTGCACTGACACTCGATGCCAGGAATCCTGTTTGGGGCCAGTGCCGCTGTTCTCAGGAGAAAAATTAAAACAACGCCGCAAATAACTGTTTATTTATGGTATAAATACAGTGCTTTCGTATATAATGTATGGGATAAATTCGTTATAAATTCAAAAGATAACTTTAGAGAATAATGCTCAAACCGGTATAATTTTATAAATCTTTGTGCATGTTTTTAAATTAATTGCAAGAACGTTATTTTTTGCTTTTTTTCTTCGTATGAGTTATTAACCTCCGACGCAAAAAGAGGGTTGTTATAAGTTTGACGTGTGTGCGTATCTGTGTATCTGTCCGTGGCATCGTAGCTCCCAAACGGATGAACCGATTTGGATGCGAATTCTTTTATATGAAAGGCAAATTAGTCAGGAGTGTTCTTAGATATGTTTGATGAAAATCTGTCTAAAATGGCCGCCGCCACAAAATAGCGGATATCATATTTTTTCACTACTCGATCAATGTATTAGATGAAAGGACTTGTCTAGTAGACCACACTATAAAAAATTTCAAATCCAAGATGGCCACCACTACAAAATGGCAAATTACATATTTTTTTCACTACTCTATCAATATGGGTACCTATCAAATGAAAGGACTATATTGAAAGGGAATTAGGAATATTAACTTACGAAATGAAAACTAAAAACTAGAAAATTATTTTTTTGTACGATCATGTATGAATTGGTTTAACCAAATAATTATGTTTAAAAGTTTTGAAATAAAAATTAAATTAAAAATCTAAAAAACTCAAACACAAAAAAAAACTAACCTTTAAAAAGTGTGAAATGTAAAAATGAAATAATACAAGTTTGTTCATTCTCTAATGATTTTTGATCCTTAAAGGCGTCTGGGACCGCTAAATAAACTTAAAATACTCAATAATTAGTGGTCCCAGACGCCGTTGAGGATCAAAAATCATAAGACAATGAGCAAACTTGTATTATTTCACACTTTTTAAAGGTTAGTTTTTTTGTGTCAGGGGTTTTTTAAATTTTTATTACCTTTTTGGATGTAAAAAAATATCCTTTTGAAATACAGTAGGTACCAAAAATATGGGTTTGTTTTTAAAAAAAACCATCAATGACTTCATATCTGCTACACGAATCATTCCGTACGTATTAATTATTTTTAAAATACCGGCCAAGTGCGAGTCGGACAATATAAAAAATTTGTAATTTTATTTTTATTATTAGTTAATAGAGTGGCCATAGTAGTAGGTTTCACTTCATGAAAATTTCAAGTGTAAGCAATGATCTCACGATCACCAGTCAAAAAAATAAACAAGATTCTTGTATGGGGATCCCTCTTAAGTTTAATAACTTAATCTTATTTTTAATATTTGTTGTTATAGCAGCCACAGTGGATAATATAAATCTATTCTGCGAAACTTTCAAGTGTCTACCATTTCGCCAAAATAAATGCAAACGATTAACTTCTTTTTTTTTTAAACAATTACATAATTTTACAAATGTGTTAGCTACAAATTGCCAGTATTAATTCGTTTTTTTTTTTCAAGGAGTCATTACCTCATTCTCACTTTATGTTGAACACCTCTCGTAATTATTAAGTTATCTTAAACACGATAAGAACAATAAATACCATTCGAACAGCTCTCATTTGAATGTGTGTATATTATGTTGTAAGTCACGTAGCTCGTTTTACGTGAGAAATCCAAAAACGGTATCAAGCCGTTCACAATCCACTTTAAATCCACTTTGAATTTAAATCATTTCAATTTAGTTTATTATTGTTTGTAGTCTATCATTACAATGATGGCTGTGAAATTTTGATAGCGACCTCGGTGGCGATCTCCTTGTTTCAGAATTAAAAAAAAAAAAAAAAAAAAAAAAACAAGAAAGTATGAATCATGTATGAATAGAAAGTTTCAATGAAATTTCTAAACGTTAAAATGTGACCCTCGTTGATAAGTATTTACGTGTAAATATAAATGCTTTCAGTAGTCTAGCTCGCGGCCCGTCATTATACAATATTAAGAAATTTGGACCGGGACACAAGTATTTTGTAATTTAATTACCAATAATCCATACGCATTATAATTAATTGTGCGAGTAAACAACACGTAATAACTTCTATCTGAAATAATGAAAACACAAATGTATTTATTACCTGTTTGGTTCAGTAAAGATGAATTCCTCTTGCACAGTCCGCACAGCTGTTCGTTGATTATTCTGTGTGCATCACTCGCATAAACAATGCACAGTGTTAAAAACGACAGAATTAATTTTGAATCCATTTCAAATTTAATTTGTCCAGAAAAATATACTAATCTCCGATAAAAAATATACAAATCACTATTATTTTTCTTTACATTTTCCGACCGAAGACGCGCGTGTTTATTGTCGTGATAGATACGGTCGTCGCAGGTATAAATCTGCAGCCTTCAGGATGGACGGCGAGCGCACGAATGAATGGTATAAGGAAGAGTTGTCGTTAAAGAAACCTTTACAGTTTTATAGGCTCATCACATAATCTCTACCAGGCATTGAATCAATTTTGTGTACAAACATTACACACATTTATTTGTTCTAACTTCTAATGTAATGCTATCAATGATACGCTTTGGTAAGTACATTGAAAGATCAATGTTTTTAGAAAAAGGTTTTTCACTACGATTTTTAAGCAAACAACTCTATTTACGGATTTTTTAAAAACAAATTACTCATACCATAGCAAGTCTACAGATCTCCAATACGAACGAACGAAGTTCCGCTTACACACATTTACTCGGCCGCCATTGTACCTATCTACCAAACTAGTTCTTCATCAGTTGTTCAGTGACAGGGAGTCTAAAGTTTTTATTAAGTATCATCATCATCAGCCCATTTTACCCCACTGCAGGGGCTTAGGCCTCTCCCAGGGTGAGGGGGGGTTTGGAGCTTAAATCCACCACGCTACTCCACTGCGGGTTGGGGATTGTAACGACCACCATCTTTTGACAGCGTCCGGGACCGACTGCTTAACGTGCTCTCCGAGGCACGGAGTCAGTGACAGTTAATGTACTTAAGTCAGAAAAACTCATTGGTACACGCCCGGATTTTATTAAGTATATTTGTGCTAAAAGGACGAAAAACAAAATTGGTCAGTCAAATGTTCAGAGGAGTTTAATAATACCTACACGTTTTAAATAATTAGCTTGCAAGTACTTAAAAAATAGGGGTTTAAATATGAAATTACCGTTCCAACTATCGGCCATTTTGAATAAAAATAAAACCTGCATAGGATAAGTGTCTAATTAGGTTAAAAATCAATGTTAAAAATCACCATTTTTTCCCTTCACTGTTAATTTACTGTTACGTGATCCTAGAGTTTGACATATAGCTGTGAAATAGGTAAGTACAAGTTACAAGGTTTTTACGAACCAAAACTGGTTTTTCATAGATAGTTTTAAAATTACCCGTTGTGAGCTATCGGTTACAAAAATATGGAAAATCACATATTTCCGAAAAGATTTTCCCCCACAGGTTTTGTACCTATACGTAGAAATCTCTCCGAAGACCAAAAAAGTTAAAATTACGTCGAAGTTCTAAGGAAATAATTTTAAACCGGAAGATTATCATGATAAAAACTCGAACACTGGTAAGTATTCTAGATCTTAGATTATTACTTTAGCTTTAGATCTCAATATAGTAAACACTGACAAGTGACTGAAAAGCATAATGGCAGAATTTAGAGACACTTATCAGTAGCGACATCTGCTTCAAACAGTTTTTAACACAATTTGAAATTTTTTTCAAACAAAATCCTGTCATTTAAACTCAAAATTAATAAAACAATTGTTTCTCAATTTTTTTCACGATTCCGGCCACCAAACATCTCTAATGAATTGGCCTACCAGCACCCTCGAATTAAATTCAATGCTCAAAACCGTGCTCTCTAAAATCGCCACTACCATCGCAGAGCCTGTCAGGGGTCAGAGAAGCCGCCGTTCAAGAACTCAGAACCTCAGGAGTTTACTGTATAACTTGATACAGTGACAAAACTGTCATTTTGGATCCATTATTAAATATTACAAAAAATATCGTTAAACTAAAAATGGTTACAGCGGAGACAGCGTGAAAAAAAGGAGACAAGTATAATTAAAAAAACTAGACATTAAAAATATATACATAGTTATTTATGCAACAAGATAAGTTTTGAATCCCGAGCAAGCGAAAGATTATTTAAGTGCGTAGCGAGTGATTCTAACTTAGAATCCGTAGAATCCAAATTGTAGTGTAGGATTCAAAGGCACGGAAAAGTAAATAATTTTCTTTCGTGTAATATATCCAACTTTTCACCTCACTAACAAAAAAAGACTGTAAACGAAGAAAAAAAATTGTAACTGGATACATTTATTTTTCTAGTTACCACGCAGCAGCCGGCGTCAGTGCTACAATTAATCTTGCGCGGCGCCTATACGGGCAGGCGCTAATGGATAAAGGGACGCCACGAGGATGGGACTGCGTCTGCCTGACTGACGGGACCCTCTACTTTCAAGCGTTGAACCTTTGTTGGATGCTCTGGACCTATGTCTGCTCGGTCGGCGTTTCTGCAATCAGGCCTACTATCTTACTATCTATCTCGTATTCCTTTATTAATTGTAACCTGTTCTATAACTTTACTATTATATGTATTAAATTGTATAAATTGTAGTTAACGAAAGTCTCTTTAAATTCACCTAAAAGCCTAAAATTTCCTTTCTTACGTAACATGACCATGTGATCAGTGTTTTTAATTGTTGACAGGCCATGCTTTTCAAATTGCACAAAGCATTACAAAGATATCTTCACTTTATTTCAAAATATACCAACCTTTTTTTCTTTTAACTGCATATCTGCTTTATAATGGCTTTATAACACCAAACTGAAAGAATGTAATAAAATATAATTATTAGTAAATAAAATAAAATAGGTATAACTCAAGTCAAATCACTAACTTATAAATTTTAGTCACGTTCACCATAAAGATTCATTCCTACAGTATTCTACAATGGTACAGCACCAACAGCGGAATGATAGTCACATCTTAATACTCCTGCTGAGTAGCTATATGGTAGTCAAATATCTTTATTTCGTAGTTATGCACATAAAGGCGCATTCAAAAAGTGCTGTTTCCTCTTAGACGAATGCGCAAGAAACTGAGGGACGCTCTTTTTAACAAAATTACTAACAAATTTTTTGTCAATAAATGCTTAAAGATTAATATTATTGAAACAAACCGATAGGCGAGCGGCTTAGGTACACCTATGGACTTTCATCATCAAAGTAATCTGATACTATATAATAAGCTTTCGCATAAAGCTTTCGTCTTATTTTAGTTTTAAACTTGTTTATCTTGATAACTACTTGATTATCCGAAATTTTATTTTGACCCAAGGAGTTACCGCATGTTTTTGTCCTGAGGTACATTCTTTGTTGTTTTGTTGGATGAACTATATATTTTAAAAGCTTTATTTCGAAAAGAAATATTCAAACTGGTATGATTTTATTACATACAACGTTTGACGTCTCAAGCTTTTAAAATACATACCTATAGCATATTATTTTACTATTCCATTCCATCAGCCCTTTTTATACCCCATTACAGGGGCTTAGGCCTCCCCTCAAGATAAAATGGGCTTGGAGCTTAAATCCACTACGCTGCTCCAATGCGGGTCGACGGATTGTAAAAACCGCCATTTATTGACAGCAACCGCGACCGACTGCTTAACGTGCTCTCCGAGGCACGGAGTCAAGGATAGTTAATGAACTTAAGTCAAAAAAACTCATTGGTACACGCCCGGAGTCGAACCACGGCCACGTGGCCTTATAGATTTGAAACATGTTCGCTGCGCTCGGGCTATCGCGACATTTTACTATACTTTTGAGATTTAAACGCTGATGGTTACTTTTTAACTTTTAGTAAGTATATGGTTTTTTAAATAATATAGGTATTGTTTTTAAAAAGATTTTTCTCTTTTCAATTAATAACCTTTTCCTTTCAGTTACGTGGTAAATCTGAGTGGTAAATATGGAATGAATATTGACATAGTTTTATTTATTGCCTCGATGAGACTAGCTCAATACGGGATAATAGCGGGCATAAGCCTGCTCCGAAACAGCCGTTCGGCCGAGAATATCCCTGCTGATGGCGGCGTGAACGCCTGCAATACTGGTCTATTATTGTGATAGGTATAGCTCCTGACTTCGGTTTCAATCACTAAATTCGTACTGCTGCAAATTTACGAATTGGGATTGGAAAAAATATATTTCTAGCAGAATGGTACAACCGCACAAACAGCACAGGCGACTATGAACATGCTGAAGTAAGCATTTCCTAGCTGCTCAATCTCTCGTGGCCTGCAACATTGCCCGATTCGAACATTCCAATTTTTTTAGGGGTTTTTTTTGAGCCACGAATTCGATAAGAAGTAAAGAATTTATCGTCAGATGTTTTGATAATAATCATACACCTAAAATCCCTAAAATGTTGTAAATTTGGCCTAATATGCATTACGTAGATGACAACGGTCACTTACTTCTCCGATACTATTTTCGCGACTTAACGGAAAAAAAAACTAAAATTCAAAATACGAGTAAATATAACAAAGAAATAATATTTTTTATTTACAAACAAAATTACTGCGCCATAAGAAATCGAATATATATAACTGGTGAGAACTTTTGCGAATACAAGCTATACCAACTTCATGAAAACTTTATTACTTATATAAAAATCATAGACAAACAATAAATTGATATGTCATAACACAAAATCTGATTAACCGGAAAATGGTGTAAATCGAAAGTCAGTGGTTTGTCAACCAAATTATCCGTTTACATATCTCAAGTATCATATAAAAACTAAAAACAATGGCTGGACAGACAAAAAAAACGGCGTCAAAAGGCCAAGTGAATTTACCAGGTCCAAGTGTTCAAAATATGCTGATAGTGGGACTGGCTTTGATCTTAGCAGTTGTACTGTGGTACGCCATCCAACGCGGTTGTTTCAGACGTCGACGTCGCCGCTCATGTTGCTACTGGTTAATTGATTATTCCCTATATGAGTATTCTTTAAAGTAGGACTTTCCGAACCTTTTGTAAATCGAACCAATCAAACCAAACGGAAAATCTCATTTAAACATAATCGGTTTTGCATGGTTCTCGCTCGCTTCGCTCATTTTTACATATTTTTACAGTTAATTGGAACAACAGTTCCATTCGTTAGTTGCGCCGTTTGTATAAATTTTTTAAAGCGTTTCCATATTAGCTATTTTTTATTGCATCTAATTACACAATAAATCTATAGATAGATGAGGAACACACAAGGTTCAGTAAACCTACTCTTCGTTAATTTTTAATTCACATTTTTGCTTATTATGAAATTACTAAAGACAAAATAAACTCAGTCATATATAAAACATATTATTATACAGATATAGCTGAGTGATCTGTGAGCAGCTTACTTTTTACGAGCGTTACACTTATAAATTAATCTAGTAATATTGTTTTTGTTCACACTAAGACAGACCAGTTTGTTATTTTTCCATACAAACATGGCGGTACACAGTAACCGGCTCACTGTCAGCTAGGTCTGAGCGCTATTATGACACACGACAGGGCCTACTGTTGTTTTTGGAATTCATAACGTTGCAGCCTGCTACTGACCGTAACTATGTAGCCTAAGAAACAAAGACAAAAACCGATCAAGTGCAAGACGGATTCTCGCAGCGATGGCTCCGTGCTACCATACAATATATTTGTGACGTGTATACTTACCTAAGAAATGTGTTTTCTTTTATTCAGCCTCCTATTTTGTACTCTGCTTGTAATTTGCTATTAGAGCTATTTAGTCACAGCTTACAATCTAAGTTGTAAACTGTGACCTCACATACCTAGGCAATGTAACAATTTTTTTTAGTTTTTTTAAATTTTTTTATTTAATATTCAATGTTGGGTCCATATCTTACACAAAATAACTAAATTCGAAGTTTGTACTCCTTCCGGTTACGAGATAGAGACCCATGACATACGGACGTACAGACAGCAGCAGAGTGACAAAAATGGGGCTCCGTTTTGCCCTTCGGGTACGGAATCCTAAAAAGCCGGATTTCGACAAAATTTGGAGAAAGCTGATTTTTTTATGGATAACGTGCTACTAAACAAAATATCAAAAGTAATATTATATAAGCAATAATATTATATGGTAATATTTTAAACAATTCCAAGGAAAATAAAAATTATATACGAGGTCAGGCGAGATGCGAGGTTCCTCTCGACCCTGTGATGCCCATTTCTTCTTAACTATGACGCGAGCGAACTTGAAAGTTTGGTGTGAGCTGTGTACCCTCAGAATAGACTGTGTAACCTTTTATTTTCAATCTGTAGGTAACTCCTCTCGAAACTTAAAAATTTAGCAAATTTCTTGGTTAGGTATTTTTTTCCAAAATTTTATTAATAAAGTATTTTAGTGACGTCGTCTGGACAGATGTTTATTATTTGCAATACCTAAAACTAATTTGTAATAATATTTTGATTGATTGAGGATTGTAATTGCTATATTTTATTTTTACTTTTGATTTTGCTTTTTCTTGTAGAAAACAGTGAAATAAGCTCAATCTATCACCTGGTAAATCCGTAAAAAGACAAAAAAATATTTTTAAAAGGTCGTTCTAAAACCTTACTCCTTTCAATTTTAATAACCATCAGCGCTACTTCAAAATTTTGGTTCAAACGGATTGGCACACTTCCTACTCCGTCACCGGGAAAGAGTTCTTATCGCATAACGGTCGGGTCGAGTGATGTCGTGACAATGTTATTGTTTACATTGTGTTTTGGTAATATAAAATGCCTTCTTGCGTAATTCAGATAATTGGGAGGGGAGGAGCTCAGGGCAGAGTCTTAGTTGGGGAGAGCTGAGTTCCCGTCACTATAGCCAATAATTTTGGTCTATGAAACTCCCAAGAATGTGACCCTCCAGAAAATATTTTCAAAACCTTCACACATAGAGACGATCGTGGCCTGGGAATCAATTTTGTTTTTCGCTAAGACGTCTCGTTTTTACACCACTCAACGCACCAGTAGATGTTTCACATCAATAAGTCATGATGTCAGTATATTGTAGAAAATTTTCTAAGTTAGGTACAAATTTGTAGTCACAACTTTTCTCTAAAAGTGACCGTTAAGGAGATATTATGCAAAACCGTTTTTGTTGCCTTTGAGCTTAACTAATTTTTTTAATTTCTGTCGTTAGGCACTTTTGACATTTTGAAAAGTTATAATACCTGTTTCATGCATTCTTCTAATTTATCGATAGATATTGTGTATGTTTATGTCTTTATTCCCTGGACTAATAATAACTAACAATTCTTTACTCAATATTTTGATTACGAAAATGAAATAGTAATAATTCTTTAACTAAATGAGATTAATTTTTTCCAGATTCTCAAAGCATGAACAAAACATAATTCGCTATGAAAATTTGTCTAAACTACTACATTTTAATTATCAATATAAAATCCCTGAAGTATGAATATAAGGGTATATAATTGAAAAAACATATCTTTGGAAGAAAATCTTGTTGGTATATATAAAAACAAATAATTTTTGCTTCACCTGTACCTTGTTATACTTTTTGTACACAATTTTATTTCTATTTAAATAAAGTATAAAAACAGATTTGAAGTTTAATATGTAAGTATAAATATCTGCTAGAGACAGCATCAATCATTTGATGTTTTACCATTTCTCTTGGTCTCACTAAACTCAAGTTGCAAAATAATTGGTAACCCATCTACATATCTGGGTTCCAAAGTATTTAATCTTAATGAGAGTTTAATCGATTCTGTTTTTTTTTTCTGATTTTTCACTACATTTTCAATTCTCACTTTAAATGTCTATACTTACCTATTGTGTGGTTGATTTTTGATTTTGCAATTTATCTATCGTAATGAAATTAAGAATAGAAATAATATCACGATATATTATTATTCAATCACAATCACGATATTCACAAATCCTTCGACTTCCTTTGACATTCAGCATCATATCAGGTCGTTGTATATTCTTGTATAGCTTCCTTATGTGATATATTATATATTTTTAATCAGGTTTATCTATTTTGAACTTCCTTACTAATTCAGCTACCTTATTCTAAAGTCTCCGAATAGTTTTGTATAATAACCGTAGGCAAGTTATTATTAACGTTTAGCTTTTTTATATAAGTAATCGACACATTGCGAATCATGTAATATGTTTTTAATCAAGTTTATTTCCTATGGATTTCATTACATAATACAAAGACCCAAATATAATAATAAAATCATACCTACAGTAAACGTTTAGCTTTGTTTTATTATCCACACTGCGAATCCTGTTTATATAATCAATATTTTTTTATTTTAAATTATTAATTTGGACCTCCTTTCTGATGCAGCATTATAAAAAATCTCGAAATAGTATGTTGTGAGTTGTGATGTCGTTATATTACATTTACGAGCAGTTCCCCGTGGTCCTATTGAGTTGACCCATTTACGGCCGTTATTAGGTCAACTCAATGGGGGTCCATGGGCAATGTGATCGTTTTTTAATCAAAACATGTGCTAAAACTAAAGGTTGTCGGTGCTAAAAAATGCTAAAACATATAGATATTAATGCCAAAAATATGCTATGAAATAAAACAACATATTTATTTCAATTAAATATATAGTTTATTCCCAATCCTCATCCACTCCATACTCACTATCACTCAAATAGGTCGATAGATGGTGCTGACGAGCACAAGAATTAACACATGAATTTAACGTCATTTGTGTGAAAAAGATAGACAACTTAACATAGGCAGCGCTATCTCGACAAAAAAAAATATTTGGAGTGGGTCTTTTGTTTAACTGAATAATGTTCTATAGTAGCGTGACTTGTCAGCGCCATCTATTGAGTTAGGTTTTTTTTCTAAATTAGATGTCAGAAAATCCCTCATTATTGATGCATTACTGCAGCACTAGATTTGCCTGTCATCAGTTCTTGAACTTTAGTGCAAATTCTTAAATAATAATATAAATCGTCGATTAGTTGTTTCTGAGATTCCAAGTTTATTTAATATTAGGGAACATATAGAAAACGATATCCAGAGTGTTGTCATATAAATCATAAAGGTTTTGCCATACTTAATCCATAATAGTGAGTCAACCAATTCATTTATCGCAATCGTGCCAAAATATGTTAAAATTAACTAGGGTGCTAAAAATATTCCAAAAAGGCAAAAAAATGCTAAACTAGCATCAAAAATGATAAAAACGGTCACACTGTCCACGGGGATTTTTCCCCCGTAGCGTGTGGTCCCATTAGTTAGTGATGTTATTAAAGTCATATTTTTATCGAAACTAATTACTTTATTGTATTGATTTCGCCGTCATGAACAACAGAAATATAGGGTTAATAGAATTCATATTATAAAGAATTAGGGCTCGAACATGGAAGTCTCTCACTACCCATATTTATTTATTTTTATTGCATTGGCTAGCAAATAGGTATGTTATAATCTGTGTCAATTATAATACTTTTGAATTATTACCTACCTACTACTAGGTAGGTCGAATTTTATCATAGCATGCAGTAGGTATAATACTTATTTACATTTTACAGACGCTACCGATAACGACATAATATAGCAATTGGTTAGACTTATTAGGTTTATAAACCGATATGTTTTGATTTTCGCACTTCCAAAAACAATGTGTAGGGCCGTTCTTGCATAATCGTTGCAATTTGGGATTCTCCAACGACCTTCTCGCAATCAAAGACCGGCCATCCCTGTGCGTCTGACACGAAACAGCCTTTACCTTATTTTAGTTTACTAATCAACGGATCCACAAGGAACCTTTTCCCCGTTGTCTTCATGACTTAGGAACGGAATTTAAATATTTTTATATCGAAAGTAATATGTAGGTAGGTACATCATTCTTTGTAATAATTTCATCGTCATGATCAACAAAGGCAATTAGGTTCGCAAGAGTATTTAAATTCACAAATAATGAACATCTTTTTTCTTGGAAATACCTTGATTTTAGCTGCCTAAATTATATTATACCTAACTTAAATTCATCATATATTAACGCGAGAGGTACCAAACGATAGGTTTTTTGAAATGATATCAAGGTTCTCAACAGTTTTTTTTATTTAAGTCAACAGTTGTTGAGATACGCACTTCTAAAGTCCTAATTTTCGTTAGATTCATGTGTCCTCCCCCTCTACCAGCTAAACCGTTATTTTCGGATATGTGGAAAAAATGTATGACAGGAGTATATATAACGTTGTTAAAAGGAAAACTATCACAGCTAAACAGACTGTATTATTTAACGAGTAATAGATTAACTTATAAAATGTACTTATTTATGTAAAAATTTTGTAAAAATTCCATAGAAAATGACAGATAGCGTTTAGCCCATAAGCGAAAACTAGATGCATTTTATCTTTGTTATGTTATTGTAGAAGATAATTTAAAAATTAATACAATTTATAAATTGTATTACTAGGTACTACAAATATACGCTTTCCTTTGCAGAGCTTATTTTCTTCACAACCGATACTAAAAGTCAAAGGTTCACTGTAATAAAATATGTAAAAAAAATTGTCTCTAGCTATTAGTGCACTCATGTCATTACTTTTCGGATTAACCAGAGAAGATCGAGCACCTTTTAAAGAACCAACGAAATAAAAATGAAATATATGCATACAATAATTCTTAAATTACATAATAATAACGATTAATGGTTAAGTTCGATTAATGTCGCGCTCTTTTTCTTTTTTTTAAATTGTATGGTGGTAATGAACCCTTCGCATGCGAGTCCAATTCGTACTAGGCCGGTTTTTAATGACATTTTTACAACGACACATTAGTAAAATGTGTAGTTCAAATTCTAATTTTATTTATTATCACTCTCATTTTCACATTTTCTGTCTTTTTTGTAAAGAGTACTAAAGAATATAGAATAAGAGTTCCATCATTTCTTCGCTAGGTTCGAAATTCGTAGAGGTACCTACTACCTACCATTCTTTCTTATGTGTTGCGATCATAAAAGTACGAATTGACCAGAAGTCCTCTTCTGCGTTTGCCGTCTAACCACTCATACTCTAGCTATCTGGTGCAAGATGGCGAATTTCAGTTTTCAAAGCAATCGTGTACCGGTCTTCACTCCCGCGAAATTGCAGTTGACATTTCCGATACTGTGAAGTGACATTTTATGACTCAATTAAAACCAAAATCTACTGTCACATAATTTATTTACTCTATGGCTGGGACTATAAAAAGTATATCCTATGTTCTAGTTTTTACAAATTTTAGTTGTTATTTTTTGTTTTATGGAATACGCGTTACTGAACACTCGCACACAGTCTGTGTTGGGAATTGGGAGACTTAGTTTCTAAAGCAAAGATATACCTACGGACGAATAAGACTTTACTTTGGTTTTTGGGAATTTTTGTCCAGTCTATAATCTGTTCTTGCTAAAAATGACCTTTTTAATTGGATGTTTGTCAACCTTGATTATTTATGTTATCATAAGATATGCTAGACTACTAATACAATTTGATACGTTCGTGATCGTGAACATATTTTTTTAAATTCGACATATTGTAAATATCATTTATTTCTGCTTTCTGTACGATAACCATAATATTATCGTATATCCGTACCGATGGCCAAATAATAGTATGAATACGATAATTATCGTACGTCTGGCAATCCTGGCTAACGCTGACACTAGTCTTACTTAGCTTATTGACACCAATTGATACCACTGACACCAACTGACACTGTGCCACTGTGCTGACAGTTTGACATTTTAATTTCCAATGATTTCCAAGAATTCCAATTCTTACCCAATTCTCATTTTTTGATGTTTTAAGCTGATTGTTAATTGCTGTTTATTAAACACTCAATGGAGATAAGATCACTTTTCCACTAAAAATGTTTAAAAAGTTAAAAGATAAGTTAGCTGAAGAAGTGAAAAATTCACCACAGAAAATTCAGCAGATTGCTCAAGCCGCTCAGGTATGTACCTAGTTATTTATTTGCCATTTGTGATCATTTACAATCCTGAATTGTTTTCGTGTTTTATTTTTTAAATTGTAATTGTATATTTGATTATGATAATCCTTTTATTAAAGTTACTAGATTATTGTAGCCATTGGAACTAAGGCGTAGTTCTCGTGATCACAGCAACAGTACCTACTTATTGACCTGCTTCGATCAGGTTTAGACAAGGTTCAAATAACTCTAGGCGCAAAACAGCATGCCAGCCAATACTCGTGGGCGCTATTTTTGTGTATTTACGCCAATCAACCTATAGCCTAGATTTAACTTTGATTTATCTTCGTACCATTAATCTTGAACATGTAAATGCACATAACGGTATATTTCGATCCACATTCTAACATTTAAGAGATACCTACCTACAAACATAATGACATTGCTCTGAAATTCTACAGTGAGTGACTGACTTGCTCTTCTAAACTCACTGGAACCTTTCAGTTGGCATGGAAAATTTAAATTTCATCAAATATTCTAAGGTACAAATACAATGGAAAATCTGAAAAACATAAATAACTGTAATAAAATTTAATTTAATTATGGTTTTAACAAATCATTAACACATGATTTTTCTGGGTCATGTTAGTTCTAGGATTAGAGGTATCCAAATATGAAGAGTAGTAACATTGTATTACATAATTAGTTAGGCACTATGTACTTAAGCTCAATCCACCGAATCATATGTAGGTCATATTGAAACTTTATGGATTCCTATAAATAAGACCTGATACTTATTTCATAAATTTTTTTTTCAAAGTATATGCTGCCATAATTGACACATTTTTGCATTTGGTGGAACCATTGTAAAAAACAGTTGGACCAATCTTCTTAAGGACCTCTTCAATAGCTTCATAGAATGCACTTCCTGCAGATTCGAGGCTCGAAAAAATATGCCTTTAAGATTATCTTTAATATCCGAGAACAAAAAGAAGTTCCATGGTGCGAGATCTGGTCTGTATGGCGAACGCATCATCAGTTTTACATTTGAACCCTTCAAATACGCTTCTATTACCTTAGCGGTATGTGAGGATGCATTATCATGATGAAGTACAACATTGCTTCGAAGACGCTTTTCCTGAACTTTTTCTAAAACTTTGGGCAAGCAAGTGTCGACATATTAATCTGCAGTTACTGTTCTTTGGTCTTCGAGTGACTCTGTTGTGTAATGTCCTGATTGGCGAAAAGAGAAGCAACCATTTTCTTGCCAACGTTTCGACTTTTCTTAAATTTTGTTGGTAAATCGTCAAAGGGAAAGACCCATTCTGCCGATTGACTTTTTCTTTCCGGTTCAAAGCAGTACACCCAGGCTTTGTCACCTCGCACAATATTATAGACAGCCAATGATTGCCCTCCATTAAACTTTGCTATAATTTTGTGACACCACTCTACACGCAGTCATTTCTGGTCTTCTGTCAAATCATGCGGTATTCATAGAGTGTAAAGCTTCGGTACCTTCAGTTGCACATGTAAAATTTTTTGCTTTTGACTCATTCCAATGCCTAATACAATACAAATTTGCTGACATTAAATTTTTTTATCAGTCTCGACTAATTAACATATGGTATCAATATTATATTCGGTAACCCCAGTCGCTGGTCGACCTTCACGTCCATCGTCATGGAGATAATTACGTCCACGTCTAAAATTACTAAACCACATATACACAGAGATACAAGATGGAGCTTTATTACCAAATGCCGATTGAAGTCTCTGGCAACTCTTTAACTGACTTAAGCCGCAGCAAAAATCATAAACAATCATTGTGCAAAAATTTTCTCTAGTTAAGTTCATTGTAATTCCGATACCCAATTTTGAAACCGATGCCACAATAAAGAAACAAATTAATATCTCGCAATTTTAAAAGTAACGTGTTCTCAAAGAGTTCCATTTTCAAATTTCATAAATGGCTTTCTATTTTTTCTATTTTAAGTGGCCAGTTCCAGAAACTTTAAGTATGCCCTACGTATGTACCTAGATGCTAGACACGAAGATATGATATACATTGTACGGCGTACGGAAGGAACGAAAATAGCCGAACGCGTCCGAATATAGTCTATTCACGAGGGTCATATTGTAACAGTCATTTAAAATATTTATTTTTTTTGGCTAGACAGTAAAAGGTTTATTATGACATTGCACCATATCACCAGGGAGAAGATATTTTGACAAATACTTTTTTTTTAAATTACAACAAAAGTCCAATCTACACTTGCAGTACAGAACAATCTGAGATGTTCTATGTTGTGTTTGTAATAAAAACATCACTATACATATATATAGGTATATATAGAAAACAAGAAGATTATCATAATGAGCCCATGAATTGAGAATGACAGGAGGTGCAGAAACAAGAAAGAATATATGGATTGAGGATACTAAGAGGCGAGGTATACACAAGAGAATTGTAAATTGACTTGTGCAGACCTCTAAAATAAAATAAATATCCATAGTAATAGAAATTTTAACAACTAGATGGATATTTTTTTTTATTTTTGCCAGTGTAATCCAGTGTTTGTCTTGTTTTAGGCTGCAGTGACCTCTGCATCTAGTAGTATATCAGATATCACAAATCATGATTTGTTTTCGATAGGCGACAGTGGTAAGTAAAACATATTTACATAGTAGTTAAAAATCATAAATTAATAAACTAAATAGTTATTGTATAAGCAATATGTATATTACCATTAAGCCCAAAACACAAATTATTTGTAATAACATTTATTAAAACATTGAAAGTTAACTCTATGAGCAAACAATAAGCCAATATACTTACTATCATTACAGATTCAAGACAAAGTGTTTCTGCTGGATCACCTGAACAGAACAGAGATTTATTTCAAGATGTTACACTTTTACAACCAACTTCCTCACACAAGAATGTTAATATATCTAGAGACGGTACACCAACAAACGAAATAGTGGTAAGATTTTTATGATACTTATATACTATTATGGGTTCATATGATTTTTTATAGGGTTTGATCCGCGCTCAGAATAAATATTTGTGTGCACGAACATGTTTATTTGTTCCATGTGTGAGTGTTAAATGTCTATATTATGTATGAATGTATCATAAAAATATTTAAGTATGTATATCAGTTGTCTGGTTGGTACTCAACATAGAGGCTCTGCTTAGGTAGGGACTAGATGACCATGTGTCTACTCTTCCTATAAAAGGTTCACTTCAAGAACGATTATAACTATCTATCATTATAACGAAAACTTTTGTTAAGACACAGTTCTACATATTACCAAGAAATTGTAAAGCAGTTATACATACCAATCTCACTTTTATTTTTTTATTATTTTGACCAGTAGTATCATAATTTACTTTTCAATAACAAGAATATTTAATACATATATTAAAGGCAAAAGAATTGTGTGCACAAATAATTTTATTTAGCAATTAATTAATATTGGTTTGGCTAATAAGTAATGAGCGTCATACGTGATTTTTTATTTGTATTTATTTATTTATTAAATAATTATTAATAATTCACAATATAATCACCGTCATTCTCTACTACGATTCACCATCGATTAGGCAAAGAGTGGATGGCATCCATGTAAAACTTAGCCAATTTGCTTTGAAGAAGTAGTCTATGTATTGTCGCAACTGAGGTTCATCATCAAAACTTTTTTCCCGTAAACGATTACTTCATCATCATCATCATCATCAGCCCATTTTTACCCCACTGCAGGGGCTTAGGCCTCCCCCAGGGTGAGGAGGGGGGCTTGGAGCTTAAGTCCACCACGATTCCGAAACGTTTACTTAGTGATAGGAATAAACTGAAATCTGTTGGTGCTAAGTCCGAGGAATATGTAGGGTGAGGCACTATTTCCCAATTGAGCTCCGGTAGTTTTAATTGGGTACTCTTAGCAATATGGGGCAGGGCATTGTTATGAAGAAAAAATATTTTGTCATGTTGTGGACGTTTACGATGGATTTCAAGCTTCAGATTTTCAAGTTGGTTGCAGTACAGTGTTGCTGTAATAGTGGTATTAGTAGAAGGAATTTCCCAGTATATGACTCCATATATACTCCACCACACCGATATCATCACCTTGCGAGAATAAAAATTATTTTTTGGCGTAGATTTACCTGGTTCATTACGGCCTAGCCACTGGCGCTTTCGTGTGTGGTTAATACAAACAACTCACTATTCATCTCCAGTAACTAAGTGGTTGAGCCAGTTAAATTTACGACGGAACGATAAGAGGTGTACACAAATCTCTGCTCGGTAGGCTAGTTGATCTTTAGTTAACTGATAGGGTACACAAACACCATATTTGTAAGTCTTCCCCAATGTATGTAAATGATTTTCTACCGTGCCATAAGAGCATCCGAGCTGCGTAGCCAAATCACGCGTACTGCTTCGAGTATCTGTTTCAATTAATGCTACAGGACGCCCAGACTTAGGTTAATCGATCAAGGAATAATCACCACTGAGGAATCGTTAATAGCACCGCTTTGCTGTAGCTTTGGAGACAGTGTCATGAGTTACCTTTCGGTATATGGTACGTGCAGCTTCTGCAGCAGAATGCCCAGATTAGTACTCATATAATAAACAATGTAGGACATGGGTTTTAACATCACTCATTTTCTGCACTACTTCACACAATAACAGCGGAATTGTTACTGACGTGCATGATTGGTCTCACTCTATATATATGCCCTACCATAGAACATTCTTGAACCTATTCGAATAATTTAGAAAATAAAAACTAAAACGCTCATTACTTATTAGCCACCCTGATATTAATAAGCAGTAATGTCTCTTTTTAACTGTAATTTAACAAATAATCAGAATATATAATTTTTCATAAAAATTGTCTACTTCCAAAACTGATTGAACCGCGACATAGCAGGACAACAGAAATAAGATCCCATCTTGTACATGTTCTAGCTTCTAAAATGATAAAAATTAGCTTTATTGTAAAAAATGTTTTTTACAATAATAAACCTGTTTTTTACAATAATAAATTTTATTTTATTGTGCTATAAAATGTATTATTACACCAACTTTACATACCTCATTAAAAATATGACGATTACATTAAAAAGCTTCCATCTGTTTAATAAAATTATTATTTAAGAATCTGTCTCATTACAGGAGATGCATAGGCAGAGAAAGCTTTCAAATAGTTCATTTGCAAGTGATGTTTCCTTTAAGTTACCAATGTACGACAGTCCAACTATGTATCATATGCAGGTTTGTATTCTTAAAGTTGTATGGAATTGGATGTTTACTCTGACTTCAATTAGAGCTTCATTCAAAATTCTGTTTATTTTTACTGAGCCCACTTCTGCTACTTCTTCAAATGCCATTTGTATTCATACTCGCCAATTTATAGATTTCAATTTCAAATCTTTATTACTTTAGTAACTCTAATAGATTTTCAATTCAAAGAAGGATGTTTGATTATTTATATGTCTAAATACAGCCATGCGATACAATGACAACAAAAAAAAGTGGCCAGCTTTTACATTCTTACGTATATGACTATAATGCTCTACACTCCTACTATGTATGTTTGTGTGTGTAAAATATCAACCAAATTGTTAGATGATACTTTAAGAGCTTACTAGTCAGCCTAACTTCATACTCCATAGAATCCTAATTCCATGATTACTCAGTAATTATTTGTTGTAGTGATAAATGTTAAATAAGCACCTTTTACCTCGTTCGTAATACATGTAATGAACCATAATTTTTACAGAAACACAATTTTATCTAAAAGTTATTGGCTCAGAAACTATGCATATTTCAAACAACTTCAGACGTGAATATCTTATTGCAACCTTAAAGTAAGTTTAGAATTTCATGCTGTTACTAAGATGATTTAAAGTAGATTCAAAATAAATTAACTTTAAGTATTTATTGTAAATACTATTTTCACAATTGTGAAACTCATGAAAGCGTTTGATATTATTTAGCGATAGAAATTTTGAGCCCCGTTATATCCATCGAAACTTACCTATTTACCGAACGATGACGTTGGATGAAACAGCATACGTTCACTCTGGCCGCGCATTTGAGGTCTGTTCCTTGCAGTGAGGCCTCTTAATATACGTATTACGACGCCGAATCTCTATCGAAGACATGTAAATAATCAAAGAAAAGGATGAATAATGTTTACCCAGTGTGGACACAAACATTTGTGTTAATAAATTAGATATAACCATAAATTTGATACCTCATTACCCACACAACCCTATCAGTTTCATTGAGTTGAAGTAAAAACAGAAATAATAGTAACTAACAACGTATAATAAGAATATTAGCGGCCGTCCATTGCTTCGCCTGCGTAGACTACACTTTCCTGTTAAAGTTATTATTAACATTTGAGATGGTTTATGCATAATTTTGGCCACTCTCGTACAAACTTCCAACCCTTAAAATTTTAAATTTCAAAAATCCAGAAACACATTATTAAAATTTGTGATGAGTAGCAATATAATAAATGGCCTGACGTCTAAGGTAAGTACACCGTGTGGTATTGCGCTCTCTGTCTAACAGCATATTTTAAACATTCACAACTTGACATATAGCGCGACAAAGTTGTCTAATTACCGTCGAGATGCGCAGGTAACTGACAATTGCGTCGCTCAGCGGCCGCCGGCGGAATACATTTCTTTTCTTCACTCGCGATTGCACCTTTCTTATTCATATTATTATCTTAGTAAACACGCTGT
Source organism: Luffia ferchaultella (assembly GCA_949709985.1). Taxonomy (NCBI): domain Eukaryota; kingdom Metazoa; phylum Arthropoda; class Insecta; order Lepidoptera; family Psychidae; genus Luffia; species Luffia ferchaultella. The sequence continues at coordinate 13,302,980 of OX453242.1, read as the reverse complement.
CTCGATAATTCTTTTAGGAAAAGTATTTTTTATGTGAAAAAATTTGACCTATTGTTTTTTTTTTTAAGGGAGTCCTTAGATTCTACCTAAATAAAGCATAGAAAAAATTTGGATGGTGATAAAAAAATCACATGGTATATTAATACCTATCCATTAAAAAATATCGAAAAAAAAACCGTCAGGAATCATTGTTAATTAGAAAAATCATGTTTTTACAAAAAATGTTTTAAATCATTGTAGATGATTTTAATTGATGTATCTTGACGTGGTTTTTTGCATTATGTGAATATTTCGTAAAAGTAAAAGCAAGTTTAACTGAGCAAACACGATTAAATAATAAAAAAAAAAATTATATCGTTTTTTTATTTAATTGTTCATTAAACAGTAGGTACGTGAAAAAATATATTTTCAAAATGACAACCTCGTTGTTGCAGCAAGGCACGTAATGCAATGCCGTGTTGCGGTTTGAATAATGCTGGGTTCTTTTTTTAAAACACTGAAAAATGAGCCTAACATGATTTAAAAATCCAAAATAAAAGAACGGAACCCTCATACGATCACTTTCGTGTCTATCCGTCTGTCATAACCTTAGTTCAGGGCTAGTTCGTGGGTAACCCAATCACGTACGTATAGCGTAAATAAACAAAATCAAATAATCAAGGGATTTTCGGTCGCAAATTAGGACATTTAAAAAAATTATCAAGTGTATCATGTGGCATACACTTAACAAGCTTCTTATAAATATAAAAATACATGTTTTTATTTTAAAAAAATGCATAATTAAAAGATATTTGAATAATATAAAAAAATCGAGCATTCCCAGATATCCTAGCCCCTGAAACTATTGAGCCTAAAATTATGCAATATGATTATAGGGTGTCACTCATAGCACAGGGATAAATAATACCACTCAGAAGAAAATCTTAATATTTTCTAGCTTAGGAAATCACAAAATCTAAATTAAAAGTATTTTCGCCTGACTTTACTTTTGATATTAATTTTTTTAAGAGGCAGTCTTTTTATTTTCCTACATATAATAATGTGGGTCAATACTGAACTTTGTTCTTTGATGACATGGTCACATATACCTCACTAAAACATGAAGTTTGAGTAATAACACAATAAGTCTGTGACTAATAGTTTCGAAAAGATGTTTTTTGAAATATGGTGATGTTCATCAGTAGATCTCGCTGTTGATATTAATTTAAAAAATAAAACTAGTGCGACTATACTTTGTAGCAGGTCTCATGCTACCGAGGTCAGCATAGGTTGCTTCCTCCCTCTGCATTTACCTCACAGTTTTATTGCTCTGTCTATAGAGGCCTTTGCCGACCCTCTTTAAGTACGTCCTCTGTGGAACCGGTTAACAGCGGCAACAAACGCCAAAGAATGACAGTTTCAGTAGCTCACGGCGGCGCTCACTCATGAGAGTGTTGCTTTGACAAGTGACAACATTTTAGATATATTCCTTGTAGGCGTTAGAGACATTTCCTTCTGGTCAGTAATAATACTGACCAGAAGGAAATGTCTCCTGACATTATATTTCTGTGCTCATAGGCTAGAGGAAAACTTAAGAAGCATCCAATTTTTTTTTAAACTCCTGCGAGCAACGGACAACATTCGTGAAGAAAAAATGCGTATAAAATGTATTGCTTACTTTCACCAAATACTAATAACTGTAATTGGATTAGCGGTTGTTATGATATGGTGCGAAAAAGTTGAGTTAAAATTCTAGGTAAAATTTGGACTCCATTTAAAAAAACGTAGGTAGGTAAAGCCATAATTTAATATAGAACCCTCTCCACGCAAGTCCGACTCGCACTTGACCAGCTTTCATTTGATTTACATGACAATGCGATCTTCCAGCTCTTAGCAAAACATTAACTTTATAGAGACTATGTGTATGGTGTTTAACCAACCGATTTCGCCGCTTGGTATGTTTCGGCAAGTCGAGCAGTAATCCTACACTAATGGAAGGCTAATATAATAAGATAGATGACTATTATTTTCATAAAAGAATTTAATTTTTAAAAGATAAAAGAATACAAAGTTATGAATGTTTAAAATGTGCTGTTAGATAGAGAGGGCAATACCATACGGTGTACTTACCTTTGACGTCAGACCATAATGTCAAAATTTCTTTTCCAAGAAAGAGACAGATAAATTGTATTAGCTTATATGTTCCATATTCCTCAATGAAATATAATTTTGTTTATAAATTTTGTCATCGTATAATCATTTTTTATACAGCTATTTGTACTTGCTCTAATTATTATACATCTACCCGAAACATCTGATGGGCAGTCCCTTTATTCCACAATATAAATTTGACGTTGCGTAGTTGTAATGCACTTATCACGCAATCGTAATTTAATGTAACTGTGAAAACTGTTTTTGCATCTTAATATTAATGTTGTTGTTTTCAAAATCGTAACTGTAATTAAGAAACAAAATTGTATTACATTCATTGAGAAAGTATTTATTGTACGTAGAAAATGCTATATGTATTTTCAAACTATTTAACAGTCTGACATGGAAGTGTCTGCAAGTGAGGCGGAGGACCGCGGTTTACCATCGTCTGGAATGAGCCTTGAGCGTGTCACAAAAGAACAATTATATGGTGCATACAGACGCACCCAAGAAAGATACAGCAAATATCGAACACGTTATGCAGATCTTGCGCGGCATTATAAGTTTTTAGAAAGAGAAAACGCTAAAGCCAGGGTATGTAAAAGTATTTTAAGGCGTGATAAGTTTTAAAATCATTATTGCTTCTAATTTAGTAGTCACTTGTTAATCATATCTTGAGCTGGGTTACTTTTTAAACTTTGATTCCAGAGTGTTCTTGTGGAAACGCAAGATAAGGCCCTAAGACGGATATCAGAACTAAGAGAACAGTGTAGTCTTGAGCAAAGTGCAAAGGTAAAATATTGAAACCCCCATATTTAATTTGTTGATATTTACTTATTACTGTTTTCACAATAATCTGAATATTTTCACTTGACTTGTACAGGCACACTTGGAAAGTGCCCTTCGTGTGGAGATTGATGAAAAAAACACAAAAATAGATTCACTAAACACAAAGATCAAGCTTTTAAACAATAGCGATGATATTCAAACAAATGAAAATGAAGATAATCATGAAACGCAATTGCTAGATTTGTCTATAGATAGCTTTAAACCAGATAGTGAGGTTGAGATCATTGCACTCAAAGACAAAATTCAAAAAATGGAGCACTTAGTAAGCAAATACAAAGAATCATTAAAGAACTACAAAGAAAAAAATGCACAACTTACTGGAGAAATTAGTGTACTTTCAAATGATTTAAAGAAAAATGTTGAAGAAAATGAACAATTACAAATCGGTATTAGACAATTAACAGAAGCGCGACAACAAATTCAAGAATTAAAGGAGCATAGTGAAGAGTTACAAAATAAACTAAACGGGTTGGAATTTAATAAAGCTAAAGAAATATCATCGTTGGAAATGGACATAAAACTTTATCAAGATGAAATATCTAATTTGCAAAGCAAGATAAACGTTTTTACTAAAAGAGAAGAAGAATATGCTATATCGTTAGCCGAAAATAAGTTAAGCATACATAAAGAACTTGAAGAGAAGGAAGCGGAAATCAAATCTTTGAAAAACAGTCTTTCTGCGAGTAAAAACGAAGTAAAGTCTTTGGAAATTGTTCTTGAAGATTATAAACAAACTATTGCAAAATTTGAAGAAGAAAGTAGTAACTTAAAGAATAAGATCAGCAATCTCAATTCTGCGAATAGTAAATTGTCAGAAATGGAAGATCAAATTCAGCAATTGAAACAAAAATGTATGACACTTGAAATAGCAAAAGCCCAATCTGTTGAAAAATTAAACTGTTTTGAATTGCAATTAAAACAAGAAACTGCTGAAAAGTTGGCATTCATTGACAGGAATAATTACTTACAAACCAGGAATAATCAAATGTTGGAAGAGAGCACTAAAAAATCTAAACAACTTTCGGAATTAGAAAAAAGTTTTAATGATCTCCAAAAAGCTTATATTAATAATGATACAATTTGTGGTGACAATGAAAACAATTTCGAAATTAATACCCCTTTAGCTACTGAATTAGAGACTTGGAAAGAAAAATATTTTGTATTAGAATCGGAAATTCAAGAAGAGCGTATAGAGTTAGTAAAACTTCAATCTGAAATTGAGAAACTCTTAGCAAATCATGAATTGAGTCAAGCACAAAACATGAAATTGAATGCATTAGTATCCGAATTACAGTCAGAAGTCTCTAAATTACGTGAAGAGAAAATAAAATACATAAACTTAGCAAACACTTGTGAAAAACTAAAGGTAATAACAAGGAATTTAAAGAAAAATTTGTCAGATATTTCTAAAGAAGTTGACGCGAAACAAAATGATTTTTTAAATGAATTTCAGTCAATGTTTATTCCTGAAATAAATAAAACTATAAATGACTATTTAAACAAAACCATTAACAATCTAGAAAAAGAAAACAAACTTGAGATGGATGTAACTAAAACGGAATTGGAAAGTATAACTAAATTGCACAGCATTATATTAAACGAAGTAAACACATTGAGAAACACAAGTCGAGAACAGGAAAGTAAAATAAAATTGTACGAAGAAAAGATTAAAGAAATTGAAGATAGTAATACAAATCTGCTTACGGAAAACAAACTACTCGAAGAACGCTCTTCTAAAATTATGGAGAATATGAAATATCTAGAATATGAATTAAATGAAGTACGAACTACTCATCGTGAACTAGAAAAAGAAAAATCTAATTTAATGGAAAAAATTAAGGAAATCGAAAAAGAAGAAATAGTTAAACATCAAGCTGTTCAAATTGTGAACGAAAAAAATAAAGAATTAGAAAATAAGCTCGAAACATTAAATAATGATTTAGACAATTTCACAAGTGAAATATCTAGGCTACAGAGTAAAATCTTGCAGAACGAAAATGAACTAAATAATAAAGAAACAGAAATAAATCGGTACAAAGAAGAAATCAACCACTCAAAACAAACATTGAAAACTATCCTTGATGAAAATGAATTGTTGCATGATAAATGCGAACGCCTTAAACAAGAAAAAGAAGAATTTCATGAAAAAACATTGATCATTGAGCAGAAAGTCACAGAGTATGAAAGAAAAATAGAAGAGCAACAACGACAATTAATAGAAATGAAAAATCATAATATAAACATTATGCAATTAAGCAATGATTTAGGCTCTATAAAAACTGAAAATGATCGGTTGAATGAAATGAATGCTAACTTGTCAATAAAGTTAGCTGATTTTACTTCAGAAACAAATAAAGTTATAGAGAAGTTACACTTGTCTGTTACTCAACTTGAATCTGAACTGGAAGATGAGAAAAATAAAAATGAAACTATTAGAAGTAAATGTTTCAATTACGAAACTGAAAATAAGCTTCTACAAGAAAATTTAGAACAGTTACAAAATAGTTCTAAAGAAGAAAAAAGTCACATGGAAACTATTATACAAAATCTTAAAAACGATTTCTTACTACAATCTGAAACTATGTCTAAAATCGAAGTATCAGCAGACAACCTCCCATTTCCTAATCCAGAATTAACCAATGAAAGCGAAGGTTTGCAACGAAATGAAACGAATTATAGTGAAGAAATTGCGAAATCATCAGCTGAAAATATACAGAAGAACACAGAGCTAAACAATGTTGAAGCAAAGTATTCAGATCTTCTAAACATATATGAAACTGTGAGAGAGGATAACAAACGGTTGACATCAGATATTGAAGGTTTACGGGCACATCTAAATAAAGTATCTAAAGATAATGGTCAGTTAAATGATAAATTAAGAGAAGTTATAGCTAATAGCGAAAGCTTGCCTCCAAATGACAATAGACAGCTATATGACATTACAGAAGTAACTGGAAAAATAAAACAACTCGAATTTACTTGTCAAAGACAATTAGAAAAGATTGAAGATCTAGAACGGCAGAATTCGATTTTAGCTGAAGAAAATTTAGAACTTCAAGATCAGTCAAACCTACAAAGTTCTAGTAAAGATAAATTTAACAAAGAAAAGATTAGCACTGACAAGGAATTAGAATTTCAAAGATTAAAGAATAAACATAATATAATTTTGGAACAAAAGAATCAGTTACAAAAAATACTTACCGACTTAGAGTACACAAACTCTTCTGGTGTTAAAAATATGCAACATTTAGAGGAAAAAAATGAGAAATTAAAATTGTCTAATGAAAAGCTAGAAAGACGGTTAGACGAAGCATTAGTAAGCTTAAGACATTTAAGAGCTCTTGAAGAAAATACAGAACTTGAGTATTTACGAAACATTTTATATGAGTACTTAACTGGTACAGGGGCACACTCTGTAACATTAGCTAAAGTTTTATCAGCAGTTGTAAAGTTTGATGACAGACAGACACAGATGGTCCTTCAGCGAGAAAAGGAACGTCAGGGATTGGTAAGTATATTAAGTAAATTACTACTTTAAAAATTCGACAATTTAAATAGCGATTTACAAAGGCCAATCAAAAATTGTTATTCAATATTTGGATTTATAGTTTAAACATGATTCAAATGGTTTTTCTGACATTTGTTCATTAATGATTCATGCTATTAATTGGAACATTTCAGTTGTTTTCTGTATTTTACGATATTTTTTTTTTTAATTAAACAATGCAATGTACTGAGCCTCATATCTAATATATATTATGGATAAAACTGGAATACGTGTAGCGGCCACACTTTGTGTTTTTCTACTAAATATATTTTTAGTGAGATTGCATTCAGCAGAATGCTCAATTCTGTTCCCTGGTTCAATTTATTTTGTTCCCCATTAGTCACTCAACTGTCACACTGTGATTTGCTGCTTATTCTAGTTATACCAAATTATTGTGCATAACAGCTGTTTTAATTTAACTATACATATAAAGCATAAAAACATGGGTACTTTTTACGTTGAATGTACGTACTGTAATTATATAGTAGTGGCTAGTCTACGTAAAATTAATTCTCACGTTATAAACCTTTGGGCATATAATAAAAGTGATTACTATCAACAATTTATGGAATTTGGTGTGTGTTTAGAAATAGGACTATATATTTTTATTTGTGGCTAGTTTTCCTAAACTATTATACCTACCAATTCAAAACTCGCCATAGTAGTGTCTATTCTTTTTTTGCACCGCTATGAGTTATAGTGGACTGAAAGTAAAGATATTTTAAAATTTTAGGGGAAAAAATTGTTTTAATAGATTTTTGTGTAAAAACTACAGGCAATCTAAAAATTTTAATCGTTGTGATGAATAGCAATGCTACTTAGGTCGCCGATAGAAAAAAAATCAGAAATATTTGAATAATTGTGGGTGTGGTAGTTAAAAATATCAAAAGGGTTGTCAATTTTCGAAGGATTTAATATTTTTTTGTAATAAAAAAAATTAAGATTTTTTTGTTGAGTAGTCATGAGCAGGTCCGCCCTCTGGTGCCCGTTTATCGTTTAATTTTGGGACACGTTGTATACAAGGTGAAATTTTAACAACCATCCAAATGTTTGATAAAAAACCGCTGGTCGTTTTGTTTTCTTTTAGTATTGTTCAATAGAAAAATATTGAGATATGACTACAAAAACCTTTCCCGAAAAAACCAATAACTCTAGGCCTCGGGTGCGTCTTTACAAATAAGGCAACCAAACGTTATAAAATAACACTGTAGATAAAATAATTTATTATGAAAATGTAACCTATATTTTTTTTTGCGTAATGAGCTCTACTGGTGAACATCTAGAATTTGTTTTGGATGGTTGTTAAAATTCCTTCCTGTATAAAATCGTATCTGTCTGTTCCAGCTAATTTCCAAAACAGCGCAACAGATTTTAATGAACTTCACTGATATAAAAAGGATGTGGTCAAAAGTGACATAATATGCTACTAATGCTACTTTTTGTTTGCCTCGTGCCTCACCAAATTTGATGAAAGTTGGTATATAGTAAGAACATGATATTAGAATTTAACCTTTGAAGTTGCCGTTCTTCAGTGCTGGCCATTTGACAACAAAATAATTTTGTTTGGTGCTGTTTCTAAATTCTAATTAATTTTGTTTTAAAAACTTGACATTATTTTTACAGTCAGTCTTTTGTTTATTGATTAGCGTTGTGTTTTCATTACATTTGAACATTTTTCGTCATAATGGAAAATATAAAAATTCGTGTAATAATGAAATATGAGTTAGTCGTGTCACAAACGGCACGTAACATCAACGACGTTTACGGAGGGAACTCAACAAACGAACGCACAACCCGTTATTGGTTTGCCCGCTTCCGTTCTGAAAATTATGACTTGAATAATGATCCTCGTGGTCGTCCGGATACTTTGGTCAACATTTTCATTTTATTTTATTCGGAATACCAACAGCATTTCACATTTAGTAATACCAAAATTGACATAAACATAGCTATTAATAGGTATTCGCATCTAGACATAGCTATTAATACATAATATATACAATAATGATGAATTGAATGCGATTGTGGAAGCTGGTGATACTCAAACTACAGTTGAACTAGCACCACCTTTTGTTGTTAGCATCAAAACAATATTGGATCGTTTGCGGCAAATTGGCAAAGCAAAAAACTTGATAGATGGGTATCTCACGAACTTAACGAGCGCCAGCGCAACATACGCGTCGAGACCTGCCTCGTGTTGCTCAACAGGTACAGAAATGAAGAAACCGGATTGTGACCTGTGATGAAAAATGGATTCTGTTCGACAATCGAAAGCGCTCAGCAAGTTAGTTAGATCCTGGTTCAGCACCAAAGAAATGTGTTAAACGAAAAATAACCCCTAAAATGCTGATGGTCACTGTTTGGTGGTCTAGTGCCGGTGTGATTCATCACAGCTTTTTACAAAATGGCATGAGCATTACTGCAGATGTGCACTGTGAAAAACTGAAGACAATGATAAAGAAGCTCGCACCTCTGTAACCAGCTTCGGTCAATCGGTCGTCCCTGCTGCTCCTTCACGACGACGCGCGACCCCATACTGCACAACAGTCTCCAAGCTGCTAGAGTTGGGGTTGGAAGTTCTCCCTCATCCGCGATACTCACCAGACATTGCAGCTACCGACTATTACTTTTTTCAAAATTTGGACAACTTTTTAACAGGAAAAAATTTCGATTCCCGAGACACAGTACAAAATGCCTTTGAAGAGTTTGTTGCCTCCCGTCTAGTTGATTTTTACAAGAAGGGCATCAATAAACTGCCTCTGCGTTGGCATAGATGCATCAATTGCATGGGTGATTACTTTGAAAAACAGAAATAAAGATGTTTGAAAAAAAAAATAGTTTAACTTATTTCATACAAAATGGCAACTTCATAGGTTAAGACCTAATATGTGATTGCGCAAATGATAGACCTTAAATGACTTTAAGAGGAGTAATGGGGGGGGGGCTTAGTATGAAAGTCTTTGTTCTTTGAAGTTAGAAACATGAAAATTTTAATTACAGCTAATGAGCATAAATAAATATGTTTCAGGGTTTTTGAATATTCACATTTTAAGGGTGAAAATCGGGAGAGGGGTGTTTTATTTTTAAGGGAGTATTAGTTTTTTAATGGATGGGAATTTGAAAATTAGAATTGTAGCTACTTATCACAAATAAATAATGACCTGAATGAGTAATAAAGATTTTCATATTTTAAGGGGGTAGATGGGGATCGAAAGTTTGCATGAAATTGACCAAAATTAGTTCCAGCAAAGAGCACACAGAAACCATCTAGAATGTTAATAGTTACTTTAACAGAAATGTGTAGATTTTTTGCATAGGTATAGTCCATGAGCTGAAGATTGATATAGGTTAGTTTTTTTCCTGGGAAAAATTATTCTTTACATTAAAACTACTGAACGGATATTGATGAAACTGATGAAATAAACTGGTTGTAATAATATATACAATAATACATGGTTTCTTTGGGATAACTATTCTTCATGCTAAAATGACTAAACAGATTTTGATGAAATTTGATGCTATAAGCAAATACAGAAATTTCTTAGGTAATTAAGTTTCGGAATGTTGTAGAAACTCTTAGTATTCTGAAGGTATTGAGATATCTCTAGTTCCTATGCAAGCTGAATTACACTTTATTGTATTGTGCCCAGAGTTGCTATTATTTATATTTGCAGAGTTAACCTCCTGTACTTTATTGGTACCTATGTGTCCTGTGCTGCCATTATAATTTATTAATGAGTTTCTATCTTTTCAGCTAAGACAACTCGGTCTTCTGTGACAAGTTATAATGCAAGAATTATTTGCTTTGGACGCAACAAACAAATAACTGGACTCTTTGTAATAGACCTAAAAAAGTGGATTTAGGGCTATATTAATACAGGTTATATTCGCTATAATTATAGATTTAATTGATTGCCTGTATTTTTGTAAATTGTATTTTTTAAAAGTTATTAACATATATTTGTTATACATATAGGTGTTCAATTATTTTTATTATATTTGATAAGCACATAATGTAGGTATTAAAAGAATTTATGAAATGGAATATCTATATTAAATGTTGTCATTCCACTTTAATTGTTTAAAATACTGAATATATTACTAAAATTATGCTTTATTAAATAGTAATTAACAGATTTCTTTTATTTGATAATCCAAATATTATTCACTTACTTTAAATATATTTTCAGTTTTGTAAGGGCTATAGGCTACCTTAATGATAAAATACATATAATTGTGAATTTAACAATTTACACTGATAAACTTGACTTATCTCTGAGAGAGATTGCAAAGTTATAGCTAAAGTTAAAACCATCGGCTATAATACAGTATGTAACTACAATGAGCTTATCGCATGAATTTAACTAAGTATGCAGAAATATACAACAGATTAAACTAATACTTACCCACCCATAATGGAAAATTTATTCGATCTGACGACCAAAAATGACGAAGTTACACATAGCGGTTACAACATAGTATAGGGGTTTCCATAAACGCATGTCGTAAATAGCGAATCTCGCGATAACTTTTAGTGTATGTATGTATGTGTCAAATGTAAAACTGTGTGGCAAATCATACGTACTGAAACAGGCAAAATGAAGCCTCCTGACAATGAATTTGCCTTGCGGGTGGATGACAGAACTGTTACTTCAGAAATCGACGTCGCTCGCGAATTTGATTCTTTTTTCCAAAATATAAGCATTAAAATCACGGAACATTTGGGTTCATCTCCTGACCGTGCTGTAACTTTGTTAAAGGAAAATGTACCGACTCAGGGGTCGGAGTTCCGGTTTAAAAAAATAAATTCTTTTAATATTATTAAAACTTTTCAGTCTTTAAAAATTAAAAAGACCGAGGATTTATGGGGGCTGTCGGTGAAAGTTATAGGTTCTGTTGTCCACATTATAGCACCATACTTGTCGAGTATATTTAACGAATGTATTAAAGCGGGCATATTTCCTAATTTAATGAAGTATAGCAGAATAATACCTCTGTTTAAATCTGGTGATAAAAAGGACCCCACTAATTATAGACCAATAGCAGTGTTGCCCACATTAAGCAAAGTTTTCGAAAAAATCATGCTCGATCAAATGCTTTCCTATTTTATGTCCCACAATTTACTTCATTCTAGACAATTCGGTTTTACGAAAGGAAGATCCACAACAGACGCTGGCATTTTACTTTTGAAACATGTTTTTGATGCATGGGAAAATTCCAAAAATGCTATAGGGGTCTTCTGTGATTTATCGAAGGCATTTGATTGTGTTGATCATTGGACATTGTTGCTTAAATTAAAACATTATGGTATAAACAATTGTGCTAACAATCTAATAGAATCATACCTCTGTAATAGAATTCAAAAAGTTGATATTAATAGAGTTAAGTCGAAGGGTTCTATTGTGAAAATGGGAGTTCCTCAGGGATCTATATTGGGTCCCTTTCTGTTTTTAGTGTATATTAATGACTTACCTTACTTGGTAGAAAAATCTGCCGAGATAGTGTTGTTTGCTGATGACACTTCTCTCGTATTTAAAATTAATAGAAATGAAGAGGTATTCTCAACAGTAAACTCTTCACTTTTGCAGGTCTTAAATTGGTTCAACGCTAATAACCTATTATTAAACGCAAATAAAACAAAATGTTTAAAATTTACATTGCCCAATGTTAGACAAGTTGATGTCAATTTGAGACTTAAAGGAGATTCATTAAGTTTGGTTAATGAAACTGTGTTCTTGGGCATTACTATCGACGCAAATTTACAATGGGGTCCTCATATTATGAGGGTGGCTGGTAAACTGAGCTCTGCTGTTTTTGCAATTAGGCAAATAAGAAAACTAACCGATGTGCCTACAGCGAGGCTGGTTTATTTTAGCTACTTTCATAGCATAATGTCATATGGCATTCTGCTATGGGGAAAGGCCGCTGACATTCAAACAATATTTGTTCTGCAGAAAAGGGCTATTCGAGCTATATATAAATTAAAATCTAGAGATAGTGTAAAGGCTTATTTTAGAGAAGGTAATATTTTGACAGTCCCTTGTCAGTATATTTATGAAAATATAATTTATGTACATAAAAACATAAATGCTTTCTCTAGGATGGGTGATGGCCACAACTTAAATACAAGACATAAGCATTTGTTATCGATTCCCAGGTTCAGGCTCTCAAAGGTTAATAATTCTTTCATGGGAAATTGTATCCGTTTTTATAATAAAATTCCAAAAGAAATGTTAGACTTGAATTCTAATCAATTTATAAAGCGAGTTAAAGTCCAACTCATGAAAAAAGCTTACTATTGTATTACCGAGTATTTAAATGATAAGTGCGCATGGACATCATTGTAATAGTTGTAAGACTTTAAATTTAAAAAAAAAAACAATTAAGAAAGACATATATTTAAATAAAATAAACAGAGAGGAGTTTCTTGCCGGTTCTTCTCCTCCTAGTTTTTGAACCGGTACCTAATCAATTTTTACGACTTTCAATAAGTGTGTGCAAACATCTTATATTGAATAAAAACTTTTTGAATTTTGAATTTTTGAATTTTGTAGTCTAAGCTCGTTTTTTCAAAATGTGAACGTATTATAAATATTGTAGATATTGTTCCAAAATATACTAACACTATATATAGGTACAACACCTGACAATTTTTATTTATTGTTCTGAAATTATTGAAGCTAAGGAAAAAATGGAGTAATGCTATGAAACCAGATGCTGAAATTCCTCTGTCAAACAAAAGTACTGTATACTTTGCGAGGATCACTTTGAGAAAGTATAACGTGAAACAAGACTATCAGGGCTATACTCAGGAAACAAAATATACCTATATTATTTTAGGCTTAAAGGAAAGTTCGCAGATGAGTTAAAAGCAGCTATTGTAAATGTAGTAATTTTTAATTATATATAAAATTTTAATCACAGCAAAGTATGATCAAAACCATAAAATGTCACCCATGTGTCTGGCACAAATAAGTAGTTTTCTTGGTAACTTGTAGATCAGCAATCTTCAACGTGTTACTTAGAAGTGTCGAGTGAAGTAGTACAAAAAGATGTACCTATTCAATCAAAGTCAAACAAAGATATTGGTTTTGGCAACAGGTAACCATTAGTATGATTTTTGATGTTGCCGGGTTTTCACTAATTCACTGATATTCACCTCTCCTTTTGAACGAGCGATTAATAATATGGTGGAAGTCAGAAAGATGGATCCGACAATTTTTTTTTGAGTATTTAATTTTTTTATATGACGCCTCGCAGTTATTTGCTGAACCAAAAAGGCTCCAAATCAAAAAAGCACAGTCTTTTATCACTTTCAAATTATCTGGGACCATTTTCCAGAAATGTATATACCTATTCTTTGTCGACTCTTTTTTCCATGAAGTAAGCTTTAAACATAAACAAGTAGTTACTTTTATTATAATAGTGTAAGGTTATAACTAGTTTAGGGCCGCAGGTTAAAGACCAATGTTCAAGATAGATTGATTTGAAATTTGAAAAATAGTTTGGGGACTCAAACACGGAAGTGAAGTGTAACCAGTTAATACTGATTATAACACAAAAAAAATCATGATTTGCAAGTACCTATCTACCTACACATTGTAAACTTCATTAAATAAAACATACGAAAGATGTCTGTTCCTAATATGCTTTTTAAAGGCCATAAATCATACTTTTTACTTTACCAGAATTTGAGCATGAGAATTTTGTACATAAAAAACTGCGTCGAGTGCCGCCAAAAATATCAAAATCGAACGACACGTTCAAAAGATATCGCAGTTCACAAATTTCCGAAAACGTGTTTTTTAAACATAATTTCGAAATTTTAAGATCAATCAATTTTTGGTTTTACAAAAAAATTTTGTGCTTACAAAATTACGTATAATGCCGTAAATTGAATTAAAATCAAACGAAGTGTTCAAAAATATCGCTGATAGATTTTTGCCTTTACACAAAAGTTTTGTGCTTACAAAATTGCATAAAATACCGTAAACTGCATTAAAATTAAATGAAGCGTTCAAAAGATATCGCAATTAAAAAATTCCAAAATAACGTTTTCTTTGCTTGAGCTCGAAGAACTCTAAATGTATAGAAATTCTATTTTTTAACTTGCATAACTTTGAAATTTTATGACCAATCGATTTTTGCCTTTGCATAAAAGTTTTGTTTCCGAAAAAGAGTTTCAATAGATATTTGACTTAGCATAAAAATTGTATGCTTACAAAATTGCATAGAATACCGTAAACTGCACCATAATCAAACAACGAGCTCGGAAAATGAATATTATGAGCTCGAAGAGCTCAAAAAGAACGAAAATCGATAATTTGAGTTCAGAGAGCTAAATAGCTTTCTAATTTTCGAGTGTTTTGAACTCGAAAATAGCGGGAAGTTTCAGGGATGGCCTGCAGGGTCAACCGATTTTTTTCTCTAAGTGACGACTCTTCACTTCAGTTGTGCGACTGTATCAAGAAAGCTATTCCATGCTTTCCTAATGTAAAAAGGTTTGAGCCGGGCATTCTTTACATTTGATGCAAATAATTTCCTTATTTCTTTCATTACATTCGAAATCGAAATTTTGCACTGACATTTTGAGCCTTATGCTCGGGGGTTATTTAGGGTTTAAAAATGCATAAAAGTTTCATGTGCTGATCTCTAATAAAAAAAGAAAATAATAATTTCAATAACTCCGAGTGCATCCCTGTACTAAAAGACAACGTAGCCAGTCCAAAATGTGTCACGTCATTATGAGTACTAGAATGAAATACCTTTAAATGAGTTAGTTTCTGAGTACAACGTACCTACCTGGACAAAAATCTGAAAAAAACATTAAACGAAAAATAACAATTTATGGACAGGGTCGGTGTTAGAAATTAGTTGTTTTTATTATTGAAATTGTTTTTACCCACAAAATTTTATTTAGTGGGTACCTATAATATGAAATTGAACAGATATCTTCCAAGTGATAATCTATAATGATAGGTAAGTAACGTACCTACCTATTTAATATGTTTAATGTTTTTACTTGTTTCTGTTGTCTCCACATATTTTCACACTGGAATAATTAGCATTATTTTTGTAAAATTCATCTGCCATAAAAGCATTAACTTGAATTGAGTTTTAACAAAGCCAGATTTTTTAATCATAAAGCAAACAACACAATAAACCCAAAACAAAAGTTTCTGTACAAGTTTTTTAAATCTAATAAATTCAAAAATTGATTTGACTATGAAAGACTGTGAGATTGAACATAGTAAGAATGTTCGCGAGGTGGCTAATAACGTCACAGCTAGTGGCAACGGTGGTACTGCGTTTTGAAAACTTAATAATTTAATTTCTGGTCTGATTTGTGCCATTTAAAAACTATTATCCTCAGAAAAGCATAAAACACATAACTAAATAGGTTTCAATCCAAAATTATGTTGTGCGGAAGGCTCAGTATGTAATGAATACTACAAAATAAAACCATTGTTTACATATGACATATAATCATGAATTGCAGTTAACAGAATGTATTTCAATTTACAGATTTATTTACTATGCATGCATATGGTTATTTATTTTAGTTATTTTATTACAATTACATTACAAGTAGGTACATTGTCATAAAAACATACATTATGAAGTTACCAAATTATGCTTTCTCTGAAATAGCCGATTAATCAGGATCGAGCATCTCATACTTCAAAGTGATCACATTGTCAAATTCTGTGATTGGACAGACCATAAATCATCATGGCCATCAAATGTCTTTCTGACACATGGAATTTATAGCTGTAACATGTTTGTTGTGAGTTGATATAATTTTTAATTCAATTTTGTGACATTCGTCCATGTAAACGATAATAATGTTTGAAAACGGGAAATGTACATATCCACATCAACTATCCGATTATGCCCTGTCAGGAAACGCAGTCTCTCGATGGCTATGATATAGTTCGAGTGTAATTTCAAAATCTTTTAATGTATGTTTTTTGCTCACGTTTCTGTTGCCACAATGCATTATTTCTATGTACACCCATGTGCTTACTGTAATTTGACAGAATTAAATAACCCACAATAATTAGTAAATTATCTGTAATTAACATATGTAAATATGTGAATTATTGTTCTACACAACATACTGTAAATATATCATTGCGAAATAAAACTATTTGCTGTTTTTTCTTTAACTATAACCAGCCTTTTGTCGGAGTCTTTTTTTAATTGTAATTCTGCTTTTGTGATAACCCATTCATTGTTGGTCTTTTCTGCCCAAAAGTAATAAGTTCCTCTTGACTTAGGACCTGACACTGGAACACATAATCTTGCCTCGTGTCCATCACAAAAATTGCTCTCTGTGTCTGAGAGCTTAAACCTTCGATCTTTAATTGGTTCTCCGAGTAAATGTATTGCACCAGGATTGATTCTCAAGATTTTTAGAGCGGTTTTGTAATAATCATAATTTCTCACTCTGTCTACAATACGTTGTTGTAAATAAAAACCGGTAGAGCATACCATAACGCCTCCCACTGAAGCTATTTTTATAAGTGTGGGTGTGGTAACCATAACCACTAAAATAATATTTTTTTAATCACGACAATTTGAGGATCGATTTATATTTTCTTTAATTTCACTTCTAAAATCAGGAATTACCTGCGATTCAAAAAATTTGATTACTATTATTATAAATCTTTTTTAAATTTATTTAGAAACAAACAATCATTTACATCTATGTTCATGCAAAAATAATTTAATATAGACCTAGAGTTTCCTATATAATTAATATAAATAACTTAGCCGTGGTGCACCTACTCGAAAGAAAAACAATAAATAAATAATCTGAAATAAACTGAGGCATGACAATCTTAGAAATATCACTATGGTAATTAGTTTCCAATAAGTGTGCAAACTTAAGAAGACATCGAGATCTTTTAATTTGCTTATAATCAAGTTTCTTTTCAATTTAATAGCATTATAATTTTGTTTCAAAGTCCCCAATACAGATACCAGCACTAGACATCATAGTTTTACTATCATAGCGTATCTTATCGTAGCCAGCTTTTAAGTATTTTTACTGATTTAGTAGATTTCCTTTATTCAGGGTCTTTTTTAAAACATAGCTTAAATTCATTAACTTACAATATAATGGCTAAATAATAAGCCCGTCCGCACAACAAGTTGATTACATGAAAGTGGCCGACTTTAAAAATAGTTTGGCCATCACTGGTTTAAATAAAATAGATTGACTTTGCCATCGCACTAAACTACTTACAAATACAAACACCTACGACTGTAATAATGTTTGTTGAGCACAATTACAGATTCTTTATAAAAATATTCTGTTTTACATATAACACTGTTTTATATTAAAGAAAACTGATTGTTAAATTTTTGATAAGCAATAAATACAAACTTTATGACTAATTACATTCATCTGATTATTATTTACTTTATTTATTTATTTAGATTCCACAAACAAATTAAATCTAAAAACTATTAAATCCTCAACCAAATTGAATCTTCACCATGAAAAGCTGCTGAATAATTGTTTTTCTGAATTTTATTTGATGTGTGAAATTATTAAGCGTCGCAGCAGGTAGCATGACATAAATGCACGGAGGAGATGAAACAGAGGTCGGGTAATTCGCGTGCGCACTCGGCAGCCGCTCCTCACCATGCTGTCCGCGCCGCTGTTCCCATGCTGTGCCTGCGTATAATAGAGTCATATACAAGAGTCATTCGCAGGCGACTCAGAGCGGAAAAGATTGGTTCGTTGAGCTGTACGCCAAAAAATCTTTTTCCTTCATTGCACAATTGTAACTGTACCTACATTTCAAATTTGTTTTATCTCTACCACATGATTTTTTTGTTTACCTACCAAATTTAAATATAATATTTTGTGATCCCTACGTGTTTATTAATAATAAGTGGGTAGGTTATAGATGTCAAAAATAGCACTAAGTAAAAAGTTAGTAGAATGGTACACGATTAGTGTCATTATTTTCGTTTGTTGTTTCAAGGTTGTTTTGATGGTTGTGTTCAATGTCACTGTATTGTTTGACATTCTGTTCATAGGTGGCAGTATTAAACTTCTTATTTTTTTACTATTTCACGTTAGATGACGCTGTATTTAGTTCCAAGACTCGCGTATTTTGGCATTTTTGGCGCTATTATCGTATTTCCTCTTTTTACGGCGGAGTTATGTCTCTGTTAAAACTAATAACTACAAAGTACTCTGTGCTAACAGTCTATCTGTCTATCAATAAACAAAACATTGATTTTTGACCGACAGGTACGGTCTGTGGGTAGGGTTGAACTGCTTGCAGCGCTACTCCTTTGTTCGTGGCGTCCGCAGGAACTAACTCTAAAGATTTTTTTTGTTGTTTGAAGTGTCATAGCCGTGCAGATTGACATTTGACATGTGGATTCAGTACATAAGTAAAGTGTTTTTCATAATTTTGTGGTGAGAATTGAAATACTTTTTATTTCTTAGTTTATTTAACTACAAAATTAGTGAAAGTAAGTAGTCTATACGTAAACGATAATGAGTACTTCGAAAGGAAACCACTCACGATCAAGATCACAACGATACCAAAATAAAACTGCATTTAAAAATGATCTGCACGACACCAGTCCTAAAATAAAATTAATTAACTCCCTTGATGTATCTGGAGTTTGTAAAAGATGCAAAGACATAATTGATTGGAAAATTAAATATAAAAAGTATAAACCACTAACTGCACTTAAAAAATGTGTCAGTTGTGAACAGAAGGCTGTTAAACATGCATATCACGTTATGTGCAAATCATGTAGTGGAAAAAAAAATGTTTGTCCAAAGTGCTGCAAACATGTAGAGGTATGAACCATTTATTTACTACAATATTACTTTGGGTACGGCTTTCCAAAACTACCACCCTAGACATGTTAATAATAATTTAGGGGGTGGAAGGACGAGGACGGAAAACCAACTTTCAGAATTTTCAGGAATGCGGAAATGTAAAAAAAAACCAAAAATAAAAACTGAAAACTACTTACTCGTTACCACCGACATGAATTTGCTCTTTGTATTGACATAATCAAAGGATCGACTATTGAAGGAGGGAATAGACTTCAACATTAAAATAAATTGAAAACAGTAAATACGTTAAGGATTTCCTAACCTAACTATAGTAACTATTGAAAATTCGATTTGCATGGCGCTCCGCTCCGCAACAGAATCGCACCCTGCGCATAGTCGATGTCTTCCTCGATATGACGAAAACATTCGATCGCGTCTGCCACTGTGGTCTGCTGTACAAATTGCTCGGGACGAGCACCTCACCGGCAGTCGTGTCGGTGGTAGCGTCGTTCTTAAACAGTAGTCAGAACTTCTACGTGGCCGTCGAAGGCGCGGTCAACTCATTGTGCTTCAGAAGTGACATAATAGCTCGCGACCTGCGAATCCTCTTGGTGGAGGAGTTCATGCTCTGCTTAGGGCGACGAATGTTCGACAGCGCTGACAACAACTTCTTCACCCACCTTCACAACATTGCGTCGTATCGTGAGCGGTCGCCGACTTCTTGCGAGTGCTGCTGGCGTCACCCAAGGCACTACGGGATGGCACGCTATTCTCGACTAGACTAAACACCACCACTTCATTGACCAGTGGGATGTAACGAAAAGATGTCCTGGTACACTATACCTACATCTGATCCTTTCCGAAACCATAAGTCTCTACTGACTGGGCAGGGATGTATACATTCAAATGTGATAAAACGAAAAACCGTTGTGAGTCAAAACGAAACAGCTGCCATAAAACATTATGATTGAGAGTCAAGTCTGACTCGTTCGACTTATCTTAACTTATTTTAAGCTTGCTCCATAGGGTGCGGCGCGCGAAAACTATGTTCATACCGCTATGATAAATATTATAGTTAAATTTTTGGTATTTATAGTTTAACACTACATCATTGTTTCAATTTCAGATAATTGAAAAAGAAGAAAATGAAATAGGCCAAAATGATAACTTGAAAACTATATTAGATCAGTTACCAGAGCGGAAACGACGAACTTTACTCCGGTATGTAGCTGATACAAAGAATGATTTGATTTAAAGTGTTTGTTTTACCTATTCTGAGTACAAGTAGAGCTAATATATTCCATCACTGCAAATTAAAATATAGTTGCTTAGCTTAGGTATATATATTTATAAGTTTTCTTACCGGTCCCCGATGTCTTTAAGGATCTAAAATCTTTTCAAAATTGAAAAACCTGTGTAAATTCAGAATTTTTAAATGTTAGTTTTTGTTTCCAAGGGTTTTTTAAAATTTTCATTTAATTTTAATTTAAAACTTTTTAACATGTAAACATTTGATGATATTTATTTTAAAAAATTGTTTAAAAATATTTTGCTTTTGCATTCTCGAATTTGAGCCAGCATTCACACAAAGAAAAACCGCACTAAAATCGGTTTATTCATTTGGGAGAGGTGCCTGTGGCATCATGTACCTACCTACCTACCTACACACACACACACACACACACACACACACACACACACACACACACAAACAGAATCAAATGTAGCCAAGAACCATTTCGGTTAAACCAGCTTTCAATTAAAATTACCGCATTGACACCTATACATTTTTTCATTTTGAGAGTTGCATCTATCCATTTTAGAGCTATGATACCATGGACAAGCACACACATGGATAAACAGAGATGTAGGCCTCCAACTTATAACACCGCTCATATTTACCTCACCTCATAACCAATCACTGAAGCCTGTTTGTCACACATTTCAAATTCATGGTATTTTGCTCTTCGTGCTTTGATTAATGGGTAGTCAATCAGGATAAGTTGCATTGAATCACTTGGATCATTGGATGAGTTCTATAGTTACAAGCCGTACTATTGAAATTTGGCATTGTTGCGTGTAGTCCGATTTGCTTGGAATCATCATAATCGATACGGCTATTAGTTAGTGTTTTCTTCCATTTAAATAGAAATATTAATTAAAAATATATTAACTCATAAGTTAGTATTTAAAATTTCTTGTTGCACCGGTCGTGGTTATTCATAATTAGCAAGGTAAGTTGATATTTTCACCAGAATCGTCTTTCGTTTCACGTCACAATCTTGAGACGTTTGGGTGATCGTTGCGTTCCGGCAAATAAAATTATTCACAAATATCTGTTGTCATTTAATCACAGTATCCAGAACTTATTTACATAAAGCTGCAGATGCAAGTTTAACTATCCTACTACTTGATAGCAAGTACTGACTTAATTATAGTAATCTTATCACATATTTCTACAAAGTTTAATACACAAATTTAATATTATCATAGAATCTTATCAAACTATGAACGAAAATTAAAAATAATATAGAGTACCTAAATAATCAAAAACATTGTAGAAAAACTACAACACAAAATACATTTTTATGTAATATAATTTCGTCTACATTCTCCTCCCTTCGCTTCAAGCTAATACCTATTTGTGTGACGGCAACGAAAATGTAAAAGGGAAGAGCGCGAATGAGATAAGACTGAAGGCTGAGATAAAAAGTGAACCTATGGGAAACCAGTTACGTGAAACGAACACGCCGCGAGCGAGTCGCACTGCGATATGCTCGTTAAGCTCGCGCAGTGTAGGTTCGAAGATGTGGAGGATCCCGGGAAACTATACCTGTCATGTCGGCTGACGTCCCAGCCGCTAAACGCATGTTCATAACACTAATCGAAATGAAATATAAAATAAAGATCCATTCTATTTTCAATGAAATCCATACGCGAACGAAGTCGCGGGTAGGTGCTAGTATCATATGAATAGGTACTCTTATTTCTATTTTCTAATAAATATTATTTATAATTTCACATTTAGTTATTTAAATCCCATATTTTCAATTATTAAATCATGACATCTAGTCAGCTGACAAAGTAAATCGGACTACATGTGACAGATAATGCGAAGTTGCCAAATCTAATAGCACGGCTTGTATGTAACTATAGAAGGTAGTGATTGAATAAATCAACTACATCATTTTGGGTAGATGAATTTACTACAAGTTTAGACAATCTATATGCATTAGTCTACGGTATGAAAATAATTAAGCAGCAAGTATATCCTGTTCCAACCTTATTTAATAAAATAAAACTTTTTTTTTTCTTTGTACGTGGCCAATTTTATTGTAATTATATCACATATTGTCTCCAAATCCCATCACGCAAAGAATTTCAATTCCTTCTTGTTTCGTTAGTTTGAATTTTTTTCATACAATGACAAAGTTACTATTTAATTAAAACTTTAAAATTAAAAAACTTAATTAAATAGTTTTCCGCTTACCTATACACTGTTTTTTGTTACATCATGTTCGACCGCCGCCACCCAAAAGGGGTGGGCAGGAAGTGATTGTTGGATGCTCGTAAGCATAATAAAATAATTTAAAAAAAAAAGTAAAATTATTAGTAATAAAAAATGATTATCATTCATGAGAAATCAAAACTGTTCAGTCGTAGTTTACTACTCGAGCGCAGTGTTCCGCTGACTCCCAACAAAAATTGTTCAAGCTGGAAGACCGCCTCTTAATTCAGCACGAATACTGAGCGCGTTCTTAATTTCGTAACCAGGTATCAATTTGTCAGTACGAAATTTACAATCTGATGTTTGCACTACAATAAAGAGTTTTGATCTCTCATGAATGATAATTGTTTTTTAATTATAATTACTTTATTTTTTTTCAATTATTTTATTATGCTTATGGGCATCCATTTAAAATTATTTTATTATGCAACAGTTGCGTATATGAATTATTCTGAAATCTTATTATGAAATCAGAAAATAAATTAGTTTCTTTTCGGTCAGCTATGTGTTTCATTGTACTCAATACAACATGGTGGCAGGTGTGGGGTTTTTAATAAAATGTATTTATAAATCGTAATGGTAATAGTCGTACAGTGTGAGTAAGAATAGTTCGCGAGTAATTAAGAGTAAGAATGTCGATGGAAGAGTTTCTGCTATTAGGCGCGCTGCACCTACAACAGCCAGCGCCACTACAACAAGATGTGGTAATATGGCCAACAATTGAAAGGAATGAAAAACGGCGTTTGACTGTTATCTAGTCGAATCAGGTAGTTATACATCAACTGACAAAGAAAAGTGCGCTATATTTTTGCACGTCATTGGAACGTATGGCCGAGAAAGATATGAAGAATTTGAATTTTCATCGAGAGAAAAAGCTAGTTACTCAAAATTATGCCAAAAGTACGAAAATCGCTGTGACCCAGAAAAAAATGTGAATTTTGAAAGGCATGTGTTTTTTGAAACGAAACAAATTGACGAAACATTCAATAAATATTTGTCTAAACTTTCCTTTTCTAAACATGCCTTTCAAGTGCAGTGTTATCGTTGCGGGCGGTTAGGGCATTTCGCGATATGTTGTGCGTGTGCGGACAGAGCGACGCGCGGTCGGCGCCGATCGTGCACGACGTGCAGTATGAGGCGAGAGGACCTGTGCACCGTACGAGCCGACAACGCCCGCGTTGTACGAGGCGGCGACGGCGATCGAGCGCGAACTGTGCGCCGAGCTGATGCTAGAAGCAGTGAACATTTACGACTCGGACGGCTGCTATGAAACTGTCATCGTAAACGGAACGTCGATTTTATTTAAACTTGACTGTGGAGCGGACGCTTGTGTAATGTCATACGGTAGTTTTATGGCGGCCAGATTTACGGACTATATGATTTATAAAAGTGGACTGTTTATATTAAGAGAGGTCAGTAAGAGATAGTGTCCCGTTGTGGGATATTTGGAGGCAGAGTCATGTGTAGGCGTCTATCGTTTACAACAAAAAATATTTATTTTAGTTGTCAATTGTAAGAATTTGTTAGGGAGAAATGTTTGTATAAAATTAAATTTGATTAAGATAATAGGTAGTTAATGTAAAAAGTATACAATATTTGGAGTGAACATATAATATGCCGGCCAGGCCGTGGCAGGTCTTGGCCACGGATATCTTTGAACTTAATGGCAAGCGCTATCTATTAGTGGTAGATATTCTAAGTATGTGAAAATTGCTGTATTAAGTGACATGCGGTCGACAACAATTATAACACAATTAAAAGCTATTTTTAGTACATTCGGATTACCTCGAAAAATTATTTCAGATAATGCAGGAGCTTATGCGTCGGAAGAATTTAAGAAAAATACTAATGCATGGCAGATCGAACACGTCACGAGTTCGCCATTTTATCCCCGATCGAATGGCCTAGCGGAGCGAAACGTGTAGACGGTTAAAAAATTACTCATGAAGGCGAGCGACGACGGTAACGACCCATACATCGCATTATTAAATTTTAGAAACACGCCAATCTCGGGCGAAAAGTATTCGTCTGCGCAATTATTGATGAGTAGACGACTTGCGGACAAGCTGCCAACTTGCTTTCGTGCGCTCGCACAGCGAATCCCCGAACAAAGTAATGTAACGACGCGAGTTAGTAATCGAAATAAAATGAAAAAATATTACAATAGAGGCACACGAGCCCTTGCACCGCTAGCCTCAGGTGATCAGGCAGGTATAGTTCCAATCAAACTTTATGGCGGATCGGAATACAACGCCATAGACATGCTTGCGCAGGTTCAGTCATCTGCCCCTCGCTCCACTGCGTCCCGCTACACCTAAAACTGGTTACTGCGACGCGACTTGTGCCTATGTTCACATCCGCCATAAAGGTTGATTGGAACTACACGCATGCGCGACGGTAACCGCTGGATAAGCGCGCGCGTCGAAAAACCTGCAGCGGAGCCCCGTTCTTATTGGGTAGCCACGGACACCGGTGGCCGGTATCGTCGGAACAGACAGCACCTAATGCGTCAATGCCAATGTAACCTAAAGTACTTGTAGTAGGTACATAATATATATTAGAATAAGTTTAATAATAAGGATCACTTTACTGTCTATTGCTAAATGTATTGTTAGTTACAATTTAGTTTTGTAATTTACTTTGATTAGTTATTTAACAGAAAAGAAAATACCTATAAAAAAAAGCACATGAAGTAAATCAAATATGTAAATACATCAGAATAAACGTCTAACTTAGACTACCTACTTAGTATAAAATAATTAAAAACTAATTTGTTACTTCCAAATTATTTAGGATAAATCATGGATGATGTAGTGTAGGGCATATAGTTTGTAAATCAATGAAATATAAAATTAGTGCGTAATAATAGTTACACATGAATAAATTTGTCTTCAAAATTAAAGGAGAAAAATCTTGTATATGAATTATTATTATATTGAGGGTAGGCAGACATAAGGCTTTGTATTCATAGAAATTAGAAAGTAAATGAGTTCCTTTTCGGTCAGTTAAGTGTTTCATTGTACCCGATACAACACGAACCACTTCCTGCCCACCCCTTTCGGATTGAACATGATGTAACTAAAAACCGTGTATAAAAAATATTTTCGATGTGTAAAAAAGTATAAATACGAATTGAAAGAAAATTCACTTCTACGAGATCTGCTTGTAGGAGATTAGGATGGCCTTGAAGTAGCTCAAAAACAATAAGGCGCTAGGTGATGACGGAATCACATCAGGGGGTGATTCTCGGACCGCTTGACTTTGAGCCTCATGAGACAATTTCCGTTTACAATGAAAAAAAATAATAATAATAAATGTCACATGATAATGATTTTTACTTATTCTCAGTGTCAAGTACTTGACAATTGTGAAACGAAGGTCGTGTGATATGCATCACATGGTCCGCTGTACACACGGCAATTACAACAAAAATATGGGGTTGTTATTAAAAAACACATCGTATTAATTATGATTAAAAACATGCGTAAAGATTGATTAAGGGTACAGATCGCGTCAAACTTTATGGCGAATCTGAATACAACGTTTTATACGGGCTTGCGTAGGTACAGTCATATACCTACCCCTCGCTCCGCTGCGTCCCGCTACACCTAATACTAGTTAATGCGACGCGACTTGTGCCTACTTTCGTATCCGCCATAAAGTTTAATTGCAACTGCTCTTCACAGTTAATAATAGCACAACGATCATATTTACAAATTATTAGAAATATAAAACACCATGTAAAGTGAATAACTGGCACCCGCTTTATAAGACTATAAGCCTACAAAATATTTACTTATATTTTGTAGTGGTTGTATTTTTTTAAATACTTTTTTATTCGAAATTTCAATTTTTTGCTTTCTAGTAGTTCACATGGTGTTTTAACACTGCATGTCCATGTATATGTTCACACATAATGTCAAATACGAATATATTCTAGATTGTAATTTGTTGATATATGTATGCAGATGCCTGAATAAAAATCAGAATAATGATAATGGAAACCACGAGTTGAAAATAAAAATAGAGAAACTGCAAGTGATGCAACAAAAATTTAGTGATGACGATGATGTTTCCGATGATCATGAAGATGATGATTATGCAGATGATAATGATGTTGGATCGACTTAAGTTGTATTTGCATTACGAATCATAATGTGTTGATGAATATCTTTGTTTAAAAACTAAAACAATAAAAAAATATTGTTTTTGGATCACTGCTTTCTTATCACAAACAAACCTAACGAACAAAAACCTGTGTTATAAAAATATAAGCTTTTAAAAATTTGGTCATGTGGTCACATAGATCTCGCCAAAACATCAAATTTGAGTGCCAACACGATAGGTCTGCGATTGATGATTTCGAAAATATAAGCGTTTAAAAATGTTGTCACATAGATCTCGCCAAGACACAAATTAGAGTACCTACCAACACGATAGGTCTGCGATTGATGGTTTTTTTTTTTTTTTTTTTTCTTATGTACTACACATTTCCATAGGCGCGAAGCCCATGTCTTTAGAAGAGCTTTGACTTAAATTTTTATATCTATTTATTATTTCTACTGCATCTGCTCTACGTTTTGCCTACTGCTATCCTAATGAGTTTGCCACAATACTACTTTTTTTTTTTTTTTTTTTATTTATTTATTTACTTTTTTACATTTTTTTTTATATATTTTTTTTTTTAAATATTTATTTATTAATTATTATTTTTTTTTATTATTATTAAATGTCCTTATTCCAATACATTTGAGTCGTCTGGTTTGCCTGCGAGGCACCAGTTCACCACTTTGACGTGGGAACCAGCCATCGCCTCACTCAACCATTTTGAAGGGAATGCTGCGACCCGATTCCCACGCCACCGCGCATTCAAACGTTTGGTGTGCGACGGCTTTCGTGTTAGAAGTAAGGTACCTTTACTTATTTAACTGAAATTTTATATAATTCTACACTATAGGGATTGAGGTCAAGGGAAACGGGTCAAGAAGCTGCGCCGTCTTTATTATTGCGCGTCAGTCTCTCCACGATCGCCTCGTCCCCGCTCCTCATGGCCATTTTGAGGTTGTGCTCAATTATTCTGCTAACCGGGACGGTCACCGCCCTAGTGACGAATCTGCCGATCGCGTCGTCACTATCATCCGTGTGGTATGTACAGCTCGACGTGTGCCGAGTGATTGCAACCACTGCGTGGTGAATACTCTCGTGCAGCTGCAATCTCTCGGTCGTCCGCACAATAATCACCCGACTGTAGGTCAGGCCCTGCGCCTCGTGGATCGTCAGGGTGCGTGAACCTACGCCCCTCCCAAATCCCAGTTTTATTAGGGATTCTTTCTCTGCCTGAGTGAATGTCAGGTAGAGAGTGTTGGGAAGAGCCGTAGGTATCTTCACATCCGTGACTCTCTCGAGTTTAAGCGACTGGACCTGATCCCTCGACGAGTATATGCCACTATACACCTCGCAAAGGGCATACGCTGCGTCCATCGGGTTCCTATGAGTGCAGACCAACTCTCTGCTTATACCCGCCACACGGACAGGACTGGTGTACTCCATCCTGAATAGATTTTCCCTATCGATGTACGGGAGCTGGTTTATATCACCAATGAGTATTATGTCTGTGACCCCAGACAGCCGCATCGCCATTACAATGGCCCCGAAATGGCTCATGAGGGCTTCGTCAACAATGAGCCGAGTGCATCGGTTCATTTCCGACCCTCCCAAGCCATTTACTAGTAATGAGGCCATAGTCCGCACCTTGGTCTTTGATGCGGAAGCGATTCGTGCTGCTAGTTTTTCTCTGAGGTCATTAGCTGCTTCTTTAGTTGTGGTGATAATAACGTCCCTCTCGACATCGAAGTTTTCAACTATCCAGGTGGTTTTCCCACACCCAGGGACTCCATTGACCCACTCGATTTTTGGCACCGACCAGGCCCTCCAAGACTCGTCGGCTTCCGGTGTCCCTGAAACGACTTTCGCCATTTCAAGGATTTTGTCCTCCAACGCTATCTTCGTGCACCGGGCGGCGACCACTACCGGGTCACCTGGCGGGGTTCTGTAAATAGGTTTCCCCATCCTATCAGACTCCTGTTTGTCGAGAGCCACAAAACCACATGTCCAATTGTAAGCCACCATATGTCTGCTCATCGTTTTCCCTTTTAAGGTCTCCGATGTGCAGTTGTTGTATATGGTGGCATCGGCCTCCTCAAGCCTTACCTCGAGCAGGCTTTCGTTGCCCCTCCTAAACGCGAGTAGAATATCCTTGCACGTTTGGAGGTTCACGGTTTTCGTAGCTGCTGTCAAGGCTTGGAACTCGAGGAAAGCATTGATCATGTGGTCCACCGGCTCTCTCACTGGTATCCGAATTGGCGGGTCCACCTGCCCCATGTCAGATTTTGTGGGCTTGGTCTTTGCAGTGTGTATGAGTTGTGTGTATGCAACAGCCGCTTCTTGCTTTCCGGTCAATTTCTTGACTTTAGCAGCTGTTGCTTCTGGGATCGATAGCGCAGCCGCACCAAGTGTTCTCAGGAATGCCCCCGTTCTATTGCTGGACTCGGCTTTCTCCCTACTGCTCCTTTGTCGTATACCTTCGTGTTCAGCGATCCTCCCCTCGGCCGCTTTCAGATGAAGGCGCTCAGAGCCGCTAAGCGTCGACACTACAGGCTGCCCCCAACTGTCGATTGGAGATACGGCCGCTGCAGTGAGGAGGAAACTGAGATTTGCACCTCGGTCCTCGTACACCACAATCTCATGACTTGCAGATGCTTTCCTGCAGCCAGTTAGATGTGCCACATCTCCTTTCTCCCAGGAGACAACCATCGCGTCCACACTTATTTTGCGTGGTGTGCTCTCAGCCCCCCCCAGCGCGATTGATGGTTTCGAAAATATAAGTTTTTAAAAAATTTGATCACGTGGTCACATAGATCTCGCCAAAACATCAAGTTTCAGTACCAACAAGATAGGTCTGCAATTAATATTTTCAAAAATATAAGCTTTTAAAAATGTGGTCACGTGGTCACATAAATCCTCGTTACCACCAAAATACTTGTTTTAACTACAAGTAATGTCACGACATGTATATTACTCGTACGAAATGTGACATGTAGACTTAATCAAACACGTGTTTTATACTGGGTATAAGGCATTGGGTATTGGTTAGGTATAAAACATGTTAAATACATGGTTGCTGTTTCCACCAAGATATAAATCGTGTTTTTTATAGGTAATGTACATGTTTCATAATTTTTTTGCAACAAGTCTGTGTTATACTTGTAATTATCTACAAGTATTGGGTATCCATTGAGGAGCGATAATCGCGACAGGTATCATTTTAGTGACAAGTAAAAGGAAAATCATGAGAAACTGAGGAGGTTTTTGGGAAAGTCAGCCATTGACCGACTGATTATCTGAATGGTAGAGACCCTAAACTGCGGAGCCAAGGGTCACGGGTACGATTCCCGTTCGGAGCAAATATTTATGTGCATGAACATGTTTATTTCGTTCCTGGTCTGGGTTTAATAATATTTATATTATATTGAAAAATAAATATATTTAAGTATGTATATCAATGTCTAGTAACCCGTAACACAAGCATAATACTTGCTTACTTTGGGATTAGATGGCGCTGTGTGGGCTGTCCTATATATTATTACTATTATATAGAATTCAAAGTTAGATGTAACTGCAGCACACACCAAATAGAATAATCTTCATTTTCCATGTTGATCCTGTGTAAGGACTCTTCGGTTTGCATTTGCGCGGACTGGATGATGACCCAAGTAGCATGTGAAGCTGTATAAAAACCGTATTTGAGTTCATTTTTATGCTTAGAGCTGCATATTAACGCTGTAGTAATGCTGTTTAAGCGCTTATACAGGCATTTTAAGTGCAAAAAGGGCCCATATTATACAGCTTTTTGCGTTATAAGAGCTGTTATTTGGTGTAAAGAGAAACCATTACACTCCAAATAATGTATTATAAATATATAACGATAAAAAATCTAAATAGGGATTTGAAGATAATAGAAAATTATAAAAACAAACAGTACCAATTATTTCATACAAAGTCTTTAATGGATGAATATGGTATGATAAGTATGGAAATCATTAATACATAAGGTAAATCTTGGAAAGATTGTGTTATCAGATAAATCAAAGTGCAAATAAAATTTTACTGTCAATGTGTGGTTGATTATTGGCAGTATATTCACGCGCCAGCAAAATTATCAAAGAAATATAAGGCAAATCACTAAATACGGATAAATAAGTGGTTGTTTTTAAGGTTATAACATAAATTATATATAAACAGATAGATTTTAGGATATAGTGCTCATTATTTTAGCTCATAATCATGAAATGGCTCAATCTACTAAAAAGTAATGGTTTAATTATATTTCAAATTTTTGTTTTCGTTGGTCCAAAAATGGCGACAGTTTGATAAACAGCTTATACGATACTTGGAGAGTAGTATAGTCTTCTTAGCTGTAGTATGTAGGATGATACAGCTTTTGGTTTTAAAATACCCTTGCTGACAGAAGTTATAAAACCAAAGTATTCACAAGAGTGTCTAATTACGCTATAAGAATAAGATTTATAATTGAGTTTGCCTATACCATTGTACAGAAACAAGTATCGAGTGATACCATAATAATATTTAGAGTTGTAATAAGTACGTAATCATATACAAAAAGCAGCTTATAAACAGCTTTAACAATAAAACATGCTTAAAGTGTCACAAAATGCTTATAGTTGTACAATAGAGTTTTCAAATTCTATTTTAACATCCTAAGCTTACGCGGATCCTCTAATACAACTTTTTAACAGCTCTAGCTGTATGATAACTCAAAAATCCCTCTTTAGTTAAAGATAAAGATAAAAGCATCTTTTGACACTCTTACACGTCTTTAAAAAAACTTCAAGTCCTAAATGAGCTGGTCAATAGATGTTGAAAACGCTTGCGTGCTACTTGGGGAAGGCTTAAACCACATATTTTTGTCTTGTATTTTTTATACGATAGTTGCTGTTTCTTAAAATATCTCCTAGAAATTGATATTACTTTTCCTACTTTCACATTTCTACCCATGGATTTTCTACCCTTATGTCCTACTTCTTTAAGTCCGTCCTAAATATAATTTCCTTAATTATATTCCAAAATAAAATGAAATTGTAAATAGTTTTGTATAAATTATCATTGTTACTCTTTATTTATTAAATTTTTCTTAATTTTTTTCTCCATGTTGATTTTTCGTCCATTCAAGTATTCTATTAGTAGTCACCTTGTTTCCACCAAAACATGTATAATATTTGTACGAACAAGTTACAAGTTGTATGCTTGTATGTGGTGTTAGTGGAAATGAAAAACGCATAATACTAAAGACTGATATAATACTTTTAAAAATATTGTCACGTGGTCACTTAAATCTTGGATTATGGACAACATATTTCTGTAACTTGTAGGTTCAGAGATAGATATTAACTGCATTACACTATTTATTATTTACTTAGAGAAATAATGCATAGAGATAACGTCGCAATACAATGTCAAAAAATTGACTAGCCAACTTTGACGGACTAGTGTGTGTGATGCCATGGTGTGATGTTACGTTCTTTTTTTGTTTGTGTGTTTGTTTCTTTGTTTGAACTACCACTCGGATTTGAAAAATTATTTTTGTATTTGATAGTCCAAATTTTGGAGAAGGTTTATTTATTAAATCGTACCTACAGCCTGTCTGTTCCAACTAATCTCCAAAACGGCTGAACCGATTTCAATGAAACTTCACATATTTGAAAAAGAAGTGGTAAAAAGTGACATACGCTACTTTTTTTCTGTCTGTACGTCTATCTGTCTATTCGAACTAATCTCCAAAATGGCTGAACAAATTTTGATGAAAATTGACAGATATGAAGAAGAGGTGATCAAAAATGATATATATATATGAGAAATATATTTCAAACATATATATCTACAGAATCCTTGACCTTTTTAATAACGTGTTTAGGCTCATTGGGATCGTTTCAACGAGATATTTCTTAAGTGATGGTTCTAAGGGCTTCGGCGTGCAAAAGTACCTACGCAACTTGTAGCGCTTGGAGCTTTACTTCTGTGGGATTTAACTATTTTGTAAATAAAGGCGGTCATCCATCCAATTATGAATCACATTCTAGGTAGCTTTATTTCTGTAATCAATAGGAGATTTGTATTCAAAAGGGTATTATTATACATAAAGGGAGCATGCAGCTAATTTACTAAGGTGATTGAGATATCGATATTTGAAGCTTTGATTTTTAGAATTACTAACTGCTTCACAATTTATTTTGGAGGTGAGAAGCCTCCGTCGATTAAACATGTTTTCTGCGGGTTGCCCGCTTTTAGTGACTTTCTTGAACTTTTGTTTGCTTGCTTCTACTTTTCTATCGAGGTGGATAGGAGTCGGGCTACTGCCGTTTATTTTTTTTATTTTTTTTTAATTTGATGATTTAACAGTATTTCGTACAAATCCTACCAGTATTTTTGATGCTATCGCGAGTTGTACTACGCAATGGCCACGCGAGACCTCATTTTCAGTGCTTACGTTCGTGGTTTATGATCCCTTATAAATATTAAAATTATTAGTTAATAATGAATGTAAATTGATTCCCATCATTCATGTATGTTTTTTACTCCATAATTATACTGATGTATGTTTGTAGCATTTTTAAATTGAAATCAGCTAAACTAATTTTGACAAATGTTCGAATTAAAGGTTCTAATTTACTAAATTACGACATAGGTTATTGACACGGACATACAGAAATCTTTATACTCATATAAAAAAAGTTTACTTCAGTGTCACGGGTTAAGATAGGCTTAGAGAATTTTGTTCGATCTTAGTCGAAAATTAAAAAGTTCCTGTTATGGTCTTATTTATCCTACGTAACTTTGTCACCCTAATCAGAAAGAGACAATATGGCACCCACTAACGTCCTTGTTACTTTTATCTTTTTAATTCGTTTTCAAGGTCAAATTTCTAGGACCTCGAAATTTCTTCGTAGAGCTTATTCCAGTTGTACGTAGTACTTATTAGTTCCATGGAATATTGCGACTCAGTATCACGTCACGTCACGTCAACTGTCACATGAATGCAGTTTGCTTTGTGTTTTGTAATGCATTCTCAAGATGCGACCTACACAAACTTACAATTTCATCATTTGAATTTGAAGTGTAATGCTCCTCCATGTACTATTCGCCGAGCGGAGGCGAGAGCCAGAAACAGCGCTATACGGATAAAGGACAAGGCACTTCCACCTTCTCTTTTATCCGTATAGCGCAAAACACGTATTTCATCAGATTCAGTTCTCACTTACCATAAAGATAACGATGTTGAAATGAAAAAGAAACATGAAAAACAGAAAAGAACTGTACTGTCAAACAACTTAACTGAAAAGAGAAAAACAACTTGTTTTTAAAAATTTGGTTGGAAGGTGGGTTTGATGAAAAACGTAAAATGCACCATGCACTGTTTTTTCGTCTGATACCTGCATAGACATGTATAAACCGTAGGTACCAATTTTATAAAGGGTCTACGAGAGGAACAACGGAGAACAAACCGGCAGGGGATAGTGTGGTGGTTGGTGACCGGTGTCGGCGTCGGCGACATCCATTTTTTAGATACTCTATTAAAAGCAAAGGATTAGGAAGTGGATACAAATGAAAGAGAGGTAAAAAGACGGAAGTATACTAAAGAACATTTAATTAAACAGTCTTGTTTGACTGTTAAATTAAACTAATTTAATGCAAACAAGAAACGTTTATTTAAAGCTCGTTTAGTTATACCGACTTATATGTACCTACGGTACTAGATTCGAAGATCCCTCGCAATGTACGGCGCACGGAAGGTAAACGAAAATGGCCGAACGGGTCCGAAGATAGTCAATTGCAATGTTGTTGTTGTTCACCGTAATAGTCATTTAAATTAATGTTTCTTTTTTCGTTGAAGAGTAAAATAGTTTATTATTGCAATATCAATTCTTTTTTAAGTTACAAGAAAAGTCTAATCACTGTTAGTTTAAAATTATTTATTAAAAATAAGAATGATCAAATGACAAATAAATGTACCTACCTACACTTAAATATTTACACGTAGCACTTTGCAAACGTTACAATCATATTAAAAACAATTAATAACATTACATTAAAAAAATCAAATAACTTTTAACTAAGAAAATTAAGAAATTGAGTATCAATAGTGATTATTCAAAATTTGACAAGTATTTAAAAAAAAAAAAAACTGAACTTACATTACTGTAGATGGTGACAATCTATAATAGTCAAACAACTCGGCTACTGTATCGCTGTGGGAACAAAGGGGTTATTCCTGGCCAATCTTAACGTTTTTAATTAGTTATCTGTTGTATAAATAAAAACAGGAATACATTCATGCAAGTAGAACGATAAAAAGGTAAGTGAAGTTGGTAAATGATGTTAGTTTTGAAATTAGCATTTCCGACAACCTACAAAATGAGTACCTATGTGCACTGTTTGAAAACACAGCTCGGCATTTTCTTTCGATAATTTTATATGATACGTGCAAGATACAAATTGATTTTAATCGACTAAACTGACACAAGGTCTACAAGCGACTATTTTGTTTTTAGTCCCCGCCCGCACCTAGATTGGACTAAGTTTCATGCGCAGTTTCACTCTGTGACATAGTCTAGTACCTATAGGTACATATAAGTCGGTGATAAAATGCTACACTTCACCGCAATGTTTTAACCTAACCGACTAGTCGGTCAAGAAATGCCGCGACTCCCACAGCACAACGTTGCCAATCGCACATCAATTATCTCTTTTACTCGTATCTAGACGCCGTGGGATGGACAAAGATACACGATTATGCGTTGATACACTATTATGACTCTGTCTATAGTGATAAATTGATCCGAAGTTCTGAGACTATTTCTGATCTCGAGACTTGAGACTGGTCTATGATTTGTGTTTGGGAGTGTGACCGTTTTTGGTATTTTCACTACTAAATTGGCATATTTGAGGCTCTGCAGAATTTCATTAGGATATTTTAGTGTATTTCGAAAATTTTGTTTAATATTAGTACAATGTTAACTTTCTATAAAAGACTTTATGTAGAGTTTTGAAGTTCAGGCTTTTTGAAAAAGTTCGCTGACCATATTTTTTTCTTTACATGAGACTGAATGAATAGCTGTGAATAAATACTTGTCAAATGTTTTCTTGATTCAAAAACAATTTAATTGACGAAGAACATCACCAAATTCAGTACGATTAGGCAGTACATGTGTGATACCACTAGGTATCAGTACGATTCATTGTGAACAGTATTGGAGCAAGGTAAGTAACATTGTAACTGTCATCCATAAAGTTTCTATTTGGTCAGTTTTGTCAAATGTTTTAATAAGTGTACCTACTTATTTCTAATGTTTAATATGAACAAAGTTTTCCTAAGTAAATATTGATGAAAACAAAATGCAGAAATAGTTTTTTATCAAATCATATTCCTTCAGATACATGTTAGATAAAGTGTAATTTATAGTTGTACTAATTTGTACTTGGTACTCAAATTTGAATCTTCACAGGAGATATTAAAATGTATGTTTAAGGTGTGTGTGACTGATGAGGATCAGGAGGCTAGGTTTACGACATCTTAAATAATACGCATTGATGCTGTTCCATTGTTCTATTGATCACCCATTGAATATAAATTACAAATTATCTTATAATTAAATAGAAATAGCAGTGGCGCGATGGAAATAGATTTTAGCGCCGTATATTAATAGCTAAATGAACTAGTTATAACAGCAGTGAACAATGTAATAAATTAAGTAATAATGATGACACAGTTAATTACTTATTTTTTTTCAAAAGTGTGTTCTTTTTATCATATTTATTATGATACGTGATATAAAAATTTAGCAGAATTTATTAGTTGGTATATTACTAAATTTTAAAACGGTCACACTGTGTGAATTTGTTAACTTTCATCTCACTCACTCAACTCACTAGTCAAGTCACTATTAACACGTACACACACTCCTCTCACCTCTCCTCTCTTTCCATAGAGTGCAACATAGAGTCTCTTTCTGTCAAAATTGTCATCGTATCGTGTACGTTTTGAGTTTTGATAACAATAGAAAATCCGTATAAATCCAAATAAAAACTGTAATTGTTTAAAAACGTTTGCTTACAATAAAATTACAGTTAAATCAATTTTGTTTTATTGTCTTTATTTTTCGTATTCTGATAATATTTCTAGACTTTTGTTTTACAGTGTGAGGTTATAAAATGGGTCGCGTTATTCGTGCCCAACGTAAAGGTGCCGGTTCAGTTTTCGTTTCTCATACGAAAAAACGGAAAGGGGCACCTAAGTTAAGATCTCTTGACTATGCAGAACGACATGGTTATATCAAAGGCGTTGTAAAGGTGTGCAATTAGCTATTTGTATATCTGTATATGGTACATTTTATTCTAATACTTATTTCTTAATACTTATTCCAATATTTTATTTCAGGATATTATCCATGATCCCGGCCGAGGTGCACCTCTTGCGGTTGTACACTTCCGCGACCCATACAAATTCAAAACTCGCAAAGAACTGTTCATCGCACCTGAGGGACTCTACACAGGCCAGTTTGTCTATTGTGGGAAAAAAGCAACATTAGAAGTTGGTAAATATCACAAGGGACGGCTTTCCAATGCTGCCTGATGCAAATCGTGTTCATAACAAAGATCAATTTTAAATTTGGCGAAAATAAGTCGATAGTTCACCATTAAAAAAAAAGGGTTACGTTAGAATTTGCTTGTGATAATGTGAGAAGCAAAGTAGAAGAGTGACCAAAATCACTCTTGGTGATTTTGTCACTCTTCTGCCATCAAAAAACACTAATTTTTTTATAAATTTCCGTTACGAAATATTGGGTTGAATTTAGAAAGAAGGAATAGGACTTCAACATTATAGTAAATTGAAAACAGTAATATACGCTAAGAAACACTGTATATCAAAAAATTACCAAAACAAAAATAAAAATATGCCGACAAATAGCAAAAGAAAAGCTAAAAAATAGCAAATGAAAATCATTAGATATTTGAAATCAAATTTAAATACAAACAATAACTTACATAACTGCTAATCCATGAAAAAACATTATAATAAGACAGCACTATCACAAACAATAGTTTTAAGTACCAGATATGCCAGAAGCCAATATAAAACACAATATAAGTATATATAATAAGTAACGACCCGCACCGGCTTTGCACGGGTAGTGGAGCATAGAGTGGAGTCGCAATTTTTTTTTCTCTCGTGTCATATCGCAGCTTGTTGCGTCGAACATGTAGATTGGATTTAATTAGATTTAAATGTAACGTAAGTTCATCCTACTTGAAGTATTTGTAAAGTATTCTATTTCCAATTCTATATATATTTGAAAAAGTAAAGAATAAATACATATCATAACCTAACCACGCGTGTCGCGTCGTCCCGGATGGCCAACCGGCGCGCCACGGCACCCGGCTGGACGCGATATATTTATTTCGCTATAGCTCCTAAGATATTAATTTAAATTGTATAGTGTAAAGGGCAATCATAATGTGCATAAAATGCTGAAGGTAAATAACTTATTTAATTTTATAAGGTTTAATACTGTATCTGTACAAATTGCTTTCCAATTACCTCATCATATGGAACCATTTTTTAAAACAAAAATAAGTATAGTAAGCTATCTATAAAAGATAGACATATGCCATTGCAGACTTTTCTTTAGTCCTATTAAAGAGGAACAATCCCTCCATATATTATTTTGTTTTATCAAAGGAATTAAGCAGCGTTTTCGATGAAAGCTCCCAGCCGGCTTGATTTTTTTCCGACTTTTTCTACAATAATCATTATATTTCAACTAATTTCCACAAAACATTAATAAATTATACACATAAACCTTCCTCTTGAATAACTCCATCCATTGGTTTCAATATATGTCAATCCGTTCGGTAGTTTTTGAGTTTATCACGTTCAGACAGACAGATGCGGCATGGGACATGTAGGATGGCGGTACGGAACCTTTCGTAAGCGAGTCCGATTCGCACTTGGCCGATTTTTTTAAAATGATTTAGTAAAATTAGTTCTTCATACAAAAAAATAGTTTTAATAGTGGACTTATAAAGTCAAACCTATAAAGTATTGGAAAAATAAAATGGAACTGAAGTTGCTTTATATGTCATGTCTACGAATTTTCAAACGTGACACGACCCTTAAAGTACCGACTTTTAGAGCATCCACCCTACTTTTAAAAGTTTTAAGTTTTTTTTTTAAATTGAGGTTATAAGGCTCTCGTGGCACTAATTTTTGACTGCATCGAAAATATTATAAATTAATACCTGATACATAAGTTCATAACAAGACAAAATACTAAAATTAGCAACATTTTCTGGTGTTAAGCAAATTCTTAAATAAATTTTGTCATCTAGGTACAAACAACAACGAGGCACCTACAACAGTATCAGGTCGACTCAGAGCTGAGAGCACTGAGAGCTAACTTTTGGACAAAGTTTTATTTAATTATGTGAAAAATCACAGAAAAATACTAATTATAATGTAATATGTCAATTTAGCGGAATGTGTAGTCGCTGGGTTTGAGATTTGTAGGTATTTCAATACTTATCTGCTGTGGCAACACACCGCACGTTATGCACCACGCTTGTGAAAGGAAAAGTTGCAGCTTTCTAACATTTTAATTTAATAATAATAAATTGGGGTGTTAAAGTTTTACAAATCTAAGTTTATATGTTTAGTTTTTGTAAAATGTAATCAATCACCCTTATGGTTCTATAAAGTCTATCTTGTTAGAACTTGTGTACTATAAAAAAACCTTTTAGTCAATATTTCTCCAAGAAGTTTCACAGCAAATGATCAGTTTTGTTTCCTGAATAAATAAAAAAAAACACATATTAATATGTATTCATATGGTATTTAGTTTTGCATTGTCCTAAATTGCATTTGAGGATGATTAGAGGTTATTTTCACGACTATGTTGGTTTAACTAAATTATTTACGTTGTTCACAGGTTTGATTGAAATAGACTTTAATATCACAGATATGAAACATTTTTGTTTGATGTTTGTGACTACTCTTAAAAATATGGTCTATGTACAAAATTTGCAATAAAACTTTGAAAGTATCATTAATCAATAATTTTTATTTTAAGGCAATGTGATGCCTGTGGGTGCAATGCCTGAAGGCACAATTGTGTGTAATCTGGAAGAGAAAATGGGAGATCGTGGTCGGCTGGCCCGTGCTTCTGGTAACTTTGCTACAGTCATTGGTCACAACCCTGATGCAAAACGCACTAGGGTCAAACTCCCATCGGGGGCCAAGAAAGTTTTACCATCCAGCAACAGGGGCATGGTTGGTATGTGGTAATTTATAATTTTTTAGTGCATTTTAAAATGCACTGAGTATAATGAATTAATATTATA
This sequence comes from Luffia ferchaultella, assembly GCA_949709985.1. Classification (NCBI taxonomy): domain Eukaryota; kingdom Metazoa; phylum Arthropoda; class Insecta; order Lepidoptera; family Psychidae; genus Luffia; species Luffia ferchaultella. The sequence goes on along the minus strand of OX453242.1, from coordinate 13,262,657 downwards.
CTTTATTGTACTTAGCTTATTTTTAGTTTCATAACTGGACATGATGACTATTCACTTACCTACTCTGAGATATAATGATTACACAGAGGCTCTTTCTGATGCCTATTTGGTAATAAACAGTTTAGTTTTTTCTTGTGTGAAAGTGCTTCATATAGAATTTATGATTAACAGGTATTGTTGCCGGCGGTGGGCGTATTGATAAACCCATCTTGAAGGCGGGTCGTGCATATCATAAGTACAAGGTGAAACGCAACTGCTGGCCATATGTCCGTGGTGTGGCTATGAATCCCGTTGAACATCCTCATGGTGGTGGTAACCACCAGCATATTGGTAAGAATCTCCATCATATTATGTGATATATTACATTTGTGTTTTGCATTGGTATCATTGTAGCATCAATGAAATTAAATGATTGAGAGCGATTTGATTGTGAGTTAAAGATAATTTGCAAAATTAGTTTATTAAATGTTAATTTTGCAGGATTAATCGCTCTTAGTTTTGCTCTGTTTTTAATAAACAAAATAAAAATTCTCTGTTTAGCTGTGAGTATTAAGAAAATATCTTAGATCTCTGACATTTGCAAGTCCGAGTTTCCGTATATGTTCATAAAATTTGTACAATTATATGAAAATTTAGACCTTAGGGTCATTCTTAAGGTAGCTAAGGAGTATTAATTGTCAACATATTTATTATAATTGTTTAAATTTTCATAATTGTTTTTACGTATAGGTAAGGCATCTACGGTCAAGCGAGGAACATCTGCTGGTCGCAAGGTCGGTCTGATTGCTGCACGCAGAACTGGAAGAATCCGTGGTGGCAAGACTGATACTAAGAAAGAAACATAAATTCTGATACGGCATACCAGTACCATTCAATGTGAAATTGTGCAGTATCAAAATATTAAACCTAAGTAAATGAAAGATTTTATTATTTTACAATCCAGTATTAAATTCAGAAGTTCTTTCAAGAATAATATAAAGTCTATTACAAAAGTTATTTTCATGGGAATTTATACTTACATTGACTTGTAGGTTTGTAGAATAACTTTAAAAAGTGAATGTGATGAAAATATTTTTATAAATGTTAGTGAATTTGTATGCTTACACTAAGTAGTAAAAAATGCACTTGTGGTGCATATAATTGGCTGATAATTGAATAAATGGAACAACTGAGCTGTTGGTGAAGATGCCACATATACATACATTCGTAAATAGATGAGGCGAAGGGGCATATTTTTATAAATGTTAGTGAGTTTGTATGCTTACACTAAGTAGTAAAAAATGCACTTGTGTATATAATTGGCTAATAATTGAATAAATCGAACAACTGAGCCGTTGGTGAAGACGTCACGTATACATACATTCGTAAATAGATGAGGCAGAGGGGCATGCCGCTTTAAGATGGATAAACGTTATGAGTGTTACAGAATTAGCTTCTATTGTGGTATAGTTCTAAACTAATGGTGGTGTATTGGTGAGTTCCACAAATACAAAATATACATAAAAATGATGGCCTATCAATGTTGGACATGTGAGGACTGTCTTCAAATGGAGATACTTCCACTTAGGGCCGATTTTTCAATAGTCAGATAAACAGTCTAATAGCAGTTATTTGTCGAATAAGAGATATTTGGATTTTTTATCAGTCAGATAGCGGTTATTCGATGAATATAGCAGCTATTTTTGGAATAAAGTTAACTGGACGTTTATGGGCCAGATCATATACGGACGCGATAAGACGACACCCAGCTCGAAACTCGATCTTCCTCCCGCTTCCTCGTACCGAGCCCCGCTGTCGTCTTGCGAGTAGCGATAGCATAACAACTGTTTATTTATTTATTAGAGACAGACAATCTTTTACTTAGCTTACACTAGCCATCCGCCTCGGCTTCGCACGGGTAGCAGAGCATATGAGCCGTAGTGTTTTTATGTCGTATAGACCTATCAGCTTGTTGCGTTGAACATGTGGATTATATTTAATTATGCTTAAGTTCATCTTACTTGGAGTATTTTTATTGTATTTTATTTCCAATTCTATAAATATTTGATAAAGTAAAGAATAAATAAATAAAAACAAACTACAATATTTCTTTGTATACAACATTGATAATTTCGGCCTAATTTTACATCACGCGAATCACGTCGGGGCATAGGGCGCCGATCCCCCGGCCCGGCCCATCCGACGCCCGGCCCGGCTCGGACGCTTGTCACATGTGGCGCTTGTCACATGTGGCGCTTGTCACATGTGGCGCTATGGTTTTTATTTCGCGATATTTCCGAAGATATTAATTTAAATTGTATGGTGTAAAGGCATTTCTAATGTACATGAAATGTTGAAGGTAAATAACTTATTTAGTTTGATCAGGATTAATACTGTATCCGTATAAATTGCTTTCCAATTACCATTTTTTTAAACATAAAAATGTTTAAAAAAATTGTGTCATATGATATGACACGTTGAAGTATTAAAATATTTATAAAAATTAGAAATATGTCATGACAGACTTTTCTTTAGTCCTATAAAAGAGAAATAATTCCCCCGTACATTATAATATATTATTATCGTTTCTATTATTATTGTATTGTGTTATTATTCTATACGATTAATTTACTAACAAAGCTACTAACACATAAATTGCATTTGGAACCGTATCAAATGTCAAAATACCATGTGAAATGCAAAAATCTTAGCTGTAATAAACGCAATTAACGCCGAAAAAGAAGCATCTGCAACGCATGACACTGATAGTTAAATCGCCACACGTGAACGATTATAGCGATAAAACAGACAAAAGTGTCATTTGTGGCTGTTATTTGATGCAATTGAATGGTTCCTGTATCCTGCTTAGACGGGTGTCAACTTTCATAAAAATAAATACTTTTCATAAAAAAATTTTAACACATACTTTTAATACTTTTCCCAAAAATATGGCTCAATTTATACCTTCTCCTCAAAATTAAAAAAAAAGAAGTCTTATCAAAAAAAAAAATATTAATAAAATGTCCCTGTGACGTCAACTGGACAGATGACTACTAATTTATTTATTCAGGAAACAAACAGTGCTAGAAATAGAATAATAAATAAGTAAACAAATAGAGCATGAAGTAAAACATACATATAGAACATACAGAAAATAGATTACACAAATAAATTATTTATAACTACAATAGCATTATTTTAGAGCAAATTCATAATATTTTCATTGGTTCGTGAGGATTTCACTTTACCTCCATACTTTTTGTTTAGTTGTAACTTCGATTTTTTACCGTGCTAAGCAGCGCAATAAGATAAACCGCCTTAATCAAATAAGATAAACAATCAAATTGTCCCTGTGATTTTCAAAAACATCTGGGAAATTCATCAATATTTTTTTTTTGAGTGGTTATTCTAGAACCTTGTGCCTTTTAATTTTAATAACCACGTTTGAACATTTTTGTTGAAACTGTTGAGTTTTTCTTAACAAATTATTTGTTTTTGCTTTATTTTCATCAGTAATTAATTGTTCAGTATTGTTCAATTTATTTAACATATGATATCATATGGACTTATGTAGGTACCAAAATTAAATCCATAAATTTCTAAAAAAATCTAATTTTTTTTTGCACACTATACATTACACAAACGTCAGCTGAGCTGGGTGTCATGTTAACTCGTACTTATTATATACTAGCGTAAGAGAGGAACACAGTGTGCGAATGACATCCAGCTCTTTGCGGAAATCCTACATGCGAGAAAGAAATGCAAGAAAATCTGACATAAAACCTCTTTGAACACATTTAGTCTTCATTAGTCACTTATCAAAATAAGGTCCATCTTTGTTTTCTATTTTGTGCTTTAATCATTCTGAACTACATAAATTAAATCTTGTGAATTACAATGATGTCGTGTTCTGTTTTAGATTGCACTGTAACATATGATAATAATCCAAATAAAGAGAGATTTCACATGTAAGTGGGTAAGGCCGTCTAAAATTGTACAATAATAACGCTTGTGACACGAGGGCTCGGTAACGCAACGTAACGTACGTGACTGATAGTAACATCCGTGACCGTTCTAAAAATACGTTTACATGAATAAAAAATGTTTTTTAGAACAAACTTTTATTAAAAAAAAAACTAAAAAAGGAAAAAAAACGAAAGCTAATTACAAGTTTCTTCGCTTTACAAGATTCTATTCTTACATAAAAATTAAATACAAAACGTACAACCTTGAGGCGTGTAATATTACTTTGTATGCAACGAAAGTAAAGGAAAAACAACGCCTCAAGGTTTTATGTTTTGTATTTTATGTAAGAATAGAATCTTCTAAAGTAAAGAAACTTGTAATTAGCTTTCGTTGTTTTACTTTATTTAGTTTTCTTAAATAAAAGCTTGTTTTTAAAAAATATTTTTTTAGTTCAAAATTTTATTTTCTACCTTTTGGTCAATACACATCCTTCACATTCCCTTTTCAACCTCCCCATCTCTCCTGTCCCTACCCTCTCCCCTCCCTCCCCTCACAACCATTGGGGTAGGCAGGGACTACAGATTCCCCTTAGTGTGATCTGGCAAAAAGAAGATTTTTGTAAAATTAAACAAAACATTAATGTGCTTGTGAATTATATTTTTATTAAAATTAAAATAATAATTAAAATCTGGCTTTTGTATGCACAGCCAACTTTGAAACCTCTCATGCAAAAATTGAATTACAAAAAACAAAAAAAAAACTCTTCAAGTACAAAATAAAAAATAAATTAACCAATATTTTTAAAATTAGTTAAAATATAAATATTTTTATTAAAATAATTAAAATCTGGGTTTTGTATGCACAGCCAACTTTGAAACCTCTCATGCAAAAATTGAATTACAAAAAACAAAAAAAAAAAAACTCTTCGAGTACAAAATAAAAAATAAATTGACCAATATTTTTAAAATTAGTTAAAATATAAATATTTTTATTAAAATAACAATTTAAATCTGACTTTTGTATGCGCAGCCAACTTTGAAACCTCTCATGCGATCATGGTATTATCCGAATGACGTTGATGTAAACTCAGCTTAAACTTGTGTCACGAGAGTTACGTAACGCTCGTAGTAACGTTTGGTAACTCTCGTGACTAAAAATCGCCGGTATCCTAAACTAAAAATGTGATACCTCTTTAAAGACTTGTTCTAACATTATAATTCAAGCATAATTCATTAGATTATAAATGTAGCTATGAGCGCCACAGTCAGAGAGTAAAATTAAACATATATTTACCTCGAAATCGATGTTTGAATTTAATAAAATATTAGGGGACACGTGAATGGCACACAGAAAATTACCGCTCACGATGACAAATGACAACAGACAACTGCTAACTTTTTTTTACAGGCTACGTAACAGTGTTGCCAAGTTATATATGGATTCAAGGCTTGGAATACACGAACTAGAGAGCACGTTTTTGGTAACGCTCGAGCGGTAACTCTCGTGACATAAAATTTCGGACAAATGTTATCACCTTTGTATTAATTCCAGATAACGTGATATAATATAATAAAATACAATTATTACATGGTAAATTAATAATAAACCCATTAGAAACACTCCATTGATGTAAGAAAAATTATTTTTATTTTATTTTTGGATTTGAAACTCTCAAGGTGGATTTCGGACAAGCAATTTTTGTATGGGATGGACAATTTTATTTTTAAAAATCTATAAATATTTTGAAAAATAGCAAAGCCTGATCAGATTGATGATGGTAACTTTTAAATTATGATTCTACTAAATAAATTTTTAATATCATTTTATAGTATTATATAGTAAAATAAAAAGTTATGATCAATTACTTTACTCGGACATGACAACAATTTGAAATGTACAATTTCAAACGGCCTTACCCAAGTACTGCCAAAAACATGTAAATATGTTATTTTTATAAAAAGCAATCCTAAATTTACTTGGTTACACGTCAATAGTATACGGTAAATACTCTATTTTGTAAATAATTTGGTATTTTAAACAATTATGTGTAAGATACAAAAATATTGTGTAAAATTACAATCAAACAATTTAGCATAGGGATTGCACAAAATCTATCGATATGTCGATATTTTCAAATATAAATATTTTGTATATTTAATATTACTTAATTGCACCTGTTCCACTGGAAATATGTCGTTAACTGTTTTTAAACATATTGGAGGTTTATTTAGCCTGGCAGCACATTGTAAGAGAAAGTATGACATCTATACATATATATTACACATAGGATATATATAAATACAAGAAGTGCTCATATGAAAATATAAGATATATACACAAAAATTTTTAATCGTTATTTATTTAATATTTAAAGTCTGCGTTCTATCTACTCTCTGATTAAGAACGTCGTAAATAATTTAACTTTGAATGACGAAGTTACTTTATACAATAGTTTAACCTCATTTTCCTCCAAGAAACTGCGGTGTTAAAAAATGCTTCCTGATAATGATGACTATTTCATAATATCCAGGTTACCTGTAAACGCTGTTAGCAGAGAACAATGGAAAAAAAATTCTAAATAGAACAGGTGGGACGCCTCGAAAACATTCTTTGGTTTGCAGTAGACATTTTACAGAAAACTGTTTTGTCTAAGTAAATCACCGACGACTTTTGGAGAAAGGATCTATACCTACTGAATTTGTGCTGTTAGGGGTTTCTTTCTTTTTCATATGTGCTTACTTAGTATATTAAGTAATATACTAACGCCGTAGTATATACTTAATATCTAAAGTCAGAGCATTTATGCCAACTGTAATTTCTGTACAGGTCAATCTGAAGACCAAGCGATCGGTGTCAGCGTACGTTTATCGGGATATATCACCAGAACCTTCAACTTTAGAGCCTAAACCTTAATTTCAGCACTAATATAAAACGGATTTGAAGAAAAAAGTCCATCACAGTGAAAATATCAATTTTAAGTAAATTATCACTTTGTCTTTTACAAAAACTTGTTCCTTTATAATCAAATAAAACTTAACTACCCATTACATAAAGAAACAAAAGATATTATAGACTTGAATGAAATATACGAATTTCATCGAAGACATAATTTGTGGTGCAGTGAGACGACGCGACACTCAATCGAGTAAGCGATGTGACGTCACGGGCAGTAAGAAGCCACCAGTCAAACCGCACGAAAATACATAAATATCAATAATTTATTTCTCAGTCATTTGTTGACGAATTAAAAAAAAACTTCTATCGAGTTAAATATGATATTCATCATGAAACTTCTAAATTGTAAATATTTTTGTTTTGTACATTCTTATTTTTTTGTTTACAAAGAGTGTTAAAAAGTTTGTTGTTATGCGTTGCAACATGACGTATTGTCATTAAAAATAAAAATGGTTTATTTATATGGTTTTATTTATTACTTGACTTGTATTCAACTAAATATAAAAAATTCGATGATGATATTAACGCTTTCTTTACTTCTTTCTGCAAATTTTTTATTATCAACTGTTAACAAAAAAATTATTTATTGGAGTAAAGGAAATGGCATTTGAATTGATTGATTGATAATTTGTCATTTTAAAAAACTAAAAGTTAGGAAAAGTAACTCAAAACAAAAATTTTGTAGTAGATTCAAAATAATAAATAGGATTGCGATTTCGACTTATGATAACGCGGTAATTTCAACGACACATTATCATGAAAGTACTACGTGCTATCAATAATATAAAAAACACCCATGCACATCACTAAAACTGGCTCAACCACATGTGAATTTTGCACACATACTCATTTCCGTTTCGGTCATGCGATATTTATATGTCAGTTGGTTTCCTACGCTAGTATATGTATGTCTATGGGCCAGATAAGCCGCTATCCTCTAGTTAGTTCTGGTTATGTCGGCTGTCAATCCGACATGTGAAGCTGAAGTGTTTTGAACGTAGGTTTTGAACTGGTTTTGAGATTGAAAATAAATAATTGTTTCTTTTCGTTAATTGACATAATTATCGCATTCATTAATAGGTATGGATTTTTTGGAAACGTTGGACGATATAATCTTTGATGATGAATTAAATTTCGCTGCAATTTGTTCCCATCTTTATGTTTGATGGTGACGGCGTCAGTTTTCTTGTTTTCTAATATATGTTTATAGTCACTAACAATGTAGGTTAGCAATTTTATTTCACTGGACATAAAATTCACTGCCCTCTCCCTTTTTTTGAAATCAGTTTGCTTAACATTGGACATTTTTGCAAGACGAAATCTACGAAATTAGTTTTAAATTGTACAAAAATGAAGTCAGAGATTGCCGCCATTACCGCGTAAACTACACACATGGAACTATTATGTACTACGTACAACCATGGAACTAATATGTACTACGTACAACTGGAATGAGCTCTACGAAGAAATTTTGAGGTCCTAGAAATTTGACCTTGAAAACGAATTAAAAAGATAAAAGTAACAAGGACGTTAGTGGGTGCCATATTGTCTCATTCTGATTAGGGTGACAAAGTTACGTAGGATAAATAAGACCATAACAGGAACTTTTTAATTTTCGACTAACATCGAACAAAACTCTCTAAGCCTATCTTAACCCGTGACACTGAAGTAAACTTTTTTTACATGAGTATAAAGATTTCTGTATGTCCGTGTCAATAACCTATTCGTAATTTAGTAAATTAGAACCTTTAATTCGAACATTTGTCAAAATTGGTTTAGCAGATTTCAAATTAAAATGCTACAAACATACACCAGTATAATTATGGAGTAAAAAACATACATGAATGATGGGAATCAATTTACATTCATTATTAACTAATAATTTTAATATTTATAAGGGATCATAAAACACGAACGTAAGCACTGAAAATGAGGTCTCGCGTGGCCACCGCGTAGTACAACTTGCGATAGTATCAAAAATACTGGTTGAATATGTACGAAATACTGTTAAATCATCAAATTTACAAAAAATAAAATAAACGGCAGTATAGCCCGACTCCTATCCACCTCGATAGAAAAGTAGAAGCAATCAAACAGAAGTTCAAGAGAGCTAGTCACTAAAAGCTGGCAACCCGCAGAAAATATGATCAATCGACGGAGGCTTCTCACCTAAGAAATAAATTGTGAAGCAGTTAGTAACTCTAAAAATCAAAGCTTCAAATATCGATATCTCAATCACCTTAGTAAATTAGCTGCATGCTCCCTTTATGTATAATACCCTTTTGAAAACAAATCTCCTATTGATTACAGAAATAAAGCTACCCAGAATGTGATTCATAATTGGATGGCTGACCGCCTTTATTTACAAAATAGTTAAATCCCACAGAAGTAAAGATCCAAGCGCGACAAGTTGCGTAGGTACTTTTGCACGCCAAAGCCCTCAGAACTATCACTCAGAAAATATCCGTTGAAACGATCCCAATGAGCCTAGACACGTTATTAAAAAGGTCAAGGATTCTATAGATATATATGTTTGAAATATATTTCTCATATATATTGTCGCACTTCACCGCCTTGAGCGCACGTGGGTACTTGAAAACATAAGTTCGTACAGGCAACCAAGCTTCTTTCTTTCCCGAAAAAACCCAACAATCTCAAAAATTCCCAATCATTCGGCGGATAAAATGAATTTAAAAGACTCTAGGTACCGAAACATTATTTCTAGGGCCGAAATGTCTCAAAATTCAACGTTGGTGCGAGACCTAAGGATCTCAAATATTAATATGATGGCCTCCTTCCTTTCGATTGGCACCAGAGATACGGACAGATTCAATACCCCATCGAAATCACACACACAAGTCTCACAAATGCATATATGACGTCAAATTCATTACCCGTATGGTGTCAGATCTGTAACTAGAATGACGTCAGATATTATAACTAAATTATTTTCGTACTTTAACGAAAAACGTTTCTCTTTAAAACAATACATAGGTTTCCATCTTTCATATTCATTGAAATATCTGGCAACCTATTATTTCGGCCACATCATAGGCAAAAGAGGGCAAAAGGCAACTACCAAAGTATTATTATTAACTAATCTAAACATTATGGACACCTTAGTATTATGACGTCAAAAACTTCAACTTTGACAAATGTCAAAATTCCCCAAATTCTCGTTTCAGTTGCCAGCATAAAATCATAAATTAAGACTTTCGTTTTAAATATTAATAAAAATTTTAACAAATATGAAATATACCATAACAAGCTTTAAAAATACTATTATCATCCGCATACCAAGATATATTAAAAACCAGAAGTCACAAAAAATAGAGTGTAAAATAGTGTATTACTATCTATTTCTATAAATATAGATTAATAATTTAGGTCTAAAAAAAATAAGTTTCCTAGAAAAAAATCTACAGATTTCGCTCTTCTCGCAATTATCGGAGGAAATTGAACAAAATCGTACGACAAAAAATTTTCAAAGAAAGTTATGGACCAATTTTCGATGTGCTACCATACTTTGCCACGCAAGCTCTTGCATTTTTTGACGCTAGTGTTTTCGTCTACCTTTATAACTTCTTGAAATAAGGCCGAATCTTACTTTCTAGGGTAGCTAATCTCATAATCATTAAATGAAAAGGGCACATGCTCAAGTCAGGGTTTTCGACCGTTTTTAAAATTTTATTTTTCAAACTTGTAGACAATCTACCAGTCTCAGAAGCTTTTTTATTTTTTCGATATTAATTCTTCCGTTTTTGAAACAATCAACTTTTTGTCTGAAAAATAGGGAAATTTCGACTTTTTCACCGTTTTCGATTTTCCGATAAAGTTACGAACCGATTTTAGAAAATTTAGTATCTTACAATACTCCGAAAGCTCTTGATTTTTTTGCCATCACTGTCTTTTGTCTATCATCATAAATATTGGAAATATAGGCAAATTTATTACACTCCTACACGAAAACGATCTAATAAACATATTCATTGTTACAAAAAGTTTTTATAAAAATAATGATTAGGTATGAGTCATCGTTTATTCTGACAAGCGGAAATATGTACTATGTATTTATGTAATATAGAATGTGTATGTAATATGTATTTATGTATTTGATATTGTGAACAAGATGAAAATAAATCAAAGTTACCAGCCGATTTTGTTATCTTTTATTGTAATAATTACAGTACTTACTCGAGATTGAACAAAATCTGTACCTACGTTATGGAGAAAAATTGACCTCATTTTCGGTTTCAACACACTAAAAAACATAAACAGTAGATGACATTATCAAATCAAAATTCGAAAAAAAAAATTTTGTAGACCTGTGTTATATTAATATTTTGCTAATAGCTTGTCATCCTGCGTTGATGCTTTTTAGGTACGTTTCTTTTTCATTTATTTTTATTAATTCTTGCTTAGTCAAGGGCTACTATAACTTTGCGTTAACGGATACCCAAATAAAGCTAAATTACGGTACCTAAATAATGTTTAAAAAGAAAAGAAAATAGATAGAAATAAAACTGCAAAAGAAAACAGAAATAAAGTTGTTTAGTAAAAACTCCGCAAAAACAAAGAATCGACTTTTTTTATTTGACCATAAGAAAAATGTTCAACAGTCGAGCAATGGATGACCCCTATAATAAAAAACGAGAAATATGAAGAGGAAAACATAATGCATCAGCGGAAATTATAGATCCTGTATCGTAATTATCATGACGCATAGTTTTTTTTTAATATGTATTTAGTATTTAAGTTTGTATTTAATATTATTTTTAAGTTCTTAAAAAATATTCGATTGCTTGCTTGTCTGGATATACCCACGCGATACAATGACAAGAAAAATACCTATTTGCTTTTATATGCTACTGTATGTCAAGTAGCATATGAACTACTGCACGGCCAATACACTCTCGCTGTGCAGTACTTACATGTATTTACTGATCGGGCACCTACTAACCGTCTCTGTGTCTCTGTTTTTGTCTCTGCGTTGGTCACGCCTAACTGAACAGTGACGTGATATTTCTATTTATCTACATTTCTGGCGCCAAATTTCTGTCTGGACATGTATGTGATCGGAGTGTGTAGTGATTGTCTGTATAATTTTATGCATAAGATATTTATTTTCGGGATCGGCAGAATATCAGCGATGGTCATGTTCGCCAGCGGCTGACCATCATTAGGCTGAGTCGATTCCGTTTGCCACCAATTTTGTAAGCTTCATAAAGAATAAGCTTTTTTTAAGAATTTCTGTAACTGCTTTTTTGGTTTTTGGCAATAAATGATTTTATTATTATTATTATTATTATTCCTCGGTTCCCTCATAATAAAATCTAAATTCACCATAGTACTTTTCCCAGTGTAGTGGTATATTTTATGCTAGCCACACAGAAGTGGTGTAGAAAGAGATAGTTAGGCACCCGGTTACTTCCCTTTCACACTTTTTTTTTTAATCACCAGTTTACGTATGACCACGCTAATGTTAGAGAGAGCTCCTTCCAGTTGTACGTAGTACATAATAGTTCCATGCGTACAACGTACATATTAGTTCCATGACTACACATCACCCACGCTACGAAACATATGTCAAACATCCTGTGCATATAACTATTCTACTCTAACACGGAGATACTGAGATTATACTGTCCCGCTCACACTATAACGCCTGAAGTTTGAGCAGGATTGATTGGAAATTCCTCAGATATACTATCTGGATGTTATTCGAGGATTGAAAAACTCATTTTGTTATTCAAGAGATAAAAGAACGAAATAAGTTTATTCGTCAATTAGCTATCTAACTATTTATTCCTTGATTGAAAAACTGACCCTTAAGCAAATTTTACAAGAAAGGAAAAAAACTAAATAAAGAGGAAAAAAGGCCAATGTATAGATTTTTATGAATGTAATATGGTTTTCTTACCATTTATATAATGCAAGTTACAATAAAAATGGAAATAACCCCTTATGTTTAGTCACGAAAGCTCCTTTAGATGAAACATTTAATTGAAAATAAATAGAGAAATTTTAACTGGCTCCAGCTATCTTATTACAGTTCACAAGACGTCTCTTAAAATTCATAAATTTTATAAGAAAAAATATTTTTCATTAGAATACCTAATTTTAATTAAGATAAATAAATAAACATTTATGTAAGACTAGAGTCCATAATTCATTATTAACAAGCTTCTTTATCTTAAAGCTAATGTAAATAAATAAAATTATCTGACATATTATATGAGCAATTCTGGTATATACTATATTTCGGCTATCTTGGAAACGACTCTAACGATTTTGATTAAATTTTGTATTTAGATGGGTATCATCTCAAAACTGGTTTCTAAATAAGTTTCATGGTTACTAACCACCAGGGAGCGCTGCAGAAGATGTGTATCTTCGAACGAATGGACTGATTTTGATACGGTTTTTTGCATTACATTGGTATCATTTACGAGTAAATAATTAAATAAGTTGTGCAGTTATGGGCCACCAGGGGGCACTGCAATAGATATAGGTATGTCTCTAAAACGGCTAGGAGGATCTTGACGCAGTTTTTCGAGTTACACGAATATCTAAGAGCAGGCTCTTATAAGGTTTGCAGTTATTGGTCACCAGGGGGCGCTGCAATAGATGATTTTCTAAAATGGCTAGGAGGATCGTTGATGCGGTATTTAGCGCTATATATCGTCGGTGATAGTGCAAAACCGCGTAAGAGCAGTTTGTAAATACCGCGTAACAGCGTTTTCACAATTTTACAGGAGGATGAAAAAAGTGATTATCTCCAAAATTTGAATGTATTTTTTCGACTGAACTTGTTTGGTACTTCTTTATGGCTTCTTTCATAAGTAAGTAATATAAATTTACCATTAGCTCATTTAGATTCCGTATAAAGTCATTTACGCGGTTTTGGAATGAGTAATAACAGAAAAATTTGTATATTTATAGTGGGTACGCGGACTTGCAATGAAACATTGTATCAAAGTACTTGAATATTATATTATGATCATTAACAAAACTTTACTCATAACATATATTCTTAGTAAAATATTCAGTTTTATTACAAAAATACACCTAAATCCATGCCTAAAGCATCATATTCATCATCAGCCCGTGTCTCTCCACTGCAGGATATAGGCCTCTCCCAAGGCTCACCACCACACATGGTCTTCCGCATTTCGCATTTAACTACCCTCGGTATGGTGCTTCAGGTCATCTGTCCACCTGGCCGGGGGCATCCAACGTTTGCGTCCCGATACGTGACCTCTACTCAAAAACTCGTCTACCCTATCGGTTATCAGTTCTACGGCAAATGTGACCGGCCTATAGCCACTTCAGTTTGCGGATCGCTTCGGCTATGTCGACAACTTTGGTTCTTCGACGGATTTCAGTGTTCCTGATTTTGCCGAGGATAGCCCGCTCCATAGTCTGGCTATGACAACAACCTCTGTTATTACTGAAATGGCGACAAAAGATGGATTAGCAACTGAATCGTCTCATGAGAAATCTAGGTTATTATTCTCCTCTCCCAAGGCTTGCCACCACACACGGTCCTCCGCCTTTCGCATCCAACTACCCCCGGTATGGTGCTTCAGGTCATCTGTCCACCTGGCCGGGGGTCGTCTAACGCTTCGCTTTCCGGTACGTGGCCATTCGAGAACTCGTCTACGTCTAAGTTATTATTATTATACTCCAATTTAACATTAATATCTTCATCTGATGGTATGGTTGGTATGAAATCGTAGACTGTATAGCAGACTGAGATGTTAAATTTTCGAATTGACGTTCTTGCTTTAATTCCTCTAACAAAAGCGGCTGTTGGCCATATAACTTTATTCTGATTAGAATTTTTATTTAATATTTGATTTTTTTATGCAGCAATATTTTCTGTCTTTTACATAGGTCTTGCAGAGTTAAAGCCTCATAGCTAATATTTGCATTTTCTAAAGAAGACTGAACACTATCACCGTTCTCCAGTATTATTTATGTAGGTACTGCATGGGTAGGTACTGGATACTTCTATCTATGCATCTAAAAATAATGAAGTAAACACTTAATATTTTCGAAATACTGTTAGTAGGTAAAGCTTAGTTTATTGCAGTACCGCGTACATTATAACAATACGAAAACTTTGTGACATCAAAACTGCGTAACTGCTTTTTACAATAATTATTATGGTCTAGAATCATTAATTATTTAAAAAATAACGCAACGCTATCACTCAGGCAAAGAAATAACAGTAAAGATACGATATATGCGAAATGAACATACTTACATGATAGTTATTCACGAAAAAAATATTATTTTTTAAAAGCATGCACTAATCGTGTAAAGATTTGTTCTTTATTAATGTAAATACGCGGATTTACTGCCGGCATGAGGTCTGTAACTGTTACGCGGTTTTGTTTCGATACCAAAAACGAGGTTCTCTATTGGCTATTTTAAATGGCGTTAAATCTAATTTAAGCGAATCAGCGTTAAGAATCCGTTGGCGCGATATGTCGATTTTGCGACTTTTGTAGATACGCGGTATTTACAAACTGCTCGTACGCGGTCTTGCACTATCACCGACGATATGTCGTAGGATGATTTCATAATTCGAATTTTCGCGAAAATTCTAGGGATTTTGCGAAAACACGGATAATTAGACAAAGGTAATTATATTTTTCAATCTTACTGAAAAAAGGTAGTGTTTTCGCGAAAACGCGAGTCGCCTTAGTAAGATTGCGAAGAGAATCGTTAGTTATTATGAAAAAAGAAAACTGATTGACCATTTTGAGCGCCCCGCAAAAACATCTCTGATTGGTTGACGACTTAAATGTAAATTCATTATGTTGTTTTATTTGTGATTGTGTTCTTGTAAGCGAGCCAGCAATTCTTTGATATTTAATGTATTTAAGTTTGTAGTTGGACTTGAAAAATAGTGCGAAAAGTTATGTAGACGTGTGTCTGTAAGTATAAAATGACAGATACAAGTGAAGTCTTTGCTGACTGTTCAACAGAATCAGAAAGCAATAATCTTGATATTTAGATTTAACGTACATCACCACAACACTAAAGCAGGTACATACATGTAAGGTTAATAATAAGTTAAGCACCGCAATTTATAAAAAAAGGCTGATAATTATGTGATTTGTAATAAGTGATAACATACTCATATTTGCATTTATATTATTACTAGGATAGTGTACCTAGTAAATTTTCTATGATTGATATTTATTAAATAAAAAGTAAAGTTATCCTTTGACTTTGACTAACTCTGATATAATACCTTAAAGCTACATAGGAAAAGATAGGAACCAATCAGAGTAAGAGTTGGCCAGCTAGCAAAAATCAAGCCAATCAGCGTTAAGAATGTTCAATGTTACTAAGGCGACTCGCGTTTTCGCGAAAACACTACCTTTTTTCAGTAAGATTCACCTTTGTCTAATTATCCGTGTTTTCGCAAAATCCCTAGAATTTTCGCGAAAATTCAAATAATCAATCATCCTACGACATATAGATATCACCATGATACGGGTAGATAATTAAATAAGTTGTGCAGTTATGGACCACCAGGTGGCGTTGCAATAGATGTTCCTCTAAAACTGGGAGGATTTTGACGTGGTTTTTTGCGTTACATAAGTATCACCTAGAAGTAAGAGCAAATCTGACTGTGCAAACACTTACAAAAAAATTTTAACAAAATAAAACAAATCAAGGTCTTATTATTATAAAGTAAAATAAGAAAAAATTGCCTTATATTATTTAATCACACCAAGAACTGTCCCCATCCAGTATTTTTTTGTCTGGTCTGGTCTAGCCTGGTCATCTTCAATGATGCTGTTGTTACTACATTGTAGACGTTAAAGGAGAGAGGCCGCTTAGGTACTTTAACTATGGGAACCTCGATCCTCCGTGATGGGAACAACTAAGGTCCTCATTAGCGGTTCTAGAAAATACGAGTGACCTATGCTTAGAGCAAACTACATCGAGAAAACACGTGAAAAATTTCCCGCACATTTAAAATGCGCGATGCTGAGCCCATTGCAACCTAGAGATTTACCTCTGCATTTTACTAATAATTTTAGCCACAGTTTTTGCAGGTAGGTATCTTTAAATTACGCCTATTCACCATAGCTCATCTCGCCACACGCACTACCTAACTAAGGGTGACCGAATAGTGAAATGCTCCTTAAATGCTTCGGCAATAACTTTGTGGTCAGTGGAACCACCGACATTCATCGGGAGAGTTGGCCGCACATTCATTTTATTTGTATTTTTCCAAAAGTTTTTGAAATTCTTGGACGAGTGGTCGGATGTAAATAGCTATTTTAAATTGGTCTTGCCTATTCTGACACTATTTTAATATAGCTTTAAGATTCTCCTCGGCTCCGACACGATATAAAAGATCCGACCACAACGAGGCCGCGGCTGGGCTAGGTACATGCTTGTTCCATCCAAATAAATAACCTCTCTTCTTGCGATATTGCGATATTTATTTCTATATGTTTGAACCATAAAGGTACTTATGAAGCCTTCGATAGAATGTTTGAATTGAAGTGTTATTACAAAACCCGTCACAACATAATCTAATCACACCCAATCATGATCAACCACTTGTCAAATTGTTTCTAATTGAAATATTTTAATTTATCGCGCAGATTCTATCGCAGATTTTAACAAAATCATGAAAAAAATAATTGTTCAGTCAATTTTAACCGACTGCATTTTATTCTGATGTAAAATTTATTTGTATGCAGGGATGGTACGTGCCCTACGAGTTAGGTTCGCATCTGTCCGTTATTTTTAAGGTTCTGTAATCATGGAAAAACCTTTTGGTGGGAAAAACTTATAGCTTAACTTGAGTTTCACCATGTAATTCTTTCAATTAACTTCCAGAGATAGATTGTGGTTTAAACGTTGTGAAAATATAATATAGAGATGCGCCTTACTGGCCGATGCAGACCCGCGTTATCAAAATCATATGCCAAAACATTGTCAGGATCTGTACAAATGCTAAATGTTGTTAGTGCCGATAAGTTCAACAAAAATCAAAAAAGTTATATTTCATCAAGCGTTGTGGTAGTTAGGAATGACGGATCTAAGCGATTTAGTTTTTGGTAAATCCGACTGGATTCACATCGCATGTCCAGATCCAACACGCAGACCTATTGAATCCGTGTAATGTCTCGCATCGCAATCTGTGATATTCAAATATTCATAGAGTCACTGTAACCGCTTGAATGAACTCCATGAAATCCACGAACTGCTTCCACCGCTCACATGGATAACAAGTTTAGAAAACGTGGATATATCAAGATTAAGTTCCATATTTGACACATCTCGTAAAGTTAAAAAAAAACCTTAAACAAAAAGAAATTAGCTATGAAAAATATGAACTTAATTCGAAAAAATAAAAGACTTGTTAAAAGAATGTATTAAAAAAGAAATCACTTATATAGGTAGGTACTTAGCTATTTCAGAAGACCACTTTATCGAATTTTTTTCAACTGACACTATTGACTGTTTCAACAGTTTCGAAGTGTTTGTAAGAAAACCTAAAATGGAAAATGAGGTTTATTCGATCAATTTATGTAATGGTTCTTTCTAAGTTTCGAAGCGTTAGTCAAAAACCTAATTTTTCCAAATGGAGTTTACTAATTTTCTTTTATTCGCTATTATTAAAATTTAAAGCAAATAAAAGAAAATTGTGAAAGAATTATAAAAATATCTCTACATATAAAGAAGTTATAGGACGTTAAAGTCGTGCTTGCAAAAATAATTTCGCTCCGTACGACGGCGTAACGTGTGACGTCACGCTACCCGAGTTCATTGACAATCAGTCATTCGCGCGCTAACGAGTCGCAGTGTTTTGATATTTCTATAGATAAGAGTTATTTCTTGTGATTACTGAGACCATTGAGACCAAAAATTTAAAAAACCCCTGACACAAAAAAGCAAAAATTTGATATGGTTATTATTGATATTTGTGTACCTATTTATTTTTATAATATCAGATTGTCCAAATATAAATCCGCCATTATTCAGAAAACTTTATTATAAATTTTATTTTTAAATTAACAACTACTTTTCATTAATGTATTGAACGTTGTTATTGTTATCCACAACTTGCTGCCAACGATTTGCCAGTGAGAAGCCTGCGCTCGTAGAAGGCTTTTGGTTTTTCGTCAAAAAAGTTTGTCAGGTCACATTTTAGTTGGTGTTCGTCTTCAAATTTTTTTTCTTGTAAGTAATTAGATAAAGCCTTGAATAGGTGTTAATCGGTTGGCGCAATGTCTGGCGATCAAGGGGGATGTGCAATAATGGTCTATCCAAGTTCCTGTATTTTCTCACGAGTTTTCTAGCAAATGTGTGCTCTGACATTGTCATGCAAAAGTAAATTCTATCCTGTTTTCCTTTCAGATTTTTAGATACTTGGTCAAGCTGGTCACAGTAGATATCATGGCATGGCGAAACTATAAGGGTTCCTTTTTTGCCATTTGGCTAAGAAACCCTAAAAACTGGACAAATTCGAATCGGACTTGCCCACCGAGGGTTCCGTACAAATTTGTAGGTGCATATGACCGCGCATACAGTTGCTTAACCTCGATGAATGATTATTAGTTAATCAATCATACGTACATAATTAATCATCGAAGTTGCAAAGCGTATCAAATTTTTGCTTTTTAACATTGAATAATTTGCTCTAATAGGTACTATATTTTTTATGATTTAATTACAAGTGTATAGTTTTCAAATTTTTCCCTCACTTGTAGTATAAGACGGTATTACTTTTTACCAAATTTCGTAATTCCAGGTAAAACGGAAAGTAGGTGCCTATCCTATAAATTTTGATTCGTTTGAGAGTGTCGAAATATACGTTTTTTGCGGCATAAACGGTCGTATCTTTTTTACTTTAACTTAGAAATTTGATTTTTTCACAGCTTTAAAGGAACTGTAGACCTGAATATATGGTTCCAGTTTCAACTCGATACCTCCACGCATACCTGAGAAAAAGGGTCTTCACAAATAGATGGACGGAGGGACGGATGGACCAGGGATATATGACTTATAAGCGTCCCATTTTTTCCTATTGAGATACGGAACCCCTATACGACGACGGATACGACGACGGATACGACGGATCGCACTAAATAATTGAATTTACATGTGTTTTCAGGCGATTGAATTTACACGTGTTTTCAGGCGATGGCCAAGTCTCAATATATTTATACAAAACATTAAAGAATTTTAATACTGATATGCGTCACTATAAGTATTACATTGTATTACATGGTATGATGACTTGGTATTACATGGATCTCACAACTTTTTACCGCAGAACAACTGAGTTGCGAGACTTGGTTTTTTTGACAAGTATTGTTTTTTATGGGATATAATTTGTAGTGCACTGAGACGAAACTTGGCACTCGTGTGAGCGGTGTGACGTCACGGGCAGTGAGAGGCCTCAGTCAAACCGCACGAAAATACGTAAATTTAAATAATTTATTTCTCAGTCATTTATTGACGGATTCAAAAAAAAAAATTTGGTCTATATTTCAATCCTATCGAGTTAAATATAATATTTTGAACATCATAAAACTTCTCCATTATAGGTTTTTGCGAAACTCTTCGAAACTGTTGAAACAATCAACGATGTCAAGTATAGAACTTAAATAGGAATATTTATTATAGTCGCCTGTAATGTTTTATCAACTGAAACGTACAAATGTGATCATAAAAAAATTTAAATCATTTCTTTGTATGCTGGCTCCATCTATTATTAAATGGCCATATTAGACAGACCGCGTCCCATCTTAATTTTTAATTTAATTTTACTAATACTAATAATAATAGGTAGGTATCTACCTACTCTGTGAAAATTTTACCTATTACGGTTCAGACGATACAGCCTTGTGACAGATGGACGGACGGACGGACAGCGGAGGCTTAGTAATAGGGTTCCCGTT
The DNA here is from genome assembly GCA_949709985.1 of Luffia ferchaultella. Taxonomy (NCBI): domain Eukaryota; kingdom Metazoa; phylum Arthropoda; class Insecta; order Lepidoptera; family Psychidae; genus Luffia; species Luffia ferchaultella. Next base: position 13,241,811 of record OX453242.1, on the reverse strand, counting down.
AGTACCATTTGGGTATGAAATCCTAAAAATGGACTAAGTAGGTACCTAGGTACATTGTTTCATTTTAGAAAAAAAAAATGTGCCGACAGCATGGTTTTCCTATATTTCGATGTAGGTATAAATATGTAATAGGTACATAAAAATACAAGTAAAGCAGCGCCAAAAAACACATTCGATTTATATCACGTGGCAAAATCACAATTGTCGGAAATGTGACAGGTGACCTACTATTCTTTCAGTATTATTTTATTACGCCCCATTTAGATTTTTGCCAACTACAGACGAATATGTATGCGCTATACACGCGATATTCTACCAACACAAACATACGTGTCGCACGAGCCGGGTCACGTTGCATGCAGCGTGGCTCGCACCCTCCCTCGCCTCGCACCTCTGTTGCTCTCCCTCCGCCCGTACCAGTAGTTCCACTCCGCGCCGCGCCGCGCAGTAGGTCCATTAAAGTAGGTACTCCGCATTCCGTCAGCTGTGGTCAGCCGTTCCCGACTTGCCCATTGTCTTGTTTTGTGATACTTTGGATACTTTATGACGGAAGCCTCTTCCGTTATGTGCTCAACGTTACTTTTCTTAGCGAACGGTACCTACCAATAAATAAACTCGAATTATTTATTGAAAAAAAATATATAACTGTTAATAAAGTGTATGCAGTGCAAACTCAGTTTGAAAACAATACTTAAAGTATTTATCTAATTTTTATTGGACATCAACAAACAATTCTATAAGGGTTCTATATATTTTTTTGTGAGCAGTGACTGATTTAATTAAACCTCAAAATAGGTAGTTAATTACATTCAGAGTGAATTGCAGAACAACTTCTCCAGACAATTAGGTACGTACCTACCTACCTATCTATTATAATACAATGTATAAAATTCTAATTTTACTAAATCATTAATTATACCTACCGCTGCTAAACTAGATACCTAGTAGGTATAGCTAAAGGCCTGTCTGGTAAAAATACAATTTCCAATGTTTTATAAGTTAGGTACTAGGTAGATCGCCCAGTGGTCTAGTCTGTTTTCTATTGGGAAAAGTGTGACAATTTTGAGTACAGCAATGCCACTTTGTAGGTAGGTACGGATGTTATAGGTACAATGTTTATTACATGTCATGTCCACCTGAACCCAAAAAACCCAGGAACTAAAATGAACTCTGGGGCAGGCGGGGGGAGGGAGGGTCAAAGTAGTTACGGAACTCCCCGAGCACAGAAAAAAAATGCTAGTAGGTAGGTAGTATAAGAGGCGACAACGGATTCATTAAAAATTGTGAATTACAATTTGTTATTATAATAATTAAGTACATTTAGTTACTTCAGTTATGTGTCGTGATAGCCCAGAGCGCAACGAACCTGTCTCAAATTTATAAGGCCATGGTTCGAATCAGGGCGTGTACCAATGAGTTTTTCTGACTTAAGTACATTAATTATCACTGACTCCGTGCCTCGGAGAGCACGTTAAGCAGTCGGTCCCGGACGCTGTCAATAGATCGCGGACGTTACAATCCCCAACCCACAGTGGAGTAGCGTAGTGGATTTAAGCTCCGAACCCCCCTCCTCACCCTGGGGGAGGCCTAAGCCCCTGCAGTGGGGTAAAATGGACTGATGATGATGATGATAGTTACTTCAGGGATTACTTCCCTTCTGAACCGGAATCGTCATTACTCCTTCGATCACCTATCCAGGTGTTACGTCTGTCCTAAAAAAGTCATTCCACGTTATAACAATAACGATAATCTTAACCGGGGGCCCGCGCCTCTGGCGTTATTTCGCCTCGAGTAACCCTTAGGGGTTACCCGACAACTTCGCGCCGGCGACACCCTAGTGTGCCGCCTGGCCGCACCGATGAAATCGTAAGAGCTTTCGGGCTAACGACACGCGTCCTTATTCTAATTCAGACGGTTGTTTAGTGGGTGCAACCCCCACATACCTTGCGCGCTCGGGCGCGCGGAAGCTGTAGAGTTTAATCCGCCTTCCCATCGCAAGGGTAAAAAAAGGATTGACTAAAATATCGTTAGGGTGGCTGATTTAGTATCAATAGCATGTAGATCACTTATGTGAACAGAATGGAATCGATCTGCCGGCGTGACCTTGGTGCGTTTGGTAGGTACAGGCGTTAAAACAGGTGTCATAGTTTAGTAAACTAAACAATCATTAGGATGGCTGATTCAAGGATAAAATGATACTATGCACAGCTATACGCACAGCGGACGCACAGTACAAAAAATGACATGATTCGTTGGTGCGTTTAGAAGATATATCCGTTCAAATATAGCCACCTCTTAGTATATTCACGATACTAAATCAGCCGTCACTAAACTATCGTTAGGATGGCTGATTTAGTATCAATAAGGTGTATATCACTTATGTGAACAGAATGGAGTTGATCTGCCGGCACGACCTTGGCGCGTTTGGTAGGTACAGCCGTTGAACCACGTGTTATTAAGTATTATACATTAGTATGAACGTATGTAAATATTTTCATTTTCTCATTACACCATATTTAGTTATATTTCTCCAAAGATCGTTTTTATTTCAAAATTTCGTTTACCGAAATTAAAATTACAATAATATTGAATAACGTTTCCCGTTTTCTTGTCTGTGGCAAATACGAGTCAATGCAAATACGTCATCCACGTGATGATAATTTAAAAAAAAATTCGCTCCACAATGACACCCAAGTTTCTTCCTCTTCCTCTGCCAATCTCTTCAGAAGAGCATGAAACATATTGCATCTTAATTAGGCATCGCCTCCAAATATGAACACCCTGAAAAACTGCTCTCAAGGTATGTTGTGTGAAGGCAACTTGTAGGAGGTAAGTTCTCTATTCTATTGTAAAGATCGAGCATTTTTTTTCCTACAAGACCAGGGGTTCTTTTAGCATATGCGTTTGTTATTCTAACACTATAATCTATGAAGATATCGCTGAAAAATATACTGAAATCACATGGAGTTGTAACTTCTGGAACATTGAATGATGCGTGTCCAGTAAAGGCGAAATTCTGTGGCCTTGCTGAACCAAATGACCATAGATTCTCGGGGTCACAAGAACGTTGGCCTTGGACAACTGATACAGCATTTTCTTCATTGGCGGCAGATTTATTTAATGTTGTAGAAGAAGCTTCACTCTCGCCATTATGTTCTGAGGGAACGTACTTATTCATCTGAGGTAAGTACCTGCTGAGAACTCACCTTCGCTCTCCGAAATTTAATCGACTAACTTTGCGGTGTACCCTCTCCAATAAAAAAGAATACCGTGTCAGGCTTGTTTTTTACTACAACTATGAAATTTAGAGGCATTTTTTAAAAACGTAATATTTGTGGAAAATAAGGTTTTTCTTTTCGACAAACGCTTCTAACCTATTGAAACAATAATATCAGTCAGTCGAAATGTATACTAAGCGTCCGCTGTCTGTCACAGGACTGTATTGTCTGAACCGTAGTAGATACTTGACACAGAATGTGCGTTATTATAGCCGCTTTAAGTAATATAAAATAACAAAAAATAAAATAAAGTTAAAAATTAAAGGGAGTCCCCGTATTATAAACGTGTGTTTTTCGACGTTCTTGTGGATTCGTGGTTGTGAGATCCTTGCTTATATTTGAAATTGTCACAAAGTATACGTACTACTATGGCCACGCTAACAACAAATAATAAAAATAAAATAAAGTTGAAAATATTTTTTTTATTATTACCTATTACGTTTTTTATTAAATTACCGTATAGCGTACCTAACCTACTAGACATCTACCTTGAATTCATCTATACTTCTATACTATATATACTATATACTATATATAATATTATAAAGCTGAAGAGTTTGCTTGTTTGTTCAAACGCACAAATCTCAGGAACTACTGGTTCGAATTGTAAAATTCTTTTTGTGTTGGTTAGTCCATTTATCGAGGAAGGCTATAGGCTGTTACTACATCAGCTACGACAAATAGGAACGGAGCTTCAATGAAAAATGTTGCAAAAACGAGAAAAATTATTCCTTTTGAGTGCTTCCATCGCGCGCGCTGCGTAAACGGTTGATATTAGGCAAAAATCATGTATTACGGAATTGTTCCCCTTTAAAAGTTCTAACCAAAAGTGCGCGACAGCATATGTGTATCTTTTAAGGTTGACTTACTATAACCTTTTTTAGGGCAATCAAATTTGTTATAACATAATGCTCTATTTGCGAAGATTTTTTTTAAACATATTAATCCTTATCAAATTAAATACGTTAGTTGTCTTAAACATTTCATGCATATTATAATCGCCCTTTACACCATAGAATTTAAATTAATATCTTAGCAGTTTTAATCGAAATATTAAAACTATAGCGGGAGAAAATGAATTTGCTGTCTGCCTCTGTTCGTTATCTTCTTACTTCCAAACCACGCAATGTACTTTGATAAAGGATGGATTTAAATGGATTTTAATGAAGTTTTGCAGACGTGAAAAAAGGTTGTCAAGAGTATCATAACCTACTTTTTGTGTTTGTCTGAATTGGTTCCAGCAAAAAGTACGTATAAACCATCTCGAACGTTAATAGTACCTATAACAGGAATTTGTAGTCTACGCTACGCAAGCGAAACTGCGGGCGGTCGCTAGTAGTAAATAATATTCTTACTAGGTAGGTACGTTGATTGAATAAAAACTTTAAATTAAATGATTTTTAATGATTATACAGCATCTTCTTTCAGGATGATAAGTAATCACACTAATTCATAATTGTTTTATATGCCGCAAGTCTTATAACAAAAGTTTATAGGGTAAGTAAGTACTTAGTGCCGCACGAAAAATTATCTACTTGGCCATCATCATTAGAAATTGAAAGCGAAAATATTTTGTAAATAAATATTGTAAAAACGCTTATTTTTAGCCAGAGTTTTTAGGCATACCTATACTGGCTAATCTGTGATATTGGCGCGTAAATCAAATGCACACTTTTAATGATTGGAACTTTAAAAATGCTTATCGTCAAGAAATCCTCTCCGCCGCCTCTGAAGGATAAACGTTCGGCCCTTGAAAACGTTGAATAACATGGAATTTATTTGCGTCATGCCACGAGTCAGAGTTATAGACATTTTAATGGCAGGTACTACAATTACGTAAATCTTTTTATTTGTTCGAACCTTGTCATGTCACTCATACTTCCAACTTTAATTAAGAAGGTATTTACGGAAGCAATTCAATTCGTACGAATTATATAAACTATCTACGTTTCCTTTCAGAAACCTTGTAAATATCTTATTGTAGGTAAACTTTTTTTGGAAAAGCAGTAGGCGGGGAAATGTATAAATAAAAATTTCGAAGCGTCCAGTAAATTATGTTTGTCAAGAGTTTTATAACATAATACTGGGATCAGCTCCAATCCATTCTCTAAGGATGCGCTCTAAAAATCGTGCGGAAATTTCGTTGCGTGCGCTTGGAGTGCAGTCCGATGAAAATATATTTTATTCTTCTTCAAAGGTAGTAGGTAGTATTAAGTTAATAAAAATATTATTTATTCAAAGTGTATATGATATAGTTTTTTTTTTTTTTTGGAATCGGTACGTATGATAAATATATATTAACTACAATTTTTCGGCTTGAGTCCGTATTTATACCGTGACACTGTGTATAAATTTGAATCTAAAGAATGTTTTTATAAATTAGAAAGTTTCCGGTGACACTAAAACAATGAAAGATAATTCTTATTATTTCAATATCTTGATAAATGACGGAATATTTTTTTTCCTATATGTCATACATAGTAAAAAACCGCGCAGTGAATGCTCGGTGTTACGTCATAACTACTCGCGGTTTGAATAAGAATATATATATAGAACCCTACAACCGGCCGGGAGGCCGAGACTTTCGTGCATCGAGGGAACTCTTCAACGGTTAGTAGCGCGGACAGGAAAACTTGTGCCTACTATGGATTTACATAGTCAACCATGATTTTCACCGTGAACTGATGATGCAGCTAGGATAGTCTCCTCACGAGGGAACTTCTCAGTGGTTAGTAATAGATACAGACATGAAACTTTGTGTAACGGTTGTACTAAAAAGTTCAAAGTGCGAATATAAAATGCGAATAAATCGAATTTAAATAGTTAATACCATGATTTTCACTGTGAATTGATTATGTATATACCTAGGATTGTTTTCTCACGAGGGGAACTTCTCAATGGGTAATCGAATCGAATCCGAATGTTATAGATAAGTAGATATAATTCGGATAACAATCGATATGGTACCATCGAACTCATCCGTTGATGATGATGATGATGATGGAACTGGAAGGTTGACAACAGAATCCTTTCATGGCTTCTAGTAAATTCACAGAGTATCGACTCTTTAGATTTGTCTTCACGAGTACTTTTCATAGCACATGGTGACGAGGATCTAACGATGGAGCTGGAAAGTGTTAGGGAGCGTGCGGTAATTGGAGCTAGGTAAGAAAAGCAATTTTTTTTAAATTTACTATCTAATTATATTTAGTTTTGGGTCTTTTTTGACTTCATTCGTTATTTATCTTTAATAATCGTAATTATTTTTTTCTATGAAATCAACAAAAGTCCTTAAGAAATTAACATTAAAAAAATTAGCCCTTCGCTACCATTACCCCACCTGTTGGATAATGAAAGCCTTTCCCATATGTGCAATGGGTCCCATGGATATTAGCTTTTAATCACTTATAAAATAAAAGATTTACGAATGTAATTACTATTTATTGCTTTAGATAAATAAGTAATCAATAAACAACAAAAAAAAATATATTAGCTATCACAAGATTATATTAAACTATGCATCCAAACAAAAAAATGTGTTAAGTATCCGTTGTTCAACTGACTTATGACATTGTAAGTTTTCTATTTCTCGGCATCTGAAACATAACATAAAATATTTTATTCAAACGGTAATAGAACCACTGTGGGATAATCAGAGCAGCCTGGCTCTTATTACCCGAAATTATTCCTATTTGAATTGGTAACGATTTACAACGTGATTTTATTATAGTCTGTATAAACGTGTTTCTATCATCATCATCATCTGGACTATCTAGGACAGACTGTCCAGTTAGGGAAACACAACTTCAACAAAGAGGCCGACCGAAGAACTCAGCTGGGCTGGGCTGCTTTCGGGAAGCTCCGTCGTCTGTTCTCGTCGCTACTACCACAATGTCTGAAGGCCAAAGTCTTCAACCAATGCGTCCTGCCTACAAAAGATTACTGTCGAATTACAATTAAAAATTTTTTACTATATAGAAACACAAAACATTCACGCGTTCGTAGCCGTCACCTTGTTATGTTACTACTGCGGCGCTCGGCTGCGATCGCGTTATGTAATCGATCATTGCCCAAGACAACCAAAGGATTTCCGAATCACTGACACGATCCTCTTTACTTCTTTAGTATTAGCTGTCATTACCCCATGGGGTAATGTACATCGCCTTACACACTTTCCACCGAGTTCGGGCTTAATCGTCTTCACGAGCACTGTAGGTAGGTACACGGTGACAAGATTCTGATAGTGGAGCTAAAAAGTGGATTACACTTTAGTGGTTTCTCGCAATCCCAATGTGGTGCCCTGGGCCAGGTTAAGAAAGGCAGGGATATGTTATGCAGAAAACCATGTCGCGAATAATTTAACCCAAGGTCAAAAGGTTGGGAGCTGGATAACCAATAGGGACTGCATAGTATGCCACTACGTACGAACCTCTGGGCATTAAACACATAAATAAGGATAAGTTTAGATACCTATTCTCGTACTAAAAAGACTAAAATAAATTATACGTATGTAAAAAAGCCTTTTTAAAAGCAAGGTTTTATTTAAAATATTTTAAAATAAAATATCTATACGTAGGTATATATGTAAATGCTGCAAAGATTATTTAAGCAGGCATTTATATCAGTTCTCTGGTATCCATAGTACAAGCTTTGCTTAGTTTGGAACTAGATGGCGCTCGAGGTATATAATTTTTAGTAAGTACATTGTTTTAAGCTCTCTCCTATCCTTAACCGGACCCATTACAGTCGCGGCGGCGGCGGGAGGACTTTGTTTTTTATATATTATGTAGTGACGTTAAAGAAATCATATTAATTTTTCTATTCTACTCATGCTTGCTTCTTCATCATTGCAAGAGGAACTATTTGAATATTTTCTTGTTTGATTTTCTTGTGCAAGCGACTTCAACGAGGGTCGAGCACGGAGTCTCGGAAATAAAAAGTCGGGCAAATCAAATTAATGTAATTTTTAAACAACTTTAAAAAATAATATTACACACGAAGGAAATTAATGAAGGGACAGGCTGTAGATACATATAAGAATACGTATAACGATATACCTTGCTCTGTGAGATCTGACGGGAAAACTGTCAATCTATACTAATATTATAAAGCTGAAGAGTTTGTTTGTTTGTTTGTTTGTTTGTTTGAACGCGCAAATCTCAGGAACTACTGGTTCGAATTGAAAAATTATTTTTGTGTTGGATAGTTTATTTATTGAGGACGGCTATAGGCTATACATATAAAATAATATTATCTGTCTGTATGTCTATTCGAGCAAATCTCCAAAACAGCTAAACTGATTTTGATGAAACTTCACAGATGTGGAAAAAAAATGGTCAAAAGTGACATACTTTACTTTTTGTATGTCTGTATGTACGTCAATCTGTCTATTCGAGCTAATCTCCAAAACGGCTAAATTGACTTTAATGAAATTTCACGGGTATGAAAAGGAGGTGGGCAAAAGTGACATACGCTACTTTTTGTCCGTCTGTCTGTCTGTAAGTCTATGTGTCTATTCGAGTTAATCTCCAAAACGGCTGAACAGATTTTAATGAAACTTTGCAGACGTGAAAGAAAGTTGTCAAGAGTGACATCAGCTACTTTTTGTGGCTGTCTGTCGTTTGTGCTAACTGATCTATCAGCGTAGATAAAGCCGAAACTACTAAGTCTAGGAAGTCGAAATTTGGAACAGTGATTTATTTTTAGCGTGAGTATTAATTTTTTAAGAAAGGAATATTTGGAAATTTCAAATTTAAGGAGGGAGGGATGGAGAGGCTTTGTATGAGAGTTTTGTTTGTCTTAAATAAATAATGACGTGTTTCGGGGTTTTTGGATTTTCACATTTTAAGGGTGGGAAACGGGAGGTGAAAAGTATGGGAGTATCGGTTTTCTTAAAGGAGTGAAGAGAATGAAGATTGAAAGTTTGAATGGGTGTACCCAATATTAGCTTCAGCAAAAAGTACGTATAAACCATTTCGAATGTTAATACTACCTAAAACAGGAATGTATAGTCTACGCAAGCGAAGCTGCGGGCGGTCGCTAGTTTGGTCATATTGCGGATGATGACGGTAAAGCGAATAGAGAGTTGCAATCTTCAATGGCATACAAATATGTAGGTATATTTATATTTTCGTGTTGTGAAATAAAACCGCCATGTACCAATAAGTTTTTCTGACTTACGTACATAACTATATCGTACCTCGGAGAGCACGTTAAGCCGTCGATCCCGGTTGCCATCAACAGATGGCCCCCTCATCCCGAGGGGAGACCTAAGCCCGTGAAGTGGGGCATAATGGGCTGGTATGGTATGTATAGGTATGCATTGTTAGAAATCAGAAAAGACAAAAATAGAAATAAATAGGATAAATTATATGAAAAATAACGTTGGAGTACGTTTTACAAAATTCTATTAATTAAATACGAAATAATTGTTTGTTTTTTGATAACTATTATACTAGGTACCTACTTGTAATTTTTATTTATAGTCTTAAAACTACCAAATAAAATCTCCCAAAAATGGACACAATTTCGCGCACAATGCAGCTCAAGTACCAAACGTCCAATCTTAATAGCATCGTAACCGGGTAGTATGTTCATACGATGTGTTTATTTATGTTCGAAGCGAGGCGGCGGCGGCGGCGCGGCGCGGCTGAGTGAGCTGGGGACGATGTCAGCCGCTGCAAAGGCGCTACCATCGCCATCGTCGAGCGCGCGGACGGCGGAACTGTCAAGCGGTTCGTCGACGGCCACGGCACCGGCCCCGCGTTCCAAGCACACCGTGCACTGGTTTCGCAAGGGCTTAAGGCTGCACGACAACCCCGCGCTGCTCGAGGGGCTGGTCGGCGCGAAAACCTTCCGCTGCGTCTTTATCATCGACCCTTGGTTCGCGAGCTCCTCTAACGTCGGCATCAACAAATGGAGGTCAGATATATTACAAAATTATAAACTAGTACCTTGTGCTTTCGGTTTTGCGCACATAAGTTATACCTACAATTTGTGTTATCCTGGATATAAGGCTTAGCAAAATGAAACTGAATTTTGTGCAGAAAGCTAACTGCTTTGCTCAATCATACTAGGGACCAATATAAATAATTTCAACGAGGATATTGAAAATTTTCTTCACTGCTTGCCGTCAATCACTATGGCGAGAGCCGGCAGAGCAGACAGAGTTAGCACTATAGATGGTTAGCATGCCATGCAGCTCACGCGTTCTCGCAGTAGATGGATATTTGTTTATAGCTATACAATATTGACATCCCCACACGCGTCTCGCTAAATTTTAGTGAAACGGAGCTAGTAGGGAACATGTCTTACTTTACTCGGGGCCGCGGGATCCAAGTACTTTGCTTAAGGTCTGTCTAATCACTGAGACTGAAATTTTGTTCACTTTTTCGATCGTTTCGATGTACGCTCTATCCTGATTATTTATGTTAGGTATCTAAGATTAGAATAAAGATAATTTGAATGCGAACACCGTATGCCATACAAGAAAAATTAATTGCATGTAATAGAAATTTATTTCATCCACATTGAGAACTTCCGTTGATAGAAACTTCTCCCAATCCTTTTCATAAATTTATATGATCGAGTTGTTGTTAACAGGTTTCTATTGCAATGCTTGGAAGACTTGGACAAGAGCTTACGCAAGCTGAACTCGAGGCTGTTCGTGGTACGTGGACAGCCAGCGGACGCGCTTCCCAAACTGTTCCGCGAATGGAAAATCACCTCACTCACTTTCGAGGAGGATCCCGAACCGTATGGGCGAGTGCGCGACCATAACATCATGTCAAAATGCCGTGACGTCGGCATCACGGTCGTGTCGCGCGTCTCGCACACACTCTACAAGCTCGATAAGTAAGTCAGTCGACGCCGCCTATGAACACTATCAGTTTATCTCTAAGTACTATTGCTGATCGTGTGTCTTGTCGTGCCAGGATAATAGAGCGCAACGGAGGCAAGGCGCCGCTGACGTACCATCAGTTCCAGGCGTTGGTCGCGAGCCTGCCGCCGCCACCACAAGCCCAGCCCACTATATCGCGACAAACACTACAGGGCGCCACCACGCCCATCGGCGACGACCACGATGAACGGTTCGGAGTGCCCACGCTCGAAGAACTTGGTTTGGCTTAGTTTCTTACAAATATTTTTTTACAAGTTTTACAGAATTAAAAAAAAATAAGGCTGCCAGTAAGCGCTAAATAATTTTCATTCTAGTTTGTAACAGTTATTATACGTTGACAATTATATCAAATCAGTGTAAGACATAGAAAATATCAATATACCAATAAGATGGTACGGCGTATAACTGACGATTTTATGCAAAATAGAAAATGCTAAAGCCTGCTCCACACGTTGGCCCAGTTCAACCAAGGTGACTTGTAGACTCGTGACATATGTATCGTTAAGCATCTCACACAGCAATATCACAAGCCAAGGTATTTACGCACCAATACACACACGTTTGCGCTTGAGTTGACTCGGCCAATACATGGAGCGGCCGCAACGATATTAGGAAAGAGAAGGAACGAAATGAAACTTGATATAGGTAAGTCATCAATAATATACCTACTCGTAAGTACACTATGACACGATGCAATAGACGCGATTATAACACTTTTATAACAAAATTGTATTTTAAACTTACAGGTTTCGAAACCGAAAACTTAAAACCAGCCGTGTGGCTGGGCGGCGAGACCGAGGCCTTGATACGGTTAGAGCATCATTTAGAACGGAAAGCCTGGGTCGCGTCCTTCGGGAGGCCCAAGATGACCCCTCAGTCGCTGCTGGCTAGCCACACAGGTTTATCGCCGTATCTAAGGTTATTACGTTCTAAGATGTTATTGAGTTACGAAAAGTAGGTAACAATAACTGAAATTCAACAATAATTTAATGTTTCTTTTATAAAATATTACTGTTTGATTAATTGCCCATAATATTGGACTTATTTATAAAAAAAAGTAGGTTCTATGAGAACATAATGTAACCAATAAAACGGATTTTATTCCAATGACGAAATATCTACATGCGCCACATGTTAAGTCAATTTATTAGAAAATTTCCTGCAACAGATTCGGATGCTTGTCAACGCGTCTATTCTACTACCAGCTGACAGAGTTGTACAAGCGTGTAAAGCGAACGCAGCCGCCGCTGTCTTTGCACGGCCAATTGCTCTGGCGAGAGTTCTTCTATTGTGCCGCGACGCGGAACCCCAATTTCGACCGAATGGAAGGCAACCCTATATGCGTCCAGATACCATGGGAGAAGAACCAAACTGCCCTAACCAAATGGGCGAATGTAAGCATTTGTTAACGTATTTAATGTATTGCTAAGCCTTCGCCTACCCACGGCTATGCTCGCGTTTGACTTTCTATCCCGGGCCGTCCCCCGTGGCAAAACAATGCCTACGCCATGTTTTATAACGTAAAATTATTATTCACTGAAAATGTGAATTGATGAATGTTTTTAATGAAGTAATTATACTATTCAATAGGTAAAATATGGGTAAATGGTATTGCAAGTTATCTATGGCCATGACCTTGTTGCATATAAAGTTTACCTTTACCATTGAAAATATCGCACCGTACAACTTTAATAGACAAGAAGACTCATTTCATCAAGTTGTTCCCACGGTATCTTTATTTATCTTGCTCAACTTTTTTCATCTGTTTCTAAGGTCTACCATAGTTATTTACAAAAGCTTTATGCAAACGCTTATATAAAGTACCTATCAGAATATTTAGATGATAAAAATCCATGAGTGTAAACCGCTCGCCTATCAAATTTGTTTCAATAATTATTAATATTTAAGCACTTATTGTTAAAATAACTGTTTATATATTTTTTTATTATAAATAAAGAGTCCCTCAGTTTCTTGCGTATTCTTCTGAGAGGCACCAGCACTTATCTGAATGCGCCTTTGGGAGACGTTTTCCCCCAACGTAATAAATTCACTATGATGACGTAGCTACCTATTTTAAGACTATATATTTGATTTGGTTTTGTTATTCTCGCTCAAAAACAAGATCAAACAAGTAGAGCGATCGTGTTGCTTGTGTATGATCGTGACTGTCTATGAAATCTGTTTGATGAAGCCCAAGTTTATGCATTTGTTAATAATCAAAAACTGTTTTAAATTATTATTATAACGACAAATGTCTAAGCTATGGCTGCTACCAAGAAGTATCCTATCCTCACTTTTTATTGAACACTGCTCTATATAGGCACTGACATGTTCTAATTTGCAAGTTTATAATGAAGTACCGCGTCAAATTTTATAGCGGCTCTGAATATAACGTTGTATGCGTGCTTCCGCAGGTACAGTCATATAGGTATCCTTCACTCCACCGCATCCCGCTACACCTAAAACTTGTTACTGCGACGTGACTTGTGCCTACTTTCGGATCCGCCATAAATTTTGATTGTAGCTGTACCTTGTAACTGATAAAAAATAGACTCATTTTAATATACAAAAGTAAAGTTAATCTAAATAGAATCATAATACGTATGTTGTCTCGCCCACATATTTATGTTTCAATCACAGGGCCAAACTGGTTACCCGTGGATTGACGCCATAATGATCCAGCTACGCGAGGAGGGGTGGATCCACCACTTGGCGCGGCACGCCGTTGCCTGCTTCCTCACCAGGGGCGACTTATGGATCTCTTGGGAGGAGGGCATGAAGGCATTTATTAACCCTTTGTTATCTCAATCATGTCTCAATCACACTTACAATGTCACTATGGCGACATACATAGAATTAAAAACATTAAACATTTTCTACCTCCATGGCATTGTTCATTTAGTTTAATTTTTAAATAATGTATAATTATCTGTTGCAGGTTTTTGAAGAGCTTTTATTAGATGCAGACTGGTCTGTGAACGCGGGTATGTGGATGTGGCTTTCGTGCTCATCATTTTTCCAGCAGTTCTTCCATTGCTATTGTCCCGTGCGCTTTGGCAGAAAGGCTGACCCTCAAGGAGATTTTATTAAGTTTGTATTTATCATGAGTTTATAGTGTACCTACATTTGTGATACAGAGAACCCCTAAATATGTACCTACTTCAATCATCACATAGACACATCCTGTTTTGAGTACCCATCTCCTTCTTCAATAAAGCCATACCTATAAACTTTGACGGCCATGAGCTGGCTCTCTGTGTTAGATTGCTGCTGGTAGTCATAGGAGTGTGGAGCATATTATAGAAAGAGTTGGCTGTTTGAGCTGTGGTGTGGTGAGCAGGGCCGGCGATAGGGGGGGTGTAAGGGTAGTAGTACCACCAGAGCCCGGACTAAGAAACGGGGGCCCGGTTAATTGATATTTTTTTTTCAAAGTACGGTGGGGTGGGCCCCGCAATGTTTTACACCCGGGGCCCGATCTGGCTCTCGCCGGGCTTGGTGGTGAGCCAGCTTAACAGAATCTGCCCTTGTCCCTCCAACAAATATAGTAAGGGTGTAAACCTATTATGAGACTTTCCAGTTTCTTTAAAATTTTGTACATTCGCCTATTTTGGGTAATAAAAATGTTCCCGTTTTTTTTTGTTAGACGGTACATTCCAATACTGAAGAACATACCAACTCAGTACATTCACGAGCCTTGGAGGGCACCAGAGGAAGTGCAGCGGGCGGCGTGCTGCATCATCGGCCGTGATTATCCACTGCCAATAGTGGACCATGAGAAGGTCTCAAAAATAAACATTGAACGCATCAAGCAAGTCTACGCGCAGCTTGCCAAATACAAACCCCAAGGTAACTTGTTTCTGAGAGTTCTGTACCTACCTCAAAAGAAAAAAAAAAGAACTGTTAATTAAGGATCACTTCGCTGTTCGTATGTCTATCGAAATTCTATTTGTCAGGAATGTGTGGTGGTACCGAGTTGAAATTAATATGAAATACTGTCCCCTGGAGTTTTAAAAAAATCAAGTTTCTGAATCAACGTAATAAAAAAAGGACATTTGTGCCGCATACTTAGATACTTGCAAGTAAATCAAAACCTATAGGGTACGGTAAATATGACGATTATTGTTGAAGATGTCGGAAAAGATCAAGCCGATTGGGAGCTTCCTTCAAAAACGTTGCCTAATCCTTTTGAAATATAACAAAGCAATGTACACAGGACTTATTTCTCTTTTACAGGCCTAAAAAAAAGTCCATGATGGCATATGTCTATCTTTTAAGGATAGCTTATTATACCTATTTAAGTTTAAAAAAAAATGGTGACATATGTGCTAATTGGAAAGCTATAATTACACGGAGACAATGTTAATCTTTATTAAATATGTTAGTTACTTTAAGTATTTCACGCACATTATAATAGCTCTGTACACCATATAATTTAAATTAATATCTTAGGAGTTCCGCAAAATTAAAACTATCGCGGGACAAAATAAAATCAAGCGACATACGTGACATACGTGATTTAAATAAGCAGATAATAAATATAGCTATATTACATGAAAATTATTTTTTAATATTTTTAAATTGATATACGCATTTACGTGGCATTCTGGTCGCGAGTAATGACAAACACATCAATATATATTTGTAAATGTATTAAACTCTCAGGGCGCAAATTCGACCCTCGCTTGGCCGGCTTTTTTATATGTGTGTCACGTGTATGTAATTTTACATATTATATTATACGTATAAAAATGATAGAATGATGTAGTAAATGATGACATTTCATTGATGATACCGTAATTGGACAGGAACATTGAACCAGCAAGCAGTGCAGAGACCCAGAGTATCGCAATCGTCGCCGAATCCCACGTCCATCAGTCGGAGCATGAATCAGTCCAACTACTTGTACAGCCAAACGCCGCCCGTCTCCGTCGCCGCACTGTCCGCGTCCCCTCAGCGCGCATACGCCGAGTCAAGCTCCAACGTCAACACTGCCCCTGTGTTCCCTATCAAGAATGAGTACAGAGACCAGCACAAAGACCGCTTGTTGGAACAAGTCTGCATTGTTCCACAAAGTCAGTACTCTGCCGATTTAAAGCCAATAAATTACAAGCATTGTCCTCAGCCCGAAGTGCAACATGAAGGCAATCGGGTAGACAGCCACCATCCTGAGAGAGTCGACGACTGTCAAAAAGTCGCTCAGGATAATTATAATTTCAAAAATTTAGTCATCAACAACTATATACAATACCCGGATTCGCAGATCGTTTCCCACACTCCACAAACGACACAGGACTGTACATATAATCAACAGGAAGATTCTAAAGTATATTATTACTGTGATAACAAAGAAAAATATTTTACGTCTTGCTACACCGAAAATATTTCTAGTGTCCGAGCTGGGCATAGCCAAGGGGATTTTAGAAACTTTAAAACGTCAGAAGCCATTCGCAGGAGCCATATGGACTTAGACAGGCCGGTAGAGCAGACGCATTTGATAGAGAACAAGAAAGAGTCTACAAATTGTACAAATTCCCAAAAGTCGGAAGTTGAACAAAATGAACACAAACAGTCTAGCAAGTGTGATCTAGACTCTATACATACTGAAAGTTTTATATCCAAGGATTAAGTTTAAGTAAATTAAGATTTGGTATTTGTGTTAGTATTACTTCTTAATGTTTTTCAATAAATTCAGTGTTGTTATTTGGCAAATTCTATTCTATTATTTTAGAGCCTTTTTTCCTTTTATGGTTCTTGTTCTTTTAAAAACATGCACCACCACCAAATTCTACTAAGAATTTTGCATAGGTATTACAATGATAGAAAAATTATCTAAATGGAATGTCTCTTCCGAGTAGGAATGGAACTTCAAAACAATCGAAAACTCGAGCAATAAATGATAGGCATTTTGTTTTAAAATAAACATTAAATTAAAAAATTAAAAATCCCAAGGCACTAAAAAAAACTAACATTTAAAACTAATGCAATAATCCACCCGTACAATTTTTATGCATGTGTCACACCAATTTCTATATGATATTCGACTACTATTAAATATATTTATCAAGAAAATATAAAAATAGACTTTATACGTTAACAAAACTTATAAACAAATTATATTCGGTTGAAGAATATGGAAATTATAAAGTAGATATTAAAAATTTATCTCCGTCTCTTTCTTGCAGAACGATAGTTAACATTATTTTAACTGGCCTGACGTCACACGTAGATAAATTGTTAATAATGATTTATTTAAAAAAAATGTTTCCCTGTTATGATATACTCCTTCATATAAATTAATTTAAAAAAATAGTCAACTCAGCCTATTCACAGGGCTAAATCAAAACCTATAGTACTACCATCTTACAGCGTCTCAATTTATATTCATGGTTTCAAGTTTTCAAGTCTCACAGATTGATAAGAAAATGCTTCTTGTTTATAATAGAAAGAACCATATGTCAATTATCTGAATAATTGCACATTATGAAATGATGAAAAATATCACTCATATAAAAACATTTTACCAATCCTTTTATACTAACACTATAGCGACCCGCCAACAGCTTCTCTTGCGCGGTATTCATTTCTCATAGAATTAAATTAAATACACTTTCAGGAAGTCTATATTCGTACTGATAGTATTTTTTATTTAACATTTCTACCCATTTTTCATACGTAAAAATTTAATTTTGTAACTCCCAAAACACAAAATTCCTAAAAAGCATAAAGCAAATCCAAGTTATTCTTAATAGGTACATTTCCATGAACAGGAATTAAACTTTCATGTATTATTATGCATTATTTTGATTCAAATGTTTCGACTTCAATCATAATTTAAAAATCAGTTGAAACTGCGCTATGAAAAAATTGTGAAAAATTGATTTGGGTCCGATTTTCGAAAATCGAGTTTTCATCAGATCTCCACGTTTTGAGGTCCTGGGAAGCCATTCCGACCATTTTCGGCTAGATGTCCGTATGTGTGTGTGTGTGTGTATGTAACTTGTTTTTGTCGTACAATATCTTCAGAACGGATTGACCGATTAAGACCCGCGATACGGCGTATGAAAGGGTTCATCGAGACTTAGATTAGATTTTGAAGTCAATTGATCGAGCTGTTTCAAAAATATTCAAAAAATAAACCTCAAAAAAAATTTACGTTTTTTTAATAACTTTGAGATTTTCCAACCGATCTACTTGAAATCTTATAAACGTTTTTTGTAAATAAAAAACTGAGTCGAGTGTCGCCAAAAATATCAAAATCGTACGACGTGTTCAAAAGATATCGCAGTTCACTAATTTCCGAAAACGTATTTTTTTAATATAACGTTGAGATATTTTTAAGATCAATCCAGTTTTGGTTTTACACAAAAATTTTGTCCTTACAAAATTACATATAATGCCGTAATTTGCATTAAAATCTAACGAAGCGTTCAAAAAATATCGCAGTCTACAAATTTCCGAAAAAGTGTTTTTTTAACATAACTTTGAAATTTTACGACCAATAGATTTTTGACTTGACACAAAAGTTTTGTGCTACAAAATTGCATAGAATGCCGTAAACTGCATTAAAATCATAGACATATATAGGTATATAAGGACCTGGCCAAAGACGCGGCTAAAATGTCCCCAGTGCGCTGGCTTGGCCCTAAAATATCAGTATAAGTACAACGCGGCTCATTTGTCCGCGAGCGTTGCGATTGTTCGTTTGTATTGCTCGTCATAATAAAATTCCAAGTTGCGTTGTAAAAGGCTGCAAAAACTATGATACAAAACTTAAAAACAATCATGGGATATTGTATCATCAATAAGTAATTTTACATTGTATTTGTTGCATGTTTAATTGGTTGAATAATTAAATAAACAGATTTCTAAACCACCGACTAAAGATAATTTTATTAACGAAGTCCATAAGATGGCGCTTCTACAAGGTTATATTGGTTATATAGTACTAGTTCGAACTGTTTATGTTAGATGGCGCAATTTTTTCTTGTATGAAAAAGTTTTATGTAAACTGTTCAGTGGGGCGTATCGCTCTTGCATTATTGTCTATTGAAGCTCAATTAGTCCTAAAAAATGAAATTTGACGATATAATCGACGTTGTCGCACGAACTTAAGATAAGAAGAAGAAACTGATTCTATAAATAATAATCTAAATAATATGTTAATTATTTAAATTTTGTTGTTAAAAATTGTATACAGTTTGGATAGCAACCGTCCAGAGTCCCGTTGAATTTAACACGCAACCCTAATTGCACTATGACCGCCGGGTCACACGCCGAAAGCCGGAAACAGTCTTGAAATTCATTTGAAATTTACCGACAGTTGCAGCGACCGCAGCGGTGAGGTTTAAGCGGGCGGTGCGGATTGAAACGGGGCGCGGCGGGGCTTGCCGTATGTTGCATAATTAGTCCCACCATGACCACGTGAGCCATGACATTGCAAAGGTACCTACGAACGAAGTGTTTTTTTTTATATATAAAGACCGATTATTTTCTATTCTCGTGTTATTTTAGTGGTACTGAAAATGCAAATATGCTTTATTTAATGGGACTAGTATCTAGATCGTGGACACCCGCGAACATCAACTGTTTGTAGTTTATCGTATTATTTCTTAATGTACTTTAAAAATTTAAATAAAATAATAAAATAAATAAATAAAGTAAATAAAATAGTGAAGGTGAATTATTGAGAAGATTGCACGAGGCTAATTAGGCGAGTAACTAAATTTCTAGAGCAAAATGGACATCACGCAGAAAATTCAAGAGCCATTATACCTAGTTCACGCGGCATATAAAAAAAATGAATTGCATGATCGTGTAATTAAAACTTAAACATTTATTCCATTAAATACATTTTT
This sequence comes from Luffia ferchaultella, assembly GCA_949709985.1. Classification (NCBI taxonomy): domain Eukaryota; kingdom Metazoa; phylum Arthropoda; class Insecta; order Lepidoptera; family Psychidae; genus Luffia; species Luffia ferchaultella. The sequence goes on along the minus strand of OX453242.1, from coordinate 13,221,778 downwards.
TAATTGGAAATGTTCATCACATCAAATTAAAAATTAGTATCCGAAAAGGTAATACGAACGCCGACGTTGGTATGGTAACTGTGAATTAAACCTGTGTTAATAGCGTGTTCTGTGGATAATAGTAACTTTGTGGTAACACCACTATGAATGAATCATCCATCGTGCCTGGTGTGATTTATAGAACCGAGGATAAGTCTAATGCATATTATTCACAAATAAGCATGTACCTACCTAAGCAGTCGCTGCCTGGGCGCGCGCGCACGGACGCGTCCTACCTAGTAGGTAGGTAGCACAGATCAATTAAAATAAGGGGAGATTTGTGATGTCTATTCAATTAGCACGGGACCTCGTGTCGCCGATTTTGATTCATAGATGTATTTGTAACGAATAATTTACGCAAACATATACAATTAAAGCCCGCCTCCAGTCCCCACGAAATTCACTCACTCATACCAAACAATGCTCTCGTTTACACTGCGCTTACATCGTCTAAGTAGAAAGAAATAAAAGAACATTTGCATTTGCGATTTAAAAAAACAAAGGTGATTGTGAAGTGTTTAAACGCGGAAGCGCCATGAAATTTACGGCGCTTAATATGTTTTGGTCGCGACCGATGAATATGATCGCAGTAGAAGGTGATTACAATTAACACAGACGCGCTGGACGCCCTGTGTATATACACGCGAAAGAAACTATTGTGTTGTGACAAAATACTATCGATATGTATCGATATTCGACGAGACTGAAAATAATAATTATGAAATTTTAATATAACACCTGTATTAAAAAAATAAAAATGCATAGACATGAAACCATTAAAAAGTGTAAATTAAATCTCAAATTACTTTTATTTCTATGATTAATTCAATTTTAATACATAATTGATTATGCCCAGAGTACAAAAAAATTGAAACCTGTATTATTTCATTATTTCCAACTGTTCAAATGGTAGTTATTTTGTGTGGAAAGATTTTAAAATATTTAAATATTTTTTTAAATTTAAAACTCAATTAAAAACATTCAATGATGTTTTATCTTAATAAATCATACCAAACTGTAATCAATCACACAGTAATACAGACACACACACGTCATACGTTCAACACATCTTTTTGAGTCGGGGGTAAAAAATAAATAAAACTATGAAAAATTTATGCAATCAACTTTTATTATTTATTATCAATCAATCAATCAATCAAATATCTTTGAGTGACATAATTTTTATAAATATGCGACGACAATGGCTGACCTTATAAAGTCTAACCTGTGACGTCACGCTATAAACATTTTCAAAATGATATTACTACGTAAATACCGACCTAAAAAAAAAAATTCAATTTATATTCTTAAAATTACTTATTTTATCGAAAAAAAATAACGGACTTTCGTCCCAAAATTTGGGAATGGCCTATTGAACCCTGTATTACTGTCTAGTAAAATGTAAATATTTAGTTTAGTTTTGAGTGTACGACCTGATGCTAATTTCTGTTTTTGACGGTTAATCAAGTCCGCGGTTGTCACATTTACATTTTCTAGTAATAAATATTGGTTCGAATTTATTAGATTTTTATCTTGCAACCAATTTAAAATATCTTTCAAATTCGTTACATTGTCATTGCTATCGTAATTGATTAAACAAATAAAAAGAAAATTAAATTAACATCGATACATTATCAACATTGTCACATCACTAGCGCAGATGATGCAATATGGAATTCACGCGGCGAAATCGGCGAAACTTCTCTAAAATAATTGGTGTTTAAACATGTTTCCTTGTTTAATTTGTATACTTACATGTGATATGTTATTCTACTTGTCTTGAAATTTGTAGTGGTGGTTCTATTTTTACAAATACGCACTGCACAGGTTGGCATTTTGCTTAAAATCGCTTCAGGTACGCTGTTTGCTGTGAACGGAAAGCTACTAACGATGCGTACTGACACTACTGACGACGAGAAAAATGTATGCCCATTTTGCGCATATCGAGGCGACAGGAATCACGCCCACATGACCCATCTCCCCTTACTTTAATGATCTGTGGTAGGTAGGTATATCGCTTACGTTACTTTATGCGTGCGCTGTACAGGGTTGACGAGACTGGAAATTTATTACTTTTTTATGTTTTTCTTTTTCTTTTCTTGCACTTGTTGTCTAAAGGTAAAGAAAACAAACAGTACAATACGCTAAATTTGGGACAAACAAATGATGCTATCCATACTGTATATATAAATATAAGATGTTTAATTTCAATAATCATTCCCCCACAAAGCAAAAAAGCGGTATATCAAACAGGGTCTAGGGTGGCATCAAACCTAAATCCACTACTGAACATAATCCGATAGCATATGAATTTGGTATGCAAATGGATGTGATATTAATGTTAATATATATGTCAAATTTGCTGCAGCGATGCCTTTACATCCAATTTTTCTCAAATTAATAGCAGCACGCTTTATGACCGCTTTTCCAAACGTAGATACTACTCTATTGGCCAATCGGTGTTTTCAAAGATGTCAACGTTTGTGGTACATCAGTGTACTTTTTATACTCTCTTTTACACAGGGCCCAAAACATTTCAATATCTTGAGCTTGAAAAACATTCGGGGCATTTTTTGTCGATATGAATCCAAATTTGGGAGTTCATAAGCCCTGTACGACAATAGGGTTCGGAAACTTACCGTTTTTATCCATAGCTTGTCAAACAAGGTTTTTTTTTTAAATTAGCTTTTGGTATGATTTTCTCGCTGTAATCAACAACGTTATTTCAATAACGTTGATTACGTGGAAATATTGTTTCCAAGGAATATCGCTTGGGTCAACCGGTACGTCATCAATTTATAAGAAATTAGTTTCAAAGTTGTTTCAAATATTTTATAGCGCCCTCACTTGGCAAGCACCTTCGGGTCTTTTACCTATTTAATTCCACAAAAGCTTTTAAGTCTATATCTTTCAATTTTATTTTAGATACACTGGACTTATATATTTTTAGGAAATCCGCCGCAACTCTTACCGATCTTAAAGATGCCTGTTCAAAAACCTTTTTTTTAAATCAGTTTATATTTCTATAGGTAGATACCGTACGTTGTAATACCAGTATCTTCTTGAAATCAGTTTATTCCATTTTTTGGTAACATTTTATTATCCTGTACAGACTAGTCTTCTTGCTCCTTTTTGAGTATAATGACGTACTGTCTCAGATTTTCCATGACAGTTTCTGGTCTGGGTGTATAATATTTATATATAAAAATAATTAAAAAATATAATTTATAAGGAAATTATATTAAGGACGGACTTAGAGAAGTAGGAGATTTTTTAGGAAACAGCAACTCATAAAAAATACAAGACAAAAATATGTGGTTTACATCTTCATCATCCAATCCGCCAATGCAAACCGAAAAGTCCTCATGCAAGATCAACATGGAGAATGAAGATGTACCTCTTCTGTTTTGTGTGTGCTACTGATCTGTCTTTGACCACTATATAATAATATAGTAATAATACATAGAACATCCCACACAGCGTCATCTAGTCCCAAAGTGAACAAGTATTATGTTGTGTTACGTGTTACCAGACACTGATATACATACTTAGTATTAAAAAATAAAATAAAATTTTAAATAGTTATGTATAAATTATAATTCGTATTCTTTATTTATTTAATTTTGCTATATCTCTGCTCCATGTTGATCTTTTGTCCACACAAGTATTCTATTATTGTTTCCACCAAAACAGGTATAATACTTGTACGAACAAATTATAAAGTTGTATATATGTGATGTTAGTGGAAACGAAAAATGCATAATACAAAAGACTTGTATAATACTCGCACGTCTGTGTATTCTAGTGGAAACGGACCAAGCATAACATGTAGAAGATATCTATAATACGTGTATTATATTAGTGGAAACGTGTCTTCTACGGTTACCATGACAACTATTTATTTTTAATTTGAAGACTTTTCTGTGACCAGTTATTGCAATTTTCACACCTTAGGATAACACAGACGTAAAGATAGACATATATATTAACAATTAACGGATTAGTTATTTAATACTTTATTCTTAGAGAACGTTACGATTGGGTAATATCATTTTTTCTAACTTACAGTGCGCCAATTTGAGAAATCTACCAACCAAGGAGCTGTCTCTATACACTTTAGGACTTGTTAATAATCATGTCGTCATCTCCGGTCTTGTCAGTCACCATCGGAAAATTAATTACTAAAAAACCTTTTTTTTAAATTAAAAGAATGAAATTAGTTTTTTTTTTTAATTTTGAACAGTATTTAATTATTTATTATTCAATCATCATTTTGGAAAATTTATAACTAAAAAGCCACATTTAATTAAATTAAACAGGTATAGAACTCAGAACCATATTTTCTATAGAAACATAAAAACGATATTTTAAAAAAAACTAGTATTACCGAATCGCGTCGTTATTTGTAGCACATCACTACAAAAAGAAGTAATTGTTATAACTTTGTAATGGCGCAGTATGGTTCTAAAAAAATATCGTTTACTAATCTAATTAACATTAAATTTATACCTATAGCATCATGTTTGTTGTGAGTGGAGATAATAATATAATTTTGTTTCATTGGTGCCTGCAAACGTGAATCGTGCGACAGTACGAAGTCACATCAACCATCCGGTCACGAACTGTGAGGAACGTAAATTCCCGGCATCCCCAGTATAGTGTGTCGACATTCACATGGAATCTAAATTTTTTATTGGATTACCTGTTTCGCGCTATCGTTTTGATACTTATTTTTTAGGGCCTAATGTGCTTTTTTTCGTATTTCCACATTTCTAAAAGTTGGTTTAATCTCTGCACCTCCTCCCTTTTTTATTATTACCCTCAGGGTGATAGTTTTGGAAAAAACCCGTTCCGTCTTCGCTTCCATTCTGATCAAGCAAAGTGGGCAGGATGAGGGCATTGCTACGTGAAAAAAAAAAAGAAAATTCGCAACGCATATTTATATTCAGAAGTTGTCTTAGGGTACTAAGTACAGGTGCCATTATTTTGATCGCCGCTAATTTTAGGCGCTATTTATGAATTTTACGCGGCGTAAAATACGCGCAATACTACGCACCAGCATTGGGCTTACAAAACTAGTTTTGTGGCGTTCGTATATCAAATCAGATACTTATTTAAAAAGATCCTCTTCCAATCCAACAAATATTACAAAACTTTTAATTACACAGGCGAAGCTGTCATCGAAAAGCTGGTGTAGTAAACATAAAAAACGTTCCGGAAGAAATTCTTTAAATTTCTGTGAAAACTGTATCAAAATCCATTGTATGGTTTAGAAGAAGTAGAGAAACAAAAATGAAGAACTCCGTAGCGTTGCCTCTCCTCGCGTCCAGGCCGCGTACCGGTGAATTCAGCCAGGGCACCTCCCAGGAGGCGGCGGCGATGGCGTATAATGTGAAGAGAGAGCCACGTCATATTGATACCTAGTCAAACACGCACATAGGTGTATAATATATTATAGTTTTATACAAAAAATATGATAAATATTTAATTGAATAATACTATTTTTGAAGTTCATATTTAAAAAAGAACCAGTACTGCCATACAAATTTTCACCCCCCATTTTCTTCCCTTAAAATGTGAAAATCTAAATACCCTGAAACACATCATTATTTATTTGTGAAGAGCAATTACAATTCCAATTTTCAAATTCCTACGTTTAACGGTACTCATATACAAACTTTCAACCCCTATTTCCGCCTTTAAAATGCGAAAATCCAACAAAAAAACCTGAAACACTTCATTATTTATTTAATATGAATGGCTCCAATTCCTATTTTCAAGTTCATATCTATGAACAAACCAATACTCCCATACAATTTTTCACCCTCCGCCCCCCCGCCCCTTAAAATGTGAAAATCCAAAACCCTCAAACACAAGTAATTATTTAAATATGCTCAGTAGCTGTAATTGAAATTTTCGAGTTTTAAATTTTAAAGAAAAACTAACATACGATCCCCCCATTACTCCCCTTAAAGTCATATTATAGTCTATCATTTGCACAACCACATGTTCTTACTATATACTAATTTTCATCAAAATCGGTCAAGCCATTCTTGAATTATAAAAGGACAGATTACAAACTGACAAAAAATTTACAAATGATAGATTTGAAGTCAGTAAATCATAAAATTATTATTTATCACAGAATTTAGCAAAAAAACTGTACCAATAAACAACAGATTTATTTAGTAGTAAGTATAGATAAAGGGTATAATAATAGATTAGTATATGATTTCTTTGAACAGATTTTTTTTTAAAGTGTCTATCGCCTTCGCTAACTAAGGACATATTTAACATCTAATCATGGAATCAAATTACAAATCACAGATTTACCTTACAAAAGTTCATTTCAAAGATGCTACAGTTTCCATATGTTGCAGTAAGGCCTTTGTTCGCTTTCTTGATGTTACCATATTCTTTCTTTCTTCACTTAACAGTGCTTTTTTGTTTTGTTTTTCTATCAATTCTTCACGTATTGTGGATATAATTGACATCTGAAAATTTTATTGTACATTAGCTAGTAAAATGTATTAACTACACCTGAGTTGGCTTTGGACTTTTGTCACATTTATTTTACTAATCGTTCTCAATTGTCTTGAGCTATATACCTACATCACACCATTTTTTTCATGGTCCCCTTTTACATGACCCGCCATAAAATTCTGCAGATAATCTTAAAAATTAAATTATTTCGGAATGGCCTGTATATTTTAATTTTAGATATGAATTTTTTTCTCTCACGTGAAGTATTATTATTAGAAAGATCTTACAAAATACAATAAAAGGTCTCAAGTGTCTTTTTTATTTAGGTGAATATTTAGTGAGACAAGAGCTCCTAAGGTTGTTCACAATGGCTGTCTGCACCTCTAACATTACAACTGTTAGATCAAAAAATCAGAAAATAAATCAGGAAAGTAGCACCTAACAAGCACTCCTAACAAAAATTGTTTAGGAAGTCATGTACGAATACGTTTTTGAGATATATAGAAGAAAGAAAGAAAGAAAGAAAAATCATTTCCAGGATATACAATTTCCAGTACCCAAAAAATAATTTTGTGTGTTTGGTGATTGTAATACTACGGACACGTTAAGGTTATAACAAAAAACAAATTTATAAGTTAAATCTAGATGCAAAGGCAAGAAAATTTCAAAAACCTCCAACACAAAAAAACTATCATTTAATAATTTTATTTTATGTATTTGGGAAGCTTACAGCTTAATTTACAAAATGTTTATTATATTCTAGATTAAGACATGTCGACTACAAGCTACTACAGATATAATAGTTTGAAATAATACAGGTTTATTTCATAATTTTCAAATTATTTTTGATCCTTAAAGGCATCGGGGATCACTATGTAACCTTACTAGATCAGTTTATGCCTTTCATTGAGTAAGTTAAGTAACATCACAACAAAATAGAGGCATAGTTTAATTTATTTAGCAGTCTCCAATGGCTTTGAAGATAAAAAATCATTCGAAAATTAATAAACCTGTATCATTTCTGACTTTCTGAATGTTAGTTTTTTTTTGTATCGCAGGTTTTATCTTTTAATTTAATTTTATATTTCAAGATCTTTAAACTTAATTATAAACGTTTGATGAATTTCTATCTTAATATTGACTTATGTTATTTTTACAAATTAAAGGCATTTTTACGTGTAAAATACATTTCCCAAAGAATATTGTAACCAAAATTCCTATAAAGGTACCTATTACCTTCATATTTTACAAAGATTTTTTTCCAGAAGTGCACATTAAATATAAAAAAAAGATTTATTAAACATTAATTGTTAAGTCAAAGAAATGAACATTGACATATATGTACCCAGGGTACTAGACTCGAAGATCCCTTACATTGTTCGACGCACAGAAGGCAAATGAGAATGGCCGAATACGTCCAAAGATAGTCAATTGCAACATTGTTGTTGTTCACCAGGGCCGTATTGTAACAGGCATTTAAATTAATGTTTCTTTTTTTGTTGAAGAGTAAAAAGGTATATTATTGCAATATCAAATATTTTTTTAAGTTACAAGAAAAGTCCAATCACTGTTAGATTAAAATTATTTATTAAGAATATAATCAAAAGACAAATTACATGTACACTTAAATATTACATGCCGCACTTTAAAAACGTTAGAATCATATTAAAAACAATTAATAAAATGACATTTAAAAAATATAAAAGGCTTTAACTGTAAAAATTAAGAAATTGAGTACATATCAATAGTGATTATTTAAAATTTGATTTGAATTGTCACCTCCTATGCAATGTAAGTTAAACTTAACTCACATTGCAGTAGAAGGTGACAATCAGTAATAGTCAAATAACTCGACTACTGTATCGTTGCGGGCACAAGGGTTTTTTTTTTAGGAAATTTTAACGTTTTAAATAAGTCATCTGTTAATGGAAAACACTCCGATTGGTTGTCAATAACCCCTCTTGGTCTTCGTAACAACATAGGACTCGCCAGCTTTTTGTCGGACTATAAAGTATTTTTTTATTTTTTATGGCGATTTTTTATTAGAATGATAAAAACTGCTAGTGTGTGTACATTTGAATACGCGTTGGAAGTTATCTTCTTTGATGTGATTGTATAAATAATAAAAGGAATAAATTCATACAAGTAGAACAATAAGAAGGCAAGTGAAGATGGTAAATGATGTTAGTTTTGAAATTAGCATTCCCGAAAACCTAGAAAATGAATACCTACCATGGCAATTTTATAAATTTATTTCATACCATTTTTACCTGTTTCGCGCCATTTTCTACTGTTTTTACCATTTCTACTAATAACAAGAATTTCCTACAATTGTCTGCCATTTCTTTTTTTTTTAATTTAAAAGATTTTTTATCATTGCCATCATTCCCTGCCATTTCTGCCATGTTTTATCCATTCTTGCCATTTTCTATCACGAATAGACCTCATTGCATAAATAATAAATAAGGGTTCCATTTTCATAATAAATTATTTTATCTACAGTGTTATGACGTTCAGTTGCCTTCTTTTTCACGACGCGCCCCAGACCTTGAGACTGAAGGTGAAGCGTGCAGCAGCCGTGAACGGTGACTAGAGTTATTGGTTTTTTCGAGAAAGGTTTGTATAGTCATATCTTAATATTTTTCTATTGAACAATACTAAAAGGAAACAAGAAAGCTATCGGTTTTTTACCAAAGATCATTATATTAAAATTTGGATGGTTGTTAAACTTTCAATTGTTCACTTCACTTTCATTTGTTGTATACTGCGTTGCCGAAGGTTATTTAGATCGTAACCTCTTTCATAATACAAAATTTTCATAGAAAATTTCACCCTCAACGTACCTAAAGAAAATAACTACTTCAAAACAGTATTTCATATCCTTATTAAATTCTATTGTCGTGCACGGCATTCTAGTGTCATGATAGCCGAAAGCGCAATGAACCTGTCTCAAATTTATAAGGCCATAGGGCCATGGTTTGAATCCGGGCATGTACCAATGAGTTTTCTCATTTAAGTACATAACTATCACTGATTCCTGCCTCGGAGAGCACATTAAGCAGTCAGTCCCAGGCGCTGTCAATAGATGGCGGTTGTTACATTCCCCAACCCGCAGCGGAGCAGCATGGTGGATTTAAGCTCCATGCTGCTCCTATTAAACTATTAAATAATAGTTTAATGTGTGATTGTAACACCAAACAAAAAAAAAAAGAGGGAAACAGTATTTATCATAATTACTTATGTGTCTGTTTAACCTTAGAACGTAGAACAATTTTCATTAAACAATAATCTAGAACAAAATCTTGAATCATTGTAACGAGTATGTACTCACCGTTTCAGGAATGTGAACATAACGAATGTTACGAGACTGGACAAACAGATGTACAAATTCATATTCATTTCCTTGTGGATCACAATACACAGCATTGGTAAATGTAATATTCATATACCTAAAATTATATCGTAAAGATTATAAATAAAACTTTTCAAACAAATAATACTTTATTAAATTTAAACACTTGCCCATCCACGGCAACAACTGTTCCACAAACGTAGGAATCATTTCGTAGATCTATTGTGATATTCTTATTTACTGTTGCATTAACTAAGCAAATTAATGTATTATGATACAGATATCTCTCTTTTGCGTTACCTTTAAATGACATTATAGTTATAAATAAATACACAAAATTCAAAAATTCTAACTTGAAACGAATCTGTCGTAACTACTTGAATTGTGCTTGAAAGTACTCTGTGTGTACTTGAATTTAGCCAGTAGCCACTGCTAGTGCTAGCCACAGGTGGCCAGCAGGCCACAGGATCACAGGTCATAGGATCTAGCGCACAGCACGAATAATCTGGCGAATCTTTATGCAGTGTTACCAACTCTCAAAAATATTTATCCCTAAAGTTGTGTCAAAAACCCCTAAAATCGCCATAATTGAGTTGTCCCCCTAAAAAATATATAAATATAAATTCATAATGATTTAGAAATAATATGCTGTAATATGTTTCAAAAGTCTATTTATTATAAGTTATTTAATACATAAAATATTTCGTCTTCTTCTAAAGATTCAGATTTTTTAAAATCATACATATTTTTTTGGCGGTATCCTATATGAGCTAATGTGAAACATACGTTCAAGTTTAAAAAAATATAGACTTATACACAACAATAACCACGATATGCACAGACAATAAAATGGCCAGTGGCGCCAGTATTGCCGCCAGTCACCACAGAGTGGTTGTAGAATTATGTACTAGTTGTCGTTATAAGTCTCTAGGTCAAGAAATAAATATTAATATTATCAATTTAAAAATATTGAAGAGTCAAAAATTCCCTGAAAATACCCCTAAAAATTTTAGACCCCTAAAAAAATCCCATCTCACTTATTTACGCCCTAAATCTGGGGGGAAAACCCCTAAGTTGGGAACACTGTCTTTATGGTAAATCCGTGGTGAAACGTCAATCAGTGTGACCGTTTTTCAAGAAATGTGCTAAATCTTAGGGTTGCCTGTGCTAAAATAGTCTAAAACATAAATATTTACGCCAAAAGCTATGAAACGCCACAATATATTTATTTTAATTAAGTACCTATATCATTTACTCCGAATCATTATCTACGACATACTCATTAATGGAAGTATTTTTGTTTAGCATATCTTGCGTCGGTACAAAATTCATAGCTACAAAAATTGCTCTTTGTGATTCCTTGTTAAACATGTAATGTAAATGACACGTGTTTAGTCATAAATCCGTTTCTATGAAACTTTTCCTATGAAAACCTAATCATTGAATTTACCTGTAAAAATACTCTTTCGCGTCGTGTGTTTGGAACACACGATGCGAACTTTGATGGAACTTTGATGCTAATAATTGACAATATACCTTGTCGATTAATTGTTTCTGGGATTTCAAATTTATTTTATATCATTAAGGAACATGTAAAACCTCAAAAAAAATGCCATACTTAATACATGATAATATTTCGTTAACAATTTATTTATCGCAATTGCGCCAAAATATGCTAAAATTAATTAATATGATATAGGAATATCTTTACCAAGGGGGCAAAAAATTGCTAAACTAGCATCAAAAATGCTAAAAACGGTCACACTGACGTCAATGTCAATTAAAGTTACTCCAATCCTGCCACAGAATCCTGCTTAGGGTGCGTTCCATTCGCATCGAATAACAGTCACTAATGAGACTTTTGGCAGTTTTTTGAGTTCCAGGCGGAAAAATATCCACACCAAAATCATTCACGTATGGTAATTTAGCTGTCAATGTCATGTGTTTCAGACGCTTCATTTTGGGCGTTTGTAAGTACTACGATTGTATTACGTTCCATGATTGTGTTAGACCCCTTCGGGTCGTTCATAGTTATTTTATATTTCGACATTTCATACGCTATTTTCACATTCGACATTTGATACCGTTCCAGACACAACTTACGTGTTAGTGCTTTTGTTAATGACGCATTAAGAATATTTAAATTCGCCAGGAACCAGTTCGCGTCTTTTATGTTTGGGCACGATCCCGGTGGTGGTTACAGCGGCCGGTGCGGCCGCAGCCGCTGCCACTTTATACGACCTATAAAAGAAACGCGTTTTTTTAAAAGTTTTTGTAATTGGTAAAGTATATAGGTATGTACTCTATGGCCTCTATAACAACCAATAATAAAAATAAAATAAAGTAAAAACAACCAATAATAAAAATAAAATAAAGTGAAAAATTCAAGGGGTCTCCATACAAGAAACATGTTTTTTATATTGTACGGTGGTAAGGAACTCTTCGTGTGTGAGTCCAACTCGTACCTAGCCGGTTTTTATAGTGACTACCTTGAACGGTGATATTTTTTTCGTCAATTCGCGGTTAATAGGTGATAGGTACACTTTGTCGTTACAAAAATATAACCGACAACACAAACAAACCAGTGTTTTGAAAATACGCGATGTGAATAGGGCGAAGCAGACCGCCTGCCTCCGCACTCCCCCTTTACACCACGTACCTACATGACCTGCGAGGATAGAAAGTCACTTGCCGCAGCATTAACAAATGAAATATCTGGCATTTTCCGGTGACAATGTACCTACCTATACAACGCTAGTAAAGCCAAGTCATTGCTAACCTTAGTCTTAGATAATTTCAAACGACGATCTCTGATTTCATAGCATCGCTAATCGAAGACGGAGCTTTTACTAAACATAAAATTATTATGTTTATAATGTGGCAACATGCTAAGTTTTTAATAGAGTTTTGGTATGTAGATTTGATAATAGGTAATTATTGTAGAACACCAAACTCTATATAAATAAAGTTTATGAATTCTTAAACAATTTAAGAATCTATAAGTAAATAAAGTTATTATCAGATTGTTTTTGTGAGTGATAAAGTTGATTTTAATGAGACTTGCAAAGCCGCCACTGATATTAACCATAGAAATTAATAACAACATATACTCACAGTGGCGTATTCAGGGGGGGCGTGGGAGCCAGACCCCCCAAACACGATGACATAAATTCAGTTAAAAACATTCTGCTAGAAGATCTACGCTGCAATTGAGAAATTATGTATTTCTATTTAATACTCAATATAATAGCAAATTATTTACACCACCAAAGTACCTAATACAATCAAATAGGTATAGTGTTTATGGAATGCTGACCATATTTTACTTAATGAGATCTGTTCAAATAAGACATTTTTAAGAGTGACGAATTTCCATACAAACGACGTCAACGGCTGCACCCCATCAAACCTTAACCGACCAGCGCAATAAATGATATACAGTATTCAGGTCAGCAAAAACTAGGTTTACTTACACGTTTTACTATTGAAAATGTTTATCAGATCTTTTTTCTATGAGACGTAAATTTGGCTATATCTTCGAGGATAACGGAAGGATTGGGTCCTAGGGGTTTGAAAAGTTTGCAAAATTTATCGGTTACATCCGTTGAAATTTTGAAAATCGGTTAGTAAATTTTTTTGAAAATTGAAATTAAGTATGAAGAAATGGGGATTTTGTGTATCGTTTTTACAAAAATTTTAATATTTTCGAAAATTTTTGAGTTATCGCCTAAAACACGTCTGAGGAACTAAATTGTTTAACGAATAGTGAAAACATTTTGAAAACCGGAAAACCGATTAATAATTGCGGCCTCTAGGTAGGCCCTGAAAATTGACAAATTTCGAAAAACTTTTACTAATGGATATGGGCGTGGTATATGTGGCAAATATATAATTGCTGGTTGATTAACAAGTTTTAAGTTGTTTGGTTTTCATATTACATGATGTCAAAATAAATAAATTATGACTATAGGTACCTACGTGAGTTTTTATTTTTTCTTAAACTTCTAAAATAATTTTCAATGTCTCTTATAGTTGCGGGAACTGCAATATTTGTGAATTTTTTTAATTTCCTAAATACTTACATCGTAAGAAAAAAAAATTAAGTGCGTAGGATTTTCCTCGAAATTGTTTCACCCTTCACGACACGTTCAACATGAAAGTAATTGCATTTTTACAACATCTCATCAAAATTCATAATTTTTTTATATTTGTCACAGCATGTGACAATACAATTAATTTCATATTGAATATCTTGTAAAAAAAGAAAAAAAATTGAGAAAAAAATCTCGCGCATTCAAGTTATAAGAAAGTTTTTTTTCTTATGGTGTATCAAAATATTTAAAAAATGTAAGAAGGTATAAACATAGTCTTTGCTGATCTGAATACCATATATTTCTTTGCGCTAATCGGTTAAGGTTTAATGGGGTGCAACCTCTAACGGCGTTTGTATGGAAATTCGCCACTACATGGCCACTACACAATCCTCTTAAGTGCGAGTCGGACTAGGCACTTACCGTTATTGACTTATTAATTCTCAGTAAAATTAAGCAACACATTTTATATCTATGCATTTTCTCTTCATGAATATTTCCCGTTTCCTGCGGGAAGGAAAGACTTACGTCCCTACATATTACGGATTTTCTGATTTAATTTTAGGCGAAGTAGTTTCTGAAATAAAGAGGGCAATGGGAGAATATCTATATTTCCTTTAATGTCTAATAAACTATGCGTTTTGAAATTGTAATAAACATTATAAAAAAAATATCTATATCTCACAACGAGCACTTTCATTTGATATGAACCATGACATAGGTAGGTACTTGAGAATTGTTTTTAATTATATAATTTTCCCCCAACGTGATAATTTTATTGGTTTGTCGTTTAGTTTTTTCTGTAAAATATAAATGAAGCTCTATATTCCGTACATTATTTTTCAAAATTTTATACACTACAGTTTCGGGGTTAAGGGGATGATAATCAATGTTCTTTAATATCTTTGGAATATTAAAATTACAAATAAAATATGCGTGTATTTTTTATAATAAACACTTTCATTTGACACGCCACTAGAAGCCCTTAAAAAGTTAATTTTTTGTTTTTCTACTCTGCACCTCAAAATGGAAATATTTCATTTACGCTATACGTTCCTTATTGGGCCACCAAACTCTATATGTATCGAATTTAAATTTTTACATCTAGTAGATTCGGAGAAAGAAGCTGTGACAGATGGACACCAGGAATGACCCTATAGGGGTTCCTTTTTTCATTTTTTATGTACGGTACCCTAAAAAGGAACCCTCATAGAATCATTTCGTTGTCCGTCCGTAAGTCTGTCGATCTGATCAGACCCTTTTTCTCCGGAACGCGTGGAGGTATCAAGTTGAAATTTGTATCAAAAATACTTAGGTTAATTTATTTATTAGAATTAATTATATGAGAGGTCTTCATGAATTAACGAAAATTCCCTAGCTTCCGTATTAAGATCGTAGAACGTGTCTTGTATGTATATAGCACTAACATGGGCTTTAGGTTCAATGATAAAAATTTAGACCCAAGCCTGAATCCTGAATACGCCACTGTATACTCATATTGTGTAGCATGTGAAGTACCTACGTAATATACATATATTATTTTTATATTTTTTATCTGTGTACTACTTCATGTTGGGAACTCTTAAATAAATAACTAAATAAATAAACAATATTTTTTATTCGTTACCTATGTAATTAATCAGTTCGGTTAGTAAATAATTCTTATATTTATTCTTTTTGTATCAACTACGTTAATGTTTATTATAATGAAAAATCTTTAAAAACAAAAAAAAACTGGTTATTCTCTCTTAAATAGCAGGGGATTTTAATATAGGCAGATAGATTACTTACATGTTATTCTTAAATTATTTATGATAATGACAATGAATTTTATAATGACATAAAATTAAATTTTAACATAAAACATTCGTTTTTTTTTAAACGTAGGTACTCAGAGGCTTATTCGTTTTAAGAACGTACATGGTTTTTATTAATGATATCATCTATACTAAAATCAGAAACATCCAAATCGCTAGTAGTCCGGTCGTGGGACATTAAATTTCATAAAGAAGTTATCACAATTCTAAAATTGTTCGTTTTTGCTGAGTGGATAGATAAAGTGCATGGTGAGCTACTGTCAAAAAGTTAGAAGGTTTAGGGCTGTGCTAAGGGAATAGCTTAAGTTTTTCTTAATATTTCGTGCAACAAGGTGTATATAGAATTAAAGTTTGAAATTTTAATTCTACTACTAATATAAACGCGAAAGTTTGTATGTATAGATGTATGTGTGGATGTTTGTTGCTCTTTCACGCAAAAACTATCAAATGGATTTTAATGAAACTTTACAATAATATAGCTTATACACCATAATAACACATAGGCTATAATTTATAAAGATATTAGCTTTCTGCCAGCGGCTTTGCTCGCGTGGACTAAACAGTTGTACACTGATTTCGAAAATTCTTTCTCCTATAGAAAGCTACTTTATCAGCGAGTAACATGGGCGAAAAAAAGAAGGGGTGGTGGAGGGAATGCCTAGGAGAACGTTTCTGTAGTCCACCCGTACGGAGCCGGGTACGACCGCTAGTTGGTTCATAATTAAAACTATCTTAACCTCATGTTGTAATTTTTTTTAAATAAAAACATATGTGATACTTCGAATATATAAAAATTAATAAGACAAAATCTTTCAACAAAATTTTAAAACTTCTGAAATAATATATTGAGACTTTCGGTAGTTACTCAAATCTGTTGGATTAAGTATAGAAAGTCAAGTGGTATGCTTCTACTACAATGTCATTTTTCTTTCGTAAGATAGACAATAATGACTATGAAATTGATAATTTCGCCGGGCGCAGGCTGGTGTGAAAAAATACCATGCTGATAGAAGAATTAGTGTAGGTATATCAAGCCAGAAAACTAGACACTCAAGAGACCATACTAAAGGTTGCTGAAACTCGTAAAAATAATTCTAGCGAACGATTCAGTTGATATATTATTTGCCTTATGTACAGTACAGTCATGCGAAGAAGTGCCTTGAAATTATAAGATAAAAGATTAAGTATCTACTTTTTTACGTCGTGTTGTAAATTTTTTAGAAAGATAACACACGTGTCACTACGAAAATCTAAAAATTACTCTTTTGTCATTCAACAAAATTTCTAAAATTACATTTTAAGACTTTCGGTGGTTACTCAAATCTGTTAGGTAAAGTTTCGAAAGTCAAGTAGTGTGCTTATATTATAATTTCATTTTTTTCCCATAACATATGAAATAATATACAAATAATAAAATAAATAATAACGAATAAAAGTTGATAAGTCGCTCTTATATGGCCTTATCAAAGCACTTGATTATCACACGAAAAATTAAAAACATATAGATTGTGGGTTTTGTTTAAATTACGGATAAATTTGATTAGTGTGGCTGCGAGCGAGACAGAGTATGTAGGGACTTATCGTGTCATTGTGCCTACATTACGGCACACGCGTGGCGCCGTAATTCTTATTTTTTATGATGCGGTACGATTCGTGGTCTGACAAAAAATCTATTTGAAGTTCTAGTATAGAGGCAATGGTATTTCTAAATAAAACAACATATACGCACTTTAATAAATCATCATCATCATCAGCCCATTTTACCCCACTGCAGGGGCTTAGGCCTCCCCCACGGTGAGGAGGGGGGGGGTTAGGAGCTTAAATCCACCACGCTACACCACTGCGGGTTGGAGATTGTAACGACCGCCATCTATTGACAGCGTCTGGGACGGACTGCTTAACGTGCTCTCCGGGGCACGGAGTCAGTGATAGTTAATGTACTTAAGTCAGGAAAACTCATTGGTACACGCCCGGATTCGAACCATGGCCCTATGGCCTTATAAATTTGAGACATTTATAAATTACTTAATGTTTAATTCATTCTGTTTATTCGTGCAACCCAGCACGTACAAAAAAATGATATAAACATGCTGTAGCACCTATCATTGATAACCAACCGTAGATACATAAAACAATTATTTTTCATGTTAAAGAGCTATGAGATATTCTGTAGTTATGGCTTCTTATGACACAGTATACCTAAAACTGAAATAGATAAATTACACTAGTGAGCAAATCATAATCATAAGCAAATATAAAAATACCACTGTAAAAAAGCAACTAGGCCTTTGTGTTTATTACTGTATAAGAATGTTCATTATTTTTGAAAACACTCATATAGAAAACATACACCCTTTTTGATTTTATAATACAAAGGAATAATAATAATAACCAAACCATAGTCAATGCTGTCAAATTTATTTACTCTATGGTCAATTAAGACTTTGAACCTGACTTTTTGCTTGTAGGAAAAATACAGTCATCTGCAAAAGTGCAACCATTTAGCGGCAAATGATTATTGGTAATATATGTTTACTTAATTAAACTAAGAGTAGGACACAACCAGCATGCCGAAATGAATACCCGCTAGAGCGCTGCGGTTAGTAAGCTGATTTGTTGAAATAGCAGCTGCCAGTTATCTTAGTAGTGTTTGAAGACTTCAAGATTACAAGAATAACTTTTTCATATTTTTAAAAAACTTTTAGTTGAACAAGCATATATTAAGCGCCGGCGCGACACTTGGAGGAGCGCGCAATGTCCACACACTAACCCGCACCCCGCATCATTCGTGTGTTCGTGAAATTTAAACAAAATCCACAAACTGTATGTTTCAAATTTTTCGTGTGATAATCAAGTGCTTTGTAAGTGCCACATTAACAGGGAATCAACTATTATTCATTATTGTGAATCTTACGAAAGAAAAATGGAATTGTAGTAGAAGCATACTACTTGACTTTCTAATCTTAACCAAACAGATTTGTGTAACAACCGAACGTTTTAAAATGTAATTTTAGAAATTTTGTTGAATAACAAAAGAGTAATTTTTAGATTTTTGTAGTGACACGTGTGTTATCTTTCTAAAAAATTTACAACACGACGTAAAAAAGTAGGTACTTTATGTTTTATCTTATAATTTCAAGGCACTCCTGCGCGTAACTGTACTGTACATAAGGCAAATAATATTTCAACTGACTCGTTGGCTAGAATTATTTTATGAGTATCAGCAGCCTATAGTATGGTCTCTTGAGTGTCTAGTTTTCTGTCTTGATATACACCAATTCTTCTATTAGCATGGTATTTTTGCACACCAGCCTGCGCCCGGCGAACTTATCAATTTTATATTCATTATTGTGTATCTTACGAAAGAAAAATGAAATTGTAGTAGAAGCATGCCACTTGACTTTCTGAACTTAATCCAACAGATTTGAGTAACTAGGTACCGAAAGTCTCAAAATATAACATCAGATGTTATAAAATTTTTTTGAAATTTTTTAAATTTTCGTAGTATCCCTTATGTTATCTTTCTAAAAATTTTACAACGTGAGGTTAAGATAGTTTTAATTATGAACCCATAAAAATTTCAAATTTGAATCTTATATACAGGGTGTTACACGAAATATTAAGAAATACCTAGCCATGCCCTTAGCACAGCCCTAAAATTTCTAACTTTTTGACAATAGCTCACAATACACTTTATCTATCCACTCACTAAAAACGAACAACTTTAGAATTGTCAAAACTTTTTTATGAAATATAATGTCCCACGACCAGACTTATTTTCTGAAATTTCCGTAGTATTCCTTATGTTATCTTTCTAAAAATTTTACAATATGAGGATAAGATAGTTCTTAATAAGAACCAATCAAAATTTCAAATTTTTATTCTATATACAGCGTGTTACACGAAATATTAAGAAATACCTAGTTACACCCTTAGCACAGCCCTAAAACTTCTAACTTTTTGACATTAGCTCACAATGCACTTTATCTATCCATTCATAAAAAACGAACAGCCTTAGAAGTATCAAAACTGTTTTATGACATTTAATGTTCCACAACCAGACCGTTATTTTTTTCAAATTTTCGTAGTATCCCTTATGTTATCTTTCTAAAAATTTTACAACGTGAGGTTAAGATAGTTTTAATTATGAACCTATAAAAATTTCAAATTTAAATCTTATATACAGGGTGTTACATGAAATATTAAGAAATACCTAGCCATGCCCTTAGCACAGCCCTAAAACTTCTAACTTTTTGACAATAGCTCACAATACACTTTATCTATCCACTTATCAAAAACGAACAACTTTAGAATTGTCAAAACTTTTTTATGAAATATAATGTCCCACGACCAGACTTATTTTCTGAAATTTCCGTAGTATTCCTTATGTTATCTTTCTAAAAATTTTACAATATGAGGATAAGATAGTTCTAAATAAGAACCAATCAAAATTTCAAATTTTTATTCTATATACAGCGTGTTACATGAAATATTAAGAAATACCTAGTTATACCCTTAGCACAGCCCTAAAACTTCTAACTTTTTGACATTAGCTCACAATGCACTTTATCTATCCATTCATAAAAAACGAACAGCCTTAGAAGTATCAAAACTGTTTTATGACATTTAATGTTCCACAACCAGACCGTTATTTTTTTCAAATTTTCGTAGTATCCCTTATGTTATCTTTCTAAAAATTTTACAATATGAGGATAAGATAGTTCTAAATAAGAACCAATCAAAATTTCAAATTTTTATTCTATATACAGCGTGTTACACGAAATATTAAGAAATACCTAGCCATGCCCTTAGCACAGCCCTAAAACTTCTAACTTTTTGACAATAGCTCACGATGCACTTTATCTATCCACTCACCAAAAACGAAGATCCTTGGAATTATGGTAAGTAATTTTTTTCTGGCTACGCGACTATAGCGTCTTTTTCGGTTTGTTGTTTTGTTATGACTCTTTCAATAGGACTTCGGGTTTGAACTTGTAAGTGAGCTTCTTCATCAGTGTCATCTAGAAGTGAACTGCCCAGACTTGTGTTACTGCCACTGAGCGCTGTACCCCCAGCAGGTCTTTGGCTTGTGGCTGAGGTGGGCATCGGTAACATGTCAATGGCCCCGATCCCTGGAGGTTTCCCATCTCCACGTCTAGCGAGTTGAGACTCAATACGCTGGGTCAGTTCTGAGATTTTCGAACTCGTACGGGAATTTACAAACAAGTTTGGTTTCCTATTGTTTAATTTTGGTGATATATCTTCTATACTGAAATAGTATTCATATGTTAAATTATTTACTAATTTATGTACTTAACAAAATTAAATATGTAAAAAAGCAATAGCTCTAAATACCTTGATATATCCCATTCTTCATTTAAGTTAACTAAACCTTTTTCATTTTTTAAATCACTCTTTTCGGTAATACTTAGTGATGGTGATGCACTAACGGATTTCATTTGGTTCGCATCTAAATCGAATATAACTTTCTTTTTGGACAATGAAGATGTTGACGGTGCATTTTTCAAGACACCCTTTGTGTAAGTAGGACTACTACGAGTAAATATATTTTCTTCGGACAGAAACTTAACATTAGGGTTATTCTGATTTTCCTCTTGGTCTACAGCCGTCAGTATTGGTTCTGCACTTAACTTGGAGCTTTTTAAATTGGAGTCTTTATTTTCTAAATACTTGCTTTCCGCTAATTTCATAGTAGAATACCCTCGAACCAGCCCGATACTCTTACTGCGAGGCACAGATCTACTATAATCACCGTTTGCAGTGGCTGGTCTCCTTGCTGGTGATTTGATAAGGTTTTCAATTGATTTTTCATTAGCTGTTTGATGTGAAATAATAGACGTCGTAATTGTGTCTTTAGATTTTTTGCCAACCTCACTATCACTTTCTACGGAAGAAGTAGTTGCATCAGTAGCCGTTTCTTCTTCATCAGATTCTGATGGCTTGTTTTCATCACTTTTAAATTTTACTGTGTCTAAATTTTTAGCTGGAGTGTTTGTGTTGTCGTCTGATCCTGGACGATGAAAGGCCCTCTCTTTGAAGCTATTGTTCATCGCCGCTTTTGTAGCAGGTTTTCGGGAAGCAACAGAAAGACTGTGTCTCTGAGCTAACGGACTAGTTGAAACCGATTCAGGGGGAGTTTTTATTAGAAGTGCTGCTCTTTTCACGATTTCTTCATTTATAATATTGCGTTCAATTTTATTTATTCGGTCTGTTGATTTCATCAGAGATAGAGCTTTGTGTTTAACATTTGAAATGACCGTGCTCAAATTAAATTGTTTCCGAATTTTCGCTGGTGGTATTTTATGCGACACATCTACTAAATTCGTTTCTTTAATTAATTTTGAGTCTATTTGCGATAAAATAGTATTCCTCATTTTTTCATATGAAGGATTCCTCTAAAAAAAATATGACAGTAAAATATAAGCGCAAAATATGTCAAAAGTACTCACTACTTTAAACTTTTTAAAATTGTACCTTAATTTTAAGTCGTTGTGCATGTTGTATATCAGCATACAGTTTAGCAAAAGTTGCGACTTGTACTCCATTGCGCAGAGGATCCACTCCAACCGCATGCAAACGATTATTTACCTCCTCACTCAATTTCGCTCTAATTAACTTGACAGGGCTGTGTGAAAGAATAATCAATAGGTACATAATTTTTCAAATTCATTTTTACCTTTTCTCAATCGTGTAGCTTACCTTGACGGAGATATATTTGAGAGATCAGATGAAACTCTGTCACTGTTTTCTTTTATGATGTTGTTGTCCTTATTATGAATTATATTTGTTTGTGCTGCCCGTTTTTCCTTTACTTTTCGTTTTTCATTTGATGGCTTTTTATTTTTATTTTTAGTCTGACCATCCTCTCCGGATAGTTTTCGCTTCTTTTTTTGTTCTGTTGGTTTTATCTCTCGTAAATTATTATCTATCGTGTTTTTCTTCGATTTCCTGTAATTCATCCGAGGCGGTTTTTTTGTACCATTGCAGCTTTTCTCAGTTTGTATGTTATACTTTATCAAACTTTCGTCATTTGACGTATCTTTTGAACTTGATGAAACAATGCTTAATAACTCTTGAGCTTTACGATGTAGGTCATCAAGAGAACTTCTATTGAGAGTGGAAACTGATTTCTTATACAAATTTTTTTCTGTTTGTAAAGGTGCCTGGGAAAATATTGAAAAAGTAGATCATAAAATGATTATTTATATTTTAATTTAATAGTAATAGATCTATAGGCTTATTTAATAATTCTGCTAATTAAGAAAATAAAATTGATCAAATATTTCTATAAAAATGCTAGTACTACAAGGTCATCCTACGTATTTTTTGATCTATTTTAATAATGAAACCTATTAGGTCAAGAAAACTGAATTGGGTTCGCCCTCGACGACACTGCACCCCAGTTCACTTCTGGGGAGTGCCATTAGCGAGACCGCAGGATAGGGCTCTCGGTCTACGCGACACTGTGCACAGTGGTGTAAACACGGAGCGACCTGCAATGGCTGCAAGGCTCAACACAACAACAATAAATAACCACATGACCGGTCATAGTATAAATAACAGACTTGTTAGTGATTTAACCGCTTTTATGTCGCTGACCAAGCCATCGACGATTTATGCTTGTTTTAGCACTGGAAAAGGGTATTTCGCGGAAAATGATTTTCGATGTATGGAAAGCTGAAAATCTGATTTTAAGATGCACAGCAATAAACATCATGAGATATTTGTCAAGGTTTTAGAAAAATTTTGTGGACACTTACGTCAAAAATGGCTAAAATGTAGACATAATGTAAACTTTGCAAAATGTGGGGAATATGGCGGATAAGCCTCAGCGATAAGCTAAGGGTTGTCACTAAAGTATATTCATTATTTTAACCCACACCCTTTGAGACGCCAAAGCACTCAGACAAAAAATTCACAAAAAAACCGCCGCACGTGCCAGCCGTAACAAAGAAAACGACAGTTTGCGCGTGCGGCGTAAAGTTTCGGCGAAAATTTATCAGTTTCTATCGACGCTTCATGGAATAAGTAAATGACGAAATAGAATGTTTTATTATAAAAACAGGTGGTGATTCGAAGGATACATCGAGTGATGAAGAATATCATAAGTTTTTGATTGGTGTACAGCGAACGTCATAACTTTTTGTTTCCTCTCAATGAATATATTTTAATTTGTCTATTTCGCTCCTGCTTTGCCTTTCCGTGTACCGAGGTCTAATATAACGGATAGACTTATACATAAACCATTTTAATACGAGGGGAGGCTGATAAGTAATCTAACTAACTATGAAATAAAAGACGAGCATGGCTCGTAAGGTTTACTATTTTAATTTCAATGTGATAAAAACACAGTTCGAAATTGATATATTTGTTGAATTAAAAATTGAATTCTGCAATTTCAAACTTTCACTCCCCGTTTACCCCAAGTGTGAAAACTTGTAATTTGTTATTTATGCTTAGGGCAATAATTCAAATTTCCTGTTACAAACTTCAAAGGTCAAAGATTTTCATACAAAAGTTACCGCCACCCCATTTCCCGCATTCAAATTATACAGAGCTTATCATCTATGCAATCACATGTTATCATGTATCATAATACAAATTTTTATTAAGATCGGTTACGCCGTTCTTGATTTATAAAAGGGCATACGAACAGACAAACATACATAAATTTTTTTTACAAATGGTAGATTTAGAGTTAGTAAGCCAGAAAATGAAAACTTATCACAAAATTTGGCAAAACGATTGTATGTAGGCACCGACAGAGCCAACAGATTTATATAGTAAGTAGTATAGGTATCTAGTATAGTCACATTTTGGTGTTAAACATGCCATTTGGCACAGATGTGTCCTATGTCTGGGTCAAACTTAGCTGATTTAGCCCGGTAGCCATCTCCTCCCTCTGTGCAGGTGAAGAGGGGCGTGATACAAAAATAGCACTGCCGCGCTTCAGAAACATCATACCTGCCTTATTGTATCTATTAGCTTCACTTTGGTATTATAATATTTTAGGATAGATCAATACCGATACGTTCATTTTTGATATAATGTTGTACCTATTTAAAGAGAAAACTGAAAAAATCCCTGGTTGTCTGTGTCCTTCATACAGCCGTAAGTTTTACGTTGATACGTCTATGTCTATGAGGATATTCGGACGATTGGACGTTCAATACGAAATTGATTCAAACTGTTAGTAACGTAAAGTGTAGTAAGCACAGGTCGACAACCCGAAAAAACAACCCGTACATGTACATACGCACAAATCTTTGCCGCTCTGAGTTGTCTGCAAATGACTCATTGGGCAGGTACAACCACGCGGGCAGCGAGCGGTAGTAGTGCTAAAGTGTGGTAGTGCCCTGTCTGTGGTAGTAGTAAAAGGCGGACGCCACGCGCGCGGGTAAACTGTGGCGCGACTCGGCGCGAGTGCGTGAAACTACACACTGACCGGCCCTTAACGTTGTCATTAACTATTGCTTTAAATAGTATAATTACATTCGAGTTTGTTTCTGTAGACGTGGCCATATCAATAGTTTGACGTTTGATTTTCTCCTGAAGTTGTAAAGTCCGCGCGTGTTCTGCCTCAGCTAGACGTCGCGCTGCATGTGCTTCTTCCCGAACACTCTGCAATTGCTGCATTAGTTCATCATATTGTTCCCTCTGAGCGTTTACTCGTTGTATCCACTGAATTTCTCTTTCTTCTGCTTGTTTTTTCAATTCCATATTTTCATGTTTTATTTCAGAGCTCTAAAAATTAAATTAAAAAAGTTTAATATTTATAATAAAAATAATCATATTGAGTCAACACTTGAATGTACTCACCGTTGTAGCCAATCCTTTGCGTAGGGCCAATATTTCTGCAGCTTGTTCTTGTATCGTCTTTTCTAGGCGTTCAACAATGTTTCGGTCGTTTTTTGTTCCATTTTCAGCATCTTTACTTTTAAACAAATTTAAATTTTCAATTATCTGATTTCGTAATGTTTCTATTTCACTTTTGTTTCTTTCTTGTTCTTCCTTCTTCCATTCTTCTAATTTCGCTAAAAGAAAGTTTTGGTCAAGCGCATGTGGCTGAATTTTATAATCATCGTCTTTTTCAAGATTTTTTTTATTTGGTGCTTCGTCGTTTTTCTCTGGGATTTCCTTAACTTGATTTGTTTCAGCTAGCGTATTTTCCATTTCATCTACTTTTTTCTTAAGTGTAGTTATTTCTTCGCTTAGTTTTAAGTTTTCTAATTTAGATTGGTTGTCGGTATCTTTTTCGGGAATCAGACGATTAATTTCCATCCCGTTTTCATTTAGATTCATATGTCTTCGTGAAACATGACTTTGTAGATATAACTGGTTGAGGAATACTTTGTTACAGTAGGAACATTTATTATAAGGTTGGATTCCTTCACCGGTTGAAGTAGAGGCGTAGATGTCTCCTTTGTTTGATAAAGTTCTTAAAATCATCGTAGCTATATTTTCATTTCCATAAGGTAAAGAAGGCCGATAACTGTGTTTGTATTTTTTCCGCAGTTTTTTTATTTCCTCTTCTTTACTTCGAATTTCTTTTCGCATGCACTCTATGTCCTTTACCAAAAAAATTATAACACATAAAATAGTTTTAAGTAAGAAGTATTTTAAGTTTCCTTTTTTTCATTCATCAAGTTCTAACACTCGAAAGAAATGAAATGCATTTTCACCACGACGAACTTGCAAAGACTTTTATAAATTCCATTTTATTTTGTGTACTTAGTATTACAAAAGAAAAGTTAAAAAAAAATTATTTATCGTTGGCTAGAAATTTTCTATAAGGAAGATAATTATGAACTACTATTTATTGAACAAATGGCATCAGAATAATAATTTTCTTTTAGATTTATAAAGTCATGCCCTAAACGCACCTGTGTGGCCGCGGCGAGTTCATCACGCAGCAACATTACGCTACGGTCTAGATAATGTCTACAGAACTGCTGATATTCCACGGCTAGTTGTGCTAAACGGAATAACTTCACCACAGCGTTATCTAATATCCTTACATCAAATTCTGATTCCAAGACGCAATCCGCAATCTGAAGTTGAATTTAGATATATTTATAGACATATACCTATGCACTCATACTTTAAAACTTCAAGCTTGGAAATGAAGGAAAATTTAGGGCTTGTCTACAAGGTCAACCATTTGTTAGATTTTTTCTTTGTTCAGTCTTTTTAAGTTACATGTGACATTACGCTTAGTATATGGTACAGAGACGCCTGCTCTGATATCTGAACACCGCCCAAAATGGTCGATGGGCGAACAGAGAAGTGCATTTCACGAACATATCTACCATTATTGCCCTGCACTCTAATAGTAGCAGAGTCCCGCACCTTACCGTAGGGGCCCGCACGCGTGATTTTTCTTTTTTCAGATTAGAGTGCAGGCGTCTGTACCCAGTTAAGCCAGCGCCATCCTCCGTTATGGGGCGTCACGAGCTTCATAGTCGTAAGCTAGTAAGTATGGCATGGCCCCCACAGGGGAAGGGGGCTGGTAGGACTATAGCCTAGGGGCCCGGGAATAGGTGAGGCACAACATTACAGGTACAGTGTATAATTTTATTATGATAATCAACCGTTAAGCAGATTGGCTAATGCATAGAAAATGAATTCGTTTATTTTTCAGAAATATTCGATATTCATATGCATAAAAAAAGCAAGGATATCTCGGAGGTCGCGAGAAATCTAATAATGATATCCTAAGTAGCCTACTCTGGGTTGACACAATGAAAGGCAACTCTCTGAACCCAAATATGTCGATCTGCCTGCGCGAAGTGGTTGTGTTAACTGTATAATTGTATATGGCGCTTGAAAAACTAGTTAACGTGACCAAAACAAACAACGATAATAATACCAATTTTCAAGTTCCTATACCTTTAAAAAAACCGACACTCCCATATAATTTTTTTTAAACACGAAAATCCAAAAACCCTGAAACACATCATTATTAATAATTAATGATGAGTAGCTATAATTCTAATTTTCTAATTCCTACCTTTAAAAAACAACAGACCCGTACAGACCTTCACCTCCTATTTTATTATATAGTTGTGACGTCTTGTGTGAAGAGTAGGCGACCAATTGCCCGCAGATGAATGATTGGTTATTTATGATCGTTGCTGGACCCGCTGAGTGTTTATAGCTGCTCAGTGGCTTAATGCATAAGAGCGATTAATAAGTTTAGTCCCGCACATGTTTAAATGATATTATTATACACCGTAAGTTTTAGTGCACTACCTATTGATTTTCTTGTGAAAACCGTTACATAAGGAAGTTTGCGTTTATTTCGAAGGACCCGCTGCTGGCCCATGCTGAATTCGGTTACTGACAGTTTTCCAATGCCGTAAGCTATACCCGTGCCCGCCTGCGGAAACCAATACAATTAGGCCTCCAAAATCTAGCCGAAATATTGCCAAGGACCGCCCTCAACCGCATCGCTGCACCTCGAGTTAGCGATGACAGACACCAAGGTCGTCTGTTTGTTAAGAAATGTTTGAGGAATTTGCGTATTATAGAGAATGGCAGGCTGTCTGCGGGCAATAACTCTTAAGTATTTTAGAGCCAGTTAATCGTTCAATTGGCTTAGTATGTTCTGAAAAAATTGCGAGAGAGACCGTGATATCAATTTAAAAAAAATCAACGCGCATAGAACGGCAGTCTAAATTAATGTAATAAAAAAGATACTTAACGTATCTAACGTACATACATCATTTATATGTTGTTCTAACGTTCCAAAGTTCCTGTCTCTTGTTAACTCTTCTATGTTTATTAACCCTGTAATTCAAAATTTAATAATTAAAGAAATAAAATTAAAGAACAACTCAGGAAACGATAGCGAAAAATTAGAATTTATGCATCAGTGTAACAAAATAAGTATTCTTTATCAGCGTGCATTTAGATTTGAGAAAAAACTACCTAAAATAGCGCTTTACAATGTTACTTGACGAAATTTTATTTAAAAATATTTAATCGAGCTTATAGAGAAGGAAAACGATGTTTTCAAGCATCGATGTCACAGAAAAACATCGAAATGAGCTATATGTCGATGTTAAATATATGAGCGATGTTGTACCTATCACTATCACCCTACTTCTGGTGGCCCATCACCACAAATTTATTTACGAACACTTTATATCTATGTTTACGAACCTGTTTTGAGAATGTACCTATCTAAATACAAAATTTCATCCATATGGTTAGAGCTGTTTCAGTGATACGTGAAATACGTACCTATATAAATATACCTACAAGAATTGCTTAAATTATAGCGGTCCCGGCATTGACTTGGTCGGGTGGAAATCAAGTTATATGAAAGAAAAGACAAATGCACCTCCAATATGTAGCTACTTTTAATGTATTCACGCCACATTTACTCACTTATTTTGTTCCAGTCAATATGCACTCTTGGACGATGCGTATTAAAAGCGAATCCAGACTCGTCTGCCAATTTCGCAAAATTGTGGTGAAACTCATATGACGTTTTACAAGCCATTACAAAACGAAAATAAAGTAAAGGTTTCTATTACATATTGTAAAAACAAAACTTTATCACTCTTACCAATAGGTTATAATAAAAAAAAAGGTAATCACAGGTAATTCAATAGCTCAGTTCAATAGTGACAACAGATGTCAAGTATATGTTTACACGTCTGTTGCCTAGTGACAGTTAGGATAGGATAATGGATAATTCGCTCCGAACCTCCGAACGCATTGTGCAAAAGTTACTGCGGGGGTGTATAGGGTGCATTTCTTGACTTAATTCCTGCTTTTAAAAGTCACCTATCGAAATAACTGGTCCTTCTAGATCAGGATAAAATGTTATTGATGCGGGTATACGTGTAAGATCGTATCGAAAGAAATCCAAATATCTCGCACCGGTTACAGACATATCAAAGAAATGAGATTCTAGAGTTTTTCCGTCGATTATACATCATCATCATCATCAGCCCATTTTTACCCCACTGCAGGGGCTTAGGCCTCCCCCGGGGTGAGGAGGGGGGCTTGGAGCTTAAGTCCACCACGCTGCTCCACTGCGGGTTGGGAACTGTAACGACCGCCATCTATTAACAGCGTCCGGGACCGACTGCTTAACGTGCCCTCTGAAGCACGGTGTCAGTGATATTGTGTACTTAAGTCAGAAAAACTCATTGGTACACGCCCGGATTCAAACCATGGCCCTATGGGGCCTTATAAATTTGAGACAGATTCGTTGCGCTCTGGGCTATCACGACATCCGATTATACGGCACCACGCATTCACTTTCCAGGGCTTTGTTTGTAATATTCCATCATCCATCGAGGGTTCTCGGTCAATAGTCCATTAACGAAAGTTTTGCCTATTAACGTGGTCGTTCGAAAAAAATGTTCATCATAGCTGATGCATTTGGTAGCAGAATTGATTTCGCCGAACAAAGTCATATTCATGAAGTTCGTGAGTAAAACCTACTTTGTGAGGTGGCACTTTATCTACTTGTTTTACTAGTTCGTAGACTGTAACGTAGCACTGCCATATTGAAATTAGAAGCTAATTTTTAGGAAGAACACGAACCCGTTTGAATTCATTATATTTAGATTTTATTTTACTCACCATACTTTGATTAATTGGTAGTCGTCCAGGATGAGTTGTATTGAACAATTCAACTACGTCTATTTAGGTCTTGTTGTTATTCTTGGGTTTAGTATTGTTACGGGCTATACTATATATATAGGTCCACATTAAGGAATAAAATCAAAAACTGTTTCAATCACAATTCACACAGTTCATAAATTACAACACTTTTATCGCACTTTATAGTTCGCAGTTGATTGTACTTGACTTATAAAGTAAACTCACTCACTGGCGTCACGTCGTTTTCCTTGTATACCCCTTGAAATTCCTATCACAAGGCATCTCGAATATTCTATCGTCGAACATTCTATTTTAAAATTTGAATCACATTTTAGCGTGGAAAATTTCTAGACGCCATGGCACCGCTTTGACAGTGCACATCGTTCTGTCTTGAAATTATATTTTTCGAATGCCTAATTCTCTTTGAATAAAAACTACCTTTAAAATGAATTTAATTTGTTGAATTTATTTTTAATCTCGGAATTTCTCGATATTTTTGTATTTTGTCGATGTGTTTGAATAGCCGTGTGATCTTTTCGACTACTTTCTATAAAACATCGACGTGTTTCTATATATACATAGACGTCACAGTATTTTGTCTCCAAATCCGAACATGCAAAGAAATTCCGTTCTTTCTCGTTCCATTAGTTTGATTTTTTTTTTCATATAGACAAAGGTGTTATACTTAAGAGTCGTACAATATTACAAAATCGCACTGCGCTAGTTATATTTAGGCCTGTGGTTTACGCATATTCACGCTTAGCTGGGCGATCTTCCAAGCAAGCAAAGTCTTTCGTCACCTCATATATAGGTTATTTAAAAAATATATTTGAGCAAATATTTAATCAATTAAAATCAGATAAAAATAAACTGGACTAAGTACTGAACTTTACTACTGATAATTTAGCTTGATGATATTCCGTCTAGAATAGTAATAGAACTAAAATATATTTCGATACTCTGATTTCGGCAGATTTGATTTGATTTCAAAACTTCAAATAGTTTTTGGCTAATAAAACCTTTTTTTTTGATAATAACAAAACTTAATAAAAGTATAAAAACGAATTCATGGAAAAATAAAATGAACTAAAATTAAGCAAGGCATCCTACCTAACAGAAGACAATCGCGTTATCACATTTTATTTTTATTAAATTCAAAAGTCGAATTATTTACCAGCCAGTTACCGATGAAACTGCAAACCGCTGCAAACTCATTGTTCTTTGTTTTTTTTAAAATATGATATACAAATACGCGGCACCGATGTAAAAGGCCACCGGATATACTACACAGTTACACACTCGTCGACCAGAGGCGAGCGCCGAGGCAGCGCTATACGGGTAAAAGAGAAAGGCCTCTGGCGCTCGTTTTCAATCGGCGAATGTGTGTAGGTACATGTCGCATATTTATTTTTTTGTTTGTGAATTAGACCCTTTCAAATATAGTAAAAAATGTATGGCTGTCATTAAAAAAAATATCGATGACGTCATATACCTGCTACACGAATCATCTTGTATGTATTAATTATTTTTAAAAACATGGGCACTCATTTAATTAATAATATATTTATAATAAATAATTATTATTTGACCAGTTCGAGGGTTTTTCCCAAAAGTTATCCTTTGAATTTATAACGAATTTATTCTATACTATAAAAGAGCACGGTACCTATAAGATTACTGAAATGTACATAAACTCCATATACATAAATGCCATTTTCAACTGAATTTAAAATGGTGTAAAATATAGACGATCTGAATCATGGATTTGAATGAAATGAAATGAATGAAAAAGGTACAATGAAAAACAATTTAGATTTTCCATCTTCATGTTTCAATATAAATTGTACTAGTCCGTGAAGCAGAGCATTGGTCATTATTTTTGAAGCATCATTTAAGACATTTCACATTAAAACTAAGGTAAGCCTCGGGAAGGGTACATAGTAGGCCTGATGGCGCGTTTTGCTTGTTGTACTATAATATATATATATCCTTTTTTTTTGTATTTTATACACGTCATGGGCCACGTTATTATCTAATGTAAGTTAAGTCAATAGAAAAGTGTGCAACGTACAACTCGTTACACAAAGCGTGTACT
Organism: Luffia ferchaultella; assembly: GCA_949709985.1. Lineage (NCBI taxonomy): Eukaryota > Metazoa > Arthropoda > Insecta > Lepidoptera > Psychidae > Luffia > Luffia ferchaultella. Next base: position 13,189,258 of record OX453242.1, on the reverse strand, counting down.
CAAAATATGCATGCGCTCTCTACAGCCGTTCACCGTCGGTCGTGTTGGAAGTAGAACGTAGTGGAACGCTGAATATTTTGTATCCAGCACGCGCTCTGTGGCCGTGCTCATAACTTTGTACAATGTAAATAATTCGAGTATAAAAACATCGTTTCGGCTACATCGTGAGTCCTTGGGTGCGAGCGTGGGTCGAGTGATAATGGCTGCGTCGTTTACGCGGATGGCTTTTCCTCCGAGACGTTGGTGGTACCTGATGCGACGGAGCCCGTTTCATCTGGTGTAACTGCGCACGCCAGAGCCGGGAACCGTTGGTATAATGCCGCGCGATACTTGGGGTGGCTGCAAACAATTCAAAGTTATAATTTTATACACATCATCACAGGCTGGAATATTGTATATTTTAGTTTTGAAAAAGGCGACGAAACCGTTCTTTAGCTACATGTAAGTAAAAGGAAAATCGCACAAGGTTGAACTAGTAACTGTAAAATTGTCAGAGAGGCCTCCGCTTAAACAAATAGATGCCCCGTAAAATAACGTTTGTTTTTATTAGCATAGGTATACATGCTCCAAACACTTTCCAAGATTCATTTTAAACTTGAACTCATTATTGTTCTTTGCGGGTTTTTCTAAAAAAACAACACGTTGTAAAAATGTGAAATACTCTTACATAGACAAGTTTACAAACCTGATGCCGTATACGATAGGATTGTACACGGCGTTGGCCTTGGCGAATAGTGAACCCCAGATGGTAGTGAGTGGGGTGATGGGTGCGCTCTCGAAAACACCCGTATAGTTGATCACCAAGTACGGTGTCCACGCCATGAACCACAATGAGATGGTCATAAGCGCAACCTGTGGAACTCATCAATAATGTTCAAACATTTCTTACGTGTGCATAATGCAGTTGGGGTATAAATGTTATCTATACCCTAGTATATAATGACGTTATAATCGTACCTATCGATACCTATATTATAAGTATTTTAATTCGCGAATGATCGTAGTTGAATCAAATTAAAATCGAAAGTGTATATAGCTATAGGTATATATTCATCCCATAAACGCGTTTCTTTTTTATTTTTGCTTGTACCAAAAGCATATTTTGGGGGGACTCTGCCTGTTAGTACGGCTATTTAATAATAGACCGAGCCACCATATAAAGAATTGATTTTTATTTTTTCATGATCACATTTCTACGTTGCAGTTGATAAAACATAAAAAGCGACTATTAAAAATATTTCTCTTTAATGTTTTTCACTGACTTTATTGATTATTTCAACAGTTTCGAAACGTTTCTACAAAAACCTAAAATTTATGATAATTAAGGTTTTATCGACTGATTTATATAGTGGTTCCTTCAATTATTTCCTAAGAATACAAAGTTAGATGACCCAATTATGGTGGTATTATAACAATGATTTCACCTTAGCCAGTTTGCACTCAGCACTCGTGTTGGCCGCTTCGGATGACCTGAGCGAAGCCACGTTCATTTTTTTAGCTTGTTCTCTCATCGCTTTTTCGTGGGCAGCTACCGCCTAAAATATCATTAAACAGTTGAAAGCACCCTTAAAATTTGAAATGAGAACAAAGTTAGTTTGATGTCTGTATACCTGCACAATGTAGAAATAGGAATAAATAATCATAAACAGTGGCAAGAAGTAGACGAAGATCGAATAGACGAGAATGTAACTGCGGCTAAACCAGTCCTTGCTAAGGTAGTCGGTACCGCATGCGGTCATGTTGCCTTCTGGTACGTATCTGCAGTGAGAAAAGAAAATATTCCAATAAACATTATGTTTATTACTTTCACTTTTACCCATAGATTAAAAAGTTTTGTTAATACTGACCCACATCTGGACTGATCGAAATATGACCTGGAGGGTGATTTTCGGACCATTTGACTTTTTTTTCATGATACAAAATTACGTTTTCACTTTGAAACAAAATATGTTTCATTGAAATTGTTTCATGAGGCTAAAAGTCAAAAGTCCCCCGCACCGTCTGTCTGTCTGTCTGTCTGAACGCGATAAACTCAAAAACTACCGAACGGATTGGCATATTATTGGCACCAATGGACAGAGTGATTCAAGAAGAAGGTTTACTAATTTATTAATGTTTTGTGGAAAAATTTGTTGAAATATTACGATTATTGTTGAAGATGTCGGAAAAAAATCAAGCAGGCTGAGAGCTTTCATCGAAAACGCTGGCTAATCCTTTTGAGATATAATAAAATAATGTACGGAGGAATTGTGTCTCTTTTATAGAACTAAAGAAAAGTCCGCGATGGCATTTTTCTATCTTTTATGGATAGCTGATTATACCTATTTTTATGTTTAAAAAAATGGTGTCATATGATGAGGTAATTGGAAAGCAATTTATACTGATACAGTATTAATCCTTATCAAATTAAATACGTTATTTGCCTTCAGCATTTCATGCACATTATGATTGCATTTTATATTACACAATTTAAATCAATATTTTAAGAGCTATCGCGAAATATAAATATCGCGCGACAAGAAACTGGGCGCCGCGACCGTCGCGCGCCGGCCGGAGTGGTTAGGCTGAAGTTATCAATGTTGTATACAGAAAATTATTGTAGTTTGTTTTTATGTATTTATTCTTTACTTTTTCAAATATTTATTGAATTGAAAATAAAATACTTTAAAAATACTCCAAGTAGGATGAATTTACGTTACATTTGAATATAATTAAATCTAATCCACATATTCGACGCAACAAGCTAATAGGAAACTACGCAGAAAAAACACTACGGCTTATATGCTCTGCTACCCGTGCGAAGCCGAGACAAGTCGCTAGTAATATATACCACACTTACTTGAACTTTTGGAGTTATTGAAATTTTGAAAAGTTAGTCGAGAATCAGAGATTAGCAGACGAAATTTTATCTCGGTTTAATTAGAACTCTGCAGGAGGAGCTCACCACAAACTCCAACATTATGTCTAAGTAAGTACTTGAACGCAATGTAGATGTGATATTCACCTCTATTGTTGATATGAGGCTCCCTTTAGAATTATTACCTTCAGATTTATTACTTAAGATCCATTTACCTGTTCCAACCGAAGAATGGCGCGAGAGTCCAGGCAAGGGAGAATGCCCAAATCCCAAGGATGCGTAGTAGAGCACCGTTTATAGTCATAGGTTTGGCAGCGATACCTTTCACGATTACATTATACCGATCGAAGGCGATCATTGTCATAGTCCAGATCGACGCGCAGCCAAATAATGAACCAGCGCATGCGTATAGCTCACACATTAATGGACCTGCAGAAAATAATAGACGATGAAAGGTGTATTTAAATATAATTATAAAAACGACAACTTTTCACAAAATTACGTAGTGAAAGTAAATATTTAATTTACATAATTTTCTTTACGTTACGTAATTTACGTTTAACGTAGTACTTACCGAAAACCCATGTTTCGTGATAACAGTTAACAACCATGGCCGGGGACATCGCGCACATCATCAAGAAATCGGAGAATGCCAAGTTCACTACCAGCAAGTTGGACGGCGTTTTTAGACTCTAAGGATAATAAATGGGATATCAAATATTTAATGTTTTTCATAAGAACGTATTTATAAATGTAATTCAAGTTAATACCTTGGTTGTCGAGAAAATATAAATAACCATGCCGTTGCCCGTTATGGAGATGAAACCTAGTACTCCGATCGTGAAGCCTAACAGACCGTGCCATAAGGGGTTCATTGGTGGAAATTGGTACCTGCAAGACAGCAATTGAGGAGTAAAATGTCGCCTCAGCTATTATAGTAGTGATCGAAGAGTTTGAAATTATTTAAAAAAATTTCAAGGATTGAATTTCGAAAATATTTTATTAAATTATTTATGCAAATTGAATATTATTATTCATTTATGTATAAAAAACCCCTTTTCGCCATTTTAGAAGTAAAATTTTTAAAATTTGTAAATGGGTACATTCATGTTCACTCACTCCTTTTGTAAGTTACTTGTGCGAGATCTCAAGATATATCAAATTTCATATATAGAAACTTTAACACCTAGCCCCGCCATCTCCGAAATGATTTGTAATAAAACCACTCCATGAGTTTTAATATAAAATAAAAATTACCAGTGAGGGTCGACCATGTGCAGCATGTCAGGTGGCACTTTGTCTACGACGGTCTGGTTGGAAGAGCCGAAAGCCGCCACCTGGCCTCCCCATGCTTGCATCGCCGCTACCCCCGGCCCAGGGTCCAAACTCAACAGCGACATTCTCGTTTACTTATTTGCGTGTCTTATTACCTATAGCATTAAAATTAAGTAATAAACTTACAAGTAGTTGTTACATTTTATAAAACTTAATGAAATACGATATGGAGAATTATTTATTATACCGTTATTAAGTGTATTTTTAAAGGCTGTAAGGCAATAAAAGAATTATAAATATAAAAATTGGCGCCGGATTATCATGTAAAGTCATTATGTCATCTTCGAAAAAGTACCCTAGTTAATCGTATTGTTATAAAAAACATTAAATGGTAATTACTAATTATTGTCTTATACTTAATTTACATCAACAGTAAAAATGACTCAATCATAGCGACTCTTGCCCATAGCCCTTTTCCGACATTCAGTACGTACCTACGATAGGGATGTTACGGAGCTTCGATAGTTCCGGATCCAAAAGGTCGAAACTTTTGGTTCCATAATATCTACGAATCTGACTCCAATTCCAATACTTTGTAAACGGAGGTTCATCGGAGTTTGACAGACCGATCAAATGCGACGATCGAGTACTGATGCGATGAGTTCACATGACGCGTTCGCCCAGCCCAGCAAGGTGCGCCTGTCGTTTTTATATAAACGCAAGAACTATGCGTGCGATAAAAAAAAGCACTAGTGAGAGACTTCACGTACATAATTATTGTGTACATTATGTACTATATAACAATCGTACACATATTTTTATCAGATTTATTGCAGTCTAATTCCCAGTGAGCAATTGAGTTAATCGGACCATCTACGATTCACTACAGATTTATATAGAAAAAAATTAACAGAGAAAAAGTAATTAAGTATTATTTCCCTTCTAGTTATACTTCTACCACACTTCCATCTCACAACTCGAAAGTTTTGCTCGCCATTCATTTCTAATCTTAAATGAGAATAACCACTAGGTTATATTACCTACTTTACGTCTGTTCAACTATTTCCATGAAAAAGTCACGTCATTTTGTTGTTACGTTCCTATATGAAGAAAAGTCAAAGAAACACTTTTGCATTTATAACATTATTACCAATAGATAATTAACTCATTTTAAAAGACTATCAATTCGTAGCTTACAAATTATAAATTTAGTTTAATTATTTAAAGTGGTTTAATACAATCCCGTTTTTTTTTCTTAATTTCCCCTTCGTAAGTAAAATGTTTTCTGCTGAGGGCACATAATGCTTATTTGATTTTGCCAACTCCGATTCCGCCTCCGATAAAACAACCCCTGTAAAATCACCACTGTAGAACCTGGGATAGTACTTTCAAGGCCGTTAACGAAGGGATTTTTACGTACTTATAAATTCGATGTTAAATATAGACGACCATATTATTATATATAAATATATCTAATATAAATTTAAATATATATTTCATTTTACTTACTACTTCTCTTTTAGTTAATTATTCAAGCGCTACTACCTCTATAATTGCTTCTTTAATCAGTTTGCAAAACCAACAAACAATATACGCACCTACCGCAGAATGTCCAGGGTCAGTGAAATACTCGCTCCGAGATGGTTATAACTAAAAGAACTGAAGAAAATCGTCGTACGAACTACTCCAGTCTTTAGTGTTGACTATAACCAAACTCGTGCGGTAGGGAGCCGAGGCTGTGGAGGCTACTCGGCAGTTTCGCCAAAGCGTCACTTTTTATATAAACTACTGGGGATTAGTGATAACGTCACAGTAATAAATCAATATTTCTAATAAGATATACTTCTTGAGAATTTACTTACCGACAGGCATGAACTACCTACTTATGTTCTTATCTCGACAGAGTTGAACTTTTTAATTACTGTTTCAGATTTTGTAATACAAACCAAAATAAGAATAATGTTTTGTTCCACAAAAAAAATATATCTGTTTAAATGCTAATTTAAAATTTATATTTTATTTATATTGATTAATATTTTATTATTACTTTAATCTCAGAACTAAACTTAACGTTATTTTTACTGATATTTGGATAAAAATGTATATGGACCGAGGGTTTATTACCCTTACAAAACGACTTTTACACATTAGGAAATAATTAAAAGACAAATTCCGAACATTTACGAATCTTCACATTAGAATATTGGTTTATTCAAATTTCCTATCATGGGTACAAATATGTCGACAGGTACACAGATAGAAATGAAATTTTCATTCAAGAAATAATTTGCCTCAAACTCAAGGTCTTAAATAACACTTTCTCTAGTGAAGAAATTTTGTTTTTCCTTATATAGGAAACTTTAAAGAAGTAAACTCATTTGGTTGAAGTAATTATTTTTATCTGTGTATATAAAACTTGTTCTCTCGCGAGTATGAGTAGGTAGATACGAAATGTCAACCAAGTGAGTGATCTCGAAGCGGAAACGAAGAGTGATAATAAATAGTAGATACAATACAATGAGTGTTGGCGTACACAACGACACAACAATAAGTGTTTGCATTTGATTCTCGAGAAGCAGCTTAGTGAAGAACTAAATCTAACCTGAAAACGTCTGACACCGTCAACTCTCTTGTATGATTCAAATACCTCCCTGTTCTCCCTAAGCCGGCTTTTCTAATATAGTTATGAGGTCGCTAAGCGGCCTGAAAAGGACGTACTAATGAGATTAGTCAGGTATTGGATTCTTAAGACAGTAGTAACTACAATACAATGCAGTAGGTAGTAGATAAACACAATACGAAAGAACGCAGTATCTTATGTTACGTAGGTACTATGTAATTATTTATACACGATTATATATAAATAATATAACTAATTATATATACTTTATTCTACGGTTGTATTATATTTTTATTTCTATACAGTATAAATACTATCATGCGTCTTTTCGCAAATATTTCTCACGTCATCCTGCTCTTTTAGACAAGAATTTGAGTCTTTTGTTCTAGGTGGTACGGTTGAAATCACTAGACAGTAAATAAAACACATGTTTTCATTCTTTTATAGCGGTGTAACTAAATAGAGATGGGATTTTATATGCTGGTAAAGTATATCCATTATTTTAACCCACATCCTTTGAGACGCCGCCAAAGCACTCAGACAAAAAAATCATAAAGAAAACCGTCGCACGTGCCGGCCGTAACAAAAGAAACCGACGGCTTGTGCGTGCAGCGTACAGTTTAAGCGGAAATTTATCAGTTTACGTCGACGCTTCACAGAGAAAATAATTCACAAAATATAATGTTTTATTATAAACACAGGTGATGATTCGAAGTACGTCGAGTTATGAAGAATGTCATAAGTTTTTGTTTCGTGTGCAGCGAATGTGATAATTTTTTGCTTCCTCTAAATAAATATAATTTAATTTGTCCATTTCGTTCCTGCTTTACCTTTTGGTGTACCGAGGTCTAATATAACGGATAGACTATAGCCTTCTTGGACTCTTGGACACTGTTAGCGGCGAATTTTACTAGGAACCCTCAGTCTTAAAATAAAAGGTCTATGATTTTTAGATATAAATTAAAATCTTTGAACATCATTCGGTGACATGCTTTCTATTTCTGGGCATCTAGTAAAGAAAGAAGGAAAGAAGTAGATATTTTCAAAACAATAATTTGTAGGTATGTTTTGTTTAAGTTCGTGTTACCAACGTTGGCTGTTTAATTGGTGGAGCATACACACGTTGGCTCTTATACTAGTATTGTCCTGTCAGAGCCAATGTGAAGACGTTCGATACCATTTCAATACGATTGCGTTACGTATAACTTTACTTTACTTTACTTTAAATTGTAAGCCGCAAGGAGGCAAAATGAGTTTGTAGGAAATAGCTTCCGGAGAGTCTCTATGTCTCTTTCTAACACTTGCCATTAGAAAAAAATATTTCATCTAGTAGGTTCATTATCGATTTTTAAATATATGAATACTCGTGTAATATGTATTTTCTGTGACTTCTGGTTTTTGATATGTCTTGGTATTCGGATGATAATAATATTTTTGAAAGTTCGTACGCTACATTTTACAAATTTATAAAAATTTTCAGTTATATTTAAAAAGGATGTCTTAATTTATGGTTTTATACTGGCAACTAAAACGAGAATTCGGGGAAATATTGACGTGTGTGTTGTCAAAGTTGAAGTTTAGGTGACCCTAATATTTTCTTAAGTTAGCAGGAATTCTTTATGAAAATTTAAGAAAAATAGATAATGGGTTCAAAATATCCAGTTTTTTTTTTGCAGTGGTAATTTAAAATATTATGTTAAAAACAAAAATATTCTGTTATAGTAAAAAATGTGTTTAAATTTATAGAATAGCATAGTACTTACGCACATAAATACCAATCACGAAATTTCCCATCACGACATTGATTACGGTTGTTACATCCATAGTATGCGATTTGTCTTATTAAATTGATATCGTATGATGACGATGGATCAAAACGTTCACCGTCCCAAATGTGACCAGAAACGTTACCATGTTAGTACTAGCATTAAAAAGTGTTACTTTTGGTTTCATTAGTTAGTAAGCTAAAATCAACTTGTCAATTGAAATTACTGGGTTTGTGAAAATTTCTACTGCGTTGGTTTTTTGTTTAAGTTTTTAATATATTCTTCATATCTCCATTAAAAAATGGTTAAAAAGTGTTTTATAAGATATTGTGGAAGAGAATCAGCGGGTAGTTGTGGCTTTTTTCACAGGTAACTTCAAATATAGTATTAAAAAAAACTGATATAAAAAAGAGAACCAAGAACAAGTTTTTGACAGGTTTCTAATAATAAATTGCGATTTGCTTGTAATTTATAAAAAAAAGTTTAACGTTATTTCGGAAACTGTATTCTCTCTTAGTAAAATGCAAAACAAGTAATAAATCCATCTTCCATAAAAATAAAATCGTAATGTCTGTCTGCCTGCCTGTCCCGGCTAATCTCCGAAACGGTTGATCCGATGTTGAAGTTAAGTCTTTTATATGGTTGGCAACACTGATATTTTATATTGTTCCGGTTCCGACTGTAAAATGGTTAGAGGAGAACATGTATTTTCACTATGGCGTGTTGTGTGCATTAAATATAATAAAAATAAAAGTGTTTCCTTGCCCTTGTTAACCAATATTTCTAAGAGGTTATGGGCCCAGAATGCCAGAAAGTTCTGGAAATGCATATAAAACCCTCCATACATCCAGCAAAAATCATATTGTTAGGTAAGCACGAAGTTGGCTACTAGAAAATGGCTGCCCACGACCAAACAGAATCGTCATCGTGTACTGTAGGATATGGATTACAAATACCAAAATTCCAAGGAACAAATATATCAAATTGGCTGTTCAGAATACAGTCTTTTATGGAAGAAAAACGGTGCAAGGAAATAATTACATGTAGCAAAGAAGAAGTGATAAAGAAGAAAAATGAAAACGAAATTTACGCCATAATGGACGCTAAGGCGCGTAACATAATAATACAATCATTATCAGATAATTATCTGGAATATGTAAGGGAAGAGAGTACGGCAATCGGCATGATAGAAAATTTAAAAAGGATTTTTGAGAGGAAAAGCACGCTGTCTATACTTTATTTACGAAAACAATTAATTACCATGAAATATGTAAATGGGACTCTATTGGATCATTTTAATAAATTTGACAGGATTATAAGAGAGATAGAATCGAATGGAAACAAAATGGAAGAGTCTGACAAGGTTTGTCATTTGTTATTGACTCTGGAAGAGTCATACAAACCAATAATAACAGCTTTAGAAACAACAAATGTAGAATTAACGTTGGATTATACAAAAAACAAATTACTAGATGCCGAACTAAAACAGAAAAATGTTAGTGAGGAAGACAAAGGAAATTGTTCATTTTTTGTAAATGAAAACAACATAAAATGTTTCAAGTGTAATGGCAATCACTTTGCTCGAAATTGCCCACAAAATATACATAATCGAAGAGGAAGAAGGAACTTCAGACCTAGAGGTCGGCGAACAAACAATTTTGTAAGAGGAAGGCCGAATGCCAATATCACAGAATATTGAAGAAAATAACAGCTCAGTCACTTTTATAGCTTACGAAGCATCAGCTATAACAAACAACAAGATAATATTTGCTATTGACTCGGGAGCGACATATAATATGATAAGTACAAAATATGAAAAGCATATGAAAGACATTCAAAACATACCTGAGATAAACATTAAAATAGCTAATGGTGACATTATTAAAGTAAATAAAAAAGGCAAATTATATGTATACACAGATGAAGGTCTCCGAGTCTGCATTGAAAGCTTGTTAGTGGACTCGTTGTCACATAACCTATTGTCGGTAAGAAAATTGAATAATGAAGGATTTAAAGTGATATTTAAGAAGAATGAAGCAAAGATATTCAATAAACACACAGAGGTAAAGGGAAGATGTAATGGAAGTCTTTTCCTATTGAGTTTTACAATTGAGGAAAAAAGAGTCGATACTGCTCACTCAGCACAACATACACATAATTTGTGGCATCTGCGTATGAGTCACTTGAATCATGCTGGTATGCGTATCTTGGGTCTACCCCTTTCAAATGTCATATGTGATACATGCAGGAAAGCTAAAGCTTCGAGAAACTCATTTTCACAAATACCACTCCCAAGAACAAAGAGAGTTGGGGAATTAATATATTCAGACATTGGAGGTCCAGTAACACCAGAGACTATAAACGGAGAAAAATACTATTTAACAATCATAGACGATTATTCTCATTTTACAGAAGTATACTTGCTAAAACACAAAAGTCAAGCGAAAGAATATATAATGAAGTACATACGAGAGAAGAAAAATAATAATATAAATATTGCTAGAATAAGAACAGATAACGCATTAGAATTTAAAGATGAGAAATTAATAAGTTTTTATAGAGAAAATGGAATAATAAATGAATACACATGTATCTATACACCGCAGCAGAATGGTATAGCGGAAAGGCTAAATCGTACACTCCTGGACAAAGTCAGAGCTTTGTTAATAGATAGTAATCTACCAAAAACGTTATGGGGAGAAGCTTTACAATGTGCAGTATATGCTTTAAACAGATCGCCTACAGCAGCTTTAAAGGGAGACGTTCCGGTTAACATACTGTTTGGAAAAACTGACTTGAGCAAGTTAAAAGTATTTGGAAGTAAGAGCTGGATTGTAAATCTTCCTAGAGGTGATAAATTAAAGCCACGTGCAAGCGAAGTAAGAATGGTCGGTTACAGCCCGAATGGCTATCGCTTATGGGACCCATACAATAACAAAATTATATTATCGAGAGATGTGAAGTTTGACGAATCAAATTATTGCTATGATCCTAACGTATATGTACAAACAAATAAAGAAAGACAGTTCACAGAAAATTGCATAATAGATGATATTCAAGAAGTACCAACTAATCAGGTAGAAAAAGAAAAGGAATATACTACGGTACAAACGGAAAATGAGCCAAATATACAGGATGTGAGAGACGAACAGAAAAATGAGACACAATATCAGGAGGAGAGACCGAGAAGAAATATACAACCACCAATGAGATACAATGATTATGAAGTATATTGTGAATACGCTATGATCACAGTAGGAGATCCAAATACATATGAAGAAGCCATGGAACAGAGTGAATGGAGGGAAGCCATAGATAAAGAAATAAAATCATTACAATATATGAAAGTATGGTCAGAATGCGAACTACCGAGTGGAAAAAGATCCATAGATACAAAATGGGTATTTCATACAAAGCAGGGCGGAATCAAGAAAGCCCGACTTGTAGCGAGAGTTTTTCAGCAGGAGTCAGATGGAAATGTATATTCACCCGTAGCCAAGATGGCAACAATAAGAATGGGCTTGTCACAAGCTTTAAATAATAACTGGGAAATAAGACAATTGGATATACCTACTGCATTTCTCAATGGAAATCTTGATACTGAAGTTTATATAAAGGTACCTAAAGGAGTGAAGACTGAAGATAAAAATAAAGTACTAAAATTACATAAGGCATTATATGGACTAAAAGAGTCTCCGAGATGCTGGAATCAGAAATTTAATGAGTTTTGCAAAGGAATAAAATTAGAAAGGTCTAATATTGATGTATGTCTATATAAAGGAAACAATATATGGTTAATATTATTTGTAGATGATATACTACTAATTGGAAGTTCAACGGAAATTGAGAACCTAATAAGGAAATTAAAGGAAAATTTCAATGCCAAGGATCTAGGAAAAATCAGTTACTTTCTTGGTATGGAAATCAAAAGAAATGAAAAGTCGTTAACCATTTCACAAACTAAATTTATTGATAAAATTCTGGAACGTTTTAATATGAGCGACTGCAAATACGCCATTACACCTATGGAAAATAATTTTGAAATAAATACAAATGATGAAATTATAGACGTGCCATATAGAGAGCTGATTGGGAGTCTTAATTACTTGTCATTGATCAGCAGACCTGATATCACTTATTGTACATCTTTTCTGTGTCGATACCTGGAGAAACCAACAAAAACTTTATGGAAGGCTGCGAAGAGAATATTGCGATACCTGAAAGGCACAAAGAATAAAATATTAACATACAAAAAGAATATAAACAACGATATATTAGCCTACACAGATGCGGACTGGGCAGGTGATAGAAATGATCGTAAAAGTGTGAGTGGCATGGTTATCTATCACAATGGTAATCCAATCTCCTGGTCATCAAAAAAGCAACAAACAGTCGCATTGTCCTCGGCTGAATCGGAATATGTGGCTGCAGCTATGTGTACAAGTGAAATACTGTTCATAAAAGAACTCGCAAGTGTTTTTCAGTTAAAATGTAATGCAGTGCTCTTAATAGATAACCAAAGTGCAATCAGAATGATAAATAACTATGAGAATACTAGACGTTCAAAACACATTGATATTAAAGTGCATTTTATAAAGGACATTATTGTGAAAAACTTGGTGACTGTGAGTTATGTAAAAACTGATGAAAACATTGCAGACATAATGACAAAGGCGTTGTGCAGTGTGAAATTTAAATATTTTCGTGATAAACTCTTGATTTTAGAATAAACTTTCTTCTTTTATTATTGGCTAATATAGAATAAACTTTAGTGAATTCTTTTGTGTCTTACAAAGAACTTTTTAAATCTTTCAGAGGTTATTATTGTTTCATGTTTGTCATTCAGTGGTTGATGTAGTTGATTGATGATTGTAAACTTGAATTGATGTTCCACATAAAATGAGTGTCATATTATTTTTTAATTTTAGTTTGTGTAAAGTTTTTTATTTGTATTGCCAACGGGTGGGTGTTGAAGTTAAGTCTTTTATATGGTTGGCAACACTGATATTTTATATTGTTCCGGTTCCGACTGTAAAATGGTTAGAGGTTAGAGAACATGTATTTTCACTATGGCGTGTTGTGTGCATTAAATATAATAAAAATAAAAGTGTTTCCTTGCCCTTGTTAACCAATATTTCTAAGATCCGATTAATTGAAACTTTGCAGACATGAATACGGCGTTGCCAAAAGTGACATAGGCTACTTTTTATCACGAAACTTCTTTTCCCACCTAAGAAATATTTCTTATCTCTGGGTCCCGCACTAGCGCTCAAGTGCATGACATTTTGTCCCTATAAATACTGTTTCAGAACCTTGAGTATTTTAAATTTCCGGATCGATGGGGATTTTGGGATTGTTGGTTTTTTTTGAAAAGAAGCTGGTCAAATGTACAAAGTTATCTTTTTAGGTTCCCACAATCGCATAAGGGAGTAAAGCGTGAGAAAATTTATGAGAAATAAATTTTAAACATTGATATATATAAAATTGCCAATCTTCTGTGCAGCGTATGTTTAGGCACATTAGGATCCTTTTAACGAGATATTTCCTAAGTGATGGGTCCTGAGAGCCCGAGCGTGTAAAAATACGTAACTTGTCGTGCTTGTCTTCTTACTCATGTGAGACTTAACTACTTTGTAAATAGAGGCGATCAGCCATCTAATTATTAATCACGATCTAGGTACCTTTATTTCTGTGATCGAATCTTAGATTTGTATTCAAAGCGGTATTGTATATTAGGGGAGCCTGTCTTTAATTTATTAAGGTGATTAAGATATCTATTTGTGAAGCTTTGATTTTTAAAAGGTCTAACTGTTTCACATTTTATTTTGGAGGTGATAATGCTCCGGCGACGGATCATTTTTTAATACGGGTTGCCGCTTTTGATGACTAGCTTTCTTGAACTATGTTTTGAAAAATATAAAAAGTTTTCTAATAATAATAGAAGATAGCGTAGATACAACATAGGTACAAAAACTTATGACGAACCAAAATCATAAGTTTGTTAATAGTTATTGATTTCTGGTTCATTTCTGGATTACGCACTTGACTTGATGCACTTTTTGATGACTTTGTGATTAATTTTTGTTCTTGGTATGGCTACGAAACCACGTGATTTGGCACACAATTGTTGTCCTTTGGCAATTTTTTAAGCGGAGGCAATTTGATTTGAATTTAAATTTTTCTCTTACCCTTTTCTTTTTTTAATCTTTAAAAATCTTTCTTTACCTGCCAACTTTTCTATCACGAAATTCTGCTATTTAGATATTTGTTATCTTTTCTCATTTATTATTTCCTTTTAAGTAAACTTGTTAGATATTATAGAGCACTCGCAACAAAAGTCTGAGAGAAGAAAAAATAAAAATAAATTATTGTCACCCTAGAAGAAAAGATACAAAGGGACTTGGACCTCGCTATTTAATATTCGCGTTTCGCAAAGCCAAGTAGTGCACTGTCCTGAACTTAGTATTACGTCCTATGCATGTTCATAACGCAATTCAATTTGATTCAATCAATACCAAATCAATCAATGAAGTGATCCATGAACCAATGAGTTGATCTATCTCACATCCATGCCATCCATGCTCACATCTATCTACAGTTGGTTGTTTTCGTCAAGATCAACGATGATTTTTATTTATCATACACCAATAACAATTGATCAAAATGTCGAAATTAATCTTTGAAAAATTAAATGTAATAAATCTGTGCTTGATATGTATAGTGTAAATATTTATATCATTAATGGATATGTAATTTTGATAGCAAAAGTTTTTCATTTTAATTCAAGAACATTAAGTAATTATTGTAGATCACCTTGTAGATATATTTATTCGTGTTGATCAACGAATTAAATATATTTATTCAGAAAGTCATATCCTATGGTTATATGAATGATCAAAGACTTATATGGTCAACAAACCATGGACGATAACATAGGTTTCGATGTAAGTGATGAAGAAGAAGAAATAACGGCAGAGGCTGTGTTAAAAATAATACAAACAGCATGGCAAAACGAAAGGTTTGCTCCCGAAATCTTACAACATAACAATGACATGGTGGAGTGTATGTTGCAACAAATACAACATATGGAAAATAACATTAACAAACTTCCGAAAACTGATCTTCGATATTCTGTTCACAAAATGGAATTAAGTAGAATAAAATTTATAATCAGTAACTATTTACTTACTAGACTTAACAAAATTGAAAAGTTTTGTATATCAATATTAAACGATGAACAACAAAGAATGGAGTCGGGAACTAATTACTTAACTCCATCAGAATACAAATATGCTAAAGATTACCTATTGAACTTAGAAAGTCATATGAAAACAGTTGTTTTAAATAAAATGCCGGGAAACTTTCAAAGCTTTGATTCTGCAAAATTGTTAACGTTGCCCAAATTACATACACATGTTTTCTTAAAAGCCAATGAGACTGTGAATGGTGTTGTAGCTGAGGGATTATCTGATCAAGATGAGGAGATTGATTTGGAAGGTATTCATCAATGTCTTATTTGTATGAAAATATTGATATCATAAAATAGTATATACTTATCTACTTTGAAAATGTCTTTTCAGAGGGATCTCAGCACATCTTACAGTATAAACCAATAGCCGAATTACTAAAAACAGGAAAAGTGCAACTCATTTGATTTGTAGACAGTTTTTTTTAACCTTTTTAAAACAAAAGGGTTTGATGCATAGGTTTGGCAAAGTGTAAAATTACTGATTCATAAGTAACGCAATGCTTATATTTTTACTCAAAGGCATGTTTAGTTTCACATGAAATGAAATAAAACAAATTCAATGATCTTATTAATTTTTATTTTTATTACTAGGGGCCATCTGCATGTACTACAGTACTATTTCACGTTGACCCACAATTTTTTTAAATGAACAAGAAATTTATTGCATTTAAAATTGTTGATGTGATTTTTAGAAAGATCAGGATTACTTTTGTAAATTTTAGTAGCCGATATTAAGACCAGGAGTGTGCAGCAAGACTTAATAAAATCTTTCTATATTCTTATATTAACTTTTTGAAACAGATATTTTCTCTGAAGTTCGAGAACTTCATAGTCTCATATTGGCATGTCTAGAACTTAGCTCACATCTGACTGCAAGTTAATTTGGTCCAATAGAATTATGACCAGACTGATTGACATTCAATTTTATGTATAAATTAAAACCTAGTGGAATAAATATCCAGTCAAACGGACAGATGTTCCCTATAATATATGTAGAAATAACTAGCACAGACTATACGTTTGTATTATTTCGGCTTTAACACATATTAGCACTAATTGAAGATGGAAGCTGTCTCCCTGCCTTTTGATGAAAAATCATATTGAGTGTGGATATTCATAATGAGTTTTCATCATCAGCCCATTTTACCCCACTGCAGGGGATTAGGCCTCCCCCAGGGTGAGGAGGAGGGTTTGGAGCTTAAATCCACCACGCTACTCCACTGCGGGTTGGGGATTGTAACAACCGCCATCTATTGACAGCGTCCGGAACCGGCTGCTTAACGTGCTCTCCGAGGCACAGAGTCAGTGATAATTAATGTACTTAAGTCAGAAAAAGTCATTGGTACACGCCCGGATTCGAACCATGGCCTTATAAATTTGAGACAGGTTTGTTGTGCTCTGGGCTATCACGACACATGATGAGTTTCATAGTAGGTAATAATTATAGTATTTGTAAGGTTACATGCTTAGTCATGTAATAAATGTTGGCTTGTTTTTCTCAGCCACGATAGTCAAATAAATGGGACAATTCACTCTTCCATGCATTAGAGACTTTCAATAAAGTACTCCCGTAGAGACGTGCCTCCACGATGTGATACATATCTTAAATGTATATTAAAACAAAAACTTAGAGACCCCCTTCCATCTCTAACGGCTCTGGCTAGTGTATCAGTTCTAAAGAAAAGCAAAGCTCTAGACATATTGCAGATAGAATCCCTCAATCTTAAACTACGAAGTTTATTCACAGTCAAATGCTCATTCCAGCTATTGGCAAACCTGAAATTACAAACTCATTCGGAGATTTGAAAGACATATTCCTAAAACTATAATCGTTCATTTAAAAAACTCAGTGCCTATATGTAATTTTTGGTCAACACAATCCACAAATCTAGTAGGTATGAGAAAAAGAGACCCAAAATGACTCCTATCTAGTATAAAATAACTGATTTTGATACCCCATTACCTTAAAAATGGGACCGATTCCTAGATCATCCACAAACCAAAACAAATCTTAAAATATTAATTTCTGAGGCTATTATTGAAAGAGCAGTCAAACTCGAGGGGGATACTAAGATTTTAACAGCAGATGGCTTCTAAAATGTTTTGACATTGAGGACCAACTTGTATAGAGGCACTACTCATTTGCGAATTGATCAAGAGGGTGATGCCCGGTTTGTACTGAACTCTGCTGACGCTACTCAACAAACATATGGGGCAACTTTACTATATAGTTGTGACACCAATGTTTTCTTACTGGTACATGGCTGTTAGAAATCATTGTTTGTCTTATTAAAAAACGTAATAACCTACATTTCTGTTTGTGAACACCAACAGGCCTGGAATAAAAAATCATAATTTTTATGTAAATATTGTATTCGAAGAACTTATAGTTTAGTTTAAAACTATTCTGCAATAAATGCTAATTTTGTGATAGTACCCTTAAATAACGTTTACTCGACTATAAAAATTAGTAACACTGCTACAGTAAATATATAAAATCAAAACAATTAATTAGGACTATTTATATACCTAAATACAAATTTCCCATTTTAAGCACCAGTAACAGCAGTGTCGAATGTAGTAAAGATTATCAAAAATAATTATTCATACATATTACAATATATAGATACTTTTTTCTACTAATGTTGTGAAATAAGTTGGTTACATTAAGTATTTTATCACATTTGTTTTGTTATCAACGGATTAAGTACCTTATGACATTGGAAATAGAGACTATTATGGTTGTTTGCCCGTAAAATGTATACAGTTTTGAAGTATAGCTCGCACTCACACGAAACTTACTGTATTCTTAGTAGGTAGGTATATGAACATTGCACAATTTCACAGCATTTGCCTCTGTTTACAAAGGTTATAATCAATAGTCATCGTACATTATGTACCTACAAAGAGTTTTAAATTCACAATTTAATTCAATAATATATTGTTTTGAGTTAGAAACTATTAATGGTTTACTTATACACTTTTCCTAAAATATTGAATACAGCTCAGAAAATGTTCACAAGTAATATGTTAAAAGAGCACTTCAAGTACACACAATTTAAAACAAGACAAATGAAAACAAAAATGTCTTCCATTTTTAAGTATGTGCAAGCAACGGATGTGTTCGGCTCTGAAGAGTGATGTGCAATTGTGCTTGCCCCTATTGCACAGGTCCGTCACACTTTCTGACGCAACGGTTCTATAAAATTGCGATGTTTTTGTGACTAACTTTATAGCCGCTCAGATCAGTTGCATATGCATCTTAATTATCAATTCTAATGAAATTAACGATCTCCTCGCCCCTAAACATGTGATTATAGTTTCAACTTAATGAATGAAATCGCGAACGATTTAATTTGTACCATAACATTATTTACGTTTGTCACATATCTACCTATAGGTACATTCAATCGTCAAACACTGAATCGTACGACGAATCGAAACATAAGGTCGGCGGTCTGCGTTGTTCTATGAATGAAACGACAATTGTCTTAATTAGCAAATATTGTTAAAAAATATTTACTAAAAATAAAATGTTTATGACATATGAGAATTGCCATTCAATGAAATAGTCATTTGTGACTTTTATAACTCATGTTTGTACCTTGTTTGTACATATTGAAACATATTGGGCATAGACCAGATAATTAATCAGATAAATTACCTACTGATATATCTGTAATTTCTTTGCAATAAATGCTTCACTGCTCTGGAGTAGTTAATATTAACAAAATATTATTAAGTACTTAAAGTATTCCATAAGTAAGATTTTTTTTTAGTAACCTGCACCATTAAGTATCAGTGACATCTTAGTTCTACTGCAAGTGATATTAGAATATAAAATATGATCTAGTCTTGACAAATAAAATATATTCTTAACCAATACATATTTTTTCCAATTATTTGTCTGCATTTTGAAATAAGCACCTACTTACAACTTCACAATAAAACGAAATGTTCTAAAAGTATCTTTGGCAAGAATCCTTATGCTATATTGTGATTTTGAATATAAATCTACTTACCTACGCACACTAAAACTAAACCCAAAATTTAAATTTTAAAGTAAACACTGTAAACGCACATTAGACAATGGAAATCACATTAGAAGTCAAGTTTATTTGTAAAATTGTATTTCCAAAGTAGAAGTTGAACATGTACAGGTCTAAAATCGCTGTTGGTCCCAATATAACGATACAGGCTAGGCCTAGTGGCGGTGTTATTGTATTTCAATAATGTATATAATATTACTTGGTAAATAAACGTTATTATTTAAATATTGCTATGTATATGTATATATATATATATGCAAATGGACCATCGATTAATCTTTTAAGTACGAAAAATAGGCGCTTTGTCGTCGAGTTGCGGAAAGAGTCCGTCTTTTTTTTTAAATCTTACATGCCTATGTGCGATATAGCAATATCAAAGCATCCATTTACAATAACTTTCGTTACCTCCCTATGGAGTGTAATAAGTCATACCTACTTTATGTAAATTCTTTACTAATATATAGATAGACAATTTGGTGGAGTATAAATTCTATGTATAAATTTGTATATTAATCAGTATTTATAGAAGGGCTAACTAATCATCCAAAATGAGCCATGCAGTGAGAGACACTTGTTTTTCACTCAAATAACTTCAATTAATAACTTGCCTGGCTGCATCTTACCGTGGGCACGTGTACGGATTGGTACCTATGCGCCAACGCGCGAAACAACTTTCGCGATTTCTACGTTTTGTCTGAAACAGCCTATCTACGAGTATATTATAATCAATGTTTAGTTTGTTATTTGTATAATGATCCAGTTGGTGAAGAATTCAATTAATATATTTATTAATTAAATACCGTTTCTACAAAACATTCACCTCAATGGAAGCCTTAAAGTTTGTGATGTGTGAGTCCGTCCAGAAATCCGAGTCGCGCCAACGCCTCCTTAACATCGCTTCTGGTTTGTCTAATGCATCTGCAACTACTGAGGCCTACATATAGGTAAAGGTCTATCTAGATGGGACGAAAACGTTAAAGAGCTTGTCAAAGTACAAACTGGATACATATGGGAAGTGAAGGGGCGTCAGCGTCGACGAGAACATCATCAAAAACGTGAACGTTATTTTAATTTATATACATCGAGGTGCTAACTGATGGTTAGACACTGTTCATATGTGACTAAACACTGTATCGAAAATACGTCAAAGAGCAAGTGAAAGTATCGTCGGTGACGTTACGGTGACGGTGACGTTAGTATATAACAAATGATATTCTTGTTGACGTTGACGCGCCGCCACCGTCCCGTTTCGTATTTAAATATATATAGACTTTTTTAAATGAATTTGTGATACAATTATAACATAATTATATCAAACCTAAATGGTTGCGATAATTAGTGTGTGATTTGATTGCGAACTTCGTGCGCAGGATCGGCATCCACATATTGTATGTGTTTCTCGTATGCTTCCCGCGAGAGGTCCCTTAAACTTTGTTCAGCCGCGGATCCGAGCTGACCCACCATACCCGTAAACGCTCCATGAGGCTTCTGCAGCAATTCGTGTGGATGACCGCTCTCCACAATTTGTCCTGCCTCCATCACCTATTAACATATTAAATAAGTACTATTTTATACACCTAACTGACCGATTAGTTGAGTGGTTAAAAACACTAAATGCGGAACCAATGGTCGCAAGTTCACATCCCACCCGGTACAAATACTTGTGTGCATGAACATGTCTATTTGTTCCAAGTCTGAGTGTAATATATATATATAAGGTGAGATTTCAGTAACCGGCCAAAAATTTTCTAGATGGTAAGTATTACCAATAGACCTCATTGCATAAATAAAAAATATGGGTTACATTTTCATAATAAATTATTTTATCTATGTTATTTTATAACGTTTGGTTGCCTTCTTAACGCTATAGTAAATGTACGCGCCCGAGGCCTTGAAACGGAATGGGGGGCATGAATGGTGACTAGAGTTATTGGTTTTTTCGGGAAAGGTTTGTCTAGTCATATCTCAATATTCTTCTATACAACGATACTAAAAGAAAAAAAGACTGCTATCGGTTTTCTACCAAAGATTATATTAAATATCCTTATATTAAAATTTGGCTGGTCATCAAAACCTCAGCCTGTATGTATAAATTATATATTATAAAAAATATTTAAGTTAGTTGTGAAGTACTCATAATACAAGCTTTGCTTTGCTTAATTTGGGAATAGATGGCGCTCTGTGGGATGTTCGCAGGTGTTATTATTACACCTATGGCAGGAATCGAATGAGGAGGCACCCAACATGCTATAGGAAGAGCTATGCTTGGCATTTCTCTGGGAATCATTAGTAAAAGAAGGTATCCGCAGAAGAACTGGAGTGACCGACATAGCTCACAGACTTAGCAAGTTGAAGTGGGCAAACCACATTACTCATAGAACCGATAACCATTGGGGAAAAGATTCTCGTGTGGAGACTACGGACTACGATTCAGACGTCGTTGTGGCATGAGACAGCTCACCGCTAGATAGACTGACCCGATAAAGGTCGCCCCAGGTTGCTATTGGCTACAGGGTAGTCCAAGACCGTTGGTCGTGGAATTGAGAGGGGGGTTGGGAGTTATGTTCAGCAGTAGACATGACGACGACCATTATTTTACGCTTTACATTCACTTATAATGCGCCAGGATTGATTTAAAAAAGCATATATTTTTATACTTTTTAAATAAACAATAAATATTAGGTAGGTACTTTATGAATAGATAGGTAACATAAATGTATCTAACATTAAAATTAAATATACTAACGATAACTCGATCCGAATCGGCAACGGTGTGTAAGCGGTGAGCCACGGTGATGACTGTGCAATTTGCGAAGTATTTCCTTATAGATTTCTGGATTAGTGCGTCCGTACTGAAAGCGAAACGGAGTACCTTATCACGACCACGCTCGGAAATACAATAAACAGGCGTAATTTAAAAAAGCATATATTTTACTCTTTAGATAGGTAGGTAGTGTAGGTAGGTACACTTATTATTGGGTAACACAAAGCATAAGGTGTACTTACTTAGGATCAACATTGGCAGTAGCCTCGTCGAGTACTAGAAGGCGGTTGCGCGCGAGTGCGGCGCGTGCTAGGCATAACAGCTGACGCTGACCCGCACTGAAGTTGGATCCTCCAGCCGCTACGCTTGAGCTCAATGACGCCACCACGCCACGTAACTCGACCTATACAGTGCAATCTCTAGTTAATAGCCTGTCACAATAAATGAATTTACGTTTACAATAAAATACATTTATATTTAAAACTTAGAACAGGTTATTCATACCTATAACATAATTTTATTTTAATATCGCGCACAAAGTCGTGAGCTAGATAATTTCAAACATTGATGTTTACACTGATCAAGTATAAACAAAACACGCACGTATAAGTCAAGGAAGTCGCGGTGGCTTCGGGTGACTGACTAAAATATTTGTATGTGAATTGTAATTCATCTCGATGCCACTAGAGGCGCTGTATAATATCTACATACAAATCTTTTACGCCGTCGCTATCGAGTACCAAAACTTACTCGATACTCATGGTAAACCTGCTATAGCGGAACGCTCGCTCAAACTCAAAGCGACGCGACGCTCCGCTACCAGTTGCGTGGTCTTCGACATTTTTTATTTTATTTTAATATTATTAAGGAAAACTTACAGCTAATAACAACTAAAATATGAACATTAAGAAAAAAAAGACGGTGATGGATGTTGCAACAAGGCAAAACAAATTTCCACAAATTGACATGAGCATGATGATAGGTATGACTGATGATTGCGTCAGTCGGAGGCCGCTGGTTAGACGTTCCCTCGCTACACCCTATAGTCGCCCTTTTCTCGTGCGTAATATTTATGTGTGACTTAGTAACCACGCTGTACCGATAACTCTTTTGGGAAAAATATTTAAATATAAAAATTTTACGTACTTAATTTTTTTAAAATCTAGTTTAGATAATACATGATGTTTAGGAACATTTTAAAAGTGATGAAAAATTTTCTTGAACAGAAATGAACATTCTAAGTTTATCCTATTTCCATAAAATGAAAAATATTAAACAAACAGCATCAATCGGTAACGTTTCGAATCATACGAAAATATACGGAACGCCCTTTAAAATAGGCAATAAGATAGATTCTGTAGATATGGCGTACTTTGATGTGGAAAAATATAAATAAAATCGGCCAAGTGTGAGTTAGACTCGCGCCCTGAGGATTCCATATTGTTATATTATGTATTTTAATAATATGTGATACCTATATATCGCTACTCACTGCCAGATTTCGCTAGATTTTATGAAAATGCATAAATGTTGAATGTAATTTTTTTTTAATACTTTTAAATAATATATTTACAATTTTAACAAATTAAAAATAAAAGCTTATACCAAATTAAACACTAATTGAAAACTAAAAATACCTACAAATAAAAAATGTCATCTAAATCAACGTCAAATTAAAATTATTTAAAAATCCACTTCAAATTAGAAGTTGGTAATTTTTACCTGTTCTAACGCTCTCCAGATGTCTGCATCGGTATACTTGTTAAATGGATCTAAGTTGTAGCGTAGACTCGCCGAGAACAGAACAGGTTCTTGAGGTATTATTGATATTTTAGATCGTAAGTCCTGCAAAAAGGGTTCGTTAGTCCAGTGTGTAAAATTGTCGCAACATGTATATAAATTGTACAGCAATTATGGTACCTTGAGGCCGATTTTGCCCGTTTCTAAATCGTCGATGAATATTTGGCCGTCGAGCGGTGCGAGTCTAAACAAGGCAGAAATCAACGAAGATTTTCCCGCGCCGGTACGGCCGACTACGCCTACCTGTGATATTTTTATATTAAAATAAAATTATACACAACACAAAAATTTATATTAATCTTTTTCTGAATAAGCTTTACTTGTATATATGAACATGAAACAAGATAAACATTCATCATACTAAATCAACTATTTAATTTTTAAATAAATTTTAATAAAATTAAATATCAGTTAGAGTAACAGATTTAGTCATGTTTAGGTTATTTGTGCCGTCTGTATTTGGGGGTATGGAGTGGGGCTGGACGGGCCGACAAACGCTCGTATTGTCCGATTGGTATTAGGTAGATACACT
The DNA here is from genome assembly GCA_949709985.1 of Luffia ferchaultella. NCBI lineage: Eukaryota > Metazoa > Arthropoda > Insecta > Lepidoptera > Psychidae > Luffia > Luffia ferchaultella. The sequence goes on along the minus strand of OX453242.1, from coordinate 13,164,346 downwards.
CGTGGTCACCAATCAACCAGGTCATATTACTCAGACGAGCAGATTCGTGTTTCGAACTGAATAACTGATAACTAAATAAATATATGTAAAGAATACCTTCCAACCACTCTCAATAACGATATTCAAGTTCTTGAGCACCGGTTCCGCTCCTTCTTCGTATCGTAAATAGAGGTCCTTAAATACTAGTCTTGCTCGTTGTGGCCAAGTCGGCGGAGGCGCTTGGCCCGGGGGACTTTCCAAGGGCGTCTCCTTTGGCAATTCCGTGAACTGCAGAACGCGCTCCACGCTCGTCATTTGAGCTATCACTTCGGTTGCTTGTTTGATACCGTATTGCACCATGTTCACGAGGATGAGACCTTGACTGATAGCCAGCCCGACGTTCCCCGATTTCGTTCCTCCTGATGATAGTTTAACGTAATATTATCATTGTGCTGAATTGTGATATTTACTTACACTAAAAAATATGTGGAAAAGTTGGGTATCAGAAGAAGCATGAAAATACGTAATGTGTATGGATACGAAATATATCTATAAAGTGTATGATTGTATTAGAAGGATCAGTAAGGGGCTCCATAAAATTAGCGACATATTAAACATGGACGAAATTTTCACGTCTCACAAGCTGTTCAAACATGGATATCGTAAAAATTTAAATGAGTGTCGTTTATCCCGATCAGATCTGAATTCTGATTCTGATATTAGAGTTACTTCTAAAGAAATCAGTTTTATCTACAAATTATTACAAACTTGTCAATTTTATGCATATTTCACGCGACTACAGGTGTCAAAATATTATTAGAAGTTTACAATGACTATAAATTAATTTTCAAACCAATACAAATACTTTTATGTATCTAAGTACATTCAGAATAAAATTTCAAGCTGCTATTCTACATTCTTTTACAATAAGTATTATAAAAGCTGATAATCGTTTCATTGGTTTGGTGACATCGATTTCGCTTCATATTAACGTACCCAGTTATTATATTCTAAGACCTTTGTATAAGGTAGGTACTCTTTTTAAGCGACTTCAAAAAAGAAGGAGGTTTCTCAATTCGACCATGTATATGTTTTTTTTTTATGTGTGTTCAGGGATAACTTCGTTGTTTATGAACCGAATTGGATGATATTTTTTTTGTGGAAGGGAGATATCTCCGGAGTGGTACCATGATAAAGAAACCAGGATCTGATGATGGCATCCAAGAGAAATCGAGGGCAACCTTCGAAAATCGTATTTTAAGTATTTTGATAAAGTACTACTACTGGTACTATTTAATGAAGGTCGGGAGTCGATCTGATGATGGAGCTGAAAGACAGTCGAGGGAACTCCTCAACGATTTACAGCAATTACCTGGTGTTTGGGCTTGATTCATTTCTATTGATGAGATCTTTGCACCCATATGGATTATAAGTGCCATTACAGGTCTGATGATGGAGACCATACACAATCGAGGGAATTCCTCAACGATTTACAGCAATTACCTGGTGTTTGTACTTGATTCATTTCTATTGATGAGAACTTTGCACTCATATGGGTTATAAGTGCTATTATAGGTCTGATGATGAAGACCATAAACAGTCGAGGGAATTCTTCAACTATTTACAGCAGTTACCTTTTGTTCGGCTTACTTCATATGGTTCAATATGCCAAAATGTTCACTTTGCACAAAAATAATAATTCAGATTGAAATTTTACATAGGAATACCACTACCTACTAGGCATGCTGATGCTTCGATTTGACACTGAATTTACGTTGCGTAATCACGTTGCGTAATCGCGGTGCTGGCTCATTAGAGTAGCGCGTTTAGTAGCCCCATTTATACTAAATACAAATAAGTTACAGATGCGTTCAACTAAAAATTGAAAAATTAAAAAAATAAAATAAAAACCGACTTCAAAACCATAAACTAAAAAGTTAAAAATAAAATTTTCACTTTAAAGAAAGGAGCTTTAACAGGCGGCATATAGTTAATGAAGTCGGTGCCAACTCAGACACTTTAAATGGGTACTTACCAGGTAATAACAATTACAACAATGATATATTTATAACTATAACAAATATAGAACACAATTTAAAGTGTCTGATTGAGTAGGCACCGACTTCATTAACTATATGCCGCCTGTTCATGCTCGTTTCTTTAAAGTGAAAATTTTATTTTTAACTTTTTAGTTTATGGTTTTGAAGTCGGTTTTTTTTTAATTATTTTTCTTCCACTGTATCTCACTCTATGTTCCGAACTATTGAGTCAGATGAAAAGGCGTACATTCTACGCTCTGACTATGAGTGAGTTTTTATAATTGCATCTCCAAAGTCTTATGTAAAGGCCTCTCTGTCCAACTCTCTGGCAAACAGGCTTGGGCTTATGTATATACATGGAAAAATAAACTCACCATGGTCCGAGAGCAAGAATGTGTACGCTACGACCACGACGTAGACCGCTGAGATCAAACTTAACCAAAGTGAGAAGGCCGTGTTGGTGACAAGTGTAAGGTACCTAAAGGAAATGTGTTAAAAATCTATTAATAAGTACGAGTAATAAGAATCATTCAAGTAACTTTTTGTTAGTATTCGCAACATATAATGTATCAGTAAATACTTTAACTTTGAACGTTTATTATTTCAGCAATTGGTATTGGCAATATGTTTAATTTTGCCAATAATTTTGTTGGAAATTCACATTGAATTGTACAATATATTAACAAGAACTAATTATAAAAAAAATTTAATTATGAATGTTTAGTATTTTATTTACGTTATTCAATTAAATATATTTTTGATTTGCAGTAGACATTATCTCTATTACCACTGCTGGATGAGTGGCACGGTTAATATTTACTATTTCAATTAAGTAGGTACCACATGACTGGACTGTAAAACATGAGGCCGATTCGTGCTACTTACTATCAAAACGCAGATTGTGTTCAAAACAAAACAATTACCAAGCGGCGGTGTGGATGTTTTGCTTCTCGTCAAATTGCTGGCGTAACATAGCCTGTGCGTTGCACGCGCGCACCGTGCTCAAACCAGCCATACTCGCAGACACGTGCGAAAACACAGGGCTGCGTGTCACACCTTCGATCCTACACCATAAAATATGTCAGTTAGAAAATAACTTTCACTTTTATACCATCACGCTGATTAATTACTGATATGGAAAACGGATACATTGCCGGACACGACTTTACTAAAAGCGTTTCTACTGACTGTGAAATCCTAAAAATGTCATTTTAATACCTTTAATACAAACTTAAGCTACCTTTTGACGGCCTGTGCAGTGCTAAGATAAACTACCGTCCAGAGATACATCAGCACCGCGCAGACGGCCGTGGTGAGCAGCATGTACGGGTTCACGATCGACACCATCACCAAGATTCCCAGCATCACCATAAACACCTGCAAGTACATACGATAAAATGAAAAATCGTAATTTCAAATCCTATAATGAAGATCATAATTAGAAGACTAGACGCAAAAATTGGGGCATTACATGTGTAAATACGAAAACGATAGGTGGGATAGCTATCGTTCTCGTATTATTGTTTTAATTAGATTGGAGACTAGCAATAAGAGCAAATAATAAGGGGATAATATTATATACAGACAAGTAATAATTAATGAACCTTTAGTCTTTCATATATATAAGCCATATAAGTGAAAATCAAAACAAAAACTTTAGAATAAAGACATATAATTTTACCTGTATACTATCGAGGAACATTCTAGGCAATACTTCGTCAACAATGCCCATGTCTTTAGAGAAGCGGTTCAGAATCCGGCCCGAAGGGTTGGTGTCGAAAAACCTCATGGTCGCGTGGAGCACATTGCTGAACATAGTGTTGTGAAGCCTGATCGAGCTGCGCATACACACCCACAGGAACAACAGTGATCTGAAACCAGTAAAAAATGAGAAAACAATCAATCAATGCCAAAATTGTATTAAAGATTCAGAGTAAAATTTTCAGTAACGGGATGCAACATGATCCCAGACAACTGACAGAAAAATGATATATAGGTGAAATTTTAACAACCATCCAAATTTTTTCTAAATTTTAGGTATCACCAACAGACTCCACTTCGTAAATAAAAAATGTAGATTTATACACAGATAAATATAGATATAATATTCCTAATCAATAAACTTATCCTTGATAATTTTCAATAAATTTTGGACCTTCTACTCGCCGACGCACGCGCGGCTGATGTAGGAAGGGGGGAAAGAACGGGCGACTTTATCTAGGGCAGTGAGTTAGGCGGTCACGGCACAGTCAGTCGGTCGCGCCTAATCTGTGGTCGCGCTAATTCCACTGTAGCGCACATATCACCTTTTCCGCTCGCTCCGCGTCGGTCGGGACGGTCGGTTTGATAACAAGTATTTCTAACGATTCTTTATCAACGATTATGATGTTTACACAAGCTTCGTTAAAGTGAATAGTCATAAACGGTGATCCGCGATTATTATATTCACATGTTAATTTCATGATTCGTCAAAAACGAATCATCTTTATGCAAACAGTAGCTAAACGGTAAATAACGTAATCAGATCCCGTTTTATTTACGTATCAGCAATCGTAATTTGTTGCCAACGACGAATGTCACGTTCGGATGGATTTATGTGTGTGAACTTGTTTGTGCAAGTTCATCGGCTACTGCGTGATTCGTGATAAAATTGCGATAGTCGTTTGTGTAAATGGCCGTTAGAAGACGTAATATTCAATTTCTTTTAAAGAGTTCCAAGGGCGAGTGGAGCGCGACGGGGCGGTCAACTTTTTTTTCAAGAAAAGTTTGTGTAGTCATATCTTAATATATATTCCTGTTGAACGATACTAAGAACAAATAAGACGGCCATCGGTTTTTTACTACAGATTATTAAAATTTGGATGGTTGTTAAAATGGTTTGTTCCTTTAAGGACAGATTCCGTTTAGGACAGATTCCCTTTAAGACAGATTTTGTACAGGCAAAAGAAAAAGTTTCGATTTGTTCCATTAAGGACGAAAACATTTTTAACCAACGTCCCATGAATACGTGCTTACGAATAGGAAGTTTGCTTTACGGTAGAACAATATGAACAAAAATCTACTGGCTCATTATGACACACTGGGTTCAAATTAAATTAGGACAACAGGAAGAAGGGGGTCATTTTCCTGTTTTGACTAGGTACTTAACTATCAATGAAATATGCAGCAACTACCAACCAACAACGCTCTATTAATACGCATAGGTAACAAAATTCTGCATAGCATGAGCATAGTAACATGTCAGTAGAAATTGAAAGGAGTTTTCCACAATTTAATAATAATAGCTCATAAATAAGTCTCTTATTCGTAAACGCGTATTTAGAGGACGTTAGTTAAAAACATTTCTGTCCTTAACGGGACAAATCGAAACCTTTTCTCCTGCCTGTACAAAATCTGTCTTAAAGGGAATCTGTCCTAAACGGAATCTGTCCTTAAAGGAACAAACCGTTAAAATTTCATCCAGTACAACATTTACAAGACTATCAATACTGGAATACTTTTTTAACAAAAAAAATCAACGATAGTTCAGGTAGGTACATACATAAAATGTTTGAATGTTTGATAAAATCATTGCTCGTGATACTAAAATAAGATGATTTATTGAATAAAATCTCGAGTGAATCTCAACTGCAACAATTCAGTTGACAAACGTGAGATGTCAGCAGCCAAAAACTTAATTCATTTTGCAAAATCTAAAGCGGCCATGTGTGAGCAAAAAAGCTAAGAATTTACTAATGTTTGAATTATAGTTAATATGAACAAATTGACGTGAAGATGCTGGTATCGTATTTTGCGTTACAGAACTGTGGCACACCGTGTACCCATTTACATGTGTTGTTTAAGAAATAATATGTTGTTAGATTACAATCCGGTGCTAAGTAATCGCCTATAGAAGAATTTATCTATTAGTTTACTACCAAACAAAATATCAGAATCATATGAATGCTAGACACTACAAGTGCTAATAAATCTAATGATATTTTTTATTGCTTTAAATAATCATATTTAAACTTGGAACCTATCTCCCCTGATTAAACCCACCATTCCGAAATTCAACTAACATTAATTAATCAAAGATTGATTTAAAAAAAAAATGTTTAATACATTACCTCCAAGTAGTCAGGATTATACAGGCGAGTATAAAGATCGCCCATATGTAAATATACGGCGAGTGGTCAAAATCTTGTTGGTATTCCACGATATTTTGAATTGTTAAAAAAGTTTTAACAATAGTTCCGATGACTGTCGAGTTGGTTTTCGTTTCGGTGGCGTTTAAAGTAGAATTTTCGATATCAGCTATGGTCGTTGCCATGGTTGTGGGCTGGTTTGTTGAGTACAGTTCTTGCGTTTTTCTCGCTATGTTATATTCGACGTCGTTCATCCTGCAACATTTGGTTTTGTAATGTAGCTAAGCACTTACCGGCCCCGAAGTGGTTTATACATTTTACAATTACGAACGTAACTACAGGATACATCTATGTATATTTCTTCACTTCATCAGCCCATTTTTACCCCACTGCAGGGGCTTAGGCCTCCCCCAGGGCGAGGAGGGAGCTTGGAGCTTAAATCCACCACGCTGCTCCACTGCGGGTTGGGAACTGTAACGACCGCCATCTATTGACAGCGTCCGGGACCGACTGCTTAACGTGCCCTCCGAAGCACGAAGTCAGTGATAGTTGTGTACTTAAGTCAGAAAAACTCATTGGTACACGCCCGGATTCTAACCATGGCCCAATGGGGCCTTATAAATTTTAGACAGGTTCGTTGTGCTTTGGGCTATGTATATTAAATATATGTTATTTTAATAACAGATTCTTAGTGTAGATAATACTAGGTATTTGAAAATACGGGAAATTCCAGACAGGAAATACGGTCTGTTCTTTAACTCATCAGAAAATTAATTTTGACATGATACAATGCCTATTGTTTAGTATGTATTCTCATTAGCACTTTCATTAAATGAATGAGATACCTATACAAGAGTAACAAAAGTACATTTCTTGCCAAAACTTACCGCCTACGAGAATGTTGACGCCTTATTACTCTAGTCAATACTTTTCGATGACTTCGAGTTACTGTAAATGTTTCCTCAGGGTTTTGCCGACAGTGTAAACGGGCTTAAATTTCATTTACGTAGGTACCTACTAATACTGTGTTATTTGTAAATTGTATTTTAATTTTGTTGGGGTATAGTCAGTCATAGATAAACAATGTTATGTCGTTAAAAATGGCAGCTTTTACAGATTTAAAAAACGAGATGCTAATTAATGTGTTTATAATTGCTAAAATTAGTTATGTATAAATTTGGAATTATAACAACTCAACGACAAATCTCAATCTCTTATGTCGTGATAGCCGTGATCGTAGCGAGCCCGCTTTTTAGAAGGCCATGGTTCTAATTCTAGGGCATGTTCCAATGAGTTTTTTATCTGTCTGTCGGACTTAAGTACATAACCATCACTGACTTCGTGCCTCGGAGAGCACGTTAAGCAGTTGGTCACGGTTAACGGGTCACAGGTTAAAATCCACCAACTTGCACTTGAGCAGCCTGGTTGATAAGCTCCAAGTACCCTCATCCCGACGGGAGGCCTAAGCCCCTGCAGTGGGGCATAATGGGCCGATATGGTATGGTTACGATCTTACGATAAATCATGCTTTTTGTTTTACCAAGTTGAACAGGATTCGCGTCCCAGAAGGAAGCGCCACCTAGTCTAGTGAACGTGAAATTTAATCTCTCATTGGATGGTTTTCTACAATTACTTATAATAGAAGTTGAATTTGAAAATTGAGTGGAAATTCAGAAAGCTTGCTGGGGCTACATTTTATTCAAAATCGTAAAGAACCTCTCTGCAAAACTCCAGTCAAATCTGATCAGTCCCAGAAGTGTGATGGAGTTACATGCTTCCTTTTGTTACGTACTTACCTACATATATTAATGTATATATAATAACATTAATATATGCATATATAATAAGATATATTATTTTTTTCAGAGGTATATTAACATTTTGAAAGTATATTTCCTTATGAGTAACTACAATAATAGACATAATAGTAATCTAGCTTTTTACCAATGTGTGAGCCAGAGGTCGCCAATCGAAGTGACAACTTGTGCAATGATTATCGACAATAGCGTCATGAATAACACCCAGCAGCTACCGCCAGCTCGAAAATATTGCATATAAACGGAACCAGAGACACGACCTGTCAGAATATAAATACACAAGAATATACAAAAGATAGAATATATAAAATAATCACATTAAAAGAATATAGTTAAAATCAGCTGGATGTAAAATGAATTATAATTGAACATACCCTTTGCCATCAACTCGTCCGTTTCTTGAGGTTCTACCTCAATTTCTGATTTTAGTCCGTCGTGTATCGTACTCACACTTGTTTGAGACTGTAAATAAATAAAGCTCTGAATGCAACGTATTTGTCCGTACATTGTTTTTATTCAGATTAATAAAATAAATAAATACTTGAATGGAAAGAGCGCGTGCGCGTTGCAATTTTGCCTCTGGCAATTCAGGCTGTTCCTCTTCTTGAAGAAGTTCTGAGAATAGTGGGGTGCGAGATACTTCATCGAACGAACCCTGGATTTCAATCTCGCCCTACAACAAGAAAAATTAAGTATTTCGATAGATGTGATGCAATAAACAATGATGCAATAAAAAAATATTTCATTGTAGAAATCCAATGATTGGCTCCATAATACCTTAGCCCACGAAAAAGAGTTATAACATAGCATATTATGATTAAAATACGAGCTACAAAATGTTGATTAAAAAAAAATTCTTACATTTCGTAATATGATGACATTGTCTGCGGCCTTCAGGTGGTGCAGTTGATGCGTGACGAGCAAGCGAGTGGTGCCACGAAGAAAGCCCAGCACACACTCCGACATAATATGTTTGCCAACGTGTGTGTCCACTGCAGATAGCGGGTCGTCCAACATGTATATGTCCGCCTGTTAATCAAACATTAATGTTAATACGCAAAATGGACAAACGAAAATAAAAATATAGAAACTAAAGTAAAATACTATCTACTCTCATTTCTGCTTCCCGTATTTTGTATGCATAATGCAACGTTGCTTTTAATTCGTAGTTATCCTTACAACATGCTATCTAGTATCAAGGTAAGAACACACTGGCAGCATTGTTTTAAATAAATTTTTGATAAATTATTATGAACATACATATTATCTTAGTCACTATCCAGTAAACAATAAAATATTTACATAGAAATAGATACTCGGATCGCGGATGGCCAGCTGATTTTAAAAACGGCTTCAAGCAACGTAAATTGTCGATTGTACCTACTATTTTATCTTAATACAATGGATAAATTGTTATTATTTTACTATGAATATTATGGTTTAGTGATTTTATTTATATATTTACTTATAAAGTTTTTAAGTAGGGTACCTCCTGGTTATGCATTGCAAAGAAATCTGAGGACTACTATCCGTAAATTATGAAACGTTGTTTTATATTATTTTAAAATGATTAACCGATAATGAACGATAAAAGTCAAAGTTTTCTTTTTAATGTTACTGTTATAGTGACTTTTTTAAAGTTACTAGTCATTTCATTAGTAAATATTTCTACCTCTAAATTATCTTATATAATCTATGCTTTTTAAATTAACCCACCTCCCTATAGACGGCCCGCGCTAGCCCAATGCGCGCGCGCTGTCCACCACTCAGACTTAAGCCACGTTCTCCCACAAGAGTCGAATCGCCAGAAGGCAGCTGTTCGAAATCTCGAACAAGCGCACAAGCGTGTACCACCTGTGAAATATAAACTTTTTGCATACCAGAAATACTGACAGGTAGATAGATCAGACTCGCAACAGACTATACAGAAGTAAATTTGAATTTATGATATTCGGTGGCAAAACGTATGGATCGTGTTGTGCCAAAAGCTACTAGTCCACACAAATCTAGTTCTGAGATATTTAAGTTAAAGTTTGGCATATTTTTTAAAGTGTTTTTTATTTAATTTTGTATGAAAAATCTATATTATTGTCAGGGTATATTCTTTTAATTTAATATTAATATTAAGTAATAAATAAATAATTAGATAATAGAGATGATTTTAGGTTGAATGGTATATTTAACTTGAAATTTGGTCAAGTTGTGGATTGATATATTTTGGCACAACACGATCCACATGTTTTTGAAAACTGTGACCAGACTTAATGGAATCTTCAAATTTTTAAATGTTTGAATGTTTTTTTACCTTTTTGTAGCGGTGTTTGTCATAAGGAAGACCGAATAATATGTTCTGTCGGACGGTGGCAACGAAAAGCCAAGGTTCTTGGCTAGCGTAGGCAACACGTGCGCCTCCCAGCGATAATGAGCCGCGCGACACAGGTAACTCAGATAGGATCACTTGCAGTAACGACGACTGGAAAATATCCAATTTCATACTTAATTGGTTCCTAGTCCTTATTGTTACATTAAAATAATGATAGGATGTTGAAAGTGTTTTAATGACTCAGGTTTTTGGAGGTAATAGTAAGTTTAAATTTTATCAACTTAATGAAAAATAATGGGCCGTTTGAATATAAAATACGAGCAAGTCTACCAATATTCTTCGTTTTTTGTCAAAACTACGTATATTAATGCAAATTGTTAGTATTTTGACAAATAGTTTTTTTTGTACAGTACAACAATTTTTTTAATCTAACTAAAGTATAGCACGAGCATAGTGATGGTTCGCGACAGCGAGCACAGGGCCGAGCTGCGAACGTTAAGTGCACGTGTATAGTTCCAATCAAACTTTATGGCGGATCGGAATACAACGCTTTAAGCGTGCTTGCGCAGGTTCAGTCAGCCCTCAGTTCAGTCAGTTCAGAGGGGCACATGCCCCTCGCTCCACTGCGTCCCGCTACACTTAAACTGGTTACTGCGACACGACTTGTGCATGTGTTCATATCCGCCATAAAGTTTGATTAGAACTGTACCTATATCCTATCTAGTGTGTCGAACGTAGAATGAAATAGAATGATAAAAATCGTGTTAAGCTAGTAAACTTTATAATCTATTTATAGTCATAGTATATAAAGCCCAATTTGTAAGAAATGAATAAAGAGGGGCTTTTTGAGTGTTTTTCTTCCCTCATAATAGTAGGTACTTGCTAGAAAATAGGAAAAGTTCAGCCTTTCGTTAGACCGCGGCTCTCCATACATTACCGCCGCGGAGACGTGTCTAGCGACCAAAAGGGGCTTTGTTTACAGTACTGGCTTCCGAGGATGCCTCGTTTTTGGTGGCTTTCTATAAAGTATTGCCCTCGGGGGAGTTGGAGTGTGCCAAATTTTCCTTGAAAAGCCCTGATTGGTCGCTGAAGAGGGCGCGAAAAGTCGCGAAAAAACCGCGGGGAAATTATACATAGTATGTAAATAGAAATTATGTAGCAATAGAGTATAAAAGGGCGAACGATCCGTCATACCAGCACCCCTAATTTCAAACCCTACATAGTCAGACCTCTGCAACAGGTCATGAAGTGCCAGTACTAGCTAGTAAGTTGGAAGCTTTGCTTGAAAATTGATACTGGTGTTTTAAATCGTATCCAGCCACAACCAGCTCTCGGTACAAGGTCGTCCACCGAACCGAGCTATCCTGGCCGATCCGACCCGTACAGTGATGCTATTCCAAAAGCTGTTAGGTCACGTACATACCTTACCGGCGCCCACAGGTCCCGCAATGCCGACGAACTCTCCCGGACGAGCAGTGAATGAAATGTTTCGTAAGGTTTCTACTATTGGATCTTCAAGCCAGCTGGCGCTCAGCCCACACAAAACCAGGCCAGTCGGCCGCGGCCTTCCGGCTTCATCCGCCTTCACTGACTTCTCTTGTGTTATGCCATTCGTAATTCTTACGGTTGATTCATTATACTTCGCCTCCGATTCTTTAGCAGCTGGTAGCTCGTCAAGCGAAAGAAACTCCTGCAACGCATTGAGCAAATATAAACACTTAGGCACCATTTATTGGTATGAATCATGAAAGTAAAGGTTATACCTCTAATCTTCTTACAGAGACCTTCGCTTCGGCGAGGAACGCGAGCGCCATCGGGAAGCAAATATTGCAAGCGAGTTGAAGCAAGTTGAAGTACTGGAGGAGTGAGAATGCGATTTCTGCGCGGATGAAGCCACCCGTCAACACGAACGCAACGATCGCCGCGAACAAAATGAAACGCTCCGTGAACACCATGAGCGCAATTGAGAAGCCCTTGATCATGGACGTGCGCCTTACGTACATCACCTCCAATCTATAAAAATATAACACAGTTAATTTAACCTTTTTATGGTGTTATAATCTTTGACTGCAAAGCTGCGGCGCGCGACGGGCGGACAACTGGTATGATAATTACGAGTAGCTCGCTGCACCGGTGACCACCCGTTGTCGGTCGTAGAGACCAAATTATAAATGGGTAGATAGCTGTTATTTTGAAATATTACGATTATTTTATTTCCAAATTAAACCTTTAATTAATAGTAGCGTTTATGATGTTACATAATTCCGATAAATTGTAATCTTAATAGGCAATACCATAGATAAAATTATCTTAAAATGAGCAATTCATTCATATTTATCTTACCAATTATTCAATAGTAATAAATTTTATAATCATAATAATTGTAATGGGTTAATATATTTAATACCACAAGATTAAAATTGTAAAATATCTAGTTCATTAAGCAAATGCGAGCAATCCTTGATGGTCCATCTTATCTTATCTGCTCTGATTGCAAACTAGAATGTATTTTCGAAACGGGTTCCTTAAACTTTATATTTACCTACCTAATATTCAAATGACATTTGTTATCTACGTTAATGAAATTGTGTTACGAAGAAATGTTTTTTTTTATTAAGTACCTAACTAAATGATTTATTTATTGATAGACCATACGGATACAGTATAAAGTTTCAGGTAATTAAGGAAACCTGAAAATATAAAATTTCTTATATTAGGAGATTTCAATATCCATCTTGGATCAAGTGATTAGACACCAGGCCCCTCTTTGCCATCGTGCACTGCATGGGCCTGTGTGCCCACAGCCCAGGGCTCCGCGATCGATGGGGCTCCCTAGTTCCATCTGTGCTAGTTCCTGTCAGATCATCAACCAATAACCGATATTACGATATTGTGACGAACCAAATACGACTGCGTTCGGCTTCGATGCTTGTTGTCTTTTGAATTCAGCTCGTCCTTGTGCGCGCATCAGAGCAGGCGCTTTGCCTAATTTTATGTCTGCGCAGTTCGACATTTCCTTTTTCGGACAAATTTAAAAAAAAACATACACCTAAAATCCCTCAGACTTCTCTGCGTTTAAAAATATTTGGAAAGTTATTGCCTATCTCAAGAATACTGTCTGCAGTAAAAAAATCCTTAAAACATTATTGTTTCATATCTGGGTTTCATCTATTATAAAGAATATTTAAGTGGTTATGCAGTTGTCAGGTGCTCATCATACATTTGCTTAGTTTAGGACTAGTCACTAGATGGCGCTGTGTGAGATATCCCAGGTATTATTTTTATTTCGTCAAAGATTGAGAGAACTGTCATTATACTCTTTTATGTTTACTGCTCTCATGGTGGCCACCGACAATCACAAGTGGTAACCCGATGCGATTCACATATTTCACTCCTGATAGCATTTTTGAGATGGACGTAACTTCCTTAATCTTCATAAATGGATAGAAAGACGGGGACATTTGATGATAGGAAGGCTTTTCAAATCTGCTGTATCATGTCAATAGATAGGTGCCACGTGATACATCAGAAAAATGACTACGGTTTACTTCTGTTTGATACAGACCTACGAAGTTTATCAACGAGATTCTCAAATGGTTTCTCCCAGGCATACAATTTGATCACTTGGACCCCACTGACCAACTCGCTCATGACCTTCACTCGTTCGTCTGTGCGTAAAGCGATCTTCCCGCGTAGCACACCCTGCCGGTTGCTCAAGTACGCTGCGACAAAATATCAAAATACATATAAGTAGACGCTTCCTTGAAGTGGCGAGCGCTTACCTACCTAAATCAACATTACTAAAAACACGTTGCACAAAAAAAGCAAATGGAGTTGGCTCGTCAGGATTTCGTGTAATTGCTAAATATACATGCTATATATTATACTATAGGTAGGTACGTTAATAATAATAACAATTTTTATATACAAGGACGTAGAAGCGACATACGCACTTAAATCCGTTCCTTGAAAACTGAGCTGATTCGGCAATACATTCACCCAAATAAATTACGTGTTTGCTTGTATTTGGTTGTTGTGTAGAACTGTTAATTGCGAAAAAAAAATTGTTATGTGTTACCTACTGATACTTCGCCATTTCTGTAAAGCTTATTTGTATATATATATACCACATGTTTCGCCAACGTGAGTGTGTAATCTAGAACAGTTTATATTGCGATTTGTATTAAAGATTTTACATATATTGTATAAGGAAGGCCTTTCTTGTAGTAGTCATGAAGACCCTCTTCCAGCGGTATACCTACTTATAATACAAAGTGTGTATGTATATCATTTGTTATAACAGTCTAAGCTAAGGCTTTAACAAAATTTTCATTTTATTTACGTTTTAGCGCGTTCACACATTTGCGTTGATAATAACTAAACAAATGGAACGTTTAAATACAAAGTATACAATCCGGCATCCAAGTAGCTGGCCCAAAGCAAATTGCTCCTTTGCCGTTATGTCTGCCTAGTATGTTTAGAACAATAGATGTTTAGAATAAAAAGTGAATAAAACAAGAATTTTATTTTCGCTTTTAAAATGCTGAATTTTAAAATGGCCGGGGATATAATTTATTTTCGCGTAAATGTGACGACTTTAACCCTGTGTAAATGACCAGCCGAAACTTTACAATTGTATGTTAATTGCTTTACGGAATTAGATAATATCGCTTAATAAATGATATAAAATGATAATAATGACTAAGCCAGTAACTAAGATGTAATTTTTTTTGTCTGTGATTGTCCGAGAGCTATACTAATGCATTTTTGAGTAGGTATTTGAGGCAACTTTGTGTGAGATTGTTCCACACTGTCTACACAGAAAATGGAAGTTAAGTTAAAAAAAAGCCTCACGTATTTTTGAAAATGTATTTTTATTTATAAATATTATTTATTCTGTGTAAGTCTTAGTTTGGCTCAAAAATACTTTTCCGAAATTAACAACATACAAATTTGAAACCGCCTAGCAATATTTTAGACACGATTAAATGATTTGGCATTTTTGGAATACGACAATTATATTCTGAATAATATTATTTTACTATTACAGGAAAAATTTATACTTTTTAATTATTTATGTTCTATTTTATTAAACACTAAATTAAAATTTAATAAAATTTTAAAATACTTTAAGCAAAAACCATTTTTTTTACACAAAATAACAATATTTACAACTCAAGTAGAGAAATGGGTCACCACTTTTCGACAAGTCTGCAATTTTAATACAACTTTCAAATGACCGTAACTAGATACCTGAGATTTTATTATGCAATTTTTCTGTTAAAATTCAATTACGCTAATAATTTAGAAAAGTTAAGTTTATATTAAGAATAATCTAGTCAATGATAAAAAATATAATAGGTATAGGTAGGTAGGTAAACTGGGACTTTTTTCTTTATGTGAAATATCAGTAACGAGAAGTACCTACCTATTTACTTATAGGTAATTACGTATTGTAATTAGACACGCATTATAATTGTGTTGTGGCAATCAACCCCTTTAAAATACAATATACAATACCTCAATAAGGTTGATGCGCTCTTTTATATTTTTTAATGGAAATGTACGGCACCATCTCTTTTTTAGTGAATTTTAATACGATTGGAAGGACAAAGACCGATATTATGAATAAATAAAATCCAATAACCAAAGTAAGAAATTAACATTAGGTGAAGAGGTACCTTGTACGAGTACGGTCTGAACGAATATAACTGCAAGTGCGGCGAGGGTGGCCCATTGGATGTGTTGCCATACTAAGTAGCACACTACGGGCACAACGATAGGCATCACCCACAAATAGTGCAAGAAAAGTGCCGCCATGTCGAAACGGTTCACATCGTTGGACATCAAGTTTATCACCTGCCCAGGCTCCGTTTTATTTAAACCCGCGCGATCCAGTTTTAATATCTGCAAAATATTAATAAAATCATCATGCCACTATTAACAATAAATCGATTTATTGGGTCTTGTTTTTTACAAAAAATCTAAAAAGTCCAGCGATGAAAAAAAAAGTAATTGGAATTATTTACATATTTAATCCTTATCATCGATACCTTGCGATTCGATTAATAACTAGTAGGTAGGTAATCTACAATAATGTCTCTATGCGAACACAAGCCTCTGTGGATATCTGAATGAAAATACCGGTTTCTAATTCCTATTTAATTAAACGATTCGCAAGGCCCTTGGATGGACTTTTAGTTTATAAGTGTTCATGGCACAGCGTTCATGTGGAAGACAAAAAACGTAATTTCCGAGTGGGAGCCACGTCAACTCAGGATGACAACCAAAACGCGAGTCGCGAGTATAGGTACATGTGGCCTGAAGCGAACCTACCCAGTCAGAAAATACCTACCGATATTACTAAGAATACAATTATAGGTTTAAACAAAACAAATTGAAATAAGTAAAACAGACAGGAACAAAGTAGGTACCTACATATAACTCATGCAAAGAACTACTTTGGCCATACTGTCTAAACAGTTTTAATTCTTTTCAATTGGTCGATTGAGCACACACTCGTATGAATATCATGACATGCTTGTATGTACACAACTGGTTTTCAGTCCAGTATTTTAGGTGTAAATTTATGTCATATGTTTGAGTTTATATTTCTTATCTGCCAGCATTACTGTATGACTAACAGACAAACAATACGTCTACCTATTTATATCCAATTTTTTTAATCTCCATGTAATTCTACTTTTGGATTCTTTTAGTAGATACTTTACTAGAAATCTGATATTGGAAATTTCAATTGGTGTCATTAATACCTATTAAATGTAAATAGACGAAATTATCGTGAGTTAGATAGATGTCAACAAACAAAATGATTTAATTCTAAAAAAAGGATATATATATTTTTTTTTGTTATCTAATGTCATATATTTTGTGTGATTTAGCAATTCACTTGATCAAAACTTGAGCAACAGAGTGTATTTTTTTTTTAAATCAATATGACCTCTAATACTAAATCAATTAGTTTCAAAGTTTATCACTTTGTCTATATACATACCACTTAAAACTACTTTAAACAATATCTTAGCCAAGCAATACGTAGGTATTTTACTTAATTAAACACACCATATCATTAAATGACAATATTATTTTAATTTTAGCATTTGGTTGCCAGTACAGATAAGCTCACTATTTGAGATAGGATGAAGAGATGTAGTAAACTCTGATTACTAATTATGAACGTAATTACCTTTCGGAATAGTAAGGAACAGCACGCAATTCTAACTCTCATTCCCACACCTCCTTGACTCAAGGACACATGGTTTAACATAAGGGACGTGCTCATACTAATAATGTTCATGACAAAGTTATATATGTGGGCATCTCTGTATTTTTCCGGAGTCTTCACTGGTTCAGAAAAGTATCCAATGAACAATGCTAAAGTGTATGGAATCAGTGGCCTGCAAAATAATAATTCTTTTATTAGCGTACATACTATAACGGATCTTCGGCTGAAAGTTGTCCAAACTTTCACTTATCTTAGATTTTTTAAATCTGATTATTTAGTACCTACGGTAAGCTCTACATGATGGTCTATAAGTTTGGACTACATTCATTCGAACGCCCCGTATATCTAAGTATGATATATATCGAAACACAATGGTTATATTGTGTGTCTTAAACTAGAGTGCCTTGTGTTATGACGTTACAAAGATAAAATTAACTCTCACCTATAAAACCCAACCTCAGACAATATTCGTAACTAACAAACAACTCGATCGATAAGATATATCGATAAGATTTATCGATAAGATATCGATAGGTACTTCAAAATTGTAACCCGACGAGACTTTAATACTTTTTAAAACAAATTCATACTCTTTTTCTGTATCACCATCCAAAAGCGGTTGGTCGTAAAATTTTACCATAAAACACCCTAGACGAATACCTATCTTTATGATAGATTTAAAGTGAAAAGTCTGAAACTGGTGATAATAAAATTTTCAAGTGCGTGAAATAATTTAAAACTAAGAAAAAAATATCAGAACTTAATTCGGGGCTATTCCAGTTTGGAGTAGAGTACGCGTTATTGTCACTATATACAGTGCGTTTAAACGTAATATGAAAACACATTACTGTACATTTAGCCTACGCAAAGAATATCGATAAAAATGTATAAAAATTTATCAGGGAAAATTTTGACAGCTAAAATTTTTACAAAAATATCTAATTTTTTATCTATGCGAAGGGAAGGCGGATAAACGTGTACAGTTCCCGCGCGCCCGGGCACGCGGGGTATGTGGAGTGGAGTCCCACCCACTAACAACCGCCTGCAGCATAATAGGGACGCGCGTCGTTAGCCCGAAAGCTCCAACGACTTCATCGAAGCGGCCAGGAGGCACACTAGGGTGTCGCCGGCGCGAAGTTGTCGGGAAACCCCTAAGGGTTAGTCGATGCGAAGTAATTCCGTTGGCGCGGGCCTCCGGTTAAGATTTACGTTATTAATATAACGTGAAAAGTGTTTTACAGTTCACTCATTTCAGATGCCAAAAATATCTGTCGTCCTTATAATCCATGGAATGTGAGATTTTTGCCGAAACCACCACCACTGGCCACACTTGTGACGTCAGGGCATTGGCATGTGGCCGCACTGTAGTCTAAAAAACAAGTTAAGTGCGATTCGGAATAGCATACGATGGGTTCCGACTACCGTACAATATAAGCAAAACGCGTTTCTTGTATGGGAACTCCCTTAAATCTTTAATTTTATTTTATTATGTTTGTTTTTATAGCGCCCAAACACACACCATGACAATTTCAAGTGTAAACAATGATCTCACAACCACCAATCTCCAAAAAAAAACATCGAAAAAAACACGTTTCTTGTTTGGAGTCCCATTTAATTCTTAACGTTATTTTATTTTGTATTATTTGTAGTTATATAGCGGCCATTCGGTACATACTTCATGAAAATTTCAAATGCTTCAAATCTCAGTGGCTTCCATTGCTTCCATATATGTAGTAGCTTCGTATGATTACAAGTCAGACTATTCACATACTAAAACCCAAGCCCTTTCACCGCGCAACAGATTTTGACACGGTTTTCACTGTCATTTCGAGAATTTAATACTAAAAATAATTATGATTAATTCAGTTTTTGTATAGTAGAGAGAATTCAATGTTTTTAATCAGGTAATCACAAAATCAATTTTCGGGCGCTTGCGAAACGTTTGCTTGCCGGCTCATCGCTGCCGTGCGCCGCACGCCGCGGCAAGGTATAAAAAGTGCGCGGGCCGAGCTTCGCCCTGTATATTTCGCCGCAAACTTTATGGCGGACCGGAACACAACGCTATAAGCGTGCTTGCGCAAGTACAGTCATATACCCCTCGCTCCACTGCATCCCGCTACACCTAAAACTGGTTACTGCGACGCGACTTGTGCCTGTAGCAATGAATTTATAATCATAATTATAATACGTACCGTTTCGCACGAAATCGAAAAACCATGTGTTTTTATGATCAGTTCTGAATGTACCTAATCAAGCGGAAAATTTTAGATTAATTTAGAATATTTTTTGAAACTCATGCGATAGTAGGTGTCAGATCAAGAACATTATATTCAGAACAGTGATGTTTGGACATAAGTAACCATCTGTAAATCAAAGTAATTTTATGAAAGGTAGGTAACATACTATTTATTAGGTATACTTATCTCATATTTTATATAAAATGTATTTGTTTGTTTGGCCTGTAATTAATAAAATACGTTGATTAAATACTTGTCTTTTTTTTTTGTGTAAACCCTGCTTTACGGCGAAGGCGAAAGTTGTCCGCCGCGCGGTAAAAGAAGCTCTAAGTAAACAAATGTAAACAGTTATCGGCTTTTGGTTGATTTATAAAGGGGGGCCCTCTAACGTAAAATCAGTTACCTACTCGCATGGTTCGGCGCGTAGATGCCCAAGTTCGTAACGACATTTGGGGTCTAGAATCTTTCGGAATTTTCATCATTTTATTGTTTGGGTACTACGTTACTATAAACATTAATATAATTGGCATACTTAAAACAAACACTTACCAAAGTACGATAAAGAGTATTCCAACAAAAAATCCGCAAATCATGTATTGTAACCAAAATGTGCGTACGATGGCACGCGTCAACGATGGTTTCGAGCCATTGCGCTTCGCTGTATCCAACTCCCGCCTCCATGAAGCTTCTAATTCATCACCCAATTTCTCTGATTGGTCGCCGGCCCGCGCGCGACTAAGGTCATCCACCGTCAATCCCACTTTGTACCCCTTATGAAACAACTTAAAACTCCATCTGAAATAAATTACACTTCAATAACTTTTCGTAAACAATAATGTACACCGATTAAAGTCTTTGAACCATCGATGCCTATAAACGGTGTCATTTTATTGTCTGTAAAAATTATGTTCACTTGGAAACAACTTGTTTAGTATTTAACCCGCAGAATACCTAAATCAATGGTCATTCAATGCATGTGTCCGATTGCTCATTATTGGTTTTTAGTCTACGTGGTAGGTGGCGGACGATGGGAACAATTCAAAGATAAGCGGTAAGCTTTTAAAACTATACGGGAACTATATTAGTTACCTATTCACTTACTGTGAGTTATATAATACGACTGGCTGATGCCATTTGTTTTGTTACATAACAAAACATATAAATGTACATAAAGTATGTTACTATTTTATTTCCATGTTTCGATTCTATTTTTTAAAGGTTCCGCAGCCAAGTGGCAAAAAGGAACCTTTATAATTTCGCCCTATCCGTCTGTCTGCCTGTCTATTTGTTTATATGTCTATCTGTGTGTCTTCTTTGATTTTAGGTAAATATAAAAGTAAATATAAAATTGTAAGTACTTAATAGTATGTATAAAATTCAGCGCAAATCATTTTAAAATTATAATGAGAAATCAAAATAATTTAAATTGTCCACACTGATAACGTGTTTCAACCCCGGCCACATTGAGTTCAAGAAGAAACGGGACAAATATATTTGTCCCGTTCTCTTCTTGTATACGGGACGGGACTGCATTATGCACACGGTGACAGTCCCGTGTATTGGGACGTATGGCGGCACCTCTACCTGTATGTATAGATGAAAGAACAAAGTTCAGTGTTGACCCACCCTATTGATTATTAGTTAAAAAAAAAGAGTGCCTCTTATTAAAATCAATATCAAATATAAAGATAGACGAAAAGACCTTGTAATTCCATGTAATTTGAATATGTAAGTAAAATACTACAAACATAATACAAGGTGAGTATTCGAACAGGGATCTCTCTCAAGAATTTTTCAAAAACGTCATACACCTTAACTCATATTTTCTAAAATATACACTATTTTTTAGATTTTTTTTTTCACGGAAATTAATTTTTCTGTGTATAACGATCAAAAAAATGTATGACACGATCTGACGCATTATTTTAAAAGTTACTGGAAATTGACAAAAATGAAAATCAACGACTATGTTTGTGTTGCAAAACAAGTTATTCACCTATCATAACTATTCTGTATAATTTTACACGCACATATTCAGATTTGTTTTTTTTAAATTTTTTTTAACCAGTTAAAAATTCAGAATAAAAAAAAATTATTATTAAAAAAAAATCATAGTAAAGATAGATGGTTTCAAAGTTAAGAAATTGTATCAGTAATGCCTTAAAATTCCAAGAAACTAAGTATTTAAGTATGTCTTTGATTCTTTGAATATATTTAAAAATAAACAATCGATAAATTGAAACGTAGGTGACATTAATTAAAAAATATTTATTTAAGAAATCCACATGAAATAATAATGATGGAGGATAGTTAGATTTTGAATAAAATGTTTTTAGTTTTATTTACGATTTTTTTGTGGTAGAAAATAAAAGTAAATGAATTTTAGTATTAGCAAAATAAGGTCTAAATTCAGATTTCCTAAAAAATATTTCTTAGAAATAAGACTATACCAAAATATTTATATACAAATCATTACAAGTATCACTGGCTCTTAATTTCTAGAATATGACATTCTACTCTTATTGAAGCGATAAGCTTTATATAATAAAGGCGTCATCAAGATCCGGGCCATATTTCAAAGTAGATGGCCGTGATAATTTCTGACGGGTTCAAACGGTTATCAATAATTTATCATATTAAATAAAAGCAGTAAGTAATAAAATGATTTAACAAAATGGTTGCATATCTCGAGAAATCAGTTCACATTTAATGAGAACATTTTACTGCATATTGATTAATGTTTTGCTAATTTTTGTCTTAAGTACATTTACGAAATTATCTTTTTGTATTAATTTTTTATTTGCTTAACAAGTACGAGGACAGGCTGAAAAATAAAAATAAAATCCAGCTAAGTCCGAGTTGGATTCGGACACGAAGGGTCCCGTACCACCGTACAATATAGAAAAACACGGTACTACACACTCCATGAAAATTTCAAGTGTAAGTAATGATCTCACAACCACTAATCACCAAAAACGCCGAAAAAGCACGTTTATTATATGGAGATCCGTTTTAATTTTTTACTTTATTTTATTTTTATAGTGGTCCTAGAATTACACACTGTTAAAGTTTCGAATATCTACCTGGTACGGTTCAGACGATTCAGCCCTGTGACAGACGGACGGACGGATGGACAACGGGGTCTTAATAATAGGGTTCCTGTTGGTACCTTTTGGATGCAAAACCCTAAAACGCTAAAAGTAAGGAAAATGGCGTAATATGAACGAACAGCCCTACGCTTAGTCTATTTTGTAAACTATAAATAATTAATATCTATTAGTTTGTAATTACAATTTCATTTTTTACTAGCTTGTTAGATTCGACATAAAGGCGGGAATAATTCAAGTGAAACAATTTTCTTCGTGTTCAACACTCTAAATACATACACGCGGAACTGAACTTTATATTAAAAAATAATAAGTCAAGTGAATACAGAAACAGAAAAGTACACAACGGATCGAGAACATAGATCTAAAAGTTAGTACCGACTCCTAATTTAATGTATTTATAATGAAATTATACCTGAAATATTCAACAATTTTTGGTTGCGTATACCAGGGTATCTCCTTCAAAATCTGGTTGCCGTAACCAGAACCTTCTATAATAGATATTCCGCTATATTTAAAGCATTAGTTTATTTATGACCCAGTAATTTACCAGTGATCACTGTGATCAGCGCAACATCTAAATCTAGACAAGATCTAGACGTGTCCATAAAAGTCTGCTGTCAGCAGACCTTTATGGACATATGATTTTAGGGTTTTATGGCCAAATGGCAAAAAACGGAACTTTATAAAATTGTCCTTTTTTATTTAAGACCTAATGTCCTATTTTTTGTTAGACTCACGTATCCCCCGTATCAAAGTAACCGCACCAGCTAAACCGTTGCATTTGAATATGTGAAAAAATTCACGACAATAGTATTCATATACTATATAAAGAAGTAAAAACTAAAACTAATGCGTGTGCCCCTTTAACTTTTCAACTATACTAGAGCGTAAAATGCTGAAAAAAAAATCATTTTTGAAACATGGGATAATTCTAGTTACACACTATTTTGAATTTAGCCAATAATTCTTAAGCTTATTATTTGAATTTTAACCACGAACGTGCATGCCAATTACGGGACCCATTTTTATGTTCGACACGCACTTGGCCAGTTTTTTACTTTTAGCTGCGGAACCCTAAAAATGACCAATGACTTACAAAGGTTGGTACCAGTGGTTAGTACTATTGTTATACAAGTACCAGTTCACGTGGAATAGTAAATCAATCATGAGCGAGCAGAAATTTTTAGGATGATTGCACTTTTCGTTTGTGCATTCTGCGTGCTAATTGTGCATGCGCAAATATACACTGCTGGTCACGGCTACCGATTTCTTAATTCGGTAAGACAATTTTTTCTAACATACACTTAATACTGAAAATTTTTATCAGGTCGTTTTCGCGGGGAGTGTGATTCGGCTATATTTCCTAAATTTATGATGGTAGACAGAAGGCAGTGGTGCCAAAAGATGCAAGAGCTTGTGGGGCATTGTATGGAATCAAATTTTCTAAAATTTATCTTGATCAAGTTTCGGAAAATCGAAAATGGTGAAAAAAAAGACGAACTTTCCCGATTTTTCGGACAAAAAAATGATTATTTCGAAAACAAAAGATAGTAAGGTATAGAAAAAAAGCTACCGAGGCAGATAGATTGTCCACCGTTTGGAAAAAGGAATTTTTAATCCGTCGAAAATTGTGGGCTGGGCAGGTGCCCTTTTAAATGAATGATTATCAGATCAGTTACCCTGGAGAGTAAGATTCGGCTCTATTTCAGAAAGTTATAAAGGTAGATGAAAGGCAATAGTGTGAGCTCGCGGGACATCGTATGGTACCATATTATCGAAAATTGGCCCAAAATTTTTTCGAAAAATTTAATAAAATTGTTTGACAAAAATGTGTTATAAAAGTTTTTATTTTTGATGTTAATTTTCATTGTTCTCCGATAGTTACGAGAAGCGCGAAATCTGTAGTGTTTTATAACATTGAAAATGTTGATTTGATCGTTTTCGTGGGGAAGAGTAATACAGCTATATTTCCGAAATTTATGATGGTAGAAAAAAAAACAATAGCGTCAAAAGATGCAAGGACTTGTGGTGCATCGTATGCTATGAAAATTTCTAAAATCGGTCCGTAACTTTTTTCGGAAAATTTAAAATGGTGAAAAAAAGACGAAAGTTTCCGATTTTTCGGACAAAAAGTTGATTATTTTGAAAATGAAAGCCTAAATCGAAAAAATTAAATAAGCTCCCGAGGCAGTTGTCTAGCGTTCAGAAAAAGAAATTTTGGAACCGGTGGAAAACTGTGGGCTAGGCAGGGCCTTATTCAATGAATGATTATCAGATCAGTTATGTACCTCCTCGGAGAATGAAAATCGGCTATATTTCAGAAAGTTATAAAGGTAGAAGATAGGCGTAAGTAAAGTAAAGACAAAAGCATTTGAGTGTAAATGAAATATAAATAATCTGTGGAAATATACTAAGTAATATGCTGCAGCCACTGGCTTCAAATTCACTTATAAACAAACTTTGTTTAAAGTATTTAATTTTACTCATAGTTGATTTTACAGTCGTGTAATTGTTGAATAGAAGCTCAATCTATAAGGAAAGGTTTGAATTTGAATTATACCTAACTTCCTGTTACAGTGAGTTTAAAAATCTATTTAATAAGTTTTATATTCAACGGGTGAATTGAATTATTAAGTTTGATATTACGAGTAGACGATGGTCTTTTGCTAATTGGGCGAAAACAAACATAGTTTTTACATATTTGAAAGAACGTAAGCCCGCGAAGATTTGAAAATCTTGGATTCCATACTTCTTCACCTCTTCATAGAAAAATATAGTTTTTATTTGTAAAACATTATATGTATATTCACTTTACAGTTGTATTTGTCCAAGTGCCAATACAACAACATGCATACAATACAACACGTCCAACGAGATCCGCGGCATCGGCGACATTTGTTTTGTGTTTCCAATTAGTCATACCCTCATACCCAAGTCATACGAATGCTAACGACGACTAGGTAATGAATCGTATCGTTTTGAAATTTAATGGTGTAAACATTGGTGTAACCTAAAGGTAAATATTGAACAGTCGACTAAGTAACCCTTAGCACCAAGCATGTACGAAGTCAAAAAAAATTCTTGTCATGAGGAAAGCAAATATTTAAAAGTCTGGTAAATAAGGTAGGTATATTGATACTTACAATAAAAATATTTTTGAAAATATATTCGCAGCGTCATGCGGATTTTTTTCTGTTACAATTACTTTGGAATCCATTTTCACAGTATTTCCCTTAGTTCAGGGCATACAAATTCAAAAGTGTAATATAACAGCACTGGATCAGCTCATCAATATTAGTTTTTTCGTCTGTTCATAATACGAGCTATTTATATTCAATTATGTGCCTACACTATTTTTTTTTAATTTGATTACGTAACTATGGCAACTCGGAGGCTATACATGTGCACATCACTAGTTCTTCTTTAACGTCACTTATGGTCATTTACTCGATGTAGGTAATAAAATATTCTAGGTTAAAAAATAGATTGTTGCAGAAACGGCGCTTATGTCACGGTATTTTTTACAACATGATTATTAAAGTTAATGTTATATTTAAGTAGCACATTAAGTAAATAAATCACAGTAGATACAATCGTCAAGTAAACGATAAATAGCTTAACACGGACCAACACAGTTGGACACAGATTTCAATCACGTCACGTTGCCGGTCGCCCCGCGCCGGCCTGACTGACTGAGCCTGACTGAAATGAACGGAACGAATATAGAAAACGCAAAGCTACGCAATATACGAAACGAAAGTCTCGTACTGTTGTAGCCGGTGACCCCGCTCCGCCCGCACCCTACACCCGAATGACGAGGCTAATCCACAGGACTAATGGGATCGGTGAGAAAAGATAGAAATGTATAATAGTTCGAAAGGTATATTTATACATTTTACCTAACAGATGGTCGGATATCCACAATTTTTGGATATGTTATACAGGTACAAATAGGGGCCTTTATGAAAAACCTTGGGGCGCTGCCGCAGGTTCTGCCGTATCCATATTTTTTTCAGTTTTCTTTACTTAAATCTTAAACTTTAGATTTTATAGCAAAGTTGATTTCTAGAGGAATCAAATAGACTGAATGAACTACAATTTGGTTCTTTAAAGATCTTAATCTTGTAATTAATAGGACCCCAAATACGACACTTCAGAATACCTATGGGCGAAGTTAGAACTAGAGTTGGGGTAAAGTTAGAACTAGTTCCACATAGTTTCGATTTCTTTTTCATTTTATATTAAATAAATCCTTAACGGAGGTTATATTGCAAATGTGTTTACCAGAAGTGTATTAATAGTTATTGCGACAATTCATTTTTTATATACTTCTTTTTTTTTTGTATTTAATAGTTCCCAATATACGAAACTTGCAATATTTCAGCAAATGTGGAGAAAAAAGTAAACTGATTGTAGATACAAAATATTAAAATTGCGAATTGAAAACTTATTTTTCATAAATTAATATACTTATAATGTACTTTACTCAAGGATAGTGTAGTTTTCGATCAGTGAAACCTTTTTCATTTGCTTTTTATTTTGAGCAAGGGGCGCGGCTACACTTAAGAAGCGGCTTCCCTTCTTGCCCATTTTATACATATATAGCACGAATAATTCTTTTCTGTTGAACAAAAATATTATTGATGTCGGTAGTACTACCCCATAACAATATACCACATGGTATAATACTGCAGAAGTAACTGAAATAAACTAATCGAGCTGTAGCTATATGTCAATTGACCAAATTTTTTTACTGCATAAACTGCGGAACCTAGTTTATTTAAAGGACTTACTATATGAGAACCCCATTTGAGCTTGACATCCAACGTTATACCTAGAAACACCGCAGTTTCAACCATATTCAATTCCTCATCCCCAATCACTACCTACGCTACGCTATTACTTTTGATATAGCACTATTTGCATTATCAGAAACCATTTGGTGCCCCAGTATCAGTGTCGTGATAGCCCAAAGCGCAACGAACCTGTCTCAATTTATAAGGCCCCATAGGGCCATGGTTCGAATCCGGGCGTGTACCAATGAGTTTTTGTGACTTAAGTACAAAACTATCACTGACTCCGTGGTTCGGAGAGCTCGTTAAGCAGTCGGTCCCGGACGCTGTCAATAGATGGCGGTTGTTACATTCCCCAACCCGCAGTGAAGCAGCGTGGTGGATTTAAGCTCCAAGCCCCCCTTCTCACCCTGAGGGAGGCCTAAGCCCCTACAGTGGGGTAAAAATGGGCTGATGAAGTGAAGTGAAGAAGTGATTTGGTGCCATTTAATTTCAAAGGTGAAGTGTCATCTGCAAACAATACTATGTCATGGCTGTCCTTTACAAGATGAGGCAAGTCGTTTATGTAAAAGAGGAACAGGAAAGGCCCCAGTATCGAACCCAGCGGTACGGCCAATGCAACCAATGACCCAGAAGATCGCTTTCCATTCACGTCCACCCTTTGTATTCTATTGTGTAAGTAGGTAGGATTTAAGAGGTTTAGAGCGGATCTAATCGAACTCCATACCATAGTGATGTAATTTCCAGACCAATGTCGTGAATTGACGTGCATCAGGGTTTTCGGATTTTCACGTTTCAAGGGGGAAACGGGGGTTAAAGTTTGTATGGGAAAATCGATTTTTAATAAATAGGAACTTGAAAATTAGAATTGTAGCCACTCATTATGAATAAATAAACATGTGTTTCAGGATATTAAGATTTCTACATTTCAAGGGTGGGAAACAGGGTTGAAGATTTTTATGGGAGTATCAGTTGTTTTAAAAGTATAGGAACTTGAAAATTCGCATAGTAGCTACTCATCATAAATAAAGAATGACGAGTTTCAAGATTTTTGAACTTTTACATTTTATGGGTGGGAAACGGCGAGTGGATATTTGTATGGGAGTGTCAATTTTTTTTTTAAATCTTAGGTACTCACTAGCGACCCGTATCGGCTTCGCAGGGGTAGCAGAGCATATATATTTTTTATGTCCTAGTGTCGTATCAGCTTGTTGCATAGAACATGTGGATTGGATTTAATTAAACTTAAATGTAACGCAAGTTTGTCCCACTTGGAGTATTTTTAAAGTATTTTATTTCCAATTCTACAAATATTTGATAAAGTAAAGAATAAATACATGAAAAGAAATTACGATATTTCTTTGTACCATCATCATCATCAGCCCGTGTCTCTCCACTGCAGGATATAGGCCTCTCCCAAGGCCACCACATACGGTCCTCCGTCTTTCGCATCCAACTACCTCCGGTATGGTGCTTCAGGTCATCTGTCCACCTGGCCGGGGGGCGTCCAATGCTTCGCTTTCCGGTACGTGGCCTCCATTCGAGAACTCGTCTACCCCATCGGTTATCAGTTCTACGGCAAATGTGACCGGCCCATTGCCACTTCAGCTTGCTGATCGCTTCGGCTATGTCGACAACTTTAGTTCTTTGACGGATTTCAGTGTTCCTGATTTTATCCATCAAAGAAACACCGAGCATAGCCCACTCCATAGCACGCTGAGCGACTTTGAATTTATGGATCAGTCCTGCCGTGAGAGTCCATTTCTTTGTATACAACATTGATAATTTCAGCCTTTAACCACGCGTGTCCCGTCGTCCGGTACGGCCAGCCGAGTGGCGGCGGCGCCGGCTGCGGCACGGCGCGCGGCGTGCAGCTGCTTGTCGTGCGATATTTTTATTTCGCGATAGCTTCTAAGACATTAATTAAAATTGTGTAAAGGGCAATTATAATGTACATGAAATGCTGAAGGTAAATAACGTAATTAATTTTATAAGGATTAATAATCCGTATAAATTGCTTTCCAATTACCTCATCATATGACACCAGTTTTTAAACATACAAATAGGTATAGTAAGCTATTTGTTGTTATATCTCAAAGGATTAGGCAGCGTTTTCAATGAAAGCTTCCAGCCGGATTGATTTTTTCCGACTTTGTCAACAATAATCGTCATAGTTCAACTAATTTCCACAAAACATTAATAAATTATACGCATAAACCTTTCTTTTGAATCACTCCGTCCATTGGTGTCAATAATATAACAATCCGTTTGGTACTTTTTGAGTTTATCGCGTTCAAACAGACAGGCGCGACGGGGGACTTTATTTTATAAAATGTAGTGATAATGACGTGCTTCAGGGTTATAGGCGGGGGTTAAAAATTTGTATGAGAGTAACCAAAATTGGTTAAAACAAAAAGTACGCAGAAACTATCTCGAATGTTAGTAATGGCTATAACAGGAATGAATATAGTCTACGCAGGCAAAGCTGCTGTCCACCGCTAGTATATATATAAGCTCTTTGAAATTGATAAAAAGATCGTAACTGTTTTTGGCTCGATTCCTTACTACTTGAAAACATGGCTTCATCATTACGATCCTGAAAGAATACAAGTTCATGACCTGAAAACGACCTTCGTCTCCACTCCTACGAAGTTCAAGGCAACTTCGACCGCTGATAAGGTCAAAGATAGTAATTGTTGGATACCTCAGTCATTAGATTATTTAACACGAGTTTTTAACCGGAATAAATAAATATTTGCGTGCCAAAAAATAGGAGCCAAACTCACTAAAATCGTTTTGTTTCATCAATAGAAGCACGCGGTGCACAAAATAGAGTTGCGATATCATATCAGCCATAGAAGAAGTTATAAAATAATGGAACATGTAGCAAAAATGTAAATGTAAAAGGATGAAATAAAGTAGCCGAGGTTCAGGGTAAATATACTTACGTGTTTTTAGTTTTGCTATAAAGATATATTACCTAAAAGGTGACCATGTTTAAAAACAAAAATGAAAACTTTTGCCTAATAGAAGTTAACTGTTACATGCTCTTTCTCACTTTCTCATACCCCAAACATACCTCAAATAAGTTTTAGCTCATTTTCAGACTTTAACACTAGATTTTCGCATAATACGAGTAGGTATGTGCGCCATTTATGTAGTAGGTACAGCGTTCACTTAGACATACCTACTTACTATACACAGTTTCAAATCTTTCCAGTCAAAAACATTTGGATCAATATTATACTAACTGGTAAATAGTGTAATATTTATTACCTACCTACCTACTTTTGCTCTAATGAAGCAAACCTCAACTTCCGAATTGGTCGCTTCGTGATGTACGAAATCCTTAAGAAACCAGAATTTACAATATATCGTGTAGATTGTGTAATCTCTCAAGGATATCAACCTTTGATGACAACTTGCTTTTCCTGTCATTTATAAACCAATAGGTAGGTACCTATACCTAATAAGTATTATGCATTGGCGCGTACAGCTATCATAGTAGATTATACAAAAAGTGTAATCACTGGATGCACTCATTAGTTTACTATCTAGGAATAAGTATACTTGATGACATTTGAGGCAGTACAGGGCGATCGAGCTTCGCTCGGCGTCTTTCCAGTTTGCCGTGAGAATGTGATAATTTCCTGCAGGAGTTCATATTTGTGTTTATTTATATTCATTTACTTTCAAGAACCTGCTTTCGGGTAATACCTATATAATGCTAAAACCACATCATAGTCGACCAAACCCATCAAACCATTTCAAAGAAACACATCTTGTGCAGCGCCCCCTGGTGATTCATAAACGGAAAACTTGTCTAGAGCCTGTTCTCAGGATATGTGAACTGTATTAGAAATGCCTCTTGAGTATTTTAACAAAATGGCTATCCTGTTATATAATTAAACTAATATTTATTACTTATATTATGGTCTTGCGTATGGTCTTACAGCGTGATTGCAAAGGCGGTTCAAGACACTTCCGGTAAATACCTAGTTGTCAGTATTACACTAATGTGACGTTCCTGCTAGATGCAGCGGTCGACGGTCATACACACAAGTGCAAATGTAGAACATCGTAGCCGTAGCGTATAATGTGTAGTAGTAACGTTATCAGCCATCAATTTGTAACTATCGATTATTCCTTGAAAACCCACACATTTTTTTAAATTAAGTACTGAAATATTCCAGATTAGGTAACCAATGAAAGAAGTTTTTGTTAAAACTAGTCAGTGGGGCCAGAAGGCCTAAAATTTAGTCGTTAAAACTATGACCATTGGTTCCACCACCTACCTAAGTGGACCCACGAGTACGCACTTGAAAATCCTACTGGACCCACTATTAACTAAGCAGTGAAACCGACAGTACTTAACAAGATTATTTGTATTTACATAAAAAAATATTCAAAATTTTGGTCAATGCCCATTGGCGCCCCAAATTTTTGTAACAGAGAAATTTCTTGACTTTTGTTGACATAAACAAAAGTGAATACAAAAGTGAAGGCCAAGATATCATTAGCATACGACAAACCGATCAAACAACCACTATAGGTGCATATTCGATCATTAGGTGCCCCTCGATCGTAGAATTGGAGACATCATGTTGTGGCTGGGCGTTTCATTATAACAATAAATAATAAGTACCAATACAGGATGGAAATATAAGACAGGAATAGGAAAATAGGTACCCATACTAATTTATTGATGATAGCAAAAACTAAAAGGAAACCTTCTTGTATCTTCAATTTTTTTTTTACATATGACCTGCTTGAGCTGCGATTCGTAGACATGATCAAATCATATAATATTTTTTTCTGGAATCGTGAAATCTAAATAAACAATACGAAATGGACAGTCCACGAAAATATAAAATAAGTTCATCAAGTATAGGTAAATACTACCTACTCTTATTATCCATTTACGTTTTGCTATTTTTCATTATTTTTATCTGTTTAAATCCATATTTATCATTTTTTTTCTGAAACACTGTTATGTCGGGGTCTCTCAAATAGTTTAAAGATGTCATAGGTATGATAATGAAATCTCTGGCGCAATAAATCAAGATTACGGCAAGAACGATGTCAGATTTGATCAAGATGTATCAGACAATTTCAACGTATCTATTGTAATAAAATTATTACCTACACAATGATATGAATGTTCAACAAGGTCAAATAACACCTTTCTTGAAAACGAATTTTACATGTTTTCTAGTATGTTCTTATGCAGTATGCTATCATTTGATCTAAAATAATATGTAGAATCTACAGATCTTTAAAATGCTATTGGAAATGGGATGGACTAAGTCACCCTTTCAAATTGTAAAAGAAATTAAGTAGCTACCTACCTATAGTATAATTCGCCTCATGTTGCGCATGCAGGTACAGTCATAGACACCCCTCGCTCCACCGCGTCCCGCTTCACCTAAAACTGGGTACTGCGACGCGAATTGTGTCTATGTTCGGCTCCACCATAAAGTTTGATTGAAACTGTACCTACCTAATCTAATTTCGGGCACATTTTATATTAAAAATTTTTTTAAATTTAGATAATGTGGTTTTTGGAAAAGTGATGCTTCTTCTTCTTCTTAATTATGGCGTTTTCTTCTTATATCAATTTCGCCATAAAAGTGATGCTAGTTCATGAAGGGGGAGTAGTTGAGATTATAAAAGACCGTTGGCCGAGGCAGTTTTTTGATGTACCGTAATGACATAGTAATACGGTAAAGAAAAGCTTTCCTATCATCTAATGTGCTGGTCTTTCTGTCCTTTTTGAAAGATTTACGAAGTTTTGCCCAAATCTAAAACAACATAGAGTAAAAAAAAATTAAACCTATCTGTTTTTCACTTATGCATAGTTGTCGGTGGCCGCTATGAGGCAAGTAAACATACAGGTGTATAACATCTAAAACGGTTTGGAGGAAGCTATGGTCAGAACAGACGACATGAAAGTTACAATTTTGGGGGGAAAAATGGTTCGATTCATTTTCGAGTGTATGTATGTAAGAACCGACAACTAAGAAATAATCGTCATTGTCCTACAAGGTTTTACTTTTTTTTTTCTGCTACGGTATTTTTTATTAGGCGTTAGGTACCTACCTACTTCCTAAATAATCCTAAACGGAGAGAAATACGACCATATATTACGAGAGATTTATAAATTTGCAATATCTACCTGTTATATCTCATTATGCGTGATTCGATGGGTACATTAGAAAAATGGCCTGGGTCAATGGCTTGCTAAGGAGCAAAGCTCCAATTTCAATCTTAACACAGGGCTCAATATTATCACCCTTAGTATACGCGGCATATACTAATGACATACCGCAACCCACAAACGGCGTCCAACTCTCCCTATTCGCGGTTGATACTGCACTCTATTTACGCAGTCATAGCTCAGTTTATACAATTCCTCGTCTCCAGAGAGCCATTGATAAGTTGACACGATGGTTTCACCTCTGGAGAATCGAGATAAATCCGGAAAAATCAGCAGCAATACATTTCAGGTACAGCAAAACTAGACTAGGGTTTTCCCGTACCAGCTTTCCCATCTTGGAATGGATAATGTGCCCATTCCGTGGCAACACAATTACAAATATTTAGGCATGACGCTTGATAAACATCTCCATTTCAAGGATCACATCAACCGTGTTTGCAACTTGGCTAAATTTTACAGTTCCCGTCTTAGCAGCATGTTAGGCCCTAAAAGTAAAATGTCTCAACGCAATAAGCGTACTCTTTACACCATATGCATCAGGCCGGTGATGACTTATGCGTCTCCCGTTTTCGCTCATGGGGCACCAAATCTGTTATACAGACTCCAAATTGTACAAAATAAATTCTGTCGAATGATGAACGACTTGCGCACCTTGGTACGTCAGAAACTCGTTCTACATCGAGACTTAGAGCTCCCCACAATCTCAAAATACATGAAAGACTCATCAGAGCGTTTTTCCACTAGAGCTATTAATCATAGTAATCCATTGATAGTTTCAGCTGCCACTTACGAGGCACCTCCTCCTAATCATTTCCTAAGAAGACCGCGGAATGCACTGACAGATCAGCCCGACGACCTCACTCTCGAAGTCGAACGGTTGATTCATACTAATAAGTCTCTTTCGGGCGACTCTCAAGTCGAACCTTAAGCGGGGGCGAAGAAAAATGCGAAGAAAATTTTTCACCGACCAATATACCGAGTGTTCGGCTGATAAGAGCGTGTGGAGCTTACCGAACTAAACAAAGTTTCAAGGAGCAGATGACACAAACTAACGATTACCTAGAAAAAGATGTTTAAAATTTCATTTTTTATCTCGTTTCATCATCATCGTCAATTTTCATTTTTCAAACTTTTTGTTTAGTTCTGTTAGCTTCGCACGTTCTATAAGTTTGGACTATACGTTCAGCGTGTATTAGAATAATGCATAAATTAAATAGCGAAAAGTGTTTAAAGGGGTCATAAGCACCATTTTATAGAAAACAAAACTGCATATTATTTACATTTTTGAAAAATATGTTACCTTAACAGAAAATCGAACCACTTGATTTGATAGTCACTACACATTATAAAATAAAGTCCCCCGCCGTGTCTGTCTGAACGCGATGAATTCAGAAAATACCGAATGGACTGGCATATGGTTGACACGAATAGATGGAGTGATTCAAGAGGAAGGTTTATGTGTATAATTAATTAATGTTTTGTGCAAATTAGTGGAAATATGACGATTATTGTTGAAGAAGTAGGAAAAAAATCAAGCCAGCTGGGAGCTTTCATCGAAAACGCTTCCTAATCCTTTTGAAATATAACAAAATAATGTATGGAGGAATTGCCTTTTATAAGACTAAAAAAAGTCCACGATGGCATATGTCTATCTTTTATGGATAACTTATTATACTTATTTTTATGTTTAAAAAAATGGTGTCATATGATGTGATAATTGGAAAGCAATTTATACAGTCACAGTATTAATCCTTATCAAATTAAATACGTTATTTACCTTCAGCATTTCATGCACTTTATAATTACCCTTTACACCATACAATTAAATTAATATCTTCGGAGTTATCACGAAATATCGCGGATAAGCGACCGGGTCGGACGGCAGGGGGTCCCACGCCACCGACGCCACATGCGTGATGTAAAATTAGGCAGAAGTTATCAATGTTGTATACAAAGAAATATTGTAATTTCTTTTCATGTACCTATTTATTCTTTACTTTTTCAAATATTTGCGGAATTGGAAATAAAATATATTAAAAATACTCCAAGTAGGATTAACTTACGTTACATTTAAATCTAATTAAATCAAATCCACATGTTCGACGCAACAAGCTGATAGGACACTACGATAGAAAAAAACACTACGGCTTATATGCTCTGCTAGCCGTGCGAAGCTGGGGCAGGTTGCTAGTCTTCTATATATTAATACCTACGTGAAAAGAAAACTTTGTACTCCTTATAAAGCATATTACGGATACGGAGGAGTGTGAAATTTGACGTAGTTAAAGTTTACATGGAAAAGGAGTTCCAAAAGCTAAAATCTATATACCTGTACCCAATATGTGTTACAAATTAACTGTGAGTATAACTAACTATACACACGCCCATGATATAGTTATGGTAGGTTCACCAAGTACTAGGGTTGGCGCGATCTGGATTGAAATGATCATTGCAATATTTGCATGGCTGCCAACACGTAGGTATGTATACCCAAGGAAAGTTATCTGTGAAAGTTATTTATCAAGCTCCCGAAATGGCAGGTCCGGGGCTTCTCACCACCTTGCCACAATACGAAATAATGACTTCATCAAAATATTTACACTTAGGTATTTAATTCTTTTTTTTTTGTTCACAGTAATTAACTCACATGCATTTAAACAGTGATAATTATTTTGTGGGCTATGTTATACACAAACATTACTTTAATTATACACTTGACTATTTTCTTTGTAAAGCTCTTTGTATTTGACGAATATGCTGACTTTTAGACTCTTGCAAAGCTTGATCTAACTTATTTGTCATATTTATCAAATTAGGTAAATCACATTGTATTAACTTGTGACTAATTACATTTTGACATTGACTCGCCGTTTTTGCTTCATCTATAGTATTATTGATTTCTAATGAATGTAAAGTTACATCAGTTGTATTTATACTATGATTTTCTTCTCTATTTGTATTTTCGTGTATGTCATTTCGTTCATACAAATTCTTGCTTGTCTGTAGAATGAAATCCATAGTGACCATAGGTTTAATTTCTTCATAATTGTTTCTGCTTGCAACCTGTTACAAAATCAACACAATTTTCACACTAACAAATCAATCAGAGATTCTCTTATAGTATTTTCCATTTCACTTATTTTATAATCATAGGTAGGTACATTTTTATATGAAAACTTGTAAATGTATGATTTAATTTACGTATTTGTTTTTTGCGTTTTTCTTATTACTAAGAAATTCATGTTAAATCAAAGTTTCTAAGTCTTTTTAAATTATATTAACATTAATAAAAATAGCTGAGTTCACTCTTTACCTATATAATACTAGGCGACAGCCCGTAGCTTCGCCCGCGTGGTCTACATGTTTGTGTACCTATATCGTAATCAAAGCTTAACATTTCATAATACGGTAAGGGGGAGATCCATTTCCTATCGTGTTCTCTTAGATTTATAACTTTCCCTCTGCTTTTCGTCTGTTAATTGAAAACTGAAGAGAGAATCACGCGATAAATAAACACATATTGAGAAAAATCCATCATTTTCAAATCACAAACCGACACTTCTATTTTATTTATAGGTATAGATACATAGTACCGTACTACGCACGTATCTTTGCCGCTTTAAATTGCTTGCGAATGATTCAACTCGATGTGCAGGTACCTACCATCGCGAGGGCAACGAGGGGTAGTAGTGGGAGACGAATGCCGCGCGCGCGAGTAGCGCGAGCTATCCGACCTCTCCTTCTTCTCCATTTTATGCTACAACGCTTTCTGTAAAAAACTTCACAGTGGCAAACATCCGTGCGTAATACTGTAACCTACAATACTCCTAGAAATTTCTCTATGTAGGTACCAATGAAAGTCCCATCAAACTCGGTTCAACCATTCTGGAGATTAGTCTGGACAAACAAGCAGATAGACAGACATGGTAATACACACATCAACATTGGATAAGAATATTTTAAACAAAGTGGTATATCTCAAAGTATTAGGGATTAAGACAAGATTATATTAACGTTTATTTTATAAACTAGGTATCGTCAATGAACAAAATATTTACTTTTACATTAAAAAAAAACTGTTAAATTGTACTAATAACGGATTAAAGTTTTAAAGATAACAATAAAATTACTTCAAATTCTTTGTTTTAACGACATACCGAATGTTAATAATGTGAAAAAGCACCCATGACGTTACTAATAATTACATCTGTAACTTAAAATAAGATGATCTAAATCTTGTTCTGGAATATTACCCCAAGTCCTGCTGCGATGAATAAAAGTTGTTCTCCTGTCACAAGATTTTTCCAAAATTTCTTAAAAGCTTCTGGAGCCTGCCCCTCACGTGCTCAAAGGGCTTTGTACAAAATTTCACAACATGGACCAATGTATTTATAGGCATTGTCTCTATTTAACAAAAAAAAATATGAAATTTTTGGGAGCATAAATAATATCACAAATATAAAAAGAAAACGTGAAATATTAACATGACATCATCACGCATCACTACACGCAATGTAGAATATGTTAGCTTTCATTAGTAGTAGTGACATTATCAGCTATCAGTTTTTAACGATTGAAATTGCTTAGAAAATCTTTACATAAAAAGTTATAAAAATCACTAAAGTCCAGTGTCTATATTTCCATTTAAAAAAGTATTCAAATGTAATGTGAAAATTTTTGGTCAATGTCCATTGGTTTGAAGTTGGATGATTGTGCAGGCCAGTCCAGTACCGTAACATTATACTCCTGCAGGCAATTCATTACCGTGTGCTGTATGTGGATGGGCGTTATCGTGCCTCAATATGAAATTCTGTCCAATTTGTAATTGGTGGATATGTTATTGGCCTTAGCACTTGATTACAATACTTTTAGCGGTCATAACACCAATCCAAAACGAGGTGTGTTCTCCCGCCGCTGGGACGAATTCTCGCCCGTACCACAATTGCTTTACCATGGTATGGATGAACTTCTTAAGGGTGCTGAAGGCGGCTTCCACGCCCAGGAACTTCCCATACGCGTACTCTTCTGGGTGGAATTCAAACCGTAATTCATCAGTGAAAAGCGCCGACCACCGATTATTTTGCTATTGCAAATATTCACGAGCCCAGTGCAATCTTCTTCCACAATTAAGTCAACATAGTGCTGGAGTTTACAATGGCCTGCGAGCATCCGTATCCTTCTAACAGTTTGACCACTTACAAGTAATTGGTGTTCAGACTGCAACCTTTAAATTAATAGCATAGCCATAACATTTGGTTGTCTTCTAGAGTGGTTATGTGATTTCTACCTTAATACCTCTCAGCCATACCTATCACCAATGATATGGTAGCGTGACCACAGTCTTTTGGCCTTTAATGCACCGGCGCGCAGTATACCTACTGCATCACCTCCCGAGTCAAATGTCGCCGCATTAGCAAAAACCAACTTCATTAAAATTAATCGCAAAACTCTAGTTTATAAAGATTTTTTTTAAATAACAATAATGCAATAAATTCCAAGAAAAACTTCCAATATTATTTCGCACCAATTCGATTTTTTTTCAATTCAAATTTGGAATATCCAAAAATGTGTTTACGCGTGATTCGCCATACAAAATTTTTAAATTTGTCAATACAATATAGAAGTTTGTATAAAATACACTTAATCAAAGTTGATGTATTTACATAGCCTATGTCTACTATCCTGAAGGTCCATTCTAAATATTAGTTAAGGAATTTTTGAAATCAATAAATAGTTTCGGAGATTACCTTCTACATCCAAACACACTTACAAATCCCAATATTAATGTGTAAACAAAAAAATGTCACCTGCACTTCAAATCTCCATTCCAAATCTTGATAATTAGCATCATTTTGTTGTAACTTAAACAGAGCATTTGATAATACATTTTTTTTTGTAGTATATAGTTTCTGTAAGACTTCTTGGTGTTCATTAGAAAACCCAGCTATCGATAAAGATAATGTATAATCAGCTTCGGATAGCTAAAAAAATTAACAATAGTTTAGTTAATAGTGTAGTTTATTTTTTATTATAACTTAAAATTATAATAAAAAAGAAACTACTTAATTGTAGGTATATCCTAACTTTATAATTTATATTATATGTATTTTGTAAAGTAAGATATTATAAGAATTCAATCTTATGAGACTCAATTCACTTTTTCAGTGCTAAAAAATGTTGTCTGTAGTTACTTATAAATTCAATAAATAATTCATGAGATAGTCAAACTCATTACTAATTAATCGTGACATAAGTATTTATTCCATATACACCATACTTGCAATGAAATTTTTTTTGAAGTGGAACTTCTTTTGTCAGTGTAGGAATATAATTGGGGAGCCGATTGCTTATTATAATTATAAATTAATTAGGTATAAGGTTAGTATAATCCTTAATAGTTTCACTTTTTGCATGTGTATACAATGACAAATGCACCCATTTATTTTTGGTTCAGTTTTTCATTGGTGACAAATCATGTTCATATCTATGATAAATTTTAAATTCAGCAGATAGGTTGTTCGTACACCATTTCATAAAAATAGTTTAGGTTAGGTTTTGCTTGTGTCAATGCAAATAGCAAAGCGGAAAAGACCGACATGCCAAGAAGCAAATTTTTTTTTAAATATTTCCAGTAAAAATATTTACTGTGGGAGTAAACTGCACCCCTCGCACATAAGCCCAAATATTTATTTCTTATGATATGTACCAATTAATTTGAAACTTATAAAAGTAAAATAAAATTGTATATAAAATAAACTTATAGACATATGTAAATAGAACAAGCAGGGTTATATGATTATCGCCTTATCATGGTAAATGCAATGCAATTGAGTTGGTGTGGGCTCATAGCTCAAATTAAAGAATATGCTGCAAGCAATGATCTTCCATTTTCAACAGGATTGGAAGTCGCCTTTGTAAAGGCGAAACAAAACCGTCCGTATTGTGCGGTAATGTAGCATATTACAGTTTGTTACCTTATATATACTTTTTGTTACGTGAATCAAGAAAATTGTGCTCTATTCGTAACACTTGTGATATATATTTGCATTATGAAATGCTAATATAAAACCTTTTAGAATTCACTTCTTCGGACGGAATTACTTTTCTTTCATGAAGCATGAAAATTGAGCTCTATTAATAATGCTTATGACATATATTCGTTGAGAAGAATTCCAATATAAGATGTTTAAGAATAGACTTATTCGGACCAGTCACACCGCGAGGCCACCGCGCGGTCGATCGGGTCAGGTCTGTCCCTACGAATACTTATTACAGGTCGGACGTATCACACTGTTTACGAGAATGGGACAAGAATTAAATCGTGATAATGTTCACATTAAATTAAAAACAATTGAATAACCCTCCGCAGGCATAAACTAATGTTAAATTTAAATGTTTACGTATCGAAGATACAATATTCAGCTTTTTTTGCGTCTTTGATGAGTAGTTTTACAAATTTTCACGACACAAGTCGACATTGCGCACGTTTATTCGGCGCTAAGCCATTACATTGACTAAAAGCCGGTTGGAATACTTATTGCATTTTGGATGACTTTGTGTGTGGACACCCCATTTAGTTATATTGGTACATCGATGGCTGCAAGACATAATACAGAACTTCCATTTACTACAGCAAAATTGTTAAAAATATTAGAAACCTCTGGACATGTAACTAAAGGACTCTGAGAAAAAAATGTAAGCAGAAAGGTTACATTAATAATGAAAGAAATTTGAGAATAGATCATATTTTAGACAATGAACTTATCATTAATCAGGTGATGATAGCAACAATAACAGTGCATAGTACAGTATGAATTAATCAGATTAAATATATTAAGTACCTAGGTACAAATTTCATCATAGGATAATGTGTTTTATAAAAACTTTTTACCATCTACTAAACATCGGCCGTCAAGAGTTTGTATACCTGACACATGAGATTTATAGCTATTACATCATGTTTGTTGTGAATTGACATAATATTTTTTTATTTAATTTTGTGTCATTCGTGCATGTGAACGATAATATTTGAAAACGGAATCGTCCAACAGTACAAATTCACATGAACCATCTGATTACTATGCTGATTACAACCTGTCAAGAACGCAAACTCGCAACGTACGATGTATAGGTACTTAAATGACATAGGTGCAACTTGCACTTGACTATATTTTTTTGGATAACAATTTGAAATGTCACAACACTGTTGAAACTGTCAAAACGACCATCCCGGCATACTGCTAGTGTATGATATGAAAATATATTACAAATCTTACATTGTGCTTGCATCCTTCAACCAATAGATGAACAAGAGCATAAACCACATTCTGAATGACACTTGTACTGACATCTAACTTTCCTGTAATAAATAAAAACATTTCTTTAAACTGTTTAATCGATGCTACAATAATATATTAATAGTACAATAATACCTGCTACAACAGCATATTTCTTGGTATTCGCACCATTATTGAGGTAATCAATAGCCAATTTACAAAAATCCACTAAAACTAAAAAAAGGAAATATTTTAGTATAATAACAACGTTTAGTGGTGGCTTAGTGCTCAAATTTTAAAAGCAGAAACTTCATTTATTTTTTAAGAAAAATATTATTCAGGTAATATTTTTATTGTATGCTTTAGACATGGGACATGGAATAAAGGCAGTGGATGCATGAAAAAATCTGATATTAATAGTAAACACTGAAAAGTGTTTAATTTACTGTAGAGTGCACGTAGTGTAACTGTATTTTCGCTTTCAAAATTCGACTCTAGGTAGAAAAAACAAAAATATGATAGGTATCCATTGAAGTATTTAACCTTTTTTTATTCAAACATTTCGTCTCATCATATAAAATAACATAGGTAGGGTAGGATAGCCAAATCATAATTTAAGTATATTATACTGAATACTGACCAGGTACGGAGTAGGAATGTAATAGTCGTAAATGCTCTTTCTGTAATTCACTCAAATATAATAACATTTTAACTAATTTATACTGATAAATAAGCTAATATTTATTTATAATTATTATATATTATTTATAATAATCTATTATTTATTATATTTATTTAACTTGTACGGCTTAAGTTCCAATTAAGTTCAAGCAAGCATATTACAGTTGTTTTGGTTTGTTTGATAGTTTGATATTTGTTAAACATCAAAATAAATGATTGGACGTTTCCACAGACAGATATTATGACCACAAAATAAGATATGACTGACTCATATGATAGACCCATAGACCCGTGCTACCAATTCTCAAAAATATTTATCCCTAAAGTTTTTGTCAAAAATCCCTAAAATCGCCTTAATTATTGAGTTGTTCCCCTAAAAAATATATAAATATAAATTCATAATGATTTAGAAATAATATGCTGTAATATGTTTCAAAAGTCTTTTTATTATAAGTTATTTACACAGACCACCATAT
Source organism: Luffia ferchaultella (assembly GCA_949709985.1). Taxonomy (NCBI): domain Eukaryota; kingdom Metazoa; phylum Arthropoda; class Insecta; order Lepidoptera; family Psychidae; genus Luffia; species Luffia ferchaultella. The sequence goes on along the minus strand of OX453242.1, from coordinate 13,121,025 downwards.
GCACAGACAATAAAATGGCCGCCAGTGGCGCCAGTATTGCCGCCAGTCACCACAGAGTGGTTGTAGAATTCCGTACTAGATGTCGTTATAAGTCGCTAGGTCAAGAAATAAATATTAATATTATCAATTTAAAAATATTAAAGAGTCAAAAAATCCCTGAAAATACCCCTAAAAATTTTAGACCCTTAAAAATATCCCATCTCACTTATTTACCCCCTAAATCTGGGGGGAAAACCCCTAAGTTGGGAGGCTCTCTTAAGTTGGCACCCGAAAGAATTGTTTTTTAATATTTTTTTTTCTAATTCGTTTGTTCGTCGTTTGTTCGTGATTGTTCGATCAAATTCATCGTTTGTTCGTTCTTCATTTTTTTATAAAAAATATTTAAAAATTCTTACTTAAGTTGGCACCCGATAGAATTGTTTTTTAATATTTTTTTATCTAATTCGTTTGTTCGTCGTTTGTTCGTGATTGTTCGATCAAATTCATCGTTTGTTCGTTCTTCAATTTTTTATAAAAAATATTTAAAAATTCTTACTTAAGTTGGCACCCGATAGAATTGTTTTTTAATATTTTTTTATCTAATTCGTTTGTTCGTCGTTTGTTCGTGATTGTTCGATCAAATTCATCGTTTGTTCGTTCTTAAATTTTTTATAAAAAATATTTAAAAATTCTTACTTAAGTTGGCACCCGATAGAATTGTTTTTTAATATTTTTTTTTTCTAATTCGTCTGTTCGTCGTTTGTTCGTGATTGTTCGATCAAATTCATTGTTTGTTCGTTGCTAAATTTCTTATAACTCGCAATTTATAATCGATTTTTAATTTCCATTACCTACTGGGGTAGGTATTTAATTCAGTTAAGTTACTGGCAACACTGCTCATTATCATGTCAGTTCCGATTGATGGTTATTGACCATCACAGCTGACCTTTACTCACCATTACTGCAGGACCCATAGACCTAATTAATTAGCTAATTAGCCCTAACTATCTAATTATCCCTAATTAGGTACCTACTGACTGTTTTGTGCCTGACTGCACCTGACCTTTACTGACCATTACTGACTCGGGTTACTGAGACTTTATACTGAGAGTCAAATTATAAGGAGAAGAAGACAAGTGCCCAAGTAAGTAAATACCATGGATGAGTATGTAAATATCCCTCGATCTACTAATTACAATATTAAAAAAATTACAAAAATAATCAAGCTTCTTCATCATCAACCCATTTTTACCCCACTGCAGAAGCTTAGGCCTCATCCAGGGTGAGGAGAGGGGGGGGGGGGGCTTGGAGCTTAAGTCCACCACGCTATCAAGCTTATCAGTTGCCAAAATGAGAGTTGATAACATGTATCAAATTGACAACAGTCATAAGCATAAGTACCTACATGTCTTTAAAATCCAACGTATATACAAAATTTTGTGTTCGTGCTATTAACCGTTGAGAAGTGTCCTCATGAGGAGACAACCCTGGCAGCAGCATCAGGTTACGTGTATTATTTTAGTGTATTGTCATGGAAGTTACATATGTCTTCCAAATTTCAGCCCGATAGCTTCCGTGGAAGTGAGTGAAAATCGCGTTCTATGACTCAATTACATACAAACAAACATATAGGTGGAACTAATATAGGTAAGGCTAGGCATTCACGATCATGCGATCACGCCACAAAACGGCGGCAATGGATTTCGAAATATAATTATTAACTACAGTTTATCTTTATGTAAAAACACGCAAACCCAAGAATAAATGGACAAAAATGACTTCTAAAGAAAAATATACATGTTAAGGGGGCATATACAAAAAAACGGCATGTTTAGGTAAATTTTTAGGAAGTTTGGAAAGGTATATGGTCATATACTTAATTCTAAAATAAAGACCAGTTCTTAATTAACAATCGTGTTAGAAAACATTTGGATATTTTTCACTCTTTCACACTGAAAAAACATTATTTTGTAACCCACTTTTGCCGAAATCTCGGAAAATTGACATTTTTCGGTACATATTACACAATCATCACAAGGTTTTTTTAAATAAAAAAAATCATTTAAGTATTGTTAATACTTCATTCTTTCTTTCTGTTAGAGGAAATTTTGATAATAAACGGAAAAGTGGCAGAAAAAAATTATCAATAATATGCAATTTCACCGTAATTTCGCCATACTATTTTGTATGAACTGACAGCACACTGACAGCATAAAACCAAGCGCACGCGGTATCGTGCTTCAGACCGCTCCGAGGAGCGCTATTGAAAGGTCGGGTGTACGTCTTTGTTTCTCTCCGATCAAATGTTGTACGTATGGTAAAGTTGAACTCAATCAATCTTGAGACGTGGGTGAAAGTAAATTTATAATATTTTATGAATTGAATTAGTTTGAATTTTTTTTGTTACTTAGCAGATAGCAATTAAACTTAAAATAAAAAACTTTCAATATATATATATACAATGTACATAATATATACATTACCGGGTTGACCAACTAATATTTTTTTTATAATAAAATATTAAATTAAAACATATGTAAAAAGTGGTGTCCTCTTGGAATGGTGTAATTATTTTAATTTTAATACCCATTTATAAGTTCCACCTGTATGTTTTTTTGCATGTACTGGAACCTTTAAACGCGATTATCACCCACTTCCATTGAAGATATTGGGCTGTAATTCAGAATACATATGTAACTTCGATGAAAATACACTAAAATGGTAAACATTACTTGATGTTGCAGCCAGGATTATTTCCTCATGAGGATACTCTTCACCGGTTAATAGCACGAACACGAAACTTTGTATGTAGGTTGGATTTCGAAAGTTATCCATGATTTTCACCATAAACTGATGATGCACCACGATAATTTGTTTACGAGGAAACTCCTCAGTGGTTAGATTAGCACCGACATGAAGCTTTGTATCTGTTTGTATCATTTCATCGTTTTATAGGTAATTGTGAGTTCCACCTGTATGTTTGTCAATTTTGATGGAATGTAGTTTACAAAATATTAAGACTAAAAATGAAAAAAAAATTATAGTTTTAAAACACCCAAAAAAATACATTTTAATAGCAAATCGAACTATAAAGAACAACATAACTTTTAGTATAAGTATAAACAACAACAAATAAATAAAGTGATGAATAAGAAAATTCATGTTATTGTGAAAAAATCGTTGAGTTCAATGGAATATGTAAAACAACTATCGAGCACCCCACGCTTTTTCACAAAAGCATTAATTTCCTTATTAAACACTTTATTCTTATACCAGGTTATTTTCTTCTTTATAGTTCAATTTCCTATTAAAGCGCTTTTTTTTTACTTTTTTAAACTATAATTTTTAGAAGACGGTCTGACTGATCGTTAAATTTGAAGAGCAAGTTAGTCAAAAGGGGGAGTTCACGCGATTCCTCTATTTATTGAATATCACAAAAATCATAGACGAACGAACGACTTTCTTCATTCAAACAGCGAGAAGTTGCGACCGGTCGGTCATTCTTCAAATTTGAAAACACAACGTACGGCTCTTGGACGATCAGGTCAGACGCCTCACAATTATCATTTATCCCAAACAGAAAGGAAAAGCTTCATCGAAAATGGGTGGCCCTAGGAGAGTCAGGTTGTCTCTAGACAGAATTTTGATGTTCGGAGTGATGTTCTTCAAATATTGGAAGATATGTGTGGCCAAGGATGAATCAATTTTATCTGAAATATACAATTCGCATTTATGTGATTTTAATTCTAAGCCGATGGTACTGAATTTGTTTTTAACATTAGACAAGTCTGACAGAACAATCTCCGTTTAAGGTCCCATCGTCGAGATACCAAATATTTAATTTTGAATTCGCACTGTGGATGGCCGAAATTATAGCCAAACAAAAGATGGCTGGACCGAGAGGATCACTGTTTTTATCATAAAAGTGCGAATTGAGTAGAAGCCCTCTTCTGTGTTTACCATCTAACCAGTCATACTCTAGCTAGCTCGTGTAAAATGGCTAATTTCAGTGCGTGAGGTCCTTGCGTGCCGGTACTTTACTTCGCGAAATTCCCGCGCACCGGTCTCCAACCACACAAAATTGCGTAATGTCACTTCGATACTGACAGATTTAATAAAGTGACATTTATGACTATAAAACCAAACGCTGCTATCAAATTATTTTACTCTATGGTTTTAATGAATAATAAATTTTTATTAATAATGTCTGCTGCTTACTTAAGTATATGACATCTGTATGCATATGAATCTAAAATAGTACATTATGATGCAAGTACGGTAAGCTGCATATTATAGTCGATGTGTGCATCATACGACGTTATTCAATACATTTGCGATTAAAATTAGGCAGATATAAGCTGGTTGTTTTTTGCGGTTTACGCATGCGTTGCAAACAGAATGCTTGTTTGTGATTGGTGTAAAGTAAAAAAGACCTAGTACTGTAAAATACAACATAACGGTGTACCGTTATGTTGTATTTTCAAGTTTCGATGTCATAAAGACCATATTAATAGCAAATGTACTGAAAAAAGGATTATTCGTTGTTGTAATAATGTAAACAGACTTGTTTCTTTTTTTTTGTATTATGTACCGAATAATAATAAATTTTTAATTTGTACAAAATAGACTTTATTTTAGTAGTTTAGGCCTAGCTAGAAAGAAGTTCAAAATGCCGGACACTTTTTTCAGTCTTGACTACAGATACCGATGTTGAAATTACTCATTTCGGTTATGAAGAGCTCAAAACGGCAGTCATTTACAATTTTGACCACAGATTCCAGATGGGAGACCACGCGAACCCATAAATATTGATGTTGAAAGCAATCGACCCAGAAACAAAAAGTTTCAAATGACAGCCATTTTTTTTAGTTCTGGCCATCTGACCAAAGTTTCGTGAGCGGAGACCATACATACAGACTCTTAGAAATTGTTTTTGAAAGCAATCGATCCAGAATCTAAAATAGTTGAATTTGACGAAATGTGAAATAAAAAAGGCACTTCATTCAATGCACACTCGGCTTCGCTGCGTATCACAAACAAAATGCACTCGTATTGCAAAACTCCTCATACGATAACTGTGGCACATTAGGTATAGTATTGTCTAATATTATTTTTTTATGGAACTTTAAAAGACATCTTAGCCCACACCCATAACACAAGCTTTGCTTAGTTTGGGACTAGATAGCGCTGTGTGGGATGTCCCGGGTATTACTGTTATTACTACATATTATGAAATAAAGTCCCCCGCCGCGTCTGTCTGTCTGTCTGAACGCGACAAACTCAAAAAGTAACGAACGGATTGGCATATTATTGATATCAATGGACAGAGTGATTCAAGAGAAAATTTGTTGAAATATGACGATTATTGTTGAAGAAGTCGGAAAAAAATCAAGCTGGTTTGGAACTTTCATCGAAAATGCTGCATAATCCTTTTGAGATATAACAAAATAATGTATGGAGGAATTGTGTCTCTTTTATAGGAGTAAAGAAAAGTCCACGATGGCATATATCTAGCTTTTATGGATAGCTTACTATACCTATTTTTATGTTTAAAAAATGGTGTCATATGATGAGGTTATTTGAAAGCAATTTATATGGATATGGTATTAATCCTCATCAAATTAAATACGATATTTACCTTCAGCATTTCATGAACATTATGATTGCCGTTTGTACTCTACAATTAAATCAATATCTTAGGAGCCATACCGGACGACGCGACACGCGTGGTTAAGCTGAAGTTATCAATGCTGTATAAAATGAAATATTTTAGTTTGTTTTTAGGTATTTATTCTTTACTTTTTCATACATTTATAGAATTCGAAATAAAATACATTACAAATAATCCAAGTTGGATGAACTTGCGTTACATTTAAATCTAATGAAATCCAGTCCACATGTTCGACACAACAAGCTGATACGACACTACGACCGTAAAAATATTATGGCTCTGCTACCCGTGCGAAACCGGGGCGGATCGCTAGTTATTATATAAAATAAAGCAACATTAAAAACCTGACATAAAAGAAAACTAATTCTTAAATAAATAAAAATAATAATGATCAAGACTAATTAGTTCTGGTATAGAGTCAAGTATGTATTGCCTCTGGTGCAGATGCGCGTGTAGTAGTAAGCAAGCTGTCAAGTAAAACCTATTTTCGAGCTGTCACTTTTTGTGAATGGGTCCTTAATTTACTGAATTTTATTAAATTTAAAGTTAATTATAATTTATTAATTCGGGTCTTTGGACTGAAATGAAAGAAGCGATTGGTCCATTGCTGCGCTCCTTTCATTTTGCATGATAATCACTATTTGTGATTTGCCAAAGGAAAATGTAAAACAAATTCAATGACTTCCAAATCTAAATCTTTAGACGTCATGACTAAACGGCATACATGGGTAACGCTGCGCGACGTTGCGCCATTGCGCTAACGCAGTAGGGTGGCATTACGGCAGTGTTCTCAACTCTCAAAAATATTTATAAATTATTGAGTTGTCTCCTTAATAAATATATAAATATAAATTCAGAATTATTTAGAAATAATATGCTGTAATATGTTTCAAAAGTCTTTTTATTATAAGTTATTTACACAGACCACCATATGCACAGACAATAAAATGGCCGCCAGTGGCGCCTGTATTGCCGCCAGTCATCACAGAGTGGTTGTAGAATTACGTACTAGATGTCGTTATTAGTCGCTAGGTCAAGAAATAAATATTAATATTATCAATTTAAAAAATATTAAAGAGTCAAAAAATCCCTGAAAATACCCCTAAACATTTTAGACCCCTAAAAAAATCCCATCTCACTTATTTACCCCCTAAGTCTGGGGGGAAAACCCCTAAGTTGGAAACACTGCGTTACGGGCGCTGTAACACAATCCGAAAAACTGTAACGCCAATGGCGCCAAGGCTCCGCTCACCACTTCAGACTCGCGCCACGCCATGGCGTTGGCGTCGTCACCCGCCGCCTGTACAGTCTGTACACCAATATGACGCCAAGGCCGCGCTACACTGTGCGCTGTTGTATACAAGGAGCCGAGTGTATCATGCGTTGCGTCGGTCGTTCGCCCTTCGCCACCCCAATGAAGCCAAGGCATAAATAATAAATAACACCAATTTATAGATTTAAAAGGTTATAATGAACTTTCAATTTTAAATTATGTATGTAAAAAATAATAAAATATAATAAAAAATAAATGAAAATAACAAAAAAATATTTGATCTTCGTTATACAGTAACCTAATCTAAATACACGATAACTTAAACTTTGGAAATAACAATGTAATTGTAAAATTGGAAAGAAACTTATTTTAGGGTAGTTTTATTGCACTTATTATTATTGCACGCTGCGTCGTGGCGCCGTCAACCACCGCCAACGCCAAACGGAACCCGGTGTCGTCATGTCGTGTCGCGGCGCAGCGTGGTGGGCGATATTCGTTCATTCAGTGCGCTGGCGTTGGCGTTACGGCGCTGCGTTGATACCTTAATTGGCGTCGGCGCTTTGGCGTTTACGCAAGAAATTTGCTGGCGTTATCCATGTCTACGTAAAAGGCAGATTCACACAGACTAATCCAAAATTTGGATCAGTCACATTTCCCACATTCACGATCTTTTGACGCGATGGAGTTCATGGAGTGACTGGCGCGGTGCGAACGAATCGTGGGTTTCCGCATTCACGATACGTTGGTTGGAGCGATGGCGCGACGCGATGCATCGGCGTGGCATCACTGGATTTTGGAACGATTGGATTTTCGCTCATGGCGCGACGTCACGCAAAAATCGAACTGTTTCAACATTCTCGGCAAGATTTTGGACTAATGTGAACGTTTTTGGAATGATGGAGTGATCATGAATGGGCCGCCTAAGCGTGAAAAGATTTGGCCTAATATTACTTTAAAACTATAATGACCTGAAATTTAGGTAGGTATGCATACAGTTTGATTGGACCTGTACCTAAATAACATTGTGTTTGTAGGTGCATCAAGCCGATATTCAAACCTTACTTTCGATATAGGTTCCTCTTTGGGGACCGACTTGTCATGCACCTACCTAACCGTTAAATGTTTTCTTTGTAGTTTTAATTTTCTGTTAGGAATATATACCTAGGTAACATTCGATTGCAACACTTTTGAATTTTTTTAAGTATTGTAGGTACAGCGACTTATAAGGTATTGTATAAAAATTTAAAAACGAGCAATCAATGAACTTGATCACTTCCATCTATAGTTTACAAGCCATGCTACTGAAATCTGGCAATGTTGCGTGTAATCCGAGCCTTAGTATCAATCAGGTCATTAATTCGCGTTTTCTTCCATTTAAACGTTATATAAACAGAGATATTGATTTAAAATAATAAATCAGTGTTAAACATTAGGTTTTGCATCGTGTTTATTCGTAATTAGTAAGGTAAGTTGATATTTTCACCATAATCGTTTTTCGTTTCACGTCACAATCTTGACACGTTTGGGTGGAAATTACAGTAAATTTTTATCATTTTTCGAATAGGTTCGAAGACATGGAATCTGGAGGATCCCGGGGAACTATACTTATACCTTTCATGGTCACTTTAACCGCATGCTAGCCACCAGCAGGTCCGGCGAGATTACATAGAACCCAGGAAGAGGAATAAACTGCAAGGGAACGGTACATTCCCGTAGAACATTATACAATAAAACTAGTTTTTAAGATATAGCCTGTAATAAACGCACAAAATCATAGTAACACTAACCGAAATGAGATATAATAACCATTATTTTTATTCTATTGATGATTCTATTCTATTCATAAAATCCACTTTTGACACGCAAACGAAGTCGCGGGTGGGTGCTAATATAATTTAATAGATACTCCTATTTCTATTTTCTGTTAAATGCCATCGATAATTTCATATAGTTATTTAAATCCCATATTTTTAAATATTAAATCATGACATCTTGTCAGCTGACGAAATAAATCAGACTACAAGTGACAGTTAATGCGACGTTGCCAAATCTAATAGCATGGCTTGAAAGTATAGAAGGCAGGGACTTGATCAAACAATTAAAAACAAACGAATTAGAAAAAAATTTTAATGGAACGCCAATGACCTAAGAGAGAATTTTTAAATATTGTTTATGAAAAATTGGAAAACGAACAAACAATGAATTTGATCGAACAATCACGAACAAACGACGAACAGACGAATTAGAAGAAAAAAAATATTGAAAAACAATTCTATCGGGTGCCAACTTAAGTAAGAATTTTTAAATATTTTTTATAAAAAATTGAAGAACGAACAAACGATGAATTTGATCGAACAATCACGAACAAACGACGAACAAACGAATTAGATAAAAAAATATTAAAAAACAATTCTATCGGGTGCCAACTTAAGTAAGAATTTTTAAATATTTTTTATAAAAAATTGAAGAACGAACAAACGATGAATTTGATCGAACGATCACGAACAAACGACGAACAAACGAATTAGATAAAAAAATATTAAAAAACAATTCTATCGGGTGCCAACTTAAGTAAGAATTTTTAAATATTTTTTATAAAAAAATGAAGAACGAACAAACGATGAATTTGATCGAACAATCACGAACAAACGACGAACAAACGAATTAGATAAAAAAATATTAAAAAACAATCCTATCGGGTGCCAACTTAAGTAAGAATTTTTAAATATTTTTTATAAAAAATTGAAGAACGAACAAACGATGAATTTGATCGAACAATCACGAACAAACGACGAACAAACGAATTAGAAAAAAAAATATTAAAAAACAATTCTTTCGGGTGCCAACTTAAGAGAGCCAAGTTGGGAACACTGCTGAGACTGACGCATAGGACTGACGTTTCGGTGCGTTTCGGTTTACATCTGAGCACATCTCGGCCGTAACTCGGCACATCAGGTGCTTAATCTCAAACCCATATACCACCATAAACACAGGAAACAGATCATAAATTGCTTAGTTTACACCTCGTTGTTACCACCAAGTATTATACAGTATGGATATGACAATATAATATAGTGTTTTATACTTGGTGGAAACGAGGTGTTATATTTTGACTTTGTGCTGAGATTTCCATTTCCATCCATATGACAGAGCAAGACAGAGCACCACAGAGGCTCTCTTAGGTTGGCGGTCAAAAAATGTTTGTATTTTTATTTATTCTTACTTATTCGTTTGTTCGTCGTTTGTTCTTGATTGTTCGATCAAATTCATTGTTTGTTCGTTCTTCAATTTTTTATAAACAATATTTAAAAATTCTTTCTCAAGTTGGCCCTCGGAAGAATTAAAAAAAAATAATAATAAATTCGATTGTCCGTCGTTTGTTCGATTGTTCGATCAAATTCATTGATTGTTCGTTTTTCAATTTTTCATTAACAATATTTACAAATTCTCTCTTAGGTAATTGACGTTCCATTATTTAATTTTTTTTTCTTTTTTAATTCGTTTGTTCTTGGTTGTTCGATCAAATTCACTGTTTGCTCGTTTTTTAATTTTTTATACAATACTTAAAAATTTTAAACAATATTTAAAAATTTCAAAATTTGCCCCATCAAATGTGAACCATAAAAACAAAAACTAAAGTGACTGAATTTGGTACAGATTTAAGAACTAGTTGCACGTTAATGAATAACATTAAAACTGACCAAATATTGCATTATTCATTAATCGTCGTTCGAGGACTTAGTTGTAACTTAAAAAATAATAATAATACGATAAGCTTAGTGACTGAATTAGATATAGAATTAAGTACTAGTTGCACTTTAATGAATGACATAAAAACTGCCCAAATATTCGGTTGCGTTATTCAGCAATCCTCGTTCAAAGACGCTTCATCGTGACCAAAAAAAAAAAAGTTACCAAAGTGGCCGAATTTGGTACAACATTAAGTACTAGTTGCACAATAATGAACATAAAAACTGACCAAATATTCGTTTGCGTTATTCAGTATTCCTCGTTCAAAACATACTTTATATAACGTAAAAAAAATTTCGATAAGCTAAGTGGCTGAATTTTATATGGAATAAAGTACAAGTTGCATGTTAATGAAAAACTTAAAAGCTGACCAAATATTCGGTTGCATTATTCAATAATCCTCGTTTAAAGATACCTTTTATAACCTTGAACTACGATTACTGAATAATACAACCGAACATTTGGTCAGTTTTTATGTCATCCATTAACATGCAACTAGTACTTAATTCTGTATCTAATTCAGCCACTTAGCTTATCGTTTTTATGTTTCACAATTGATTGCGAAAATTTTGACATTTATAAATAGGTATTGTCCAAAATTTTTAAGTATTGTATAAAAAATTAAAAAACGAGCAAACAATTAATTTTGCTCGTTTTTTTTAGAATTAGAAAAGAAAAAAAAATTAAAAGGAATTAGAAAAGAAAAAAAAATTAAAAATGAAACATAAATTATCTAAGAGAGAATTTTTAAATATTGTTTATGAAAAATTGAAAAACGAACAAACAATGAATTTTATCAAACAATCACGTCACCTCGAATCACATCATCATCATCACGTCACGTTAAATCTAATTACGTAAAACATGGTCAACATTCAATGAACACTATACCTAATTATTATATTAGGTACTTTAATGTGTAAATAATTTTCTATTTTGTAAAATGCCAAATTTTATAAACTGTATAATTTTCCAATTGCAGCGTAGATCTTCTTGCCGAATGTTTTTAACTTAATTTATGTCATTGTGTTTGGGGGAGGGCGGTTCCCACACCCCCCTGAATACGCCCCTGAACTCAGGTTTAATTCACAGTTACCTTAACAACGTCGTCGTTCGTATTAACTTTTCGGATACCTACTAATTTTTAATTTGTTTGATGCGATGAACATTTCCATTTAAAAAAAGTATTTAATGGAATAAATGTTTAAGATTTAATTAAACGATGTCCATTTTGCTCTACACATTTAGTTTCTCACCTAATTAGCCCTGTGCACTCTTCTCAATAACTCATCTTTACTATTTTGTTCATGCAATTTTAAAACTACATTTAAGAAAGAATACAATAAACTGCAAACAGCTCTGATGTTCGCGGGTGTTCACGATCCGTATACGAGTTTCATTAAATAAAGCATATCTGCATTTTAGTAGCACTAAAATAGCAAGACATTTCAAAAAATATCAGCGCTGACGAAATAAGCGGTCCGTAAGAAAGAAAAACACTCGATTCATAGATATAACAACCTTTGCAATGTCACGGTCATTGGTCACTGTGCGACTAATTATTACGCAACATACAGCAAGCCGCGTCGCACTGCGCGTCACCCCGCACCGCCGCTTTACCTTCACCGCTGAGCACCGCCGCCACCCGCCGCGGACGCTGCGACTGTGGGTAATTTTCAAACGAATTTCAAGGCTGTTACCGGCTTTCGGCGTGTGCCCCGGTGGGTCGAAAACGGCTACAAATAAAAATATAGTTTCTTCAGCAAAATTGTTACTTAATACCAACAGATTTTAAATACAGCGGGATTCTGGATTGTTGGTATCTAAACTGTATAAGTATTTGTCTGTATTCAGTGAAATAGATCTTTCGAATATGGATGATTATATAATTTTTATTGTTTGTTTTTAGAGCGGCTATAGTAGTAGATACATACTCCACGAAAATTTCATGTGTAAGCAATAATTTCACAACCCCAATCACTAAAAACGACGAAAAATCACGTTTCTTGTACGGAGACCCCTTTATTTTGTAACTTAATTTTATTTTTATTATTTTTTGTTATAGCGGCCATAGTACCTAGTAAGTACAGTATCTGTAAAAATTTCAAGTGTGCATATTACCATAATATTTATACAATACAGCTTGTGACCGAAGAGACAGATTATTTAAAAAAAAATATTGTTTTGTTCTTTCCGACATATAATCGGGTATCTTAGATTTGTCTCACATAGTTTTATTTAAATGACAGCGTAGAACCAGTTATCTAGCAATTTTACCCAGAAAATGTGAAAAAATTAAATATGAATGAATACAACTTTAAACTTCTTAAAGATAGCAAAACATTATAGAAAAGATATATTTATATTTAATTGTAATTAGAATTTTTTCTAGAGCAACTTGAACATTTATTACACTTTCCTGTAAACCTAAGCTTTTGCCATGGCGCGTTGTACGTAGGGAACAATGAACCGTCGATGTATGCCTACGGCCACACAACGTTTTTTTTTCGGTGAGGAAAAAAATCGCTGTAAATGAAGTCTATAATGAAAACCCACACACCTGCGTCTTATACTCTATACTCTTCTTATCTAATACGCGCCAAAGCGCGTTTTTGTGGCCGATTTATTCCGCTAGTTAAAAATGTGATTAATAGTAAAACAATACGAGCGCACACACTAGCTGTATTTTTCCGCGCTGAATTGACAGTACCGCTCGAGTTGTCCAAGAAATATGTCGTTGTAGGAGTCCGATTCTCAATTCCGTTCCGATATAAGTGAAACAATGGTTGATTTTCGTATATTTTGGTGTCGTTTTCTTATTAATTTTTATTTTAAGCTACAAAGCTACTAGAAAACGGTCGCTTCGACATCCATCACGCATTTTACAACATTTGAGGAATAAAACGTAGTGTGTGGGCACACTATTCAGCGAGGAAAAAATCGGCGAGGAAAACAAACGTAGTGTGGCCATGCACATATAAATGTGCCTGGTGCATATTTTCGCGGTTCTGTCGAAATAAAACGCTGGTGCGTGCTCTCTAAATAAATAAGTAAAAGGCATAAGGTATACGGGTTACATTTTCGCCGTTATTATCCGCGCCGGAAATAAAACGTAGTGTTACCTAGACCGAAGGACCGAAGACAGTCAAAGTGCCCCTTGGACTCTTTATTTTAATGAAACAAAAAGTACGAACCAGTCTAAAATAACAATACACTAAATATTCCAGTAACTCACCCAAGTCAGTTAAGTCAAGTTAAATGTTGAGGGTGAAAGAAAGTCAAGTCTGAAAAAGGATGAAAGTGAAATGCAATAAATAATTTATTATGGCAAGACTGTACTTCGCCAGCGTTGCACAAAAATATGGAGTTTTCATAGTTTCTGTTTTTGACAGTTAATAATTCATGATTTTCCAATTATTTTTTTACATAGTGTCCATAATTGATGATTATGAAAGTATTCAAAGTACCTGTAAAATAAAATAATTGAATTAATAACTTTTTAAAATCTAATTATCTGGAACAAAATGGCACTAAAGAAAGTTAAAGGTAACTTCGAAAGGATGTTCGATAAAAACCTGACAGACTTGGTCCGTGGTATAAGAAATAATAAAGATAACGAGGTAAGTATTATTTTAATCATAATGTTAAAAAATATGTCGTGGTTCCACATAATTCGACATTAGATGAAATTCTAACCTGTTGTCGATTGCTCTTGACACGCGTAAATTGTTTTCAGCATCGTATGCCTAAGAGTTATTGAGTTATATACCTAGATAAATGTTTAACTTAATTGTGTACGATGGTATAAATGGTCAACAACATTTCCTTGTACTAGAAAATTATAAAAATAATTATAAACCATACTTTCACAGGCCAAATACATAGCACAATGTATGGAAGAAATCAAAGTGGAACTACGACAAGATAATATAGCAGCAAAAGCTAATGCTGTTGCAAAACTAACTTATGTAAGTAAGTCCAACAACTTAAAATATCTGTCATTTAAATAATATCGAAACTTAATAACATCAAAACAAATATTTTAATGCATTTTAAGCGGTTAGCATGGTTGACGATCATTTAGAGTATTTTTTCTCTTTACGTTTATATTAAAAAGTTGATTGACCCAAAAATAGAGTTAGCAGTTTAACAGTTTATAAAACAATAGTCTGATTACCATTAATACTTGCTGACAAGTATGCACAGCAATATGTCACAATGTTTTTTTTTAGTAAATAAGGTAATTTAATATGGTAGGTATATATTTTTGTATTTCTATCTAACTTAAAGTAATTAAATACCAAAAGTAATCTTACTAATATTGTGTTTGTTTACTGTACAGGCTGTCTGTGTATTCATTTTCAAATATGAAAACTACAGATAGACTATGGCAAATGCAACAATTTTCATCATGTGGAACAAACAAAATTTTGTTTAAATTAAGTGGCTAATACTATTGAACAAGCAATTCTTGTATGTAATTGGTTTCTTGTAAGGCACTCCACCAATTTAGACAAAATTTTGTATTTAGATAATGTTTAAGTTCCCATTTGATGTAGATTAATACTTTTATTATAAATAAATTAGCTAACAAAGTTTTTTTCGAATATTATCTTACAAAATACTGAAGTACAAGTAATGTTACTTTGGTATTAGCTATTCACTATAATAGATGGCACTACATGAAGCAATCTATTCTAATCTAATCCATAATCAATAATACCTGGCGTATCCTGCATATAGTCATCTAGTCTCCAACTAGGCAGAGCCTGTATTGGCAGTACTAAACCTGTCTAAGGGTACTATCTATCTAATATTATTAGCCAAGCAATCCTTGTATCTTATCAATTTCTTAAAAAAGTTTCTAAAATCGTCTGAGACAAATATTTGTGTGCATGAACATGTCTATTTATTCCGTGTCTGGGGGTAAAATATCTATTATATATATATTATAAAGAATATTTCAGTATGTACATCAGTTGTTTGGTACCCATAACACAAGCTTCGCTTAGTTTGGGACAAGATTGCGCTGTGTAGGATGTCCCGGGTATTATTATTATTATAGAAATTAATATAAAAAGCATTTCCTACAGGAAATTATTACATTCCCATGGCAAACTCGATTTTTAAATTGGGAATGAATGTGTAGACACCCGGTATAAATATACTTTGTTATTACAGCTTCAAATGTTGGGTTATGATATATCATGGGCTATTTTCAACATAATCGAAGTGATGAGTTCAAATAAATTCACATACAAAAGGATTGGATATTTAGCTGCAAGTCAATCTTTTCATGCTGATTCTGAACTGCTCATGTTAACGACTAACATGATTAGAAAGGATTTAAATTCTCAAAACCAATATGAAGCAGGATTAGCTCTCAGTGGACTGAGTTGTTTTATATCTCATGATTTAGCCAGAGATCTAGCAAATGATATTATGACATTGGTAAGGACTTTGTTTTTATTTGTGCATTGTAATCCATGCTTCAATATGATGGCAAATTATGACTAAACACTGTAGGTATCATTATGATATTTTTACTTTCATTCATACTCTTTTTTTTAGATGAGTTCTACTAAACCTTATTTGAGGATGAAAGCTGTTCTGATGATGTATAAAGTGTTTTTGAGGTATCCAGAAGCTCTTCGTCCTGCATTTCCAAAATTAAAAGAGAAACTTGAAGATCCTGACCCAGGTAGAGTTAATTCTTTTTGTTAATATGTGATGATAGCATTTTTTAAGCTTCTAATAAATATGAAATAGGTAAACACTTTTGAAGTTACTGCCACAAATCAAATATGAACTGAAATTTAAAAAAAAAAAACATTCAAACACCAGATAATAATGATCTAAATTAATTTTAAACAACTTTTTCAAGGTGTCCAATCTGCAGCGGTGAATGTTGTTTGTGAACTCGCAAGAAAGAATCCAAAAAATTATCTTTCACTTGCTCCAGTCTTTTTTAAACTTATGACAACGTCAACCAACAACTGGATGCTTATAAAAATTATAAAATTGGTAAGTTTCTTCAGATCATTACGTAATAATTCACTTTATTAAATAGGCATATAATACAAATACAATAACACTCTAGGGGATGTTCTTGCTTCTGTTTGTCTGTTCACTTGTAAATTATAACTGGGTTGAAAAATCTTGCTTTAAGGGGGCAATTACAAAAAAACGGCATGTTTAGGTACATTTTTAGGAAGTTTGGAAAGGTATATGGTCATAAACCTAATTCTAAAATAAAGATCAGTTCTTAATTTATAATTACGTTAGAAAACATTTGCATATTTTACACTCTTTCACACTGAAAAAATATTATTTTGTAACCCACTTTTGCCGAAATCGCGGAAAATTAACATTTTTCGGTACATATTACACCATCATCACAAGGTTTTTTGAGTTTAAAAAATCATTTAAGTATTGTTAATACTTCATCCTTTCTTTCTGTAAGAGGAAATTTTGATAATAACCGGAAAAGTGGCAGAAAAAAATCATCAATAATATGCAATTTCACCGAAATTTCGCCATACTATTTTGTATGAACTGACAGCACACTGACAGCATAAAACCAAGCGCACACGGCATCGTGCTTCAGACCGCTCCGAGGAGCGCTATTGAAAGGTCGGGTGTATGTTTTTGTTTTTCTCCGATCAAATGCTGTACGTATGGTAAAGTTGAACTCAATCAATCTTGAGACGTGGGTGAAAGTAAAAGTGAATGGGCATCTTTGTATGGGCTGCGTACCCAGGTTGTATCAAGTTGTGGTATATGTCATTTTAAAGGTCGTATCAATAGCTTTATTTTATAGTATGGCACCAACCATGAAACACGTGCAAGGAAATAACTATGAGTTATTTTATATCTCATATAATGAAATGTTATTTTTAGTGTAAATGTTACTTATTGTACAATATGACTTTATTACTAAGCATACCTACTATACGGTTACCAATCGCTATTCCACCGCCGCTTGCACACCTACATACTCTTAAGACTGGGCAAAAAAATTGCAGGTTTTGCATAGGCTTCGTCTCCATGCTGTATCTAGTGTAGGCATGTTGTTCTTGGATTTCTTATTAAAAAATATAATTAAAGGCTAGTATTGCGTAGGTCGAAATAATTTAAAAAAAATTATCATTGAACTAATTATATCATCTAAAAAAGTTGCTGGCAACAATATATAATTTTGATGCCTCGCCCACCCCAAATACCATATAATGCTTATTATATGTGAACATGTGCCGACTGTTCTTCGCCCTATTAGGCACGAACAGTAATTATCGACTCCCTTCCCGTCGTTATTGTAGTTATTACAATATAGGAGTAATATATCCGATTCGACACATGACAAGACTGAATCCAACCTCTAGTAGTATGTATGTGTGTGGGCAGGGCGGTGTAAGAGTTATACTGACAGGTAGCCGCAACGCACAGTATGCTATATAACATGGTAAATAAAATAATATAAGTAAAAAATAAAAACCGACTTCAAAAACATAAACTAAAAAGTTAAAAATAAAATTTTCACTTTAAAGAAAGGAGCATTAACAGGCGGCATATAGTTAATGAAGTCGGTGCCTACTCACTCAGACACTTTAAATTGTGTTCCATATTTGTTATAGTTATAAATATATAATTGTTGTAACTGTTATTACCTGGTAAGTACCCATTTAAAATGTCTGAGTTGGCACCGACTTCATTAACTAATATGCCGCCTGTTAATGCTCCTTTCTTTAAAGTGAAAATTTTATTTTTAACTTTTTAGTTTATGTTTTTGAAGTCGGTTTTTATTTTTTTTTTTAATTATTTTATTTTTCAATTTTTAGTTGAACGCATCTGTAACTTATTTCTATTTAGTATAAATGAGGCTACTAAACGCGCTACTCTAATGAGACAGCACCGCGATTACGCAACGTAAATTCGGTGTCAAATTGACGAATCAGCATGCCTAGTAGGCAGTGGTATTCCTATGTAAAACTTCAATCTTAATTATTATTTTTGTGCGAACTGAACATTTTGGCATATTCAACCGTATGACGGAAGCTCAACAAAAGGTGATTGCTGTAAATCGTTGAGAAGTTCCCTCGATTGTGTATGGTCTCCATCATCAGACCTGTAATGGCACTTATAATCCATATGGGTGCAAAGATCTCATCAATAGAAATGAATCAAGTCCAAACACCAGGTAATTGCTGCCAGTCGTTGAGGAGTTCCCTCGACTGTCTTTCAGCTCCATCATCAGATCGACTCCCGACCTTCATTAAATAGTACTAGTAGTAGTACTTTATCAAAATACTTAAAATACGATTTTCGAAGGTTGCCCTCGATTTCTCTGGGATGCCTTTATCAGATCCTGGTTTCCTTATCATGGTACCATTTCGGAGATATCTCCCTTTCACAAAAAAAAAAAATCATCCAATTCGGTTCATAAACAACGAAGTTATCCCTGAACACACATAAAAAAAAACATATATACGCTCGAATTGAGTAACCTCCTTCTTTTTTGAAGTCGCTTAAAAAGAACTTTATAAGCTAGAAATAATGATTATTTAAATAAAAATTAAATAATTTTAAATTTAAATTTCAAAGGCAGTAATTAAATAATAAGTTGGTGTCATACAATAAAATGAAGCTATTATTAAGACCTTTAAAATGACATATGTCACAACTTGATACACCACTGGGTACGAAACCGCCCATTGTCTTTTATAATTTTTTATGAATTGAATTAGTTTGAATTATTTTTTTTACCAAGGCGAAAAGCTATTAAACTTAAAATAAAAATCTTACACTATATATACAATGTACATAATATATACATTACCGAGTTGACCAACTAATATTTTTTTTATGATAAAAAAATTAAATTAAAACATATGTAAAAAGTGGTGACCTCTTGGAATGGTGTAATTATTTTAATTTTAATACGCTTTTATAAGTTCCACCTGTATGTTTTTTTTGTATCTAATGGAATCTTTAAACGCGGTTGTCACCCACTTCCACTGAAGATATTGGGCTGAAATTCAGAATACATAAGTAACTTCGATGACAATACACTAAAATGATAAACATAACTTGATGTTGCAGCCAGAATTGTTTCCTCATAAGGATACTCTTCACCGGTTAATAGCACGAACACGAAACTTTGTATGTAGGTTGGATTTCGATAGTTATCCATGATTTTCACTATAAACTGATGATGCACCACGATAATTTGTTTACAAGGGAACTCCTCAGTGGTTAGATTAGCACCGACATGAAGCTTTGTGTCGGTTTGTATCATTTCATCGTTTTATAGGTAATTGTGAGTTCCACCTTTATGTTTGTAAATTTTAATGGAATGTAGTTTAAAAAATATTAAGACTAAAAAAAGATAAAAAGTAATATATTAAAAAAAATTTATAATTTACACTTTGATACGACTTTGATAGACAATCGAACTTTAAAAAAGAAAATAAGTAGAAAAAAAATTGAAAATTAATGTTATTGTGAAAAATCGTGGAGTGCAATGAAATATTTAAAACAACTGATATCGGGCACCCCACGTTTTGTCACAATAACATTATTTTTCCTCATTAAACATTTTATTCTTATTCTAAAAGTTATTTTCTCCTTTTTAGATCGATTTGGTATCAAAGCGCAAGTTTCTTAGTTTTTTTAAACTATCTGGGGGCACGGCCGTGCCCCCACCAAGTCGAGCAAAAAAGCGTCACGGCCGTACCATCCTTTTCTCGAAGCAATTCAGACCATTTTCGACCCCCTGTAACTTCGTTGTGGATAAAACTAGAAGACTGAAATTTTCAGTAACCATGCAGGCATATTATATAAGCATATTTTCAAATTTCATTCAATTGGAACCAGTATTTTTAAGAAATTATAACGGGTCAAATTTCTTCATTTTGTCACTCACTCACTCACCGATCATCAAAATTCTAAGGCACTTCTAGCAGACCTAGAAGCTTCAAATTTGGAATATAAATAGTGTTTGGTGTATGAATCAAGGAAAAACTAAAAAATCTAGAAAAGACCGCAAAAAAAAAATTAAGCCCATACAGCCAAGTCTTCAGTTAAATTTTTCAATATTGGCTTTATTCGTAACGATGTTTTATTACGGCAGTTATTATTATATTAAACTGTAGCTGAAGCTCAAGAAGTAGTACCGGAAAAGAGAAAACGGAAGGCTACCTACAAAAATAAGAAAAGTTCATAAGTCAGAGAGAGGGCTTTAAGAAAATTCGTTGCTGGTAGATATACATATATACAATAAGTAGAAGGTACCGAAAAGGAAAAAAGTAGAACTGTTTACAGAATACAAAAAGAAATGAGATCCCATCAAAAACAATACTTGTCAAAAAAACCAAGTCTCGCAACTCAGTTGTTCTGCGGTAAAAAGTTGTGAGATCCATGTAATACCAAGTCGGTTATTAATTTATTCAGTCTCTATTTGTAAGTCTCTACTTGTAAGTATGTAATGTTTTATATAAATATAAGACTTGGCCGTCGCCTGAAAACACGTGTAAATTCAATCGCCTGAAAACACATGTAAATTCAATTATTTAGTGCGATGGCCAAGTCTCAACATATTTATATAAAACATTACATACTTACAAGTAGAGACTTACAAGTAGAGACTGAATAAATTAATAACCGACTTGGTATTACATGGATCTCACAACTTTTTACCGCAGAACAACTGAGTTGCGAGACTTGGTTTTTTTGACAAGTATTGTTTTTGATGGGATAATGTTTGTAGAAGGCGGTCTGAATGATCGTGAAATTTGAAGGGCAAGTTAGTCAAAACAGGGGTGTTCGCACGGTTCCTCAATTTATAGAAATAAATAATGGTAAGAGCTAAGGGCGCGAGCGGGTTGCTTTTCGCGGTTTACGCATGCGGTGCAAACAGAATGCTCGCTTGTGATTGGTGTAAAGTAAAAAGATTTAGTACTGTAAAATACAACATTGCGGTACAAGTTTCGATGTCATAAAGAACGTATTAATAGTAACTGTATTGACAAAAGTATTAATCGTTGTTGTAATAACGCATACAGACTTGTTTTTTTTTTTTTGTAATGTGGACCAAATAATAATAAAATTTTAATCTATACGAAACAGACTTTATTTTAGTAGTGTTAGGCCCACTATTTTCAGTTTTGACCGCAGATTTGTGAAGGGAGACCACATGGACCCATAGATATCGATTTTGAAAGCATGCAGTTCAAAAACTATAACAGATTCTAAGGCAGTAATTTTTTTTAGTTCTGAGCACAGATTCGTAATCGAAGACCATACAGACTCTTACACATTGATTTTGAAAACAATCGGCCCAGAATCAAAAATAGTAGAATTTGACGAAATGGGAAATGAAAAGGTCACCTCATTCAATGGGACCTCGGTTTCGCCATCGCCACGTATCACAAACAAAATGCACTCGTATTGCAAAACTCCTCATACGATAACTGTGGCATAGTATAGTTTTGTCTAATAATTTTTTTTTATGGAACTTTAAAAGACATCGTAACCCACACCCATAACACAAGCTTTGCTTAGTTTGGGACTAGATAGCGCTGTGTGGGATGTCCCAGGTATTATTGTTATCACTACATATTATAAAATAAAGTCTCCCGCCGCGTCTGTCTGTTTGTCTGAACGCGACAAACTCAAAAAGTACCGAACGGATTGGCATATTACTGACATCAATGGACAGAGTGATTCAAGAGAAAATTTGTTGAAATATGACGATTATTGTTGAAGAAGTCGGAAAAAAATCAAGCTGGTTGGGAACTTTCATCGAAAATGCGGCCTAATCCTTTTGAGATATAACAAAATAACGTATGGAGGAATTGTGTCTCTTTTATAGAACTAAAGAAAAGTCCGCGATAGCATATGTCTATATTTTATGGATAGCTTACTATACTATTTTTATGATGTAATATGATGAGGTGATTGGAAAACAATTTATACGGATATGGTATTAATCCTTATCAAATTAAATACGATATTTACCTTCAGCATTTCATGAACATTATGATCGCCGTTTGTATTCTACAATTTAAATCAATATCTTAGGAGCCATACCGGACGACGCGACACACGTGGTTAGGCTGAAGTTATCAATGTTGTATACAAAGAAATAATTTAGTTTGTTTTTAGGTATTTATTCTTTACTTTTTCATATATTTATAGAATTCGAAATAAAATACATTAAAAATAATCCAAGTTGGACGAACTTGCGTTACATTTAAATCTAATGAAATCCAGTCCACATGTTCGACACAACAAGCTGATACGACACTACGACCGTAAAAACATTATGGCTCTGCTACCCGTGCGAAACCGGGGCGGATCGCTAGTTATTATATAAAATAAAGCAACATTAAAAACCTGACATAAAAGAAAACTAATTTTTAAATAAATAAAAATAATAATGATCAAGACTAATTAGTTCTGGTATAGAGCCAAGTATGTGTTGCCTCTGGTGCAGATGCGCGTGTAGTAGTAAGCAAGCTGTCAAGTAAAACCTATTTTCGAGCTGTCACTTTTTGTACATACGTCCTTAAGTATGTTCAAAAATCTTAAAATCCTTTGAGTTGGTATAGCGTCATACTTTTATACAAGAACGACTATGCAATAACCAAAAAATTATATATATTCAAATGGCTACTAATATTGGTGTTTTACAAAAAATGCCATATTCTGTGCAAATAAAAAAAAATACTGGTTTTTTTATAATCACCAAGCATTACAGAATATTTAATCTGTGCAATAGTGCTTTGTTCTAGGTGTTTTTATATATTCCATAAATAAACACTTTTAATCTATAATATTGTTTACATTACATAGTCCAACCGATTCTTCTGCACTAGTGATAAAATAGTAATATGCAGTGTATACATACATTTTGTATTATTTCTAAATGACCTAATCACCTACGTCACTACTGGAGTAATGATAATTAACTGTATCTTCGTGAATTTATCTGTTATAGTAGCATACCAAGTATTGGAATCGCACAAATGCATTACTACACAGTTTTACATTGCGTTGAAGTTTGTATTTCCTGTACAGATCCCTTGTGAAAATAATAATGGGAGTTTTTGTCACCATAGTTGTTCTTTTTAGAGTTCCGTACCCAAAAGGTACCAACGAGAACCCTATTACTAAGGCTCCGCTGTCCATCCGTCTGTCCGTCTATCTGTCACAAGGCTGAATTGTCTGAACTGTAATAGGCAGGCATTTGATATATTCACAGTGTGTATACTACCATGGCCTCTATAACAGAAAATTATAAAAATAAATAAACGTAAAAATTAAGGGGGGTCCCCATAAAAGAAATGTGATTTTTTGAACGTTATTGGTTAGTGATGGTTGTGAGATCATTGCTTACGCTTGAATTTATGAAGTATGTACTACTATGACCGCTAAAAAAATCACTTTAAAAATTAAAGGGTGTCACCTTATATAAGAAACATGTTTTTTTATATCGTACTGTGACACGCAATGCTTTGTGTGCGAGTCAGACTCGCATTTGGCTGGTTTTTTTTTTTTATATTCATGTTTAAATTGAATCAACAACAGATACAGTATTGAAACATTTAGTTTTAATTACCAACAACAATTTACAGTTTGGCTTAATGACTCAACATGAGCCAGAAATTGGGAGGAAAATCACTCAAAGCCTCATTGATCTTATATGCAGGTATAAAGCAATACAGTAGAAAATCAACAAAACAATTTGATATGTAATAAGCTAGTAATAATCATATTCACCACATGCCACTTGTGATGTCACAATTTGATTGTACAATACACAGAGATTACAAATATATTAACACTTATAATCACAAACTGGTACATAAACGAATGAATTTGTCACCACCACTTGAAAAATTATTGGCACAATTTTATACCCAATACTTATAAGGCAGGATATTCCTTTTTTGTTTGTTTATTTTCAATGATTTATATGAATGAGCATTATATACTGTACTATTGCAACCATAATATAATTTAATGTTTGGTTTTCATTTAAAATTTACAATATATGTCATTATTGAGAAAAGTAGCAATATGAAAATTAAGGAACATCTTGTGTCACAAAACTTACACCGTCTAAAATTTATTTGACTTCAACATCCAACTATAATACTTCAAGCACATACATGTGCTTATTGTAGTGACTGTAAGCACCTTCAAAAATATAAAACGAACCAAAAAAGAAACGTCTGAATAAAGAAAATTTACAAATATAAAAATAGGAAATATGGAGACATAAAAGTCATCCATTTGCTCATGGTTATGTTTAGTTGCTGTCACCAAAGCTAGTCTAAGTAGTTGTCATTGTGTTTGTTGCAGTTTGGTGCCTTAACCCCATTAGAGCCCCGACTCGGCAAGAAACTGATAGAACCATTAACTAATTTAATTCATAGGTGAGTCTCATCTATGGCACAGCCAAGAAACTAATACATTTTTACGTATGGTTCTGTGACTACTTGGCCTCTATGGGGATAAGGGATAATCAAAGAAGCTTATACAATACAGATATAAGCCATTTTATTGCATAGCACATATTTGCAATTGGGAATTTTTCTCCCTTTTGCTTAGCGATAATTGATTTATATGTATTCTAAGAAAATTAAATGAGTAGTTGCTATTGATAGACGCTAGAGTCACTGCTTGTCACAATGCTTAGTTAAACACTCTATACTTGATAAATGCTTCGACTTTTTTTTTAAATATCGGTATTTTGTTAAATTTATACTTATTATTATATTATGTGATTCAGTACATCTGCAATGTCGTTGCTGTATGAATGCATCAACACGGTCATTGCGGTGTTGATTAGCATCAGTAGCGGAATGCCAGGTCACGCTGCATCAGTTCAGCTATGTGTACAAAAACTCAGAATACTCATAGAAGATAGTGATCAAAACCGTAAGTTTATATATAAGTATTCTAAATAGTAAGCTTAAAAATCTTAATTTTCATACTAAGTTGTGTATTTATTTGAAATTGGCTGATTTGATGCAAGTGTATATAAAAGAATCTGATACTCCAGTATCCGATTAAAAAGTGACACAGCACCTACCACTTTTTAATACCAGAAATGAAAGTGACAGCTACAGAAAATTTTCCGTTTTGAACAGTTAAAATGCGGTACCTTTGATCATACTATTTAAAGGCCCTCACTGTGTGACGCTGAACTTCATCGCCAGCATTTTATTTTTTATTTATTTGGAAACAAACCGAGTTTCATTTCACATCATCATCATCATCATCAGCCCATTTTTACCCCACTGCAGGGGCTTAGGCCTCCCCCAGGGTGTGGAGGGGGGCTTGGAGCTTAAGTCCACCACGCTGCTCCACTGCGGGTTGGGAACTGTAACGACCGCCATCTATTGACAGCGTCCGGGACCGACTGCTTAACATGCCCTCCGAAGCACGGTGTCAGTGATATTGTGTACTTAAGTCAGAAAAACTCATTGGTACACGCCCGGATTCGAACCATGGCCCTATGGGACCTTATAAATTTCAGACAGGTTCATTGCAGTCTGGGCTATCACGACATTCATTCATTTCACATATCAATAGAATATATAGTTTGTACAATAGCCAATACAGTTTCCGACAATGCATTATGCATATCTTGGCGAGCAGTGTCAACTTATATTTTAATTAAAAATAATGTTTGTATGGGTATATATAGTTTAAGTACATGTTATTTTCATCTCACACGATTTTGAATGTATAAGTATAGAAGGTCAATATTCGGACACAAGTAGCACAATTATATACATTGTTATTTGATAACATTTTATCTTATTGCAGTAAAATACTTGGGCCTTTTAGCGATGTCTCGCATTCTCAAATCTCATCCTAAGTCAGTTCAAGCACATAAGGATTTGGTACTGGCCTGTTTGGATGACAAGGATGAGTCTATAAGGCTTCGTGCTCTCGGCTTACTCTATGGCATGGTGAGTCATTGCAAGTATATATTAAAAGACCAATAAAGAAAAGCGGACAAGAGATAAATTTATCTTATAATGATTGTCTCACACTATTCTAAAACAATGAGGACTAACGCGTCTGAGTTCACCACCAGGCGGCGCTAATGAGAAATGTGGTCAGGATCTGCCAAATATTGTCAATCCAGTGGTCTCAGTACATACAATTGACAATCGAAGATATGAGTGGCCAATTTCTCAAAATGTCTATTTTGTGAGTTACGATCTTGGTCAATTGACAAAAACTAACAAACAATAACTACAGGCAACAATAATATTAATAGCTGACCGTACTACGGTGGCGGAATCTGGTGAGCCAGAAAATAGTAGCTTTTACACCTTATTGTAAGAGCAGATACTAACTAAATAGAGGTAATAATGATGATACATAGCCCAATGCCCCATTGTATTTTAGTTTTTCAAGGTTTTCAGCTTTAGTTTCTCAGCTTTTAGTCATGATGGCCTGAACTTTTTGTCAGTTTAATCAAAAACAAAATGTAACTATGTGAAATCATTGTTGCTTCTATGTTATAGTCTAAGTTGTAATACTAAAAAATATCCATTGAGATAGTACATCTTTTTTGTCCTAGGTATCTAAAAAGAATTTAATGGAGATTGTAAAAAAACTAATGGTGCACATGGAGCGTGCAGAGGGTACTTTATACCGCGACGAACTCCTTTCTCGCATGGTTGAGATCTGCTCTCAGAATAACTACCAGCATGTACTTGACTTTGAATGGTATGTGACCGTTCTCACTGAGCTTGCAGAACTTGAGACAAGCGCCAAGCACGGTAAGTGGTTATATTTTCATTGCATTTTTATATTACCATATTTGTAAATTGAAAGCAATCACTAGTAAGAGAGTAGGCATAAGTTATTTTAAATCTAGTAAAATTTACTTGAAGAATTCAACTAATAAGCTTATAACTAATAAGAATTCATCAAATCAAAATGTATGACTTATTATATCAATTTAAGTTTTTAAGTAGGTATTGTCTGCCTACTTTCTATGCATGCCACTGTTCAAATCCTTATAATTTTCTTAGTCTATCCATAATCCACAGCTGCAAAATCAAAGATAACATTAATATATCTACATATAAATATCTACTATATAAATAATACTAATATAAATATCTAATATCTACATCTAAATTTAATCATCATCATCAGCCCTTTTTTATACGCCACTACAGGGGCTTAGGCCTCCCCACAAGAAGAAGTGGCTTGGAGCTTAAATCCACCACGCTACTCCAATGCGGATTGGCGGATTGTAACGACCGCCATCTATTGACAGCAACCGGGACCGACTGCCTAACATGCTCTCCGAGGCACGGAGTCAGTGATAGTTAATGTATTTAAGTCAGAAAAACCCATTCGTACACGCCCAGATTCGAACCACGACCACATGGCCTTATAGATTTGACACAGGTTCGCTGCGGCTCAGGCTATCACGACATCCTAAATTTAATAATGTGTAAAAAAATGTGGCACTTTAAACACTTTGAGGGAAAATATTTTAGTCACTATAAAATGTTTATTTGAGTGATAGATGAAAACAATTTTTTATTTGATATCTCAGTAGTGTAATGATGATAATGATTTTATTAGAGTTGAACTTGATGACCTAAATAATTATGAATAATGTTCAATTACATACAAGTGATTGCTCTTCATTTGTGATCCGTGTTATTAATGCGTTTAAGTTCATCATTCTATGAAAATTATATCTAGGTTTGAAACAAAAAATATTGTATACTAAAAATGAAATTTATTTTAACTGAAAGGTAGTCCAATTAGAACCATTAATAAAAAAGAAATTGTATTTCATAAACTATTTTCGAAATATTTCCTCATTTATATTTTCCCAAATTTTTGTTTTATATATTTGGTCATTTGGACAGTCATTTGGCTGTTAAATATTTTGTCTCCCTGTCGCAATCAGTTAGTGGACCTGCTATGCCCATGTAGACTGTATTGAAAGGTAAACATCGTGGCGGTTTAGTGTACTAACATTTAGAACAAAAACTGTCATTGTGCTGTGCAATGCAGTGCCCTCAAATTCTAGGATTCTTTTGTCGTACATACTCTATTGTTTATTACAATGGAAACAACAAAAGTAGGAGAATATTGACGACGACCGTGTCATGCTGCCATCAAAAAAACCTCAATTATACAAATATACACACTCCCGAATTAGTTGGAGCTTTGTTTCAATACAAAAGGAAATTGAATTTGGAATGGTGTAATAATATAATCGTTTATGGCCGTCACATGGCAGTTGACTTTCATAGCTATTATGCCATATAACATATCGGAAGGCACGCGGATTTGCCATATTCGAACATAGAGCTTATCCCTTATGCATGTAACACCTCGTTTCCACCAAGTATAATACATTGTATTATACTGTCATATCCATACTGAATCACTGTATCATGCAGTGTATTATACTTGGTGGAAACGAGGTGTAAGCGTACAAGTAACACTATCTCTCATATCCCCACGACACGTACACAAGTGTTAAGCGAGTCAGTAAATTAATTGTTCAGTACGTTGTAGCCATAGACAATTCCAATACACGCTTGGTTGTTTTAGCATACCATATTCGAATAGTGGGGGCACTAGTCCGCGCAACGTAGCTGATGTATCCCATATCACATTACCCCAATATCACTGATGTAATCTGTCGCTGACATTCAGGGGAGCTGATCGCGTCGCAGCTGTTGGAGGTGGGCGCGCGAGTATCCGGCGTGCGCGCTTTTGCGGCGTGCGAGTGTGCTTCGCTAGTGAGACGAGCCGCCGCCGACTCGCCTGGAGCCGCCACACGCGAGGTGCTGTACGCTGCCGGATTCGTACTCGGCGAGTACTGCGAGTGAGTTATCGATCCAATTGAACATTAAATATTTTATTTTTTAATTTTCATTATATTAGGGAAACCAACAGCTACAGAGTTACCAATATCTACAGTTTATCAGAAGTTTATCGGTTCTATATAGCTTTATGGAGAAGTTCCGTATTCGGATTAGGTTTTATAAAACATCTAAAACATATTAGGTCTTAACCTAAGAAGTTGCCGTTTTGTATGAAATAAGTTAAAGTATTTTTTTTCAAACATTTTTATTTTTGTTATTCAAAGTAATCCCCGTGCAATCGATGCATCTTTGCCAACGCAGTGGCAATTTATTGATGCCCTTCTTGTAAAAATCAACTGGGCAGGATGCAACAAACTCTTCAAAGGCATTGTGTACTGTCTCTCGGGAATTGAATTTTTTCCTATTAAACAGTTGTCCAAATTTTGAAAAAAGTAATGGTATGTGCAAAGTCTGGTGAGTATGGCGGATGAAGAAGAACTTTCAACCCCAACTCTAGCAGCTTGGTGACTGTTTGTTATGCAGAATGGGGTAGCGCGTTGTCGTGAAGGAGCAGCGGGGACCACCGATTGACCAAAGCTGGTCGCAGACATGCGAGCTTCTCCATCATTGTCTTCAGTTCTTCACAGTACACATCTGCAGTAATGTTCATGCCATTTTGTAAAAAGCTGTGATGAATCACACCGACACTAGACCACCAAACAGTAACTATCCCCCTTTTAGGCGTTATTTTTTGTTTAACACATTGCTTTGGTACTGAACCAGGATCTAACAAACTAGCTGAGCCCTTTCGATTGTCGAACAGAATCCATTTTGCATCATTTCTGTGCCTGTTGAGCAACGCGAGGCCGATCTCGACGCGTACGTAGCGCTGGCGATCGTTAAGTTCGTGGGGTACCCATCTATCAAGCTTTTTTACTTTGCCAATTTGTCGCAAATGGTCCAATGTTGTTTTGATGCTAACATCAAAAGCTGCTGCTAGTTCAGCTGTAGTTTGAGTATCATCAGCTTCCACAATCGCCTTCGATTCATCATTGTTCACCAGTGTCCGGACGACCACGAGGTTCATTATTCCAGTCATAATTTCCAAAACGGAAGCGGGCAAACCAATAACGGGTTGTGTGTTCGTTTGTTAAGTTCTATCCGTAAACGTTGTTGATGTTACGTGCCGTTTGTGCTGCATTAGTGCCACGACGGAACTCATATTCCATAATTACACGAATTTTTAAAGTGTCCATGATGACGAAAAATGTTCAAATGTAATGAAAACACAACGCTAATCAATAAACAAAAGAATTACTTTGTAAAAAGAATGTCGTGTTTTTAAAACAAAATTAATTTGAATTTAGAAATTAGAATTCACAGCTAATCAAAATTTTTTTTTTTATCGAAATGGTCACTACTGAAGAATGGCAACTTCATAGGTTAAGACCTAATATTTCTAAAGAAATGTCATCATGTCTTGAATTCTTGGTTTTAACTTTATAATGATTTTTTTCTGTTTAATCATTTTACTTTATTTTCAGTTTTTGGAAATGAAATAAAGCAAAGGTGTTTATAGTATATGAGTACAAAAATTAAATGTAATAAATGTACTGGGTATATTACAAAATATATTTGTGTGTATTTGTGCAATCATAAAATTAAACATCAACATTTGAACATGCAATGTGGTTGTAGAGACGAGGAGGTGACGCGCGGGGCGGTGTCGCCACTACTGCTGTGTGCGGGAGTGGGCGGCGGGCCAATGCGTGCACGTGCCGTCTGCTTGCATGCCGCACTAAAACTAGCCACGCGCCTGCTGCGTACATACGAACAGAGAGGCCACCAAGACCAAGCTATAGATGTATGTAGATGCTATTTTCGTTTCACCAGCCCATTATGCGCCACTGCAGGGGCTTAGGCCTGCCCCCAGGGTGAGGGGCTTGGAGCTTAATCCACCACGCTGCTCCAGTGCCGGTTGGTGAATATTAACGACTGCCATCCGTTGATGGCACCCGGGACCGACGGCTTAAAGTACTCTCCGAGGCACAGAGTCAGTGGTAGTTATGTACTTAAGTCAGAAAAACTCATTGGTACACGCCCAGATTCGAACCACGGCCGCAAGACCTTCTAAACTTCGAGCAGGTTCGCTACGCTTGGGCTATCACGACACATGCTATAGCTGTTGTTATATATTTCGAGGCATGGATCTAGGGATTTCAAGTAAATCTGCGCAGAAATCTATTTTTGGACAACGAGAGCTCGCGTTTTATCGATTGATCAGTTTACATGTGCGGCCTCAGTTTACATTGGTAGAAAAAGTATGCGTGTACATGTGCGTTATATCTTCACAACTGTCGCTCAGACTGCAAGAAAAGTTTTCTCCAACTGCAGTTCTCATTCAAATTTCCAAGAAAACATGGGGCCTTTATATCACTAAAATCTATGTTAAAAATGATCCATCCATCCTTCAGCCCTTTTTATACCCCAATGCAGAGGCTTAGGCCTCTCCTCAAGATGAGGGTGCTTGGAGCTTAAATCAACCACGCTGCTCCAATGCGGGTTGGTGGTTTGTAACGACCGCCATCTGTTGATGACAACTGGGACCGACTGCTTGACGTGCTCTCCGAGACACGGAGTCAGTTAATGTACTTAAGTCAGAAAAAACTCATTGGTACACGCCCGGATTCGAACCACGGCCACTTGGCCGTATAGATTTGAAACAGGTTCGCTGCGTTCGGGCTATCATGACATTATCACAAATTAAAAATGATACTCATTGATAAATTGAAGTGTCACGTTTGACATATTGCGTTTGTTCATCAAAACCTTATTTCACAATAAAACAGCTTTTTGTATGCATTACCATGATTTTCAGTTAACACGCGAGACATTGATGTCAGTGCGCGCGCTGTTATGCAGCGAGGACATGGAGGTGCAGGAGCGCGCGCACAACGCACACGCAATGCTCGCGTTGCTTCTGCGGCAACTCTCACCCGAAGACCCTGCTATTCCCGCCGAGACGCCGCAACTCGACCAGCGACAAACTGACGGCATACTTGTTACGCATGACGAAAGGTATATTTTATTAAGGGTGTTTTAATGTTTGTCTATCTGAACTAGAGATCTGCACTTAAAGTCATAAGTTCTGTCACAATTATTTTGAAAAAAAATAAATGTACACAACACAAGTGTAGGTGTTTATTAAACAAATATGTTTGGAAAGAAAGGTTATTTAATGCAGAATGTAATTTAATAAATAGTTGTTTGAAATATCCTCACTTAATTTTAATACAGGTTCTTAACTTGCACTGCCAGTCATCGATTGCGGTAGGTACGACGTTCATGTCTATATCAGCTGTATCAGCTTCTCCTTTGATCAACGCTGCTTTGAAAGAATCCGAATTCCTGTGGGGCTTAGTACAGATCTTTTCCTCTATGTACTGCCATATTTTGTGTCGGGAATGGTATGCTGACTCGTTCGCTGTTGTTCACAATGCACCTTCAATGGTCAAAGCAATGTTCTCGCCGCTATTAGCTGCCTCGTCCACTCGATTTCCGTTGGAACGTGGCTCGGGCTCGACACAATCGCACATGTGGGTGCGCTCCCCGATCCCCTCCTGCCTTGCGACATCCTGATCAACAGAATATGGATGAGAGCAAAATAATTTGTCTCAAAGTATCAAAATAGGGCTCGGTTCGCGTCTCTATTTACAATTCTAATTAAGCGGCCCTATGTGGTAACGTAAATGTAATTCGTCTTTATACATACTGTATTGTCACTATACTATTATCCTTTAACACTATTAACAAATATACACAACAATTCAAATCTGGACTATAAAAGGGCCATCTCTCGTGCCCGATAAAGTCGATTTTATGATCAGCTTACCCGTTTTGTGTGCTTTTTGAACAATTCTGCCGTTCTTTTGCGTTCAGTCCATGTTTAAAAAAAGAATGAAATTTTCTTTTTTTTTTGTTTAAACCGTAAGAAGTCTTAATTCAAGTATAAATAATACATTTCTAGCTAGTATACAAAGTTGCAAATGAAAATCGTATGACAGAACTTATGACTTGACTAGGTAATTTTACAACTTTGACATAATCACTAAAGGTATTCAACACTTTGACACCGTATTAGGTATGTACTTTATCTGTTAAACCCAATCACAACCCCCGAAAGATTAGACGGTTTCTACATGAAATTAACATGGGTATACATAGAGGTACCACATCATGGCCACAAAAATACGAATAAAAAATATACGCCACATACTAAATATACGCCAATTGATGTTTCTACATATTCACTGTGAAATGGAATTTAGTGTGACGCATATGTAAAATTTGTACTGGAAAAACTAATAAAGATGCTGAAATTACAGTGCACAACTAATTTAAGAAAATATATAAGATAATATTATTGATTTATGGTCAATTTAATCTCTAAGTTTGTCTAATTTTTTTCGGGTCTTGATAATTTCGAAGTATGCATATGAAACGCTCCACCTTGATGATTCTGCCACTCAAGAAAATTAATGAGTTAAAACATGAGTGAAACAGCTTCTAATTAATCATATAATTATTCAATTTTAAGTTATATTATTTATCGCAAAGCAACAATAAATAATTACCTATAGTCTCCAGTAACTTGTACATATTACAAATGTTACTTTCTTTACTCTTCTCACCTTTGTCAGCAATTCCTAACGCCCCAGTTCCTAAAATGAGGATAACAATTCGGTAGGCTTCAAACAGCTATATAATAAATCTGTTCAAAATAAGTTTGACACATTCCTAACTAGCAAAATAGTCATGGAAATCGGCCCTTGAAATGCTCTATATCTTGTACAAATTACATAAATGCTATCGTAATTACAAATCACTTTTTGCTAGTTGGGTTTCTTTTGTACTTCAGATACATTCTAATAAAATATTTAGTGTTGAAGAGCAGCAAGAATTGGGAACCAACGAGAATAAAGATGCGGTAGCGGCGCCGACATTGAGCGACGGTCTCATCGCAGAGCTGGCTGCCCTGTTCGACGGCGAGCTGAAACCCGTAGCGCCAAAAGCACAAAAGAAAGTGCCAATGCCACCCGAGTGAGTCAATTACTTTGTCTCTTTTCATTTAAATGTTTTGTATTTATATTTTTTAACCCCTGTCGCCGACGACACAATCAGGAAACAAATGACTATCTCGCAATTTAAAAAGCAACGTGTTCCCAGAGAGTTCCATTTTCAAATTTCATAAATGGCTTTCTTTTTTTTTACTTGAAGTGGCCAGTTCCAGAAACTAAGTATGCCGTATGTATAATTTCACTCCTTACCTATATTTCTTCATATGCCACAAAAATGCAGTTTTCATTGTTGACATGTACTGTATTATAGTACAATACTTATTTACAGTCTGGACTTAGACGAATGGATTGAACGCGGGTACTCATCGGAGAGTGAGAGTTCTTCTGAGGAAGAAGAGGAAACCGGTAGCGCAGTATTTGCCCCAGTGACCCAGCCTGAAAGACCCGTACTGCAACTCACACCTGAGGAACTTGAACTGGTAACTTATCAAGACTTATAAGCCATTGTCTATGTCGCGATGGGTTTCCAAAAAAAATTTTAATCTTTCAAAGTTATGACGATATAGTTCAGTCTATTTAATTTTCATTTTAATATAGTTCAATTAATTTTTCAGAGAACAGTTCTTCTGAATCATGCACAACTTTAGAACTATGGATTTGTTCTAGACCATTCATAATATTGATTGGTATTGATTTCATTTTTATAGAATTTGTTATTTCCAACATACTTAATGCAGCATATTTTTTACTTTATTAACCTTCTTACAATACGCTATCAGGTATGAAGCTATGTACACACTGGTAACGATTACAACGATATTTCGATTATTATTTTAGTGATTAATAATTTTCGTAAAAAATAATGAGTTACCCTATTCTTATATCTCTAGGTATTGCATGTAGAGATAGAAACATTTCCACGCTTTCAAAGCCACTGCGCCGCATTAATCGGTCTTGGGTAACGCAGGTGAATTTTAGTACCTGCGAATCCAGCTTTGAATCTGAATCAACTCCAATTCCATGTGAGTGGGGGAGGCAGTCTCAGTTGGCTGATTTCACAGAGATTCCAGTGAAGGAAATTTATTTATTTATCTATTTGGAGGACCAACAGCCATAACAAAAGTATAAAAAATTAATCTAGTGACATACAGCCAATTATAGGTCCCCACTAATACAATTCAGACTGTGTAAATAATGTGGACTAAAACAATATCCTATTTTATAGTAGGTACTTAAATGATAGGTAAAAATAAAATGACTATAAATACTTGATTATTGCGGATCGCGATGTATATATAATTTACATACTCAATATTTCTGTACTCGCATTTCCTCGAGTGCCATTCAGTTAATGTTTTAACCTATCCACTACTCATTAACCGACTTTGGACAGAATGAAAGTCGCGACCCATTTAATTGACAAAGACAATTGATTGATGACAAGTCAAAAGGTTAATTATAAAGGAACAAAACAGTAGCATATTGTTAGTGCATACTCACAGTTTGAGCCGTGTGTCTGAGTTGGACTCAAGTTTTGGGTGTGAAGGAGGTCGCGTGGGTATCTAGGAACGTTCGTCGTCAGCAGCTATCTATACGCCAGTAAACTGGTGTATAGATAGTTGGGCGAAACTATTTAAATGCGATATATATCCCTTAAATCTCTAATAAACAAGGAAAACATCCACAGATTAATACATAACATTACAGATAAGAATGTTATAGTTGAAACAATATTAGAAAGGTAGGAAGGTATCTACTCTATAATGACGTCATCGTTTGTACGTAGCTCCGCGAGGCGCGCCGACAGCAGCAGGCCAACAACCCGCACTACTTGAAGGATGATTCGCCACGGTCTTACCAGCAGGACCAAGACGTGCCAGTGGCTGAGATTGCTTTAGAGGTGCCCTTGCAGATACACGGTTCGTTTACCACGATGTCTTTATGGTCCCTATATGAAATTTTTAATCTTAGACCTTATACGCACTAGCGGAACGGGTGGCGAAGCGCAAACCGCTGGAGACGGCGGGCGACAGGACGGTTTTCGCGGTGGAAACCGTCCCGCCATCCGTTGATCTTCCCACAGTTTGAGCAGGTGTTTTGTCAGTTTAAAATGGACACCATATACGTAGCATGTCTTATTTATATACACATAGGAAGCTGCGATAGCACTCCAAATGATCCTATACGTCCACCGCCAAGTGCAAAACTGAACAGGCGGGGCGGATCAGCAGGAATCGCGGCGGACACCGCCGTGAGAACCGCCCCGCTATTGTTGTAATCGTAATGAACCGGCGGTTTCATACAAATAATCAATACTGGTGGATATCCGCCTCGCCACGCGCTCCGCAAACCGCTAGTGCGTATAAGGCCTTACTGTCACATCTATTCGGCCTCACAAAACCTCGATGCTTCAATTCAATAATTCATCTTCATAATTTGGCGAAACGATATAATTACTACCATCGAACGTCGAAATTGAACATAAACCTCTTGAATTTTGACGTTTGTATTGAAATAAATGATTTTGGTGAAATTAGTCAGATTCGAGGCTCATATATTTATTGACCTAAAGTATTTATTATTTGAAATTCAATACTCATTGAAATAATTTTGTTACAGCTAAAAGATCTGACAAGTATTTGATCTCAAAGGAAAGTTTTACAAAGGAAAAGAAAGACAAAAGATCGCCAAAGAAAAGGAAGAGTAAAAAAGAAAGACATTCCACAGAATCGGAAAGTGAAGGAGGTAATTATTAACCAATATGTAAATCGAAACATTTTTAATATAAGTATATGCAATATGTAAATCAAAACTAATTAGTTCAGATTTCAAAAATACTTTACAATAAAAACATAACCAAAAATATGTAATGAAAAAATTATTGTATATAATAATATATGAGCTTTGTCCAAATTATAAACGTTTTCTTTCTTTTTAAATATTTTGGTCGTTTTTGTGTTTATTACTTGATTATTTACTATGTACTATTTTACAATGCCGTATATAGCTATTAAGGTCAACAGACTCGCCTCTATTGTATTTTATATATTTTGTATCTTTGCCTATTTTTAAGTTTGTTAACTGTTGCTGTATCTATGTAATAAATAAATAAATAAATAAATAAATAAATATAAAAAATGAACATTATTGTCATTATTTAAAAATGCTAAAATATATCAT
Organism: Luffia ferchaultella; assembly: GCA_949709985.1. Taxonomy (NCBI): domain Eukaryota; kingdom Metazoa; phylum Arthropoda; class Insecta; order Lepidoptera; family Psychidae; genus Luffia; species Luffia ferchaultella. Next base: position 13,083,225 of record OX453242.1, on the reverse strand, counting down.
TAAAAAAAACCCTCAAGACACAGGCAAAATAACAAAAAGAAAATTTTATAATTACGTTTAGTAGCCTAATATACATTTTTATTTATTTCTTTATTTATAGAGTTATTATCTCTATTTCACCTATAATGGGGGAAGAATCAATTTATCCTAGTGTCTTTCTTTGTTTTTTCTAAAATCGTTAATATTTCTAATCGCGTACAATAATAACGCGGTCAATTTATTGTGGTGGAACCGGCGTATTTAATTTTAAATCATTTCCTCAAAATGGCTTGTATTTAAAGGTTATAATAAGATTTAATTGTTTAAATATTGAATAGCATGGGTGTAACTAGATCACGTTTCACCTTAACAAAAATATATAATTGGTTGGCTAATTCTACTTGTAAACAAACTCTAACCATACCCTCCATTAGACTATCGCATATGCTAGTCGGACTCGCGTGGAGAGTAGCTCACTATAAATCATCCTATTACATATGATTTTTTTTTAAATCTGAATATAATTTAGTAGTTGAACCTAACTGCTTCCTGTAACTAGGCTACCGTAGTAAGCACTAGACATGTTTTCAGTGAAATTTAGCAACGCACTTTATACACACTCTTTTCTCATCATGAATAGTTTCCGTTTCCCGCGAGAATTCAAAGGGAAAATTATTTTTGTTTAGGTTTTCCTGTAAACTATGAGGTGCGATATTATTTTTATTTTGTGGTAAATAGTTTCAGAGATACGGGTGGCATCTTTTTCTTCTTCCTCAGCCCATTTTTACCCCACTGCAGGGGCTTAGGCCTCCCCCAGGGTGAGGGGGGAGCTTGGAGCTTAAATCTTTTCCTGTAAAATAAAACTCTATATTTCGTATTTTCCTTTAAAAATTTTACGCTCAGGAGTTTCGAAAATAAAGGGGTAGGTGGTCACTTTTGGTATTATCTTTAAAACTATACATTATAAAATTACAAGAAGTATGTACTTGTATTTCTCACCATAAGAACTTTAATTTGACATTTCACACGATGCACTTGAGAAATTTTTTTCTGATTTACCCTTCAAAATAGAAATAGTTTATTGCTTCGGTTTACCTGTAAAATGTGAGTCGCTATTTATAAAACCCTCAAAATGAGAGTTAGTTTATTTACGCTATATTTCCGTAATTGGGTCAATATTATTTATGTATTAAATTTCAACTTTTTTCGTCCAGTTGATTCAGAGAAAATAGACTGTGACAGACGAACAGACAGACACTAGAGTGATCCTATAAGGGTAACTTTTTTTGATGTACCGAATCTTAAGAAGTAATAAATTATGATTTATTAAAATTTTAAAAAGATACATGAGATGTGTTGCTTTAGCCCTACAGTGTGTGAATAACAATGATATGAATATTTCAGAGAGCGGACTAGGCTGGCGAGCGCACGAGGTGAGCGTAGGGGGCGAGTTGCCAGAGGGCGCCGCCGCCTCTGACGATGAGCTGCCACCGCCCAGCGACGACCCGCACCGCGCGCTAGACCTCGACCTAGATCTGTTAGTCTAAGTCCCTTCGCATGGCTTCAGATGGAAATAGGACAGTGGGTGGAGTAACATAGCTCACAGTTTTGTACAAACGGTCGAATACACATTTAAGGGCATCAATAGGATTAATATTTTTTCACTCAACTTTTTGTTTTGCTGTCACCCATTTGAATTGACTATCACAATACACAAGGCAGTAAATAACCAAAACTATTTTGTTCATACGCGATACGTGAATATTTTGCATCCGTTTTGTGTTGTCTAGACTACACCCGCTGTCCGTATTTAGCGTTTTCTCATCTTTTTTACAATGCTATTAGACAAGTACCTAATATTTTAGAAAATAATTTTAAGTTTTGAAAATCGTAAGATCATCCATTACTAACACTGAAGAAATCTAGATTATTACTATTAGGTCTTAACCTATGAAGTTGCCGTTTTGTATGAAATAAGTTGAAGTATTTTTTTTTTTAAACATTTTTATTTCTGTTATTCAAAGTAATCACCCGTGCAATCGATGCATCTTGGCCAATGCAGTGGCAGTTTATTGATGTCCTTTTTGTAACAATCTATTGGACGGGAGGCAACAAACTCTTCAAAGGCATTTTGTACTGTCTTTCGGGAATTGAATTTTTTTCCCGTTAAAATGTTGTCCAAATTTCGAAAAAAGTAATAGTCGGTAGGTGCAAGGTCTGGTGAGCATGGCGGATGAAGGAGAACTTCCAACCCCGACTCTAGCAGCTTGTAGGCTGTTTGTTATGCAGTATGGGGTTGCACGTTGTCGTGAAGGAGCAGCGGGGACGACCGATTGACCAAAGCTGGTCGTAGACGTGCGAGTTTCTCTATCATTGTCTTCAGTTATTCACAATACACATTTGCAGTAATGCTCATGCCATTTTGTAAAAAGCTGTGATGAATCCCACCGGCACTAGACCACCAAACAGTGATGTATCACCTTTTTAGGTGTTATTTTTCGTTTAACACATTGCTTTGGGACTGAGCCAGGATCTAACCAACTTGCTGAGCGCTTTCGATTGTCGAACAGAATCCATTTTTCATCACAGGTAACAATCCGGTTCAAAATTCCTTAATTTCTATGCCTGTTGAGCAACGCGAGGCAGGTCTCGACGCGTACGTTGCACTGGCGATCGTTAAGTTCGTGGGGTACCCATCTATCAAGCTTTTTTACTTTGCCAGTTTGTCGCAAATGGACCAATATTGTTTTGATACTAACATCAAAAGCTGCTGCTAGTTCCGCTGTAGTTTGAGTATCATCAGCTTCCACAATCGCCTTCAATTCATCATTGTTGACCAAAGTGTTCGGACGGCCACGAGGTTCATTATTCAAGTCATAATTCCCAGAACGGAAGCAGGCAAACCAATAACGGGTTGTGCGTTCGTTTGTTACGTCCTATTCGTAAACGTTGTTGATGTAACGTGTCGTATTAGTGCCACGACGGAACTCTTATTCCATAATTACCCGAATTTTTAACCCAATATGACGAAAAATTTTCAAATGTAATGAAAACGCAATGCTAATAAATAAACAAAAGACTGACTTTGTAAAAAGAATGTCATGTTTTTAAACAAAATTAATTTGAATTTAGAATCCACAGCCAATCAAATTATTTTTTTGATTGAAATGGCCAGTACTGAAGAATGGCAACTTCATAGGTTAAGACCTAAAATGTTATAAATATTAGTGATTGCAGTTCCAGCATCAAATTAGGTTTTCAATTACTTTGGGTTTTTCTTCTAACATAAACTAGTTTATATTACATCTCTCTACATTACAGTCCTATAGTAATATCTCTTCAAGGTTGCTCCCATATAACTTATGAGAAAAACTATACAAAATTTAGTTTTTTATTTTTTGTAGACCTCTGCGCGAAGATGAATTATTACCCGCGAGAGGTCATCACTACCCACCACCGGATGGCGCGCCACTGAAGAAGAAACACAAGGAATCTAAGAAAAACAATAAGAAGCCTGACAACACCTCTAAAAAATCAGACAAAACAGAGAGAAGAAAGAAAGAGAAGAAGCCAAAACACAAAAAAGGGGTCGAAGTGGACTTGATGATAGATACAGGAAGCACGCCCAATGATATAGAGGATCAGTCTTTAGATAAAAGTAATAAAATAGAGAATAAGGAGATAAATAGTAACGATCACAAGAACAATGGTGATCTCGATGAAAGTAACTTAATTAAAAGTAAGACTGAAAAACATAAGAAAAGCAAGAAAGCGTCCAAAGAAAAAGATGAGAGTACTAAACGGAAGAAATCTACCAAGAGCGGTGAGTATTTTTATACAATGAGAGAATCGTGAAGCTATGATATTTTTCGTACCATGCCCTCTGGAGGCAGCTCGCAATGCATTTTATATGAAAACATGCTTGCCAGTCTACGCGGGGGTGAAGTATGCGTTCGGATGCGGGAAAACGTGACACTGTCGTGTGAAAGAAAGAGACATCTGTCAAACACGTCTTCATTGAGAGTTGAATACACTCTCGTTCGACCTTACCTAACTTATTTCGTGCTTGGTTCATAGAGGGCAGCGCGCGAAAACGGCATAGATATATCCATGATAAAAATAACAAAATGATATACTTTTTCTAACATATTAATTATCCTTGTTTCTTTTTCTAGGCAAACATGAGGCAAAAGTTGGATATGAAGAGGCACTAGGAATTTCAACCCCAAGCAAAGAAGTTATATAGTGTACATACATTATCAAATATTATAAGCAAATATATATATACATATAAAGATCCAGCTTCTCGTCATACAAGTATTCATATCGTGTCTCAGTGCAATTATTGAGTTAAATACTATTAGATATATTATGTACTTTTGTTAGGATTATTTTCAATACATTGTAAAATAAAACATGACAAACATTGTTTCCATGAAGTCTGTTGTGTATTTAATATTTATAATAAAGACAAATATAAATGTATAACATCGTGTACAGTTTTATTAAAAGAGAAAGCTAAAAGTTAAATATTTTGTGTTTTATTCATAGAGGTTGGATTGACCCCGCGCGTCTGTAATGTAGAGAAAGACCATCTTTTGCAATTGGAAAAATATAGCATGTCTAAAGTAACTACACGATATATTATTCTCATTGTTTTGAATTTTCGGGCTCGAACGAAGTTCGACCGGTGCGGCGGCACAGCATCGAATAAAATGCCAGTTTTTTGTTACTCGCAACTGATTCGGGCGTACCAAATGAAAGACGATATATTTGGAAATTGAATCCTACAATTTATTTATAGGTAAATATATAATTCAAATATCACACATTTATCTACGCCGAACTGAAAGCGCTGAGCCAATCAAGAAAGTCGTTAGGTTTTTTTTCTGTGACGTAAGCATCCGCTAAACAATTTTCGAAATTGTACCCCTAAGGGGATAAAATGGGGTATGTATGTATTAAAAACCGGCCAAGTACGAGTCGGTCTCGTGCCTTGAGGGGTTCATAGTTAGAAGTGTATATTATTTAAATTAAAAAATTTAAGAGATTTAATTACACAATAACGATTTTGGAATTTGTAACTGAATATATTATGATTCGAGATTTTTTAGAAATTTAACCCTTGGGTTAGGTTAGGTCAGAACAGAAGATGCAAGTTTGTATGAGACTTAAATCATTCTGTAAGTTAAAACCATACAATGTATTATTTGACGTTATGGTTCGAAGTTAAGAGACATGTTTCACGATTTACCTATGGTCTAAAATAAAGATAAAATAGAGAATGAAGTTTTTACGTTTTTACCCTTTTGATAGGAAACTAAGAAAGACGTGTTCAGAATTTATAATTTAACCCATAAGTGGGTAAAATAATTAAAATTGGTAGGTATTAATTTTTTTAGTTCCCAATTAAAATATGTTTCAGTGTTTGTAAAATTAACCCATCATCATCATCAGCCCGTGTCTCTCCACTGCAGGATATAGGCCTCTCCCAAGGCTCGCCACCACACACGGTCCTCCGCCTTTCGCATCCAACTACCCCCAGTATGGTGCTTCAGGTCATCTGTCCACCTGGCCGGGGGGCGTCCAACGCTTCGCTTTCAGATACGTGGCCTCCATTCGAGAACTCGTCTACCCCATCGGTTATCAGTTCTACGGCAAATGTGACCGGCCCATTGCCACTTCAGCTTGCTGATCGCTTCGGCTATGTTGACAACTTTAGTTCTTTGACGGATTTCAGTGTTTCTGATTTTATTTATCAAAGAAACACCGAGCATAGCCCGCTCCATAGCACGCTGAGCGACTTTAAATTTGTGGATCAGTCCTGCCGTGGGAGTCTATGTTTCAGCACCGTACGTCATTGTAGGTAGAAGGCATTGGTTGAAGACCTTGGTCTTCGACATTGTGGTAGTGGCGACGAGAACAGATGACGAAACTTCCCGAAATTAACCCTTATGAAATGCAAATACAAGGGTATTCAAACTAAGCGAAGCCGTGGGCGGCCGCTAGTTTATATATCTATATAGGTACTATATAAAATCAAAATACTACCCATTCGCTCAAGGCCGAGCCGGAGTCGCTTAAACGACTCACACTTTGTAGATTAGGTTTCTTTTGTGACGTTCAATACGCACGGATCTTTGCCGTTCTGAGTTGCCTGCAAATGACGCAATGCGCAGTTCAGGTACAGCCGCGCGGACACCGAGGAGTAGTAGTGGGAGGCGGACGCCGTGCACGTGAGCGAGTAGCGCAAGTCATCCCACTTCTTCATCTCTATGCTACTGCGACGCTTTCTGTAAATAACTTCAAAGCTGCAAAGACCCGCGCGTATTATACTACACATCAACTGAGAAAATATTTTTCGAAATTCTACCGAAACAAAAACAGAAGGGGTATGAAAATACCTGATTTTTAAGTCAAATAGATGAAAATTAGTATTTGTACTTTTGAACAGAAGCTATATATAAGATGTTTCGAAATTAACCCTTTTTAAATTATTTTTTGTAATTTCCTCATGGAAATTAAACTCTTAAGGAAGCAAAACAAGAGGTGAATATTTGTATCGAACTTCCGTCAGTTTTAACGTTAAATCCATAAAAATTGGTATTCGATCTTGAGGACGGAAACTAAATATGTTGTATTTCAAGTTTCTTGAAAAAAAAACAACCCAAGGGGTGAATTACGGGATGAAAGTTTGTAGTACGTTAATTCCGTCAATTTTGAAGTTAAAGGCATGATAATTGATATTCGACTTTTAAGGCAAAAGCTACGTTGCTCGAAAGCTTGAAAAGTACGTTGCATTTGAAGTTTTTTGAAAAAACCCTTAGAGGTAAAAAAATACGGGATGAAAGTTTGTACCGGAATTCCTTAATTTTTAAGGAACGTTTTCGGGCATTAAATTTTTTTCTGGTGTAAGTGGGTATCCACTAAGAAAGGATTTATCGAAATTGTATCCCTAAGAAGAAAAAATGATGGATGTATCTAAGTTTGCAAGAAAACCTGTCATGTTTCAATGGGTGAAAATTCGTATTTGTCTTTTGGGTCAGAAAGTAAATGTGTTTTAGATTTTTGGGAATAACTCTTACAATCACACAGGCATGAAACTTTGTATAGTACTTCCGTAAATTTATTATTTGGCATTTTGATTAGAAATGAAGAAACACATGTTTTATTCAGAATTTATAGAAATTTAACACTGAAGGGGGGAAAATTAATTAATTAAATTAATATTTAACCTTTTGGTTGGAAATTAAGAAAGAAATGCTTCAGTGTTTTTGTCAAATTGTAGATAACCATTAATAAATGTTAAAACACAAGTGTAATCCATACGAATAAAGCTACAGACGGTCGCTAGTGCATTACCTATATAAACGATGTAGGTATGGATATAATTTAAATTTTTCTGGGTATTGTTATACCCTTAATTTCTATGCGATACTGCTTATCTGACTCATACACCTCACCCCACACTCACTTCATATATAAACCACCGCCGCTCCCGCGCAGTTCGGTTCAGCCTAATCCATCTTTGAGATTCCAAGCAAATAAAGCTCCAAATGAAAGTGCTAAAGTGATACAAATATTCATAAAACTTGTAAAATCAAAGTTAATTTCTATTTCAAATAAAGTGTTTATTTTTGGCAAATAAAAATTGTTTTTTTAAAAAGGGAAATCTGAAAACCCTTCTAACAGTACCTACTGGGTATACATACTGCATTTTTACTATATGACCACATTGATACCTGTAATGAAATAATTTATAACAACGGTCGTTGATCTCGTTTCACCTAGATCATGATGCCATCCAAATAAATGTAGAAACTGTGATTTTTAAGTACAGTATTACAATATTACGCACGGATCTTGCTGCTGTGATGTTATTTACAGAAAGTGTACCTGCACATCGAGTCATTCGCAGGTAGAGATTGCAATCCGGAAAACTGGATCTGGTAATAATCGTAGCATATTTTGTCAAAATAACCTAGCTGGCTGGTGTATGAGTAATTATTTTAAATAATAATAAAGTATACATCACAACAACGTCTAGGCCCCAAACTAAGCATTAGCTTGCGTTTTGGGTACCAAGCGAAGACACCACATACATATAACAACCAAGACCCGGTACCGGTATCAATATTTATCATATAAATACTGACCCGACTTGGCATTCGAACCCGGGGCCTCCAGCTTCGTAGGCAGGGTCGCTACCCACTAGGCTAAGCGGTCGTCGAAATAGTTATAAGGCTTAGCAAAACGAAACTGCATTTTATGCAGCAAGGACACACGACTCTAAAAAAAATTAGGACTTCAGGAGTGCATATCTCAACATCTGTCGACTTAAATAAAAAAATTGTTTGAAACCTTGATATCATTTTTGAAGACCTATCGTTTAGTAGCTACGATGAATTTTTTTGTACTTCAGTTACATGTATGGCGACCCATACAAAAAAAAATATTTCTTAATTTCACTACGTCGTTGTGTAGCAGTTCATAGATTACACCTACCTTCCAAATTTCATCTATATATTGCCAATAGTTTCCGAGAAAAACCACACACAGACAGACAGACAGACGGACGGACGGACATGGCGAAACTATAAGGGTTCCTTTTTTGCCATTTGGCTACGGAACCCTAAAAAAAGTGTTAAACAATCCGTCGACTATTTTTTGAATTATAAGCATTACAAAAAATGCGCGTGGTTAAGTAAGCTGTCACTACATATGCATGTGATATGATATGATGCATCATAGAATCAAAACGAGTGCACCGATTTCAGTAATTTACGTATTAGACGATTTGTATTTATATTCTATATTATGTGACGTGTAGTGGAAACAGGCCAAGTGTGAGTTGGACCCACGCATAAAGGGTTTTACCATTACACACACAACTGTTTGTTTTAGTCAGAACTTATTAATTTCATTATGAATCGGCGTTATAACAAAAAAATGATCTGAAACTGACAATTTTGAGATTTTAATTGTATCCTTTTAATTTCTTTTGACATTGAGAAAAAAATTGTTTTCTCTTTTTAAAATTAGTCATAATAAAGTTGTTTTCGTACGTATCGTTTTTTTTTTACCCTTCATTAACGGTGAAAAAAAATTAAGTCATCCTGGTTAGATCAAATAATGGAGTGGGGTCCTACCCCTATGGTTTTATAATATATAAAATTTAAAAAATATACATATTCAGTCTTCATGTGCTGGTTGTTTTTTTCTTGAGCTGTAGCTGGGTCATAATAAATGGATACCTGAAAAAATTTAAAGCGATATCAGTAATTGCCCATTTAAGTTTCCATTGAGCAGTTTTGTTTAAATCATATCCTATATGATACACGTTTTTGGATTGTGCAGAACTAAACCAAATCATTCTCAACTAACTCCCTAGTTGGGCATCCTGTACCTACCTACCTCAAAGCTTAAGGCCAATCAGTGTTTAGTAATGTTAAGCTGCACGATACGACTATGCCGCGCATATTTGACGACCGCTTAGCCTAGTGGGCAGCGACCCTGCCTGCGAAGCTGGAGGTCCCGGGTTCGAACCCCAGGTCGGGTCAGTATTTATATGATGAATATTAATACTGGCACCGGGTCTTGGTAGTTATATGTACGTGGTGCCTTCGCTTGGTACCCAAAATACAAGCAAATGCTTAGTTTGGGACCTAGACGTTGTTGTGATTGTGTGTGTTATTATTATTATTATATTATATATTCTGTATAACAATTTCACAGATGTGTAAAATAAAAGCCAGAAAATGTATTTTTTTTTTAAATTTCGAATAATTTAATGTCCAATATATCATAGAAGTGCACATCGGAAACAATAATGACACAAACTTAGATTAAAAGAAACAGAGACGAGGCCCCGCGAACACAATAATGAAGCACTAAAACCTTGCTGATTTGCTTCTACATACAAGAAACACGCACACGTATATTCCTTGCGGGTCGCATATGCTGCAAAACAAATTTATAATAAAAAGACCATAATGATTAGTTTTCAAACGTCCAACGCTACTCACACGTTTAAAATATGCAGCTTCAATTCGTATTTCGCGGTGCCCGGTCTAGTTAGTTGAAGACACAAAATAACAGATCTAAATAGTGTTTTATAACACGTTTAAGCCATCAATTAAATACAGCAATTTAGTAGTATTCAAACATTTAACATTAATTGTACTTGAAACATTCCAAGGAATAATTTTCAATTCTTACGAGTGTTAGAGTAATAAAACCGAGAGCGGCATTTAGAAACATGTTCCTTTCACAGTTTAAACTGACATTTGCATTACATATGCCGCTTTCAATTTAATTCTCAGTTGCAGGTACACCAGAATTGAACATTACAAAAACTCATATATTTACAGAGCAAAATATTATGTACATAATGTTAAAGCAATGTACAGAATACAATAATTATTGCAATGATACACGTTTTGGGGTGTTCTCTCACTACCCTCTTATAAATAAATATAATACATATTAGAAATTATCTATTAATCACACTATAATCGCGCTTTTATAAATTGATACCGAGTCCTTTAATTATTTTTACATGTATCACAATAACGAGGACAAATAATACTGTCAAAAATTAAATATTTTTAAACACCATAACATATATTGACAATAATAATATAATACATATTTTACATTTTATAATACATATTCGATACAGCTCTATTCTCGTGTAATATACGAATAAAGGAGACTTGCCATTTGTGTGTACATACACTGAACTTAATCAAGACATAGATAGACATTGCCTCTACGAGACCAAATATATTACAATCAGGACATTTTAGTCCTGATTCTATAAATAGCCAAAAAAATAATATATTTATACATGCACACAAATATATGTGTACGCAAAAACATCAAAAATGTCAAAAATACGTTTACTATTATATTACACTGCCAAAGCAAATCAATTAAACTTATTCCATAATTAGACTAACTATTAACAATGAACATGATCACTTAATTCTACATAAAAATGTAAAATGAGATAACATTAATAAATAGGACAACGGGTTGACAGGAACAAGCTTATATCTACCATTTAATACTAAATCAGAAATGTTACTTTACAACTTTTGATGAAACAAGACTTTTATTACCATTCATTTAAAACCAATATATATATAATGGAACTAAAATAAGTAAAGCTGTGATGCAACTGGATTTTATATTTTTGGGTTTTAGATTTTGGCCACATTAACCAATCAGTGACTTACCAGCAGCCACAGCCAATCACACACGCCACGCAACGATAGACCTGTTTGAGTGTCGTGGCATACAGTGATTGATTAGGCTGACTAATAGCCAATATGGCCGCAGCCTTACAATGTTACACTACATATCAAAATAGTTATGAAGTTTATTTTACTGATATTAGGGGAAAAAAAATCAGTTTATGTTCAACAATATTTTTTTTCTTATTTTTAGGTTCCCATAGGTGTGTCAACATTCAGTAAACTAATTGTGCTCATCAGTATATTGCGTTAGGTATACTTCAATTATTTCAAGCTAACCTACTAACATACTGTAGGCTAGGAATAATACAAAAACATCCCATAATCTTCCACCTTAGTAACTTTTCTTATTTGGAAAAAATTGTAGGCAGAAATTATATATCTTTGGGTGTAGCCTTTTGTACAAGTAACGGAATTGCTTCTAGAATGCTAGCCATTGATTGTGTTTGATGGGATACATGAGTAACAAAAACGTTGTCTAAAGATGTTGTATGTGTTAGCATATGGATCCCTAAAACATACACATATGTATTTTAAGTTGTGTTATTGAATGTCGGTTAGTTATTGCTCTATGCAAACTTAAAACCAATATCAGTGATACAAGTTGGTGCATCAATCAAACTAATCCACATCAACTGTTAACCAAACATATTGATTTCCAGTCTTCAAGTTTCATCATAAGTAATATTCAATACATACATAAGAATATATTATTTTAATTTACTTTTATTTCATGAAAGAGGACTAGGTATCTAAAATGTATATTTTATAATGAGTAACGTTAACAGTAAGAATAGATAATACGCTACACTGCCATTAAAATGAATAACAATTATACAAAAAAGGTTAGAATCAATAAAGTACACAAAATACTGTTGTCTACCTTGTTGAATAATGGATGATAACAAATTGTGCTTTTAGCATTGGTAGACATTGTAACTATCATTGTTTTAATTAACTATGGCTCATAAACATGAAGTGTGACCACAAAATCTTTGCAGTAATCCGTCTTTATCTGTGCAATACCATCCCAATAATAGAGTTAAAGACTGATAGCTCTAAGCAAATCTCGCTACTGTTGAATGACCCTAAATCCTGACATGTTGCTTGTCGGTGTCAGTTAAAAATAAAAATATAACACTTAAAACACCAGTGTATGAGTTTCATTAATAATAATAACCTGGTTTACCTAAAACTTTTCCTTCAAGAGCTTTTTCCTACACTTTTCTACATACAGATTTCTTTGGAAATATAAGGGTTCATATATTTTATAACGAATAGCTGCACAACTAGTAGTTTTAAAATCTATGAAAAAACGTTTTGCCTCAAAATCTTTAAGTATTTGACAGCTATATATTAAACTATAGGATTGGATCACTCAACAGTAGTTACACCTGAAGAGAGCAAATCTCAGTTTTTATCTCCATTAAAATTATATTTTGAATTGCATAAATCCATTAACAAGAATACAGTAAAACCTATCTAAATAAATCATGATCAATTTTGTCGCTGTCTCAATCAAAAGTGTTGCCTTTTTTAACTATACATTGACTAGCAACAATTTCATGGTGACACTATATCAGACAAATCATAATTACAATAAATACCATAACTATATCAAAGTACATTTCAACATATATCAATATTATCTTGGCATTGTGATAGGCAGTGGCGTCGTGATCGATCAATCATTTGATCAATAGAGGAAGGGGTTACAGAAGGGGAGGAGATGATTATATGTCTAAATGACGATCAAGTCTACTTCTCAATCATGTATCGTGGTATATCAAAATTGACCTCGACTCCGGCCTTGCGAGCGAGACCGATGATCTCCGAGAGCTGCACGACGAGCTGCGCCGCTTCGTCGAGGTCGTCGCGCGGCACTATACGCAGTCCGGACTCCGCTATCAGTTTCTTTGCTTCCGTCACCTTGGTGCCCTGTTCGTACAAAAAATAATTAAAAACGAAAAGAAATTAGTACATAGTAACTTTGAAATATTTTGACTGCCTTATGAAGAAATTGCACTGTATTATAATTTTTTCATTGATATATTAAAACACGCTGCATTTTTTAAGAGGGCACATTTTAGAGAAAAATAACAGCCATGAATGAATTAAATATTTTTCGGTATTTGTTGCGCATAGTGCTAAAATCGACTTTATGTATTTTTATTTAATACATTTTATTGAAGGTCAAAGGTGAAAATTTCGGTTTTATGGATTTTTTTCATAAATGGTATTAACGAAAATAATTTACAAATCAAAAATTGTACGTCATTAAATTATCTACAAAAATTATCCTTGTAGTTTCTTTTTCTAAAAATAACTATTTTGTGAAAAACTACCAGTCACCACGTCTCTGACGCCGAATTTCTATCTGGACATGTATGTGATCTTAGTGTGTAGCTATAGTATGGATATTTTATATGTATAAGATATTCTTTTTCGGGATCGGCAGAATATCAGCGATGGTCATGTTCTCCAGCAGCTGGCCATCATTAGGTTGAGTTGATTCCGTTTACCACCAATTTTGTAAGCTTAGTATTAAGATTTCCTGTAACAGTTTTTTTGGTTTTTGGCAATAAATGATTTTATTATTATTATTATTATTTTTGAGATATCGCAATTTTAAAAGTTGTAGGAGTTACATTCTATATAACATGCACACATTTCCACACCACCTGTAAGCGTACTTGGCGCATTTTTGAACATGATTTCCATGATAGGAATACTCCACGACCAGTCATGACGGAGTTTCATGGGATTATATTCTTCTATAATTTAACAATTAATTGAATTGATTAAATTTTATATCTTAGGTATGTTAGAAATAGTGATTCTTAGAAAAAAAGTATGACAATTTTTATAGATAATTTTATGATCTACAATTTTTGTTTGAAGTTTTTTTTTTTTAAAACTTACCGTTTACGAAAAAATGTAAAAAACCGAAAAAGTTGACCTTTGACCTTAATAACTTTTTAGCAGACATGGGATTGATAGGGACTTTTGGTGTTTTATTTATAATGGTGTACCCAAGGTTTCGCCCAAAATTTAACTCTTTGGGAATTATGGCATGCTGACCACTATTTTGCGGTTTAAATTGACCGGGTTATAACAAAACTAATAAGATAAAACAGGATAAATCTATAAGACCACTTCTAATTAACCTCATTTTTGACATATTTGGATAGGATTGTTTTGAACGATTGTGTAGAATTTGTACTTTATCTCAGTGTATCAGTGAAACCATTATTGTCTCTATTTCATTGAATATGCTAAGTTTTCTATTCTAGTGACTATTTCTTAACATAATTTCATTCTGCTTGATATTACCAAAGAAGTAGATAAATTCAAATTCAAAAAGTTTTTATTCAATATAAGATGTTTACACACACTTATTGAAAGTCAAAATCAATTGATTAAGTACCGATAAATTTTTGAGATAAGAAATAATTTAATTTGTTTGTTGTTCGCTTTTAGGGACTCAAATATAAAAGTCGTGGCATTATTACCTGGAGTCTGACTATGATGGGTATCTGTATATTGAGGTTCTTGGCGGCATTGATGATGCCCTCGGCTATCACATCACAGCGCATGATTCCACCAAATATGTTCACTAGGATAGCCTGCACCTTGGTGTCTGACAGGATAATCTTGAAGGCTTCCTAGAAAAATTCAATATTTTTAAAATTATTATCAAATTTAAATGATACCGAAGTGCCAGAAACTTGAACAATAAAAAAATTATTTTATTCACAAAATCTAACACCACGCCCGCAAGCGTCACACTCATACTGACTTTCGTTTTCTCCTTTCCTTCAATGCACTTCACCGATTAGCACAGCCCTCGTATTTTTAAACTTTCTGCTATGAACACTAATCTTATCTAAAGGTCAGTTTTAAAATTTCAACACTAAAGGCAACGATAGTTCTGTTCTTTGACCGAAACCGCTGTACCGCCACCGCGCCTTAGGTATGTGCGCGGCGCGGAGGGAGGCACAGCGGTACCTAAGTCGCGGTACAGCGGTTTCGGTCAAACTATAATTAAATATAGACATAATCATCTTGAAACAAGAAAATACTCTATAACGTTAATATTTCATTATGGTATAACGGTAATGTTCTTCAAATGTATAAATAATGAAATATTCTGAATCTGAATAACGTGGATAGGAATGACTGAGAAACTTACAGACACAGCTTGTGCAGTGGCACCGCCGCCGACGTCTAGGAAGTTCGCTGGGTCTCCTCCATACAACTTTATGATGTCCATGGTCGCCATGGCCAGGCCAGCGCCGTTCACCATGCACCCAATGTTTCCTGCACGTGGGCACTTTTGAAAACTTGTTTTGTGAATCTAGTATCTACCGGTTTCACGTAGTAAATTACTAATGTATAAAAATCATTACTGGCTGCTTCAAAAGTTGTGCTGATATAAATGCTAAACTCAGAAATACACAATAAAAACATATTTGTGTTGTTACAATAAAAACTTCAGTAATGTTTTTACATATGAATATAGTCTTTATCGTTATTAAAGAAACTTTTGTAAAACAATAATATTTATTACCATCAAGCGCAATATAGTTAAGGCCAAATTTGGCGGCCTCTATCTCCTTTGAGTCTTCCTGAGTGATATCTTTCAGTTCGAATAATTCTTTCTGCCGAAATTCGGCATTGTCGTCAAATCGGAACTTCGCATCGAGGCAGAAATCTAAAATAGTTAAAGTGAGGATAAGGATAATCACTTGACCACAAATTGGATGTTAGCTTATATTTTTAAATTAAACTGTTTTTTTTAGCAGAGTAGGAAAGAAATGATGTTACACGTTATGGATCTGAAGTCATTTGAATGACTAATTTCCCAAATCACACCAGTCCTAAGGTTCAATTCCAGGCTTTTGGTGTACATGAATAAATTTATTTAAACAGTGCATGACAACATAATTGTTTTTTTCCTTACTCTGCTATACTACACAAATGCACAAATAATTACATTTAGTAAAATAAAAAAAAATCAGTTGTACACATATTATGTCTATGAAATTGACGACCGCTTAGCCTAGTGGATAGCGACCCTGCTTACGAAGCTGGAGGTCCCGGGTTCGGATCCCAGGTCGAGTCAGTATTTATATGATGAATATTGATACTGGTACTGGGTCTTGGTTGTTTTATGTATGTGGTGTCTTCGCTTGGTACCCAAGACACAAGCTAATGCTTAGTTTGGGGCCTAGACGTTGTTGTGATGTATGCGCTATTATTATACATATATTATTAATGTACAAGATTTTCTTTTCAGCGCCATCTATTAATAACACATTGTACTGACATTTTTATTGTTTTACAATGTGATCTGTTTTGCTGACGTTTTGCCTTTTTTTTCTGCGTGATTGGGAATCCATTCGTTCTTTGTCCGAGTGTAAAATATTTATATATGTTCATAAAACTATTTAAGTCTGTATTTCATTGTTTAATACTTGTACAGGCTTTGCCAGTTTAGAACTAGATGACCATGTACGAGATGTTCCAGGTATTATTTTTCTTTTTAATTAAATATTGATTGAAAATATTTAAGCCATAATTTTATTATAAAAATGAAACATACATTCGCCAGAGAGTGCGTCTTCAGCGTAAGGGTTGATTTCGATGAGTAGAGCGTCCTTTTTCACAAATAAGTCATACATGCGCTTGATCATGCCTGATGTCTGTTCTAGTTGATGGCCCAATCCAATCTAGAAATAAAAGGAGAATAACTATGTTGTATTAAACATTCAGAAAATCGCTTGTAATCCTTGTCCCGTTTTCCTCCTAACTTAAAAGTAACGACGTGACGTAAGCTAACTAGTCTTATTGGGCGTTGCAGCAGCATGAGAAAGCGTCTAAGTTTAGACAGCAAGGGTTAACCTTAGAGCAGAGCTGGTGGAGTTGATGAAAAGAATGGCCATTGTTGTGAGCACAATCCTCTTCCCTGCAATGTCTATTATCATCATAATTTAATAAACAGTGGAAATCCTTGATTCATGGTCAGATTCCATGTTATCCTATGGCCTGATTTAGGAAATGTAGGAAAAGTGCAAGCGTGTCGCTCCACGCATTATTCTACAGTCAACAATACAACATTGAAAATATTCAGTCTACCTTTTCAACAACACGCGCCACTTGTTCATCTGTGATGCCTTGGATGATGTCGATGGGTTCGTACGTGATAGCGTCGGGGTTCTCCGCCGCCACATCCTCTATGTTGACGCCGCCTTGAGACGACGCTATTATCACAGGACCCTGAAAAAAAAAAAACATTATTTTGATACTTGTGGTTCTGTTCTCCCTGAAAGTACATACATATAATAGTTTGTTTCATTTTAGAGTTGGAAGAAAAATTAAAGTAGACAAGACTGACACTCACTTCATTAGAGTAATGGGAAAAGGAATTGTTTTGAACCTTTTGGCAAAAACCTGTATCCGCCATTTAAATTTTTGTTTCACAATAATAGTGTTACAAGATCTACTTTGTATTCAGGTTGGGAAGGTACTGCAGGGTTTCCTTAACGAGTAATGCTTTCAGTATTTCAACATGTAAATAAAAACAGTAACATAAAATGTATATTTAAATATGTAAATTTATGATGAAACGAAATGTCATCAGTTTTCTGTAATATATAAATTTTGTATAATATTTTATAACATTTTTGTAATGATATATAAGTTACACTCAAAAACATTTTTTTTTTTAATTTGTTGGAAATCGAACCTGCAACATTTAGTTAGTTTTCTTTTTAGGTTTAATTTTACTAACATTGAAGTTCAAAAAATCAAATGAAAGTCTAATTAACTAAATGGATCATGTAGTTCGATCAATAAAGAAATATAATAAATTAAATTTTCTTTTTTTCCTGTTTAGAGTTGTTTAGAAATAATAAGTCAATTCAAAAATGTCCTTTGCTTAAAAATCTTAAAATCATAATTGGAATTTAATGACATACAAGTTGTTGATAAACATTTTTTTTTGTCTTAAGTAAAACAAGCTTTATTTCTAAAATTCTTACATCAAATTATCTTATTGAGTCAACAGATGAGGCTTCTACCTGTTAAAGAACATTTTGTAACTAATTTATTGCTTACTAATAAAATACAGTGCTTTCGTAGAGTATGGAATAAATATATTATAAACTGAAATGATAACTTTTGGGGAAAATGATCGAAGCAATCTAATTTTATTAGTCCTCGCATGTTTTTAAATATAATTAATACAGGATGATTTGTGTAGCAGGTATGACATCAACGATGTTTTTCTACAACCCCATATATTTGTTACAATATTTGAAAGAATATATTTTTTTATGTTCAGTCCCAATCCAATTACTCATCAGCCAGCAGTTCTGTTGCAAGGGTGTGGAGATCCGAGACACTAGTGCGCCATAGTAGATAGGACGGAGTGTAGGTAGGCTGCGGTCGGGATATAGGAATGACATGAGGTTGAGCCAACCTGAATACCACCATAGTGAAGCCAGCATGGGGAAGATAGCTACTAATTTCGTGTGTAACATATAGAGGAGGTGTTAGTATTTACTGCAACCGTGGGAGTTCATTTCTTTGGGGCTTCGGTCATTAACTAAGTGTATTCACTTTTGTGGTTATCATGGCTAATATGCACACCGCGACAAAAAAATTATCTTGTGTCGGAACGAGATGTCTCTATATGTGGCTTATAGAGTTATCTCACTTCTGCACGAGATAATGCGTCGACAAAATTTTGTCGGGGTGTTCATAATAGCTCGTCTTCTGCCATTATTTTTGTGTTGTTCTGTTTTCCGCAGTTCTTTTCCTGTATTCCTTGTTGAAGTTTGTGTAGTTATTGATGTCATAGTTTAGGGAGCATTTTCATGTATAAATAGGGCAAAATAATTTTCGTTTTTCTTCATTGTAGTTATATTCATGGAGTGGATGAGGTATTTTCTTCTAAGCATCATGCCCATAATAGGAGATGCTATGCACTTTTATAGTCTTTACAAATAAAAAGAATAAAAAGATAATTAAAAGAATAGCTCAAATGACAAAGAAAAACAAAGAATAACGGATTTGTAATTTTATCAGTAACTGGCTGGTAATAATTTAACTTTCAAATTTAATTTTTAAAAAATGATTCACAGCCATTAACTTTGCTTGTTTTGGTTAATTGTGGTTGATTTTATTTTTTCTTGAACTCGTATTTATACTTTTCTTAACAAAAACATTTTTTTATTACCCAAAAACTATTTGAAGTGCTATTTTATAAAAGTTATTACATTGTCATTTTAAGAAAAAAAAATTAAATTAACGGAATGAGAAAGAATTTAAATTCCTTGCATGATCAGATTTAGAGACAGCATTTATATTAGAAAATTGTAAGTTTGATGTCATCTGATGGGATAAAAGCAACACGTCAACGGTCTATTTTTTCAAATGGTGTTTAGTTGATGAATGTATAGCAACATATAAAATAATCAGCTTTGTCTTTATCACTTGAGTGAACTCACTCCTCATTCAACTTAGTTGTATTATACATAGGTCTGGCTTGGTCTTAACAACTATATACTGATCTTGCAACATCACTTTAAGTTTAGTAATTTAAAAACTATAAATTAACATCTATTATTTCTTTGTCATTATCTTTAATTACTCTTTGCTTTTTGGGTATTTACTTGACACCCTCTAGGTAAACGCAACCGCTATTTCTAGCCAGACATCGACCTAATTAACTAAAACTAGATTAAAATAATGGAGAAGCACAATATTTTCATTATACTTCTATACTATAGTTCCAATCAAACTTTGTGGCGGATCGGAATACAACGCTATTAGCATGCTTGCGCAGGTACAGTCATATACCCCTCGCTCCACTGCGTCCCGCTACACCTAAACTGGTTACTGCGACGCGACTTGTGCCTATGCTCACATCCGCCATAAAGCTTAATTGGAAC
Source organism: Luffia ferchaultella (assembly GCA_949709985.1). Taxonomy (NCBI): domain Eukaryota; kingdom Metazoa; phylum Arthropoda; class Insecta; order Lepidoptera; family Psychidae; genus Luffia; species Luffia ferchaultella. The sequence goes on along the minus strand of OX453242.1, from coordinate 13,063,031 downwards.
TGTACAATGCTATATTTTTGTGGTTTAGTAAATATGCTTTCAGTAAATCAAACTGTTCCTGATATCGATAAGCCATTTTAGAAGGGAAAATGTTCAGTGAAGTAAAATATAATTTACTGAATACAAAACGAGAAATGAAAGAGGAACAAAACATTGGTTCCAATTAAAATTTTCTTCATTTGTTAGACCTAATCATCCAGCCAGATATCAGGTAAAAGTCAATTTTTTTTTTTGTTTATAAGTGGCTAGAACGATTAAATTAAACATAGCATTAATTTCATTATACAGTACCCGACCATAAGTTATGCGCACGAGTTCTAGAAAGCGACTAAGTAAAAACAAGTTTAAAAAAATATTTCTATAGGTATTCTTATCGTTTTTTTATTTAATTACAAAACTACATTTTTGACGTTATTATAATTAAATTAAAAATTACAAGATTACTTATAATTTTATTTTTAAAATTGTTTTTACTTAGCCGCTTTTTAGAAGTCGTGTGCATAACTCACTGCCGGGTACTGTACATGTGCCTACAGCAATAAAAATGTTATGTGGTTATTTGTTTAAAAATCACCGATATTGTAGAAATTCATATAGTATTTACTTAATGCTAATATTGTTTTATTCTTCTTGGTTTTCCTTTTATTTAAGATACTATGCTATTCAGAAGAAATTGATTCTTATGATTGACTCAATTGGTTCTTGCTACAAAAGTACAGGTTTTTTTTATCATCAATAATTTATGGTTTACCTCCACCTCCTGCCTTTCATTTCTATCCTGTAGGTATATGAGTTTATAGTGCAGTGCTATTGAGAATTGAGAAACAAAAATTAAACCGGCGAATACAAGGTCATGCCAGTCTCCAAACCCAAACCCTTTAGTGAAAGAACCACACACAGCCACAATAGTGGTTGATCATATCAAAACTCAACTTTGTAACATGTATAATAACATCTTAGTTGAAAATAAATTTAAATGTCTGAAAAGTACAAAATAATGAGATATAAAATATCCTTTTGTAAATGTACATACAGTACAGAGAAATTGAATTGACTAACGTTAAAACTGCGTTCCATCATAATGGCAACATAGTACTCGCGGCGCGGGAACTTCCTCTCGGTGATCATAACCATGTTGCAGATGCGGCCAACTGCACCTGTCTGTTTCGTCACAAGATACTGTTGTAGCATTTTTCCAGAGATTTCGCCCGCCGTCTGTGGACTGAATTTATATTCAAATTCAAAATTCATATTTTCTAATGTTATATTACAGATGAAACAATTATGAATAAGAAGAAAGACTGTAATCAACTATCGCCTTTTAGGATAGATGTCTTGTATCAAAAACTGTCTGTAGGGCTAGTGGAAAAAATTACATGATTTTGAACAAGTCAAATTGAAATTGGCATTGATGTTTACTTGTATCATGTTAGAATATATGTTTTCTAAGTAAAAAATAATATGATTTTTTTTTAATATCTTCCTATGCCTATATAAGCATATAAATAAAAAACTTTTTCATTTTTAAATTTGCTCTTCAGCATATATGGAATCTCAGTTATATATTAGAATACTATATAAGAAAAACTTTAGAAGAAAGAAGAAAAACATTAAGCCGCGACGTAACTAGATAAGACGGGTTGCTATTTTTTGGTGTTGTCGCAGGTCATCTTTATTGGAAAAATATTTAACTTATAGTTCAATGATCTAGTCATAGTTTGAAAAATAATGGTGCCATAGGTCCATACATTTAGTTGTATGTCCCTTGGATCAATAACATAAAACCAATAAATATTGTACTTTAAATTCTGAGACCTAAAGTTTTTTTTGTTAATTAGTAAGTAATTTTATTTTAATAATTTATTTCCTCATTTATTGTTTCATTTCATTGATAACATCATGAGTAAAGAATAGTGGGGATTCGGTATGAAATTGCCATTCTAGCTACTGGCCATTTTGAATGAAAGTAAAACTTGCAGTTTGATTTTTTAATTTAAGACTATTTTTCAATAAAAATCACTGTTCTAAATTTAAAATCAATAAAATAATTATTATATATTATTATTATTACATTGTTTTCACAATTGGCATCTGCACTCAAGCATGGACATACAGAAATTCAATTAATTGTAAATACAATTTCCGTCAGGGCACTAACCAGCAGCTACATCTCATAACGTCAATGTTTGGAAGGAACATGATTAATAAACGGACCATGCAACTATTGTTTTATTACATTCAAGGTGGGAAGTGATTTACAAAATGAATCAAGAAGTAGGCCAGCCACTAACATTTGAAGAATTGTAAAACCTGGTGGAAGCTGATATGTATCAATCTAGTGCAGAATCAGCAGTATGGTTTGAGGTTAGCAAACCCACAATATTGACCCATTTGTGCCAAAATGGTAAAATTAATAAACAATAGTACTGACTGTTCGACCGATCTTCACCATTACTGTTTCGTGATTACAGAATACCTCATATTGCACTGCCCAAAAAACCGTTTCAACAATACAGGAGTTACACATAGACTTCTAATCCAGACTTAGCCCCTGCTGACTACCATTTTTTTGATATTATTATTATTTATTAGGAAAACCATCAGTCGGTAATTTTAATATAGTTATGTTAACAAAAACAAATAACTTATAATAGGTTTTCACAGGTAGAGATGTGGAAAACTGACTCCATGAAAGATAATTAGTTTCAAAAACAGTAGAAATGATCTTTACGAACTTTGTTGTGTTTTACTACCCAAAGTTCTATCGCCAAGGTACTCATGATCTCCCTATTAGACAGCAGAAATGTGTAGAAAGTATGGGTAATTATTCTGATTAAATAAATACTTTTAGGGTTCCATGCATCCAAAATAAAAATTTGCCTTTCCTTATATGAACACTATCTGGCCATCTATCAAATTAGAAATGTTGCAGCTGTTCAAGGGAAAGGCTGAGCCATATCACTATTACACTTTACTGGCTTATAACTCAAGAAATGTTCAATAAATAGCCCATGTATGCAAACTCAGGGAATAATCATTTTGTTTATGAACTTTTAAAGAGTTGACTGAATGACTGAATGAATTTAATGAAATAATTGAAACATCCCAAGTCACTCTGGGTGCACAGAACCATCCAAAATATAAATCTTAACTTAGTTCAGTGCTTTATAATATAACTTACTTGTCAACCATGCGTACTCCTCCTTTAAGACCATTCTTGAACGCGCCCTTTCCTCGTCCACCAGCCAAAACCTTAAAAAAAATTGGCCATATCAATAACTTATCTGTAATAACTCACCAACTAATAAAGGTGCATCTAATAAAGTATACTGACTTATTGCTAATACGTTGATTACATGATATAGAGATGCTTCTGTGACAATGGAGAAGTGCAAAAAAATTGCAGTTTTTATTTGTTTATTAGAATTTATTTCTACAAATACAATAGTTTTCAATTCAAGTTAATATGAAAGGTTTTTCACAGATATGATCGTTTGAGTTTCACAAAAAAAAACATCACTCCACAGATAATTGATATCATGCTTGAAGGTCCGCTTACATCACTAACGCCTACCTCAATACAACGTTCGCACGTTTGTCAGCGTTACAGGCTGCAAGGAAAAATAGGAGCGAGGCCATGAAATTAAAATTTAAATACATACTTACTTTTTCTAAAAATAATTTTAAAAAAATTTACTTCTCCATTATACAATGAAAGAAATAAAAAAATCGGTTGACCCTGCAGGTCATCCCTAAAACTTCCCACTATTTTCGAGATCAAAGCGCTCAAAAATATCCCTATTAGAAAGCTATTGAGCTTGAAAGCTATTGCTCAAGCTCAAAATATCGATGTTCATGGTTTTTTGAGCTCTTTGAGCTCACAATATTTATGTTCTGAACTGTCCAAGCTCAAAAATAGAATTTCTATGAACTTAAGAGTTCTTCGAGCTCAAAAACCAGGGGCGATATCTTTTGAACGTTTCGTTTGATTTCAATGCAATTTAACGGCATTCTATGCAATTTTGTAAGCAAACATTTTTTGTATAAAGCCAAAAATCGATTAGTCATAAAATCTCAAATTTATGTTAAAAAACACTTTTCGGAAATTTTTTAAACTGCAATATTTTTTGAACGCGTCATTCGATTTTCATGTTTTTGACGGCATTCAACGCAGTTTTTGTGCACAAAAAACGTATAGAAAATTTCAAGTAGATCGGTTGGAAAATCTCAAAGTTATCTAAAAAAAACGATGAAAAAAATTTTATTTTTATTTTTGAAACAGCTCAACTGATTGAGTTCAAAATCTAATCAGATTTAAGTCTCGATAAACCTTTTGGAACGCCGTATCGTGGGTCTTAATCGGTAGAACCATTCTCAAGATATCGTACGACAAAAAAAAGTTAATTAGACACACATACATACGTCCAGCCGGAAATAGTTAGAATGGCTTCTCAGGACCTTAAACGTGAAGATCAGTTGAAAACTCGATTTTCGAAAATCGGACCCACACCAATACCTTCCCTTGAATAGCGGGAAGTTAAAAAAGGCTGTTATTTCTCCACTTCATGGTCATTAAACATTTTAATTCAAATTTTTAGTAATTTTGATTGCTGATTTTCAATCAGAAGAGAATATTTATAAATTGGTTTAAAAACTGAGGATGTACACAATTTTTACTTTTTGAAGTATGCCAAAACCATTGTTTCGGTCATTCAGAAGCTAAAGACCACAATTTTAGTTTCGTTTTTTTGTCATTAATGTACAGTTACATTCAAATTTTAGGCCGATCCGACGTAGGCACAAGTCACGTCGCGGTAACCAGTTTTAGGTGTAGCGGGATACAGTAGAGCGAGGTGTATATGACTGTACCTGTGCTAGCACGTTTAAAGCGTCGTATTCCAATCTGCCATATAAAGTTTGAGGTGAACTATACCATAAGTTTAATTACAATTACCCTCAGTAAATAATGCACATTGTGGTAAGGAGGGAGGCATTAGACTAATTTCGGCTTTGTAGAGTGTTCTTTTTGTCACACAAAGCACTAACAGTCCGGTATCTACTAGGAGTTGTACGAATAATTAAGATTTTTTTAATACTTGAGTAATATACATTAAAAATTTGTATTAGAAACTAAATTGAAAAAAAAAACACAACACTATGAAATCGACACTAGCTGATTATCTCCCTCTTTAGCTCAATGTGCACTACTTATTGCCGGGTACTGTACATTTCTGACTAAGCTGAACAAACAGGAACACTGAAGTATATGAAAGGGGGAATGATTGTGTGAAAAAATGCTTTTAGAAAAGTTATGTATGGCCACATGAGTGGAGCTACACTGCCCTCATAAGCAGAAGTGCGGCATCTACAAAAAAAACCGAAACTAAGTTTTTGATACCAATGGAATCAGCGTTTCGCGCTCTTTTTTCTAAGTTAGAAGGCGGCAAACACACTCTAACAGTAGTTTTTCTTCAATAGAAATGCCGCATGTACATAAAATGAATAGGGAATAAAAAGTAAAAACGCAGTATTCGTAAAATACCACGTTAAATAGCGGCATCTGCATGCATATGCCGTACTTTTGCTCGGTTTTCGTATTTCCCGCGTTTATTTATATGCAAAGGCCACCATATTCTTGAGATGCCGCCATTCGTCGTGGATTTTAGGTAGTAGACGTACGTGATAGATCTTAGTCGTTGATTGCGAAATAACGTTAACTAAGAACATTTTATGCCAAAACCTTTAGAATCCATACGTATAATATAAACATGAGTAGCAGAGGGAAAAGTATGTTGAAAATTTTGGGGATATGCCCTAGTTATGAGGATCGTAATGTTACTGAAACGGATGAATCTCAACTTCAAGGAACAGATAACACTGCCATGATTAATGTTCTGTTTGTATATATGTTATTTTAATTTTGCTTTTTTTAATTAAATTTTTTCGAATATTACACTTGATGTAAATAACGCAATGCACCAGATGGTATGACATTATTTTATATATTTTTTAAGACAAATTTAAAAATATCTATTTCCATTTACCTGTCGTCATTATTTGGTAATAATATATCAATTTTTTTAGTTGTAGGTAAACATCATTGTGTATTTAACCTATTTAATAAAATTTATTTTATTTTGTTTTTTTCACAGAAAGCACCACTTGTAGTAACAGCTTGTTAACACAACCTTCAGAAAATTATTCCCTGCAAAATATCCAACTTTTTTTTGTTTAGTTCCATGAAACTGAAATAAAACTTTTATCTTAAAAATTATAGTATTTCATTAAAAGAGAAGACTTAGCTTTAGTAGATAATACACTTTTGTTTGTTTTAAATGTTGAAAATTTCTTATGGTATGCAATGTAGAAACGCGGCTTTCACTTTTTATTGCTACAAAATCAATATTTCTAAAATTTAAACTTCTAGTTTTTGTTATTCTGTTTAATACATTGTTGAAATACCATTTTGTTGTAATTTGGGGTCTATCTCAAAAATCACTAATTAGCAGATGCCACACTTTCGCTTATGAGGGCAGTACAAGTGAAAGCTAGTAAGTAAAACTAAACCTTTAGATTAGTGCAAAAAGTTTGCACAGAATATCTTACTGAGTTACATAAACATTTTACAATCAGGTAAACATGGCTGGTTAACACCTGCCCTGCTTCTTATTATATTTGTAGTAATATAGGTACCTGAGCTTTCAGAACGATATCCTTTGTGTTAAGATCTTGAGCAAATTTCACTGCTTCATCCTTAGTTCTAGCAACGTTAAATTTGGGCACTGGGATGCCATGATCTCTCAGCAAAGTGTAGCTTATATATTCATGAACATTCAAATGTCTGACTTGTTGTTTGCCTCCTAAAGGGCCAGAATTATTTGCTGCCAGTAGCTGTCAAAAAATCAAAATAATGTTGTGTAACTTTTAATAACATTAGATAATTAATATGCTCACAATGGTATAATAACAGTACTATACACAATGTAAATTAAGAAATCTATTAATGCAGAGGTCAAAGAACAAGGTTACTATCAGTTTTGTGCTACTGTGCTTACAGAACAACAATGTAAACCAAGAACTAGATAATTTCATTATAAAATATGCAACAGCTGACTGATAGCTAAAGTGCAATGTTTTAAAAGCGGTGATACAAAAGAATATAATTTTATTACATTCCCATTATGTAACAATTCAATAATAACAGTATTTTCATGTATTATTCAATAAGTAGGAAACGCAAATTGCTGAAACGGAATGTACAATAACTTGTGGGAATACACAACAGTTTTTTAATTAAATTACCTTTAATCCATTTTTCGATATAAAATTTTTAACCAGACCAATAGAATATGGAAGTAACGTCGCCATATTTTTCGGCAAATTGTTCTCACTGGTTCTCACAAGATAAATCTGATTAAACGTCAAGATGTGAAACGTCCAGCTCGGCCACAGAACAAGTCTCAGCGACTGCTTACTTAACTTCCTTGGCTTGTAATAGTTCTTTCTTCCTGGTTCTCTAGTTCTTCCGTTCTTCCTTACATGTTCCTTAAGGCGACCATACACCATACACGCTACCGTGTACCTGACAGGTTTGCCCGTTCTGTCAACTGTACCTGTACAGGCAAACCAGAGCGTGTATATTGGTGTATATTGCACGCACATATGATTGCACAACTGTGAATGTTTCCACGCCAGGCGCCTGTACAGACAACTCGAAAAAATACAAAAAATTGTATTTTTTGCAACTGTAAATGCAAATTGTAAGCAAAACTGAGCGTGTGTGGCGGTCGCATGCGCAGTATACGCACGCAGGCGTCAGTTAACCGGTGATTGCTAGACGGGAAGGATCTCAGTTGATTCAATAAATTGACATGGGAGTACTGTTTTTTTTTGCAGTAACCATGCTTTGCACCATTGTTGACGGTATCTTTGTTTAAATTTCTTTCTCCTCAATAAAACAAACAATAAACCTGTTAACGCTACTGCGTCGAGATCTAGTGCCACTGCCGGGGCCATGGTTTCAACTGAGAGTTTGTACAAGTTTTCCGATAAGTGTATGGTCTCTACGCAGCTCAAGTTTACATGTACAGTTGAACCATGAACTGAACTTGAACAGGCAAACCTGTCAGGTACATCCTAGCGTGTGTGGCCTACTTTACTATCCTATCACAACACAATTTAGTTTATTGGTTTACGATTGGTAACCATGTGATGTGAAAATCAGCTATATTTTAAAAAAACGCGTTTCCTGTAAACTATATTACTCTAGCATGCTATTTTATACCATAACCAGCGAGGCAGCGCGCTGTACGTTTAACGCAACGAAACGAAACACGTCCTACCTACAACGAGGCACGATTGCGCGTAACTGACCCAACCAAACTGACCTGACCTGACTAGCAGCGTTGCCAGAACGTTACTTTTGTAACATTTTCCATTATTTTTTAACACTTTCACGTTACATTTACGTCACACGGCTTAAAACGTTACTTTTGCGTTATATTTCGGAATTAAAAATAAAATTGTAGTCTCTATGGAAAACTACGTGAAACGGAACGCAAACCAAACGAGTACTTTGCGTTTTAATGTTAACTGTAGTCTTGCACAGTTTAGACTATTCTGTGGTTTCGCTTTTGGATAGACAGAAGACAAGACCTGCACCAAATTATTCGAGATATTACTGCCTACATTTTGTCGTTTATCTCTTTTACACATTTGACACTTGATTAACATCCATCACTTTCTTTTACAAAACGTAGGCAGCAGTATCTCACCAAAAATATGTATAGAGTGTGACATGCCTGTGATTTTCTCTATCGCACTGTATCCTGTGAGTCCTGTGACTATCGCTGATCGCACTGCTTGCTAGAATGAGGAAATAAAAAGAGCGAGTGAATTTGTGAGTTTTAGTTGGTTTTAGTCCGAATAAAAGTGTTCTGTGGAGCCATTTTCTGTTTGCTGTGACAAAAAAATACAAAACAAGGGCAAAGACCTTTTTTACGTTGACAATAGAATAGAGAGTGGAAGAAGCATGCCTTTTTAGACTACAGTCAATTAGGATTATGTCAGAGTTTAAACTTGCACGCGGATGAATATTGGATGAAAGTTTTAAAGATGAAAAATATAGCAGGGAACTACTGTTTCCTAATTTGAAAAAAGTTATAACGTTGTTGCTTGTGTTACCATATTCGAACGCTGGCGTTGAACGCGTTTTCAGCCAATTAAAATTAATAAAATGTGATAATAGAAATAGACTTAACACAGAAACGATTTCAGCTTTGATGGCTACTAAAAGAAGTATCAGAGATGCGACAACATTTGAACCATCAAAAGCCATGTTGCTTGCAAAAATAAAATACAGTAATGACGGTGAAGGTTAATATTTTATTTACAAACGTTGCAAAGTTATAGGCATGAAAGATACAAAGATACATTAAAACTTTTGTATACATTTCAGATGCTAAAAAAAAATTATGAGGCGCAGAAGTGTGCGAGCCTCATCAATGCCCATGTGGCCGTGGTGTGGACCGGCTGGGTCGCCACGGACTTTCGTGTCTCAAAAGCGCTGGTCGTATCTACCGCCACGGAGCCATTAATGACTTGATCCGCCGGGCTCTTGTGACAGCATCTATCCCCTCATCTTTAGAGCCGAAAGGTTTGTTCAGGGACGATGGCAAGAGACCCGACGGAGCAACGTTGGTGCCTTGGTGCCTGGGCCGTGCTTTGATTTGGGATGCCACATGTGTGGATACTCTGGCTCCGTCCCATGTCCGGGCCACGGCCCAGAGTGCTGGCGCGGCGGCCGACCAGGCCCAATTATGTAAACGTCGCAAATACTCGGGGTTGATTCCTCACTACGAGTTTGCGGCGGTTGCAGTAGAGACACTCGGTCCGTGGTCGTCTGATACGAAAAAATTCGTAAAAGATTTGTCCACCCGTCTGGTCAGCACTGCTGGCGATCCCAGAGCGGGTGCCTATTTCGCACAGCAACTGAGCATCGCTGTGCAGCGCGGAAACAGTGCAAGCGTAATGGGATCGATGCCACATGGGACCAAGATGGACGATATTTTTATGTTGTAAATATTGTAAATATTGTTAATTAGTTCTAGGCTTACATTTTCTTGATTAATAAAGATTTATTACAATTTATATACGCATGGTGTGTAAAATTGCGATCACGTAAATAACAGTAATTGACTGTTTTTATTATAGCATTTATTTTCTTTTACAGGATTACACTCGTCGATTTGATTAATCCTATGTAACAATTATTCAAAAAACACTGAAATAGTGGTCAGTGTTTTAAATTACATTAAAATAATGTATTAAAAAGTAAAAATTTAAAAAAAATGTTACTTTTCTTGTGAAAATGTTACTTTTTGACCAGTCTTAGGTAACTTTTGTGGATAAGGCACTGGCAACACGACTAGTCTACTACCATCCTTTCGCGCGCGATCGCGTTCGTTTCTCGTTGCATTGTACAACGTGTTTTGTTGACGGCCTTAGCGCTAGTTATGTCAGTCAGCGCGCGATAGCGCTCGTGGAAGGACGTGTCTTGTTGTGCTGAACGCATCGCTGTATTGGTAAGACGGGACTGCGAGATCGCATAACCCTATTTATAGCGCCAAGAGGCAACCAAAATAATGTGGTAAATCCGTTGGGCTTAAATAACGCGTTTGAAATAACGCTATATGCTATATTATCTACCACTGTTAGTATCCAGTGCTACAGTTCCAATACTTCCAATATGGTTCCAATCAAATTAAACTTTATGGCGGATGTGAACATAGGCACAAGTGGCGTCACAGTAAGCAATTTTAGATAAAGTGTGGTAGCGGGACGATGTGGAGCCAGAGGTATAAGAATTTAGGATTCGTGGCCAAGAATAATTAGACTGGGGAACACGATCACTAATTTATTATAATTACACGTGAAAATACGAAACAAAATGGCTACAGGGAATCGCGTTTGTATGAGCGCATCGAGAGCTTGGAGTCTTCGTATCGATCTGTTTTGTCTCCTCGAGGCAGGGCTTCATCGAAGGAATCATTTGAATTTGAGACTAGGTTCGATGATATCTTCCTCTGGTCCACAGTTTGTTGTTAGCCAGCCTCTGACAGTGTTTATGTTGAGTCGTGTTGACTGCCAGTACAGCTTCTGGTGTTGCCAGTGTGAGTAGAGTGTGTGGCCATGTCGCCACAGTACCCCCCCACGTAGAGGCTTAGTTGTACTTGGTTGAGAAGTGAACACGTCGGCCACTGCGCGTAGTATAGGGCGTACGCTCAGAGTGGTGAGGTTGCGTTGACGTGGTACGGCTCTTGAGGATCGAGGGCTGGCAGTTGCTTGTTGGTGGAGAACTCGAGGTAGACGGTGATGTGTTCGATGTTCGAACAGATGGGTTCGGTGAAGTCGTCTTCGTAGGCGTAGGTTCGTGCGCCGGTGCTGAAGACGGGCTCGGTGCAGGTGGATTCTTTGCGTGCGACCGGCTCGACGATGTAGGTGGGCACGCAGTGTGAGGACTCGACGCGGCAGGCGAACTTGTAGCTGTGCTCGGCGTTGCAGGTCGATGGTCAGAGGGCAGCTCCAATTCCGGATCTGTTAGGACAAACGCCGGTTTAAGACGGTCGATGGATACCGTTACAAGTTTATTGTTGATGACCAATGTGTAGGTCTTGTCCTGCCGTGCGTGAATCCGATAGGGGCCGGTATATGGAGCTTGTAATGAGCGGCGGACAGAGTCGTCGCGAAGAAAAGCGTGTGTACACGTAGACAAATCCTTAAATACGAAGATAGAAGGCTGAGAGTGTCGTGACGCCGGTGTTGGACGTAGCTGAGACATCTGTCGTCGTAGTTTGACTACGAAGTCAGTCAGGTCCTCGTATTTGTTGTCTGGGGTGCCAGGTGATATGAATTCGCCGGGCAGACGTAGTTGCTCTCCATATACCAGTTCAGCGGGTGTCGTCTGTAGGTCGAGTTTGAGGGAGCTACGTAATCCGAGAAGGACAAGGGGAAGCGCTCTAGTCCATGTTTCATTATGGCATTTTAGAGCGGCCTTGAGAGGTCTGTGTAAAGTTTCAACCAAACCATTGGCTTTCGGATTATAGCTTGATGTTCGAATCCGCTTCGTGACTCCGAGCTCAAGGAACCGGTTGAAGAGTGCAGACTCGAACTGGCGGCCCTAGTCTGTAGTGATGGTTGAAGGCACGCCAAAGCGGGACACCCAGCCGTTGATGAATGTATCGACCACCTCCTCGGCTGTGATGCTTGACATGGGCCACGCCTCTGGCCAGCGAGTGAATCTGTCAACAGCTGTCAGGCAATACGTAAAACCTTTTGAAGGAGGCAGTGGACCGATGATGTCGATGTGAACGTGACGAAAGCGACCGGAAGGTAAACTAAAATTCCCGAGTGGTGATTTAACATGTCGAGTTATTTTATTAGCTTGACAGGCTAAACACGACTTTGCCCAGTCATGGCAATCTTTGCGAATCGACGGCCACACAAAACGTTCGCACAAGAGGCGTGCGCTAGCACGCGCGCCGGGATGCGACAAGTTATGTATTTTGTCGAATTGAGCGCGACGGAATGACGAAGGCAAATATGGGCGAGGTTTACCGGTCGAGGTGTCACAAGTGATTTTGATGTCGGTACCTGGTATGATGACCTTTTCGAGATGAAGTGACGAGTTACCGCACTGCAAACTGCGGAGTTCATCGTCATCATCTTGAGCAGAGGCGAGGGCTGCGTAGTCCTCGGTCAGGTTTATCGTCTCAATCCGGGACATCGTGTCGGCAGGAATGTTGTCACTGCCTTTGATGTGAACGATATCTGTGGAGAATTGAGATATGAAAGACAACTGGTTGAGTTGTGCCGGAGGGAGTTTGCATGTTCACATCACGTCGGGGTAACCAAATTTAGGATTCGTGGCCAAGAATAATTACACTGGGGAACACGATCACTAATTTATTATAATTACACGTGAAAATACGAAACAAAATGGCTACAGGGAATCGCGTTTGTATGAGCGCACCGAGAGCTTGGAGTCTTCGTATCGATCTGTTTTGTCTCCTCGAGGCAGGGCTTCATCGAAGGAATCATTTGAATTTGAGACTAGGTTCGATGATATCTTCCTCTGGTCCCATAGACATATATATACTAGCGTAGGAGACCAACTGACATCTAAACATCGCATGACCGAAACGGAAATGAGTATGTGTGCAAAATTCACATGTGGTTGAGCCAGTTTTAGTGATGTACATGGGTGTTTTTTATATTATCGATAGCACGTAGTACTTTCATGATAATGTGTCGTTGAAATTACCGCGATATCATAAGTCGAAATCGGCAATCCTATTTATTATTTTGAATCTGCTATACTACATAATTTTTGTTTTGAGTTACTTTTCCTAACTTTTAGTTTTTTAAAATGACAAATCATCAATCAGTCAATTCAAATGCCATTTCCTTTACTCCAATAAATATTTTTTTTTGTTAACAGTTGATAATAAAAAATTTGCAGAAGTAAAGAAAGCATTAACATCATTGTGGAAATATTAATATTTAGTTGAATACAAGCCAAGTAATAAATAAAACAATATAAATAAACGATTTTTATTTTTAATTACAATACGTCACGTTGCAACGCATAACAACAAAATTTTAACTCTTTGTAAACAAAAAAATGAGAATGTACAAAACAAAAACATTTACAATAGAGAAGTTCATGATGTTCAAAATATACAATTTAACTCGATAGAATTGAAAGATAAACCAAAACTAATAAAACAGTGAAAGTTTTTTTTTAAATTCGTCAATAAATGACTGAGAAATAAATTATTGATATTTATTAATTTGACGACCGCTTAGCCTAGTGGGTAGCGACCCTGCCTACGAAGCTGGAGGTCCCGGGTTCGAATCCCAGGTCGGGTCAGTATTTATATGATGAATATCGATACTGGTACCGGGTCTTGGTTGTTATATGTATGTGATGTCTTCGCTTGGTACGCAAAACACAAGCAAATGCTTAGTTTGGGGCCACGACGTTGTAATGTGCACGTTATTATTATTATTATGTATTTTCGTGCGGTTTGACTGGTGGATTCTTCTGCCCATGACGTCACATTGTCTACTCGATTGAGTGTCGCGTCGTCTCACTACACCACAAATTATGCCTTGGATGCCTTGGACTAGTCTATAATATCTTTTGTTTCTTTGTGTAATAGGTAATTAAGTTTTATTTGAATATAAAGGAACAAGTTTTTGTAAAAGACAAAGTGATAATTTGCCTAAAATTGATATTTTCACTGTGATGGACTTTTCTTCAAATCCATTTTATATTAGTGCTGAAATAAAGGTTTAGGCTCTAAAGTTGAAGGTCCTGGTGATATATCCCGGTAAACGTACGCTGACACCGATCGCTTGGTCTTCAGATTGACCTGTATAGAAATTACAGTTGGCATAAATGCTCTGACTTTAGATATTAAGTATTATTAGTATATTACTTAATATACTTAGTAAGCACATATGAAAAAAAAGAAACCCCTAACGGCACAAATTCAGTAGGTATAGATCCTTTCTTCAAAAGTCGTCGGTGATTTAGTTAGACAAAACAGTTATCCGTAAAATGTCTACTGCAAACCAAAGAATGTTTTCGAGGAGTCCCACCTGTTCTATTTAACATTTTTTTCCATTGTTCTATGCTAACCGTGTTTACAGGAAACCTGGATATTATGAAATAGTCATAATTATCAGGAAGCATTTTTTAACACCGCAGTTTCTTGGAGGAAAATGAGGTTAAACTATTGTATACAGTAGTTTTGTCATTCAAAGTTTAATTATTTACGACGTTCATAATCAGAGAACAGATAGAACGTCAGACTTTAAATCATAAAAAAATAACGATTATAATTAAATAGAGCATCAGATTTTAAATCATAAATAAATAACGATTAAAATTAATTGTGTATATATCTTATATTTTCATTTGAAAAAGTCTTGTATTTACATATATACCCTATGTGTAATATATATGTATAGATGTCATACTTTCCCTTACAATGTGCTGCCAGGCTAAATAAACCTCACAATATGTTTAAAAACAGTTAACGACATCATTCCAGTGGAACAGGTGCAATTAGATAATATCAAATTTACAAAATATTTATATTTGAAAATATCGACATATCGATACATTTTGTGCAATCCCTTTGCTTCATTGTTTGAATGTAATTTTACACAATATTTTTGTATCGTACACATAATTGTTTAAAATAACAAATTATTTACAAAATAAAGTATTTACCGTATACTACTGATGTATAACCAAGTAAATTTAGGATCGCTTTTTATAAAAATAAGCATTAAGATAACAATATGTTATTGGCAGTACTTACCGGTGAAATGTCTCTTTATTTGGATTATTAACATATGTTACAGTGCAATTTAAAACTGAACACTACACCATTTTTATCACAAGAATTAATTTTTGTAGAATTCAAAACGATTATAACACAAAATAGAAAACAAAGCTGGACCTTATTTTGACAAGTGAGTAAAGAAGACTAAATGTGTTCAAAGAGGTTTTATGTCAGATTTTCTTGCATTTCTTTCTCGCATGTAGGATTTCCGCAAAGAGCTGGATGTCATTCGCACACTGTGTTCCTCTGTTACGCTAGTATATATACCTTTATGTCTGGTCCACAGTTTGTTGTTAGCCAGCCTCTGACAGTGTTTATGTTGAGTCGTGTTGACTGCCAGTACAGCTTCTGGTGTTGCCAGTGTGAGTAGAGTTTGTGGCCATGTCGCCACATGACTGTATCTGCGCAAGCACGTTGTACTCCGATCCGCTATTAACTCGGTCGGTCACGCTCTGTGGTGTGCGTTTCAATCACAACCTGTGTTTACAACTGTCAACTGTCGAAGTATTGTCCAGCATTGTCGATATTGTTCTGATAATGCTGTATTGTCGATGTTCGTTCTGTTGGTTCTGTGTGGTGCTGTGTGGCACTGTGTGGTTCTGTAATTGTCGAAGTTCGAAGTATCCGCTTTTTGAAAAATTGTTCTGTGATCCGCTCCGCCCAAATATCAAGCGGTGGTGTGTAAACGCATTATACATACTTGGCCTTTGATTATACTGATTTAACTTACTTGTTTATAATGTGTTCATTAAAATTACTTCGACCGGACCTCCTATTTCTACGTGTGAGGTCCAATCTTCGAGGTTTTTTGTATTATTGTGTTTTCACAAAAAGTAATGCTGTGAGTACTCTTTGCAAATATTTAATTATAACGCCATCTAGAGCAGAGTATATATGCCTTAAGTATCCAGCTATTGCTAAATTAAATGACAGTAAAATATTAGAAGTAATAGAAACCATGACTAGATTAGGTATTGATAAAAAAGAACTACCGAAAGAACCAGTAGTGTTCAGTTTACTACCAATAACATTAAAGTATCGATTTCAAGTACTACAAGAATGTGGATTCAAGAATGTAGGCGTAAAGGAAATTACTACATATTTACATATCATTAAGCGATTTTCAATAAAAGAGCTTAAGGCAAAAGGCATGATAGCTAAATCTCTGAATATTGAAAACAGACTAGCAAGTGTCATGACTAATTGGCCCACGTCATTAACTGCATTAATAAATGGAAATGTTGATGAGACTACGTTATATGAACTCCGTATAAGTATTATGCAGAGATATTTGGAATTAATGATTGATTTGTCAGAAGATGCATTCAAGGGAGGCTTGATAACATACCCAAATATAAGACATCGACCTTTACAAACGATTAGTGAAACATTGACTTTACTCATCTCAGTTGTTATGATGCCATTGCCTAAAATTAAATCAAATTTATTTTTAATACATGCTAATCCTGATAACCTAAAACAGATTATATATGAATTTAGATCAATCGGTGGCATAGATATTAAAGAAGTTCTTAGAATGTATCCAAAGTTATGTACCACAAATTACAAGAATATGCTTGCCACTAGAAAAATATTACAAGATTATGGAATCACTAATGAAGCACAAAGTAGATGTTTTGAAATATTTACGTTAAGACCAGAGACTATTAAGGAACGTTTAGAAAAAGCCAAAACTTTACCAGAATTTGAAGCTCTATATCAACATCCTAGATTTCTGAAAATTATATACTATAAAAATACTGCTGTGAAAAGAATGTTAACTTTGTATAATATGAATAAGACTTGTGTGAGTCTTAATGTATTGTCTGGAGGCAACACACAATTTAAAACATTTGAAAAAAAGCCAGGGGATAGATCAGGAAAAGGAACTGATTTACTGTTTTGTTTGACACAGACTCTTGGTAAAGTGTACAATAAAAATACAATTCGAAAGACTATACAGAGACACCCATTTTGGATTAATATACCTGTTGCTCATGTAAAATTAGTATATGCAAAATTAGCCACTGAATTCTCACCAAAAGATATATATGAAAATTGTCCTGTTCTTTTGTACCCATGGAATAAAATAAAAGAAGTACTTGAATTTTATAGATTAGAAAACAATACTGTTATAAAGAGTGGTAGAAATGAACATAATATAATGATTGTAAACCTATCTAAATCGCAAATGTTAAGTTTAGTTTTATATACTTTAGAAAAGGATCATTACTTCACAGGGAATGGTGTATGGACTGAAGAAAAGATGAAACCAAATTCATGTACATTAACAAAAAGCATGAAAATTTGTGTATAAATTCATTGGAATATGAAATGTTATAATTACAGGTACTATATCAGTAATATAAAGAGTTAATATATTAATTACATAATGTTTTGCCTTGTGTTATTAATGTTTTGCTTTGGAATAATTTGATTAAAATTGATACAACAAAACTATTGCATTGTCTCAGATTAGAAAATGAAATAGTACGCTTGCCACTAATAAAACATAAGTCAATCTTCAACTTTTGTCTGTGTCTTCTGTTCAACTTCTACAACTTTAAAAAACTATCAAAATCCACAAGAGCCTTGGACAAAAACTATCACAAATCTACCATCCATAATAAAATAGAGATGAAATAAAAATATTCACGGAAATTAATATAAAGGTATTTATATAACTTATAATCATTAGTGGTAAAAATAATGTTATAATCTATACTAATAATAATATAAATATAATATACATATAAAGCTGAAGAGTTTGTTTGTTTGTTTGTTTGAACGCGCTGATCTCTGGAACTACCAGTCAGATTTGAGAAATTCATTTTGTATTTGTTAGCCCAAATTTTGGGAAAGGTTTATGTATGTAAAATCGTACAGTCTGTCTGTTTCAGCTAATCTCCAAAACGGCTGAACTGATTTCAATGAATCTTCACATATATGAAAAGGAAGTGGTTAAAAATCACATATACTTTATTGCTTCCAAAATCGATATTCAAGAGTCCTGTACACTCCGATCACGAATTTGTGGTCTAAATTGAAAAAAGTGGCCGCTATTTTGAGCTTTTCAGTTACTGAACCGATTTCTTTCAAAATCGATACCTAAAGATTCGCGTGCACTCCAGTTACGAATCTATGGAAAATTGTGTGTGTGTGTATGTGAAAATTGGAACAAGTGGCCGCCATTTTGAACTTTTCACGTCAATATACGCATATTTGACTAACTTTAGGAATCTGAATTCATTTAACAACGATTTAGAAATTCAAGATAACGGTGTCGATCATAATGCAAAGTCGTCATTATGCTTGCTGCCGAATAACTTTAGAGATCTAAATTTAACAAAAAAAAACCAAAAAAAAAATTGAAACCCAAGCTGACGCCATCGATTTGATCGATCACACAGTTGATCGATGTGTCAGTCTGTCACATAGATCGCTAAAATATGAAGTTTGAGTACGAACATGATAGGTCAGGGGGGTGATTCTCGTACCACTTGAATTTAAGTCTCATGAGACAATTTCTGTTAACAATGAAAAATGTCACATGATAACGATGTTCCTTATTCTCAGTGTCAACCACTTGACAATTGTCAAACGAACATCGTGTGACATGTATCACATGGTCCGCACCATCCGATTTCAAATGTCACACGTAAAATAATAGTGAATTGTGTCTTGAAATAGCAGTCAGTTGGCTTTTAAACAATTTTCCTATAATCTGAAAAATATAATAGCAAAGGCTAATTTGAAATATCTTGCATTATCACATTTCATCCTTGTTGTATGAGTAAAAAATGATACAATATTGAGGAGGTGAAGAAATCCATTGATTAACGATTTGTTTTATGAATTATTTAAATTAAGTAATTTCATTTTTCACGAAAGTTTATTACAACTATCGATTGGCAAATATTCTGTGGCAGCGGCCCGAAATTACACCAGTATTTCGCAGTGGTTCCGCATTTAAGTTATTTCAATAGGTAACCAACATCCATCCATTTATCAATCAGCCCTTTTTTATACCCTACTGCAGGGGCTTAAGCCTCCCCTCAAGGTGAAGGGCTTGATGGTTAAATCCACCACGCTGCTCCAATGTGAGTTGGTGGATTGTAACGACCGCCATCTATTGACAGCTACCGGGACCGTTTGCTTAATGTGTTGTCCGAGTTACGGGGTCAGTAATAGTTATGTACTTAAGTCAGAAGCCAACATACCTACATATAACCAACATACAAATTAATAAAACTTTTTAGAAAAATTTACTAATAATTGGTTAAATTATTTACATCTAATTTGTTTTCTAATAGGCCAAAAAAATTATATTAAATCGTTAATAATTCCTTGTTACCGAAAGACAAACGTTTGTTATCTAATTGCTATATCGTTTATTCCTAAACGGAACATTAGGGAAACCCTGCCATCGTTACCATTGGCTACCATCTACTAAACCATAAACAAAACATGATTCCAATCTATGTCAATCGTTTTTCATACGACATTTAATTTTCATGTGACAATATTTCCGTAGGGTCTTGAGAATACAGAATTTGCAGCCCAAACGATAATTCTCACCAAATATCGTTTGACAAATTGTTGTTTGACAATTCTCTCATGCTGAAATTGTCACATGAAACGAGAATCGGCCTCCTGGTCTGTGACTAATAATTTCAAAAATATGTGCTATTCAAAATTTGGTCATGGGATCACATAGATCTCGCTAAAACATGAAGTTTGAGTACAAACACGATAGTTCTGTGACTAGTAATTTCAAAAATATGTGCTTTTCAAAATGTAGTCACGTGATCACGACATAAATCACGTTAGAATAATTAACTTTAGTACCAAAAAAAACAATTTTGTTTCCTAGTTTCGGAAATACGAATATGAATATTGTAAATGTTTTTTTTTTTTTTTTTTAATAATTAGGTATGAAAAATATTTTGTGATGCTGACCCTGACGTCGGTATTTTCTGGGATATGAAAGGCATCGTCTTTTTTTATGGTATTTCTTCTAGTATGGTAAACGCATAGTGTAGAAGTGATCTCGAATCACTAAAGTTCGATTATGCTACATCGATTTATCGTCAAGTTCCATTAGATGATTCCAAGGTTAAAGGCCAGAAGTACCCAGCAATATGGCCTCTGATTATTAGGTAGTATAAAATCTTCTATATCAATAAAATTGTTGTGTTTTTCTGTCTCTTCGTCTATCTTTCCGTCCATACGTCATTAGCACAAATTGCCTTCCCTTGAGACTCCATTAAAATATCATAATAGGTACTCATATATATGCGACGTTCTTACATGATTACTTCGCAAATCCCAGTAGGAGAATGTATGGCGTTACTTTCAAAATATTCAACAACAGAAATAATATTTTTTTTTAAATAACGCGTCGAACCTCTTCGCGTGAGCGCACGGGGACACTCCGCACTACTGGCTCGTTCGCGGGCGGCACCAGGGTGGTGGGCAGTGGACAGCTGCGCGGCTTCCCGCACCGTCGCGCCGGCACTTGGGCGGACGGCGGTCAGTCGGTTGGTGGCTGAGCAGCCAGTAGTTGGGCCGTCGGGGGGCGGGCCGCCGGTGTGAGAGCGGCCGGTGTGCGGGCAGCCGGTGGGCGTGCGACCGGTGGACGTGCGATCTGTGGACATGCGACCGGTGGACAGGTGACCGACGGACGGGCCTCCGGTGCCGGCACTGTGGCCGCAGACTGCTTTTGATCGTCCAACTGCGGCTGAGAGCGGCGCTTGTGTCGCCTGCCACCTCGATGACGGCGGCGGCGATGACGTTCGCCTCCCACCAGAGGCTGTTGTCACTGGGAGCGGGGGAGGGAGTGTGATCCCCCTCTGGCGCGCCTCGCGCTGACAAACCGCACAACGGCGGTCGTTTGCCGTGTGCGGCCTGGCGCAATTGGCACACGTGGGTGGCTGGTCACGTGGCCGCGGATACTCTCCGGCGAGATGCTCAACGCCACATCTTACGCATCGAAGCGTTCGATGACAGTGGGCGGACGCGTGGCCATATGCCTGCCAGCGGTGACACTGCGGTGGGCCGGCACGGCCACGCCAGGCTTCAATTGTGACTCCCGGCATGTACAGCAACTCCTGGCTGCTGTAAAGTGCGGCGAGCTCGTCTTTGCTAAGGTACTCGAGCCGCACATAGAACAAACACCCCGGTCGCCCACGACGGGGGGGTATTGGGCGCGCGTACTCCGGCCGGAACCCAGCCAGCTGAGCGCAGCGCAAAGAGAGTAAGAAAGACAAATAGAAAGGCAAAGAGAGCCCTGATTGGTCGCTAGGCACGTCTCCGCGGCATTATTCTATAGAGAGCCGCGTTCTATGAAATGGCGAACTTTTTTCGATTTTCTTTATTTTCTGGCAAGTACCGACTAGTGGGAGGGGAGGAAAACACTATAAAGGCCCATCTTTATTGGATTTCCACAAATTGAATTTTATATCTATTCTCGTTCTATTTCATTCTAACTAACACTTATTAAGTTCGTATGTACTCGACGGGTGCAGCTTGGCCTCCGGTTCGCTGTCGCGAGCTTTTTATTATCCATGTTACTAATGAAACATGTTCCATCTTTATCTTTGATACAGTTTCATTATCGGTTTCGCACGTTTAAATGGTACAAATACTTCAACCTCCGAACCGTAAAGAACTTGACTAAGTCATAGTTGGTAAGGATTTCACTTTTGTATTACCGTTGAGTGTTTACATAGTACATGTGCCGACGAGCATGTCCTTACGCTAGTAATATATTAAGTCAATGTATACAATCAAGTCAAACGACATTAAAAAATTTAAAAAAAAATCCTTTAATATCAAATTGAACGAAAAATCAGAAAATAATCTTTAGTATAAGGATAAAGTGATTAACAAGAATATTAATGTTATGTGAAAAAGCGTGGGGGGCAATGAAATGTTTATAACAACTGACATTGAGCACCCCACGCTTTTATACTATAATTTTTTTTTTATTTTTGCTCTTAAAATGTTTTAAGCTGTTTCATCTAAATTTACAAACGTACAGTGTATTTTTCTGAAATAGGGATACTTAGTGATTTCGTAAAAACTTTCAGATAACAGGCTATTTGTATACATCACCTATGGATAATAGATGTATTTTGCAAAACTATTAAGCCACGGTGCACTCAATATGTTCATGTATTCGAGAAATATTTAGCAAATATTAACTAAAGACACGTCAGAAACGGCTAAAGCCACGAATATACCCATAAAACATTCTTAAGTTAAATACTAGGTGGTAGAAAACCCCCAAGGCTATCAATGAAATTTTTTTTTATAAGAACCTAAGGATTTGAAATAAACATAGAAGGGTAAATAGTATAAATGGTAAAGACACATTAAAACTGGTAAGGACAAGAAAAGGACAAAAAAACAAAAAGGACAGCACTTTTTAACTAAGTTTGTATCGATGAAACTGCGTCGATAAAACAACAAAACAACACACCTCTATTGACGGGCATTACTCCGAGCACAATGGAAGACCTGCGCGTCTTTTGCGGGTGGGGGGATTCGTTAGAGTCAATGAGACATCTATACATAGAGTATCTTTGAAAAGACGGTAAAGAAAAACAAGTTTCGGTCCCCAAATATGTACCTCCCCATATAACATGCGTTTATTTAAATCATATTCGAAAATAGAAAACCAGAAAGGCGCCGGGCCTAGATGATATCGGTAATAAGGCTATCAAATGCCTCCCATTCCCTTTAATAACGCTTTTAGCCGCTATCTTCAATGCATGTTTGACAAACTGCCATTTTCCCGACGCCTAGAAGGAAGCTAGTCATTGGCATCCGCAAACCCATCGATCTCCCTTCGAGCTACCGCCCCAGAAGCCTCAAGGGGCTAAGCAAGCTCTATGAAAAAATCATATACTCGCGCTTAAGCGACCACCTTTTAGGCCAAGGCATTATAATCAATGAACAGTTCCTCTTTCGCCCACACCATTTTGCCCTCAGCAAGCCCTCCGACTTGTAAAATATATTTCAGAAGGCTTCAAAAGGAAGCACAAAGCGACCGTGGTATTTTTTGACGTCGCCGAAGCTATTGATAAAGTTTGGCACGCTGGCCTCATCTACAAGCTATACACGCTAGATGTACGCGACAGACTAATCCTAATTATTCACAGCTATTTCAGTAAGTAATAGAAATTTCATGTTCAAACACGAACAATCCCTTTCATCCAAAAAATTAATTAGAGCCGGAGTTGCACAGGGCTCAACATTGTCACCCTTATTATACGCGGCATATACTATTAACATACCGCAACCCACAAACGGCGTCCACCTCTCCCTATTCGCGGATACTCGCTGCACTCTATTTACGCAGTCATAGCTCAATTTATACAATTCCTCGTCTCTAGAGAGCCATTGATGAGTTGACACGATGGTTTCACCTATGGAGAATCGAGATAAATCCGGAAAAATCAGCAGCAATACATTTCAGGTACAGCAAAACTAGACTAACTAGTCTTGTTCCGTACCAGCTTTCCCATGTTATGGATAACGTGCCCATTCCATGGCAACACAATTACAAATATCTAGGCATCACGCTTGATAAACATCTCCATTTCAAAGATCACATCAATCGTGTTTGTAACTTAGCTAAATTTTATAGTTCCCGCCTTAGCGGCATGTTAGGCCCTAAAAATAAAATGTCTACGCAATAAACGTACTCTTTAGGTACACCGAATGCATCAGGCCGGTGATGACTTACGCATCTCCCGTTTTCGCCCTTGCCAAATCTGTTATACAGACTTCAAATTGTCCAAAATACATTCTGTCGAAGAGCGACTGGCGCACCTCGGTACATCAGAAACTCAGTTCTACATCGAGACTTAGAGCTCCCCACAATCTCAAAATACATGAAAGACGCATCAGAGCGTTTTTTCACTAGAGCTACTAATAAGCAATCCATTGATAGTTTCAGCTGCCGCTTACGAGACACATCCTCCTAATCATTTCCTAAGAAGACCGCGGAATGCACTGACAGATCAGCACGACGACCTCACTCTCGAAATCGAACGGCTAATTCATACTAACGAGTCTTTTTTGGACGACTTTCAAGTGTAACCCGAAGCGGGGCGCTCTCGCGCCGCCCACCCCCACCCCTTACTGACCTCATCTCAAATAAGTGAACAATAAAACACTTTTCACGTTATATTAATAACGTAAATCTTAGCCGGAGGCCCGTGCCAACGGAATTATTTCGCATCGAGTAACTCTTAGGGGTTTCTCGACATCTTCGCGCCGGTGACACCCTAGTGTGCCTCCTGGCCGCTTCGATGAAGTCGTTGGAGCTTTCGGGCTAATGACATGCGTTCTTATTCTGCTTCAGGCGGTTGTTTAGTGGGTGCAACTCCCATATACGCCGCGCACACGGGCGCGCGGAAACTGTAGAGTTTAATCCGCTTTCCCATCGCAAGGGTAAATAAAAAAATATATATATAAAGTTATAACTTTACCTCGTGTTGTTACCCTGCATGTAGGTAATCATCAGCTTTAAAATTATTAAAACACACTAAAGAATATTTAGAAGGATGCCATTTATCGCGTCTTAAGCCAGCGTCAGACTAAGCTTCATATATATACCTGTCAAATACACAAATACCTACCAAATTTCGAAGTGTGGCACGGGAATTCGAGCATTTGTTCAAAGTTTGATCACACATTTGAAGTTTGCCATGTGTCGTCGGTTTTATACGAACATAAATAAACGTTCAAAGCTTAAACTTTGCGTAGCTTGCCCCCACTTGCGCAAAGTTTATATAAATAATCAAAGAATATTATGAAAAGTCACTTGAAATAAGTAATTAAAGTTACTCAAATAAAACAGAAAAACTGCGTTCACAAAACCGTGGTTATCCATCTTTGCAATAAATGTAGAGCATTTATTTGCAAAGGAAGTCTGGCAGGCGCACAAATGCATCAAATATGTGTGCAAAGTTTGAGAAAAGTTTTTCTAAACATTTGATCATATATCTGGCGCGGGCTATAGGTATAGCCGCAAACCATTTTCGCCACAAAGTACGACAATATTTTTGGGAAATTGATGACCTCCCCTATTATTACACAAAGGCACACAACAATATGTTCCCGATATTTTTATACAGGAACCTACAAAAGCTAAAAGTAATGACGAAATCATCAGAACATCTGAAAATTGCTGCAAGTAACTAAAATTATATTGTTTTTGTACTGAATTTGACGTTTGACATCAACGTTTAGGACCGGGACGGCCATCCGCCACCTGGTGTCATTTTTTGGAAGAAAAACTCCTATTAATAATGTTACGTGTTAGGGTTCGAAGAATTTGGAGAGAAAGACCTGCTGACTCTTTTGCAGACTTTATTCACTAACACTAGGTCCAACACAAAACACTAAGCACTAACGATGTTTTAGGTCGTAGCCAAGTCGTAGGTTTCACTGGTATCACTCTTGATCACTAGTTTTCACTTCGAAGTCGCTTCGAAAGTAGCCCAAAAACTGAACTGGAACTCGCTCGCCTTCCTGCGGCTATTTATATGGGTCGTAACTAGCCTCGAGATCATTCTAGAAGGCGCGCGAACGCGATCGACCGGGCTCTAGAATGTCTCACGCAGGTACTGTTTTTCGAGACTATTCTTTCCTCTAACGCCATCTAGTATTGAGTAGGGGTTTCGTGTTGTTTCCGTTCTACAAAGCGGTTTTACTGGTCGACGCCACATGGCGGTCGCCACTCTGTGTGTTCGTAACAATACGCTTAATATGCATTATGTACATGATTTTTAATTTTTATTTATTTATTTGTTTATGGTTAAATCATTCCTCGTTATTCGGGTAATTTGTTAGTAGTTGGCAGGCAAATGCCGGCATTTCATAGTTGATTGATGGGTAAACTGACAACTTATCCGACAGCCTTAGGCTTTACCTAGCCTAGGTGTGTCGGTCGTGGTCGGTCGCTGTATGATCTGCTGGCTCTGCTGGTATTATAGAGATATGGTATGGGTATTATTGTCTGGTATTATCTATGGTGTGTCGGCTCATACAATTAATCTGTGTATATAGTTTGTCGTTATTGTTCTGTGGTTTGTGTTTGTGTTGTCAACTGCAGTCAACCACAGTCAACTGTCAATTCGGATTAGGTGAACTCGGGTGTGTCCCGTGGTGTCCCGTTTGTTTTGTGCAGTTAGTTGTTAGTTATGGTAAAATTGCTAAATGAAATAAAAACATCACTAAATACATAAAATGGCTGTAAAATCTAAAACAGGCTATTTTGCCATAGGATTTTTTGTAGGTGCTACAATATTTATTGTAATAGCTTTCGTAAGTCCGTACTGGCTTGTTACTGATGGCAAACTAGTGAACCCAAAATTTATTAAAATTGGTAAGTTTTATGAATGGATCCCCTTGGGTCGGCTTTCCAATGCTGCCTGATGAAAATCGTGTTCATAACAATGATCAGTTTTAAATTCGGCTAAAATTGATGGTCCATCGTTTCAAAAAAATTGTTTACTTAAGTGTTTCTTGGCTTGTGATATTGCGAGGAGCGGAGCGACTAACCACCAAGAAGCCTTGTAATATTTTTTACGCATTTCCGTTAAAAAATATTTACTGCGTGACATTCCTACACCTTTCACTTTATTTTATTTATCTTCAACCCTTTTCCTTAGAAGGCCTGATTAAATATTTTTTAACTTTTCGTCAGGCAACATTGTAAAGCGCTACCATCCCCTTCATTATAAACACAAATAAATTGAGAGTAATATGTACGCCGGTTTTGTTTCTTTATTTTTCAGGATTGTGGGAGGTATGTTTCAATGGATTTGAAGAAGTGCATCATTGGTATGATACAGTTTTTACTGGCTGCTGGTGGATATTTGAAGAAGAGTATTATATCATACATGACATACTTCTACCTGGATTTTTTATTGCCACACAGTTTTTCTTCACAGTAACCATGTGCTGTGTACTGGCATCAATGTTTTTATCATATTTGTATGTTAAAGCTTACAATGATGATGATAATTATGTAACATTGCTTGTGACTTTGGGAACAACTCTAGTTATTGGAGGTGAGCAAACTAATTAATATTTAAAAAATATATTATTATACTATGTGGGTATATTATACTAAGTCAGGTCATAAATTCTGTCATGACAACTGCTTCTTTTTCTATCTTTTAAACTCGAATCTTACCTGTATTATTTAATGGTATGATAAAGAAATACCTATCTGCATTATTTTTAAACTTTTGTGAAGTTTGAAAATCTCACTCAATTAGTTGGCACGTAGCCACAGCGATGTAACACGACACAATTACCCCAGCCCCATCCTCTTTTTGTGTCCATCCATTCCATATTTACAACTAACAACTTTTAAAAAATAATATGTTATCGGCTATGTTCCATTTGCATTCAATAATAACCACGAACGCTACCGCCGCAAACGCTACAAAAGTTTGTTTCTTACGTTGTAATCTTTTACGAACGATTAATTCCCTATCATGTATATTGTGTCTGGGACCTGAACAATGTTAAATATTAAATTGTCAAAACTACCGAAATGTCAAAACTCAAAATTAACATGAAGTCACAAACGTGAATTTAAATAATAATATTTTTATGTTCAACCTATACTGCCTGTTTCATTGCTTTATTTTTTGTTACGCTGAACGGGTATTTTATTTTTCAAATTGAACGCGACGCCGGCATCAAACATTAATTACAATCCTGCACAAAATTTAATGCATTTAATAATCTGAAAGTATCAAATAAAACTCTACTCTGGCGAAATTGCTATAAGCAGAAAACGCCATTAACTAAGAAGAAGAAGTCACGAAGGTCCCACCTGCCGAGGTGGGTCTAATGCTAAATTATGGGTGTGAAATATATTATAAAGAATATTTATGTATTTATATCAGTTGTCTAGTATAATTTATAGTACAAGTATAGTATCTATAGTACAAGCTTTACGTAGTTTGGAATTAGATGGCACTGTGTGGGATGTCCGAGTTATTATCATTATTATTAAAACACTCAAAACGATGCGTCTGGAATGCATGACAGTGACAGCTAAATCGCCACACCTGAATGATTTCGGTGAAATTTTTCCATCTAGAACCAACGCAAAAAGTTGGCAAAAGTGTCATTTGTGGCTATTATTTGATGCGAATTGCACCTGTGTCACCGTTTTAAAATTTATTGATGTACCAACAAATTGTGCTGCCAGTACTAATAAAGGGATTTAATAAAACCAAAATGCTACCAAGTTTTTTATCACGTATTTTAAGAAATATTGTAAATAAAATACACTTTCGAATAATAAAATTTATTGGTAAATCAACTGTATAACCATTATAACTTAATTTATTACATTGTAGTATCTCCAGTGAAAATTCAAATAAAGTACAATTAAAACCTTGTTTAACATGTATCTGATGAAATATGATTTGATAAAAAAAATTATTTCTGTATTTTATTAAGATATTTAAAAAAAAATGGAGCGAAGTTTTTTCACTAGATTCGTCTATGGTCCATGAAGAAAAGTACCTTTTCAGAGTTTTGTTCCCATTCAAGTTATTATCATAGTTTACATTTACGATTCATCATTAAAGAAAGTTTTATTCAGTCTCATTTAAAGAGAGAAAGATTGTCAGCAAACTTTTTCAAAAAATCTGAACTCTTAAGTCAGCTGAAAATACTGAAGATATACTAAAATTATTAAAATTTTACCAATATTATACTAAACATTGAAAATGCACTAAATTTATACTAATGTGACTCTGCAGAGCCTCAAATATGCCAATTTAGTATTCAAAATACCAAAATTGGTCATACTGGACCGCACCCTTCATGTACCTGAAATGTTTTTAATTTTGAACACAATTCATATTGATATATTAATTGAAATATATTTTATTTGTAAATATGTTATTAATATTTTTTTTATGTAATTGGTTGAATAACTTCTATATAAATAAATAACACATAAATAAGTATTTTACATTACTAAAAAGAAACTCAGACATTCATATTCATCTTTCTATCATTCGAAAGAAATTTTAAGTTCATTGACATAATTTATGAACCGACTATGTATATAAGGTGAAATTTTAACAACCATTCAAATTTTAATATAATGATCTTTGGTAAAAAACTGATGGCCATCTTGTTTCCTTTTAGTATTGTTCAATAGGAAAATATTGAGATAGCACTACACAAACCTTTTCCAAAAAAACCAATATTCACCATTCACGGCCGCCGCACGCTCAGCCCCGGCGTGCCACGTAGGTATTTTGACGTATTAGATGTTACATCATGTTTGCATTGCACTGTTCATAGGTTATTTTTAATGTTTTGAGCCAATATGACTCGAGATCCTAATGTGTTTCACTAAATAAGTTTTATTTTTATAGGGAACTTTAGACATTTTTATAGCAAATTTTAGATAATATTGATTCCGAGTAATATCCGTCTGACACGTCACGTTTAAGGAGACGTTTTATTTACACTATGAAAAAGACGGGTGCCGCTTCCGGTTCGCGCGGTCTGCGATCTGCATACGTAAATCAATGACGTAAATGCGACTTCGTCCACTGTTTGATTGAATAGGGATCGGCAGTGGTTTCCGATAGTTCGATCGTTCGATTATTAATCGTCAAATGCGCGCACTACCGTATTATAGCTCCATACTGATTCTCTAAAAGATCAAACCATCGGCCAACTAAAAATCACTAGTGCGCGCTGGCCCTTAGTTACGCCATAGTGTTACGCAGGTGCGTCATCTCGATATCAAGAAGGTCTCGGGCGCGTCGTCACAAAGAAGGCCACCAAACGTTATAAAATTACACTGTAGACAAAATAATTTATTGTGAAAATTCAACCTAAGTATATTTTTTATTTACGTAATGAGGTCTATTGCTGATACCTAACATCTAGATTTTATTTGGATTGTTGTTAAAATTTCACATGGTAAGATGAGATTGAAAGAGAAGATTTCAATAATAATAATTGTTTATTTAAAGAATACAATGCACATTATTTTTTCCAGTCTACTCTTGTTTTACTGCTATTAAATCGTATATGTGACATGTTGATAGTGTTATGACGCATCACATCTATATACTTCTAACAATATATATATATATTATATATGTGGAATAATATGGCTTATGCAGATTTTGTAGTATGCTTTGAGAATATACTGGATTCTCACAAAAATGACCTCCAAAACATTTAGATTATTAATTGATCAATAATTTTACGATTAACAAAATTTCATTAACTATGTACAGGTGTAAATAAAAGATGGGAGTTGGAGGGAAAGTACCCTAAATATTAATGATAGCAAATTTAACTGAAGGGAGGTGTTCCTTTATTTTCAAAAATAAGTAAACACTGCATTCAAAGACTTTACCTCCAATTCCTGTATTTTATTTCTCCCTATATAGCATATTGTTTGTTCTATGAAGAGCTTATACATAAGATTCAAATATTGATTTTATTTATGTTTCTAGGCCTGTGTGGTATCATATCAGTTGTGACTTTTGGAGCCAGAGGTGATGGCCGAGATTGGATGCCTAATTGGGAACATAATGACCTAGGATGGGCGTACGCCTTTGCTGTAATAGGGGTGAACTTGTTGTTCCCTGCTGGCATACTATTTTTGGTGGAAGCGAGAATACGAAAATACAAGAAACTTCATGAATTGCAGAGTCGTCAGCCTTCATACACTATGCAAGAAAGAAAAGTGGCATATGTTGGAGGCCACACTGACATTTAGTTTAGTATTCATTCTATATTAAGTTTATCTTTAAAATTGATCAATATGATTAAACATTTTAAACCTTAAAATGTATTCTAAGATACATGATAATTAATTTAATATACTTTAAACGGAATATTTCTTGTAATACTGTTTTTACAAAACGGTAATTAAAAGATTTTTTTAAGGCTACACACACACAGACATAAGAAATGTTTATTGAAATGTTTTAAATAACATTTACAACAGTAACAATTTCACAGTATTGCTTGTATTACATTGTCAAATTTTTTATAGCAAATAAAAGCCAAATATGTTACATTAAATAAATATGATAATGTAATTACTATGTAATTATATATAAATTGTATGACCCATATAACCCAACTGAACTACTTTATGCTTACATTTTAGGGTAAGATTAAATTTTAGAGAACTTTCTGAAACTCTTACTAAATTTTGACAGTTGAAGTTTTTGACAAGTTTATATGCAGCTTTAGTCAAAGATTGCAGTATGGACTCTAGCAGCTTTATTTCAAAACAGAATTCAAAAAACTTTTCACAAATCAACAATACCAGAAACAGAATTCTATTAAAACTATGTAATTTACGCCTTTAATATTCAAATAGTGTTATGTGGGTCATGCCAAAAGAAATTAGATACTCTTCACACATTTGCTTGACACTGTCAAGTTATACATTTTCATAAAGACTGATTTTTTACTGATAAGTTTTAAAATGAAACACTTCTGAATTCAAATTATATTTTTTTTTGGTGGAATCGGGCGGGAATATGCTCGTTGCAATGCAGCGCGCCGAGATTTTTGCCGTATTATTTAATATGATTATGCAAAAGGTTTAAAGCCCCAAAAATGTTTTGAATCA
This sequence comes from Luffia ferchaultella, assembly GCA_949709985.1. Lineage (NCBI taxonomy): Eukaryota > Metazoa > Arthropoda > Insecta > Lepidoptera > Psychidae > Luffia > Luffia ferchaultella. Next base: position 13,030,949 of record OX453242.1, on the reverse strand, counting down.
ATAACTAGTACTTTTGGCGAGTCTGCTTGTTCACGAGCAACAGTTTTTAATTGGTTTGCTGAGTTTAAAAAAAAAATGGGGAAGCTTTGAAGATGAGACAAAAACAGGTTGGCCTCCAACTTCGGTTTTCAAGAAAATATGCGATAAAATCGAAAAACTTATTCAGGAACACTGAAGAATTACATATATAAAATTTGAGCGAAAACTGGGCATTGGATCAGCTGCAATACAAACTATTATTCACGACCACCACTCTCTACGTAAACGTTGTGCGAGATGGGCGCCTCACATTCGCAATTGGTGCAGATTTATGATAGATAAATTCGACGCTGATAAGAAAAAAACGTTTATGATAATTTACTATTATATACTGACTGGTGACGAAACATGGCTATATAACTACGATATGATCACGAAAGTAAGCGACAGTCGACGATATGGTGCTTTGAAGGTGAGTCAAATCCAACGAGATGTCGCCGTGTACGAAGCACACAGAAACAAATGGGCGTCTCATATTTTTTTGCAAGACGGGTTGTATTGCTACTGTGTGGTGTTAGAGGACCAAAGAATGGTTAACTCAAAATGGTATATGACAGTTTATGTTCCAAAAGTAATATCAGCTTGGTGTGACGAGCGGTCGAAGTCTGGAATCCGGTACCTACACTGGCACTTTGACATTGCCTCGCCGCATATTTTAGAGATATTTGAAGTGTTTAAAGAAGAGTGGTCAGAGGTATTTTCCAAGTGGTTTAGTCATATGGAAAAGTGTATACGTGGTCAGGGTGAATACTTTGAAAAGACCAATATAATTTTTGAGTATCTAATTTCTTTTGGCATGACCTACATATTCTGTATTTAACTCAATATAGTATAACAAAATTGTACATTTCAGGCCGCTAGGTGGTAAGCTTTTAGTGCACTCTTATGTATGCAAGAATTACATGTATTGAAAGTGGCCTGAATGCAGAAATGTTTATACAAATATCTTTGTACAGACATGGGATGAACAGATTCAATTGATATCTCGTATGTTGTAAGTAATCCCATCCGCCTATTTAGAGTTCCGGGTGTTGTTTATGCACTTTTTAAAAGCACAGCACGGCATTTTGCTCAGATATTTTTCCAAAATACAAAATAATGTCAATCGGCTACACTGTCAACGGTCCACAAGCGACTATTTCAAAGTCGTTCAGGGCACCGCGATCTGAACAATTTTGGTGTGAGTTTCATGCTGTGGTATGTACAGTCTAGTACCTAGGTCCATATAAGTTCTTGGTACCATGCAACTTTTTTGTAAAACTGAATGAAAATAAAATGATAGCTATAGAAAATTTTACTTTTTTAACGATTAAAACACGGTACCATTAACCATTTTTTAAATGTTAAAAATTATTATTTTAAATTAAAAAGTGTAAGCGTCTATAAATTATTTATTTTGAGAGTAATAAAAAATATTGACTACAGCTGTCTTGTTACTAAAATACTGCAATTAATCATGAAAAACTGACAGGAAATATTCTCACATTTTTTAAATGGTTTGTGTAGCCACTCATAGTGGGCGAAATTCTGCACGAAACTAGGAATATATATGAGAAATTGATGTATGTTTCTAGTTCAGTCCACCCTTAATATATAAGTATAACAATCATTATGTATTAGGTTAGATTAATAATAATTATAATGTTGTTGCAATCTATGAAAATTCATTTGAATACTTTTTAATATTATTCTTACATTGTATCTCGCAACAATTTAGTTTGAGTTTATGAATCTCTGTGATTAATAACCGTCCATTTAGAAATTTATGATATGCCTTATTTATAATGTTACTCTATAAATTGTTTACTTAACAATAAAAGAAATGTTTTAATGTGCATTGTGTTTTTACAGCAATTGTTTATACTCAGCTCCCTTTGGCATATCACTTGCCTTTAAGTCATGTGGTACTGTTTTAAATGACCTCAAAGCTGCCTCAGCTGCTTCAAAACCAATTGCTATGCATTGTTCTTCATTTAGATTACAAAACATGCCATGTATGAACCCACTGGAGAAACAGTCTCCAGCACCTGAAACGCTTTTAATAGCATCTATTGGAAAAACTGGATAGATTCGTACATTATATACAGACTGTGCACGAAAATAATGATTCATTTTGTTTCTGACTGTTATGACGCCCACAGAGTTCAGTGTTATAACAAGAAAATTTACATATTCGGAAACTGTTCTACACAATTCTAACACTTCATTAATAACTATGTTTGAATCATGTTGTGCTGTAACTTCAGACGAATTAATGAGTAAGGATGCCATAGCTCGTAGTTCTGATATGTTTGGTGATGCGTAAGCAATGATATTTCTTTTGAGAAAGGGTTTCATTGCTTTCCTTTTATCTGTTGGTTCAAAGAAAACTGAAACAAATAGTAATACATTGTAAATTAGAAAAATCTGTCAAAAACATTAATGATTGTTGTATGATTGTAAGTATCTAATTTAACTATTTGATGAATTTAATTGAAAATGTTTCTTATGTTTCTAGAAGTGATACAAGCTATACGATAAGTCTATAGCTAGGGTGGCTGCATTAGATGTGTTTTTATAAAACAGTTGTGCCGATTTTGATGCGCTTTTTGCATTACAAATGTATTACCGATCTTAGATCGGCGTAGTGGTCCACGTCCACCAGGGGCCGCTGGAGTAAATATGCTTCTCTAAAACAGCTAGGCTGATTGTCATAAGATTTTTATGGTTACACAGGTAAGGTTACCTGGAGGAATTCCGAAGTTGGGTATATTCCGAAATTTTGAAAGTTCTACTAAATGCGGCGATATTTGTATAATGGCAACATTCATCTAGAAACCATCATGAAATTCCCGCCAATTTAGCTAATGTAAATAGCTATCAGTGATTGGACGCATGCAGCATCCCCATTTAAAAAAAAAATTTTTAATCAAATTTTTTTTACTGGGTAGGTAATTCCGATTCGAGAGCGGAATGCGTAGCTATTCTTTGAAGGAAGCAACAGTATTTTAGTAAGAGTAGTAATTGCGGTTGCAAAAATGTGAACTTTAGGTTAAGATGTAACAGACATTTGTGAATATTTTTAATGTTATTCGGAATTACACCAATATATTTCGGAATTCTCCTTGTACATACAAGAAATTAATAAATATATTTTTTTTTCTTGCTTGTATTTATGGAACCCAACAATATTTCAGGAATTTATTGATACAAAGCACATACATGTTCGTTTCCTAATTAAATAGAATATAAAGTTGAAAGAAATTGGATAGGCATTTAGTAATTGACCGAAATAGAAACCCCCTGTCAATCTCATTGAAAATCCTGTCGGAATTCTCCCAGGTCACCTTACCTATTATTGATCAAACATGTTGAAGAGCCAACTCTTAGACATGTTTAATGATTATTTTCCACCAGGGGGCCTTGCAGTAGATATTATAGGTCTGCTTCTCTGAAATTGCTGGGTTGATTTTGATGCGATTTTTCGCATTAAGTACAACAATAACATCTCAGACAGAGTAATAATCTCAGAGTAGGTTCTTAGCATGTTCTTAGGTTACCTACTACAGTTACTATTTGGTTTTAGACCATCAGGAAGGTTGCACTAGATGTGTTAGGTACCTACTCTAAAACTACTAAGCTAAATCAGATGCGCTTTATGCGTTACATAGATATTTAAATCATATCTATGTAACGCATCTAGCACCTAAAAATTTTCAATGTTCAATATTATTACGATTATAGCCCACGATAAATAGTAATATCTATGTCTATATTGCTGATAACGTGTAGTTTCCTCAAGAAAAGAGCCCTTGTAAGTAAATTGATTGGCAGTCGTCGCCGTAGGGTAGATCGTCCTCTGTGGGTCGTCTGTGTAGCTGTAGCACTGTGTAAGTCGTCACCCGTCGGTCGCCAAGCCACCGCCAAACACTGGAGCACGATCAGTGTTGTCATGTCCAAAATCTGGTCAGCGGTGAATCCGCTCAAAAAATACGGTAGACTGGTTCTAAAAAATCCACAGATGTTGCAGTCCCTGCAACCATCGGTTTCATTGAAAATGAACCTACTCAAATCCGATTTTCACCGATTATTTTATTTCATTGCCACGAAATCGTGGCATTGCCACGATTTAAACTGCAGCCTCTGATATCCTTAAACGTTTCGAACTCGATAATGAAGCATTCGAACGAATACAGGCCGAAAGGCGATGACCGTAATGTTAACAAGTTCCCGATCGTCCATAAAATCTAACATGTGATGTCAAATTTCTTGTTCGATTTCCAAAATTTTGGTCTCAAACTGTAGCTACCGACACCCTCTAACCTTTTGTATAACACTTTGAAGTGGTCCGACGAATACCCTCTGAAATATAGTAACTTATATCCACAAACACCAGCGATCGACCAAAAAATATCTTTCGGAAATAATTTCTCTTACAGTTACCAACCGATTTCCAAAAACTTGGTCTCAAACCGAAGCTACATTAATGGCCAAGATACTATTTTTTTTTTATTTTCGATATCGGTCCCCGTTCTCGAAATAATTTGGATTTATACGAGACGAAATAATATATTTATATAAAACATTAAAGAATTTTAATATTGATATGCGTCACTATAAGATGCTGTTAATTATTACGTAACAACTTAATGCTTCGAGTACGGAGATTCCAGACACAATTGATTTTCAATTGTTATGGACCACGATCGTGGTCTTAGAGACTGGACGTATTAAGACAGAAAGTCGCTTAAGTAGAGACTGAATAAATTAATAACCGACTTGGTATTACATGGATCTCACAACTTTTTACCGCAGAACAACTGAGTTGCGAGACTTGGTTTTTTTGACAAGTATTGTTTTTGATGGGATCTCATTTCTTTTTGTATTTTGTAGACAGTTCTACTTTTTTCCTTTTCGGTACCTTCTACTTATTGTATATATGTATATCTACCAGGCATTAATAAATAATTTAATACACGTGTTTTCATGACGGGAATACCCATTTTTTGCTCGATTTGGCAGGGGCACTACCATGCGCCTATATTTATATGGGACTAGCTTAAACCCGCGGCTTCGCACGCAATACCTATAATAATAACTGCCGTAATAAAACATCGTTACGAATAAAGCCAATATTGAAAAATTTAACTGAAGACTTGGCTGTATGGGCTTAATTTTCTTTGCGGTCTTTTCTAGATTTTTTAGTTTTTCCTTGATTCATACACCAAACACTACTTATATTCCAAATTTGAAGCTTCTAGGTCTGCTAGAAGTGCCTTAGAGTTTTGATGATCGGTGAGTCAGTGAGTGACAAAATTAAGAAATTTGACCCGTTATAATTTCTTAATTGGTTCAAATTGAATGAAATTTGAAAATATGCTTATATAATATGCCTGCATGGTTACTGAAAATTTCAGTCTTCTAGTTTTATCCACAACAAAGTTACAGGGGGTCGAAAATGGTCTGAATTGCTTCGAGAAAAGGATGGTACGGCCGTGACGCTTTTTTGCTCGACTTGGTGGGGGCACGGCCGTGCCCCCAGATTAAAAAGAACTTTCTACTAACAAAAACAATTAAATATTTTACTTAACGTCATACGCGAGCAAACCATAGTTAGGTACATGAATTTGTACAAGCGTAATGTATCGACTTGGCCGATCGACTGGTGAAACATTGTCTGCTTTTACCAATTATGCATTTGCTCGTTTAGCAATGAACGAACGAAAGACGTCTTTATGTTTATTACAATAGAAGTGTTATTAGGATAGATAATTGGCGACACCCAGTTGTGGCTACTTGGTCATTGTAATATCACCTCTATTACATTAGCAATAAATGTTTATTTTGTTCACTCGTAAATCTTCCTCTGATGAAAAATAATGAACGGCCGCACCGCAGGCCGGCTGCCGGTGACATCAGCATAGACGACTGTCTATAGGTAACGATCGACACGAACTGCGAACTAGCCGACGCGGCGCGACATTGACTTAATAATTCGTGATCTTTTAGGTTTTGGAGTGACTAATTATCGGAATTGTTCAGTTACGTGAATGAATTCATTTAGATCATTCAGAATAAGACTACGCAAGTCTAGTTCTGGCATGTTGGAGTGGTTGGACCTGTGCTCGGACCAATTATCACAATGGACAGAGTCATCTGTTTTTACGCATATCCATTTGTTGTAAGTGTTTTGTATGTGTTTGTAATGATTTAATCTTACAGTATTTAATGGTATTGCATTTGATTTTAATAATTATCTCAGATGAATAATAAATTTTAGAACTCAAAAACATTTTTTCTGGATAAAGAACTCATTTTACAGCATTAAAAATTATGTCAAATACGTATGAAATGACAAATCCGGGTCTTTGAATCCTCCTTTTGTTGTTCTTGACAAACAAGACACAGCTGAAAACGACATTCTTTCAAAATCTACATACTTTTAGCTAAAACAATGAGATTCCGTTAATATAAAATTCAAAGAAATGCTACTCTACAATGTTGTGACAGACTAGTCGGTCAAGAATTGACACGATTCAGACTGACAGTCCAACGTTGCCAACGTATTTCAACTATCTCTTTTACTCACACCTAGACTCTGTAGGATTGACAAAGATACACGATTACGCGTCGATACACTGATACAAAAGCGTCGTGTAGAGAGAGATGCCTTTCAACTTTCAAGGTGTGGTTTGGTGTTTTGGAGTGAGTGACTGTGACTAAGTTTAAGAAAATACGTGAGTTCGTGGTGAGTTCACCTGTGAGTTTCATTCAGATTGATTGAGTTTGTGAATTGTTTGCTTGCCGTTGTTTTTTGCATGCCTTGTGTTGGACTGGATTGGGTTTTGGGTTGGGTCAGTTTGGTTTCGATTGTTGTGTTTGTGATTTGTTTGTCTTATGTAGATTATTGTCTAATGTAAAAATATTACAGTGAGGTGAGGTCCAGTTTAGTTTTGCCATAAAGCAAGTAAGTAAAAGTAATTACCTATAAATAATAAGTTACATTTGTTGTTTTAAATTACTTGTAAGTACCTAGGTATATCCTAAGTATTATAAATGTTTAACATATTTTCTTTATGAAAATAGATTTCATGTTCCAAAGTTTAAAGCGTGAGAATGGATAACAATAAAAATTGAACCGAAACCATGAAATTTTAGACATGAAAAGGAGGAAACACACAAATTAGTAACCACTTAATTCGCTGTCATTAAACCTTGTCCCAGTGCCTTTGCAATATATTACGTACTTGTTCCTTAGAAAAATAAATACCTGCACATATAATATATTTTTTACTTAATGTTTTCCATTAAAATTTATTTTAGGCTGGGTTTCCATAACTACCACCCTCTTAATATACACATAAATATCTATTGTTTAGGGTAGGTACCATGTCGGTACCTAATTAGAAGACTATGACAAGCCACCCAGAAACTTATTAAATTCGAAATTCGGCTAAGATAAGTTGAGTTGAGGGTCCACTATTTTAAAATTGATAAATTAGGTTAGGTTTGTTTATACCAATGTGAAGGGCAAAGCAGAGTGGAGTGACGGACCATCCAGAAGATGAACATTGTAATAGTAGATTGTTACACAAGGGGTGAAAGGGATCTATTTAGGCACGAGATGGTTTGGTGCAGAAGCATAACGAGGGCACGTAAATAGTTCGAGTGCCTAAATAGGTAGGTCTTTCACCTGAGGTAAACACTCTGCTTGTCATTACGAATATGAGGAAACTAAAAAAAAAATTTGTGTCCATATCTGAATCTGATGAACTCATTTTACACAAATATCTGTATATGTAAATAATCAGCACTTGCCAAAACAACTTCACACATTTTTTATTTTTATTTTACTGTGGCATTCTACCAGCCAGTACTTTTTATCATTGATCTTGGTTAATTTTTAGCTCAAATCTATGTAAATTAAATAATAATTTAGTTAAAAGTAAAAAATATAAAGTCACATTACAAAATTGTTGATAATGTTTTTTATAAGAATTTTATGCAGCGATTCAACAGAGTTGTATAAAAGTAGGGACATGGCTTGCATAGTTATTTTTTTGAAATTTATTTGACAGCAGGGAAAACTGTTTCCCTGGGACGAAAAGTACTTTAGGCACTCAAACTATTGATGCCCTCGCTATCATTACGAATATGAGGAAAACAAAAAAAAACGCATTAAATTCATATCTGAATCTAATGAACTCATTTTATACGAATATCTGTATATGTAAATAATCAGCACTCGCCAAAACAACTGAAGATCGAATTGTCGCTTTCACACCTTTTTTTTTATACTGTGGCATTCTACCAGCCAGTACTTTTTATCATTGATCATGGTTATTTTTTAGCTCAAATCTATGTAAATTAAATAATAATTTAGTTCAAAGTAAATTAAAAGTATATAAAGTCATATTACAAAATTGTTTATATTGTTTTTTTATTAGAATTTCATGCTGTGATTCAACAGAGTTGTTGTATAAAAGCTGGGACATGGCTTTCATAGTTTTTTTTTAAATTAATTTGACAGCAAGGAAACTTGTTTCCCAGGGATGAAAAGTATTACTTTCATCCCACTGATCAGGTAGCTTCAAGTGCACTTTCCAAGTATGAGTCATGGAAAAGTATAGCCGTTCCTTAAAAATACTTACTGCTTTAGCTATCTCTGATAACTCAAACGTTGGTCTGCTAAAACCATGTCAAGTACTTTAAATCCATTCATCAGCCCTTTTCATACCCCACTGCAGGGGCTTAGGGCTCCTCTCAAGATGAGGGGGCTTGGCAAGTACTTTAAATACCATTTCGGAATTGTAACACTTTTTGGACGCCCAGGTCGGTGTTCATCTTGAACGCTTGTACGGTCTCATTTAAATTCAGCTACCCAGTTTTTTATTTTTGCATATGATAGTGCACTACGACCTAAAACATTTTTCATTTCTTAGAAAATTGCACCGCCCTTCAATCCTTTCATATACAAAAACTTAATCACAGCACGCTTCTCGATTTTATTTATTGCAAAATAATCCGTGACAGTGCTTTTATAAGTGACATAAAAAAAACTATTGGCTTATCTGGCTTGTAATTTTATATGTGGCCAGTTACAAAACCAATTTACAGTATAACATTTAATTTATCATACTTAGAAGTAGGTTAGGTTAAGTAGTTATCAACCCATCCTCGTAGGTCTATAAAAAGTTTGCAATGGCATTTGTTTTTTTTTTTAAGGATAGCTTACTATACCTATTTTAATGTTTAAAAAAAAAATTCATATATGTGGTAATTAGAAAGCTATTTATTAATTCTCATCAAATTAAATACATTATTGACCTTAATCATTTCATACACATTAAAATTGCTAAACAGTTTAAATAAATACCTATCTTAGGAGTAATAGTAAAATTAGAACTGTCGCGCGACAAAATAAATTCAAGTGGTCCCACACCGACGCGACACGCGTGATCTAATTAGTCAGAAGTTCCGTCAGCCTTTTTTATACCCCACTGCAAGGGCTTAGGCCTCCCCTCAAGATGAGGGGGCTTGAAGCTTAAATCCACCACGCTGCTCCAATGCAAGTTGGTGGATAGTAACGACTGCCATCTATTGACAGCAACCAGGACTAACTGCTTAACGTGCTGTCCGAGGTACGGAGTCAGTGATAGTTAATGCACCTACTTAAGTCAGAGAAAACTCATTGGTAACTACACGCCCGAGAGAAAACTAACTGGTACATGCCCCGATTTGAACCACTGCCACATGGCCTTGATTTGAAACGGGTTCGCTGCGCTCAAGCTGTCAGGACACGAGGCTGAAGTTATTAATGTTTATACACATAAATATTTTAGTTTGTTTTTATGTGGGTATATACGACATGTTACAAAATACCCTGTAAAAAATATTATTAATTATCAAAGCCAAAAATTTTGTCAACCCTAGTAAGCTGTCATGTCAGGGAACCAGATTATTTAACAGAAAGGCCCACGTACCTATTTTACCTAATAATAATAATAATAATAATAATAACACACACAATCACAACAACGCCTAGGTCCCAAACTAAGCATTAGCTTGTATTTTGGGTACCAAGCGAAGACAATACATACCTATAACGACAATACGAATTGTCTACTTTAATAGTTTTTCTATTTTTCATTCATAAATGTTTGCTACCTCAATACAAGGATGTCATTATTCTCAAGTACTGGCTTCAAAAAATGTCAAGTTGGAAAAAAAAATATGTGGTCAATTTCAAATCTTCTAATTGATATCCTACAACTATACCATCAGTGCTATGGCCTGCTTGTTCTCTTGACCTCACACCATTGGATTTTTTTTTTGTGGGGTTATGTGAAGGACAGAGTGTATTTCTACGATTGCCTAACGGTTGCCGGGATAGAACAGCGTGTTAGATCGGTTTTCGCATCAATAACACCGACGATGGTGCGAAATACCACACAAGCCATATCCCGACGAGCGAGGTTGTGTATTGAGCAAGGCGGAGCACACTGAGCCGTTTCCGTAAATTTGACGTTTATTATGAAAAAGTAAGTGTTGGTTTAGGTTGTTTCATTAGGTTAAGTCTTTTAAAATTTTCATTGTTCCGCGAATTAGGTAGAAACGTAGGTACATTCTACGTAGTTTATTCTTTAATTTTACTGAAATAGGGTTTGCACATCAGTGAAAATAATAATAATTTTTAATTTTTTTGGAGTATGTTATACAGCGTTACTACGGTTCTTAAATATTGTGAATGGATTCGTTATAAGGCCTCATTTAACCTCCTTTCGGTTTTACCGGTAGTTTTGTAACACCTTGTATTCTTTACTTTTTCAAATATTTGCAGAATTGGAAGTAAAATATGTTAAAAATACTCCAAGTAGGATAAACGTATGTTCTATTTAAATCTAATAATTCACCCACATGTTCGACGCAACAAGCTGATACGACACTACGATAGAAAAAAAAATGTACCTACACTCTGCTCGTGTCTGCTACGTATGCTCTGCTACTTGTGCGAAGCCGGGGCGGGTCGCTAGTTATTTATAATATTATAATATTTCGAATGATAAGATTATCCATTTAAGTACCTATAGTGTTTGCGTTAGCGTTGTGTTTACGTTAGCGTTAGCTTCGCTCGCGTTACTCACTCGTACCGTGTGTTGAATTTTCTCGCTCTTTTACACAATCTTTAGATAATGATACTTATACCGTGTAGACTTTGACCACGCGGACGAAGCCGCGGGTATACGTTATATCATAAACTAGCGACCGCCCGCAGCTTCGCTTGCGTAGACTACACATTTCTGTTTTAGGTAGTATTAACATTCGAAACGGTTTATACGTACTTTTTTGCTGAATCTAATATTGGGTACACCCATTCAAACTTTCAGTCTTCATTCTCCCCACTCCTTTAAGAAAACCGATACTCCCATACTTTTCACCTCCTGTTTCCCACCCTTAAAATGTAGAAATCCAAAAACCCTGAAACACGTCATTATTTATTTATGTTAAAATTTTTATGTTTCTAACTTTGAAGAACAAAGACTCTCATACAAAGCCCTTCCATCCCTCCCTCCTTAAATTTGAAATTTCCAAATATTCCTTTCTTAAAAAATTAATACATTATAAAATAAACCTCTGTTTCAAATTTCAGCTTCCTAGATTTAGTAGTTTCGGCTTATCTACGTTGATAGATCCGTGAAGACAAACGACAGACAGATACAAAAAGTAGCTGATGTCACTCTTGATAACCTTCTTTCACGTCTGCAAAGTTTCATTAAAATCTGTTTAGCCATTTTGGAAATTAGCTCGAATAGACACATAGACGTACAGATAGACAGACGGACAAAAAGTAGCGTATGTCACTTTTGACTACCTCCTTTTCATACCCATGAAATTTCATTGAAATCGGTTTAACCGTTTTGGAGATTAGCTCGAATAGACAGATGGACGTACATACAGACACACGAAAAGTAGTGTATGTCACTTTTGACCACTTCTTTTCCATATTTGTGAAGTTTCATCAAAATCAGTTTAGGCGTTTTGGAGATTTGCTCGAATAGACAGACAGACATATAGTATTATTTTATGCATATAGCCTATAGCCTTCCTCAATAAATAGACTATCCAACACAAAAAGAATTTTTCAATTCGAACCAGTAGTTCCTGAGATTTGCGCGTTCAAACAAACAAACAAACAAACTCTTCAGCTTTATAATATTAGTGTAGATTAGTATAGATGCGGAAGTGTGTTTGTTGGTTTGTTTTTCATTCACTGCCTAGTGATGGAGGAACGGGTAAACGTGATTTCTTGGATAGATATGTGGGCCATACTGAAACTTTCTGAATTCTCATAAATAAGACCCGATATTTTACTTATGATACATTTTTTGTTTCTCAAAGTATATGCCGCCATATTTGACACATTTTTGCATTCGGTGGAACCATTGTAAAAAGCAGTTGTACAAATTTTTTTAGGGACCTCTTTAATAGCTTCATGGAATACACTCGCCGTCGATTCAGGGCCCGTAAAACGTATGCCTCTAAGTTTATTTTTAATTTTCGGGAACAAAAAGAAGTCGCATGGTGCGAGGTCTGGACCATCTGGACTGTACGGCGAAAGCGTCATCAGTTTTACATTCCGCTTCTGTTATTTTAGCGGTATGTGAGGACGCATTATCTTGATGAAGGACGGCTTTGCTTCGAGGATGCTTTTCCCGAACTTTTTCTAAGACTCTGGGCAAGCAAGTGTTGACATATTAATCTACAGTTACTGTTCTTTGGCCTTCAAGTGAGACTGTTGTGTAATTTCCTGATTTGCCGAAAAAAGAAGCAACCATTTTCTTGCCAACGGTTCGACTTTTCTTAACTTTTGTTGGCAAATCTTCAAAAGAGAAGATCCATTCTGCCGATTGACTTTTCTTTCCGGTTCAAAGCAGGTTTCGTCACCTTTTACTATTTCAATATAAGAACATCGTTTGATTTGAAACATTAAAAAACCGGCCAGGTGCGAATCGGACTCGCACACGAAGGGTTCTGTACCACCTTACAATATAAAATAAAATTTGTACTTTAAATAAAGGAGCATTAACAGGCGGCATATAGTTAATGAAGTAGGTGCCAACTCAGACACTTTAAATGGGTACTTACCAGGTAATAACAATTACAACAATGATATATTTATAACTATAATGAACATAGAACACAATTTAAAGTGTCTGAATAAGTAGGCACCAACTTCATTAACTATATGCCGCCTGTTAATGCTCTTTTCTTTAAAGTAAAAGTTATATTTATAACTTTTTAGTTTATGTTCTTGAAGTCGGTTTTTATTTTTTTTTTGAAAATTATTTTATTGTTCAATTTTTAGTTGAACGCATCTGTAACTTATTTGTATTTAGTATAAATGGGGATTCTAAACGCGCTACTCAAATGAGACAGCCCCATGATTACGCAACTTAAATTCAGTGTCAAATTGACGTATCAGCATGCCTAGTAGGTGATGGTATTCCTATGTAAAACTTCAATCTTAATTAAGTATTATTTTTATGCGAACTGAACATTTTGGCATATTGAACCATATGAAGTAAGCCCAACAAAAGGTAACTGCTGTAAATAGTTGAGGAATTCCCTCGACTGTTTATGGTCTTCATCATCAGACCTGTAATGGCACTTATAACCCATATGAGTGCAAAGTTCTCATCAATGGAAATGAATTAAGTCCGAACACCGGGTAATTGCTGTAAATCGTTAAGGAGTTCTTTTGACTGTGTATGGTCTCCATTATCAGATCTGTGATGGTACTTATCACCCATGTGGGTGCAAAGTTTTCAGTAATAGAAATGAATTAAGTCCAAACACCAGGTAATTGCTGTAAATCGTTGAGGAGTTCCCTCGATTGTGTATGGTCTCCATCATCAGAACTGTAATGGCATTTATAATCCATATGGGTGCAAAGATTTCATCAATAGAAATGAATGAAGTCCAAGCACCAAGTAATTGCTGTAAATCGTTGAGGAGTTCCTTCGACTGTCTTTCAGCTCCATCATCAGATCGACTCCTGACCTTCATTAAATAGTACTAGTAGTAGTACTTCATAAAAATACTTAAAATACGATACTTTAAATTAATGATACCACTTCTGAGATATCTCCTTTCTATAAAAAAAAAATCATCCAATTCAGTTCATAAACAACAAAGTTATCCCTGAACACACATTAAAAAAAAAAACATATGTACGGTCGAAGTGAGAAACTTCCTTCTTTTTTGAAGTCGTTTAAAAACGAGCGGGACGTGAATCGAACTTAACTATTAATCGTTATTATGTAATTTAAGAATTATTGTTTGAATATATTTCATTTTTATTTCGTTACTTATTTAAAAGGCGTTCGATCCTCTCTGGCTAATCCGAAAAGAAATAACATGAGTGCACTGATAGCTAGAGACAATTTTTATTACTTATTTTATTACAGTGAACCTTTGAATTTTATTATCGATTGTGAAGAGAATAAGCTCTGCAAAGGAAAGCGTAAATTTATAGTACCTAGTAATACAATGTAGTTTTCATCATAAAATGTTTTTTTTTTAAATTATTTTTTACAATAACATCCATTGAGTTAACAATTTAATAATAAGGATTTGTAGTCGGTAAACAAACGCGAAATAAAAGCGTCCGCAACGTGCGTAGGTTGATATTGCCGGTCGGTGGACTTATTGCGTTTTGGATGACTTCCTGCGCGAACACTTTAGAACGCGGACAGCCCATCCAGTTATATTATTGGTATATTAATGATAACATCACAAAGATAAAATGCATCTACTTTTTGCTTATTGGCTAAACGCTATTTGTCATTTTCTATAGAATTTAAATAAAAATTTTACTTATAATAGTACATTGTATAAATTTACTCGATTACTCGTTAAATAATACAGTCTAGTTAGCTGTGATAGTTTTCCTTTTAACTACGTTATATATACTTACTCCTGTCCTGAATTTTTTCCACATATCCAAAAAAATGGTTAAGCTGGTAGAGAGGGGCACATGAACATGGAATATGACGGGAAGGCTCATGACTCTAACAAAAATTAGGACTTTAGGAGTGCATATCTCAACAACAGTTGACTTAAATAAAAAAAATTGTTTGAAACCTTGATATAATTTTTTAAGACCTCTCCTTTGGTACCTCTTGCGTTCATATACGATGATTTTTTTTTTTCGTACTTTAGTTACATGTATGGCGACCTATCCCAAAATTAAATTTTTTTCTTAATTTGACTACATCATAGTGTAGCGGTTCATAGATTACATCTACCTTTCAAATTTTGTCTATATATTGCCAATATTTTCCGAGGAAAACCCCAGACAAACAGACAGACGGATGGACATGGCGAAACTATAAGGCTTCCTTTTTTGCCATTTGGCTACGGAACCCTAAAAATCAACTCGTCCTCTCAACTATATTTGAGGTGTAGTTAGGTGTAGTCATTCAGAAGAACATGTGGCTGCCAGGCTTATAAAGATAACTCAATGAAACTTAATGGGTAAATAAATAACCCATAAAATGAGAAAGATTATAATTTGAATTGGTTTAGGAATTTTATTATTAATTTTTAAAATTAGCCTTGAAAGATTTTAGTCTTAATTTTAATGTAAGTAGTTAAATTTTTTTAAATGACATTTTGTTCCTCAAAGAGAACGTCGCGGAATATATATGGGGGTGTAGGGGTAACCCTGGCGGTGCTCTACCACTAGACTGCCGCGTGACACTTTTGGATCAGCCTGTATTACAAAAATATTTATTTTACAAATTGCATATAGTATTGTGTATAAAACACTATTAGAACCCAACAAAATAAATCTGGGCATTTTGTTCTCATTGATCTTCTACATTATTGTAACGAGAATCGTTAAGGCATTCTGCCTACTTTTAAAGAGATACTGTATGTAAAGGGCAGTACTATGCATGACTACACAGAGGGTATCTGTGAAGCAAGTTCTCACAGTTAGCAATATGTGTGAATTTAGCATTGTTTTTGTTAGTGAACGTTGCGACACAAGCGCACGGCGCACGCGGCCCGCCGTGGTTGCGAAATTTTACTTGTATTCATCTCAGGCAACTTTTATTTTGCATACATTATTAGGCTTTCTCAAACAAAAAGTAACTATTTAAGTATGGCATGAATACACAAATATTATATTGATCTACAATCAGGATGTCTTATATCTATTCTTACAAATTATATAATTGTCATGGATCATACTTGAGACACAACCTAGATATGATGATAGAAAAGTTTTGTTCTTCAAGGTGCTATTTGGACGCGGAAATTAAACACTGATTCTTACATAGAAATTGAAGCATTAATATGTTGTTTTAGGATAGTGGTAATTATTTAAAGAGTTGTATATTATAATTAGTCTATGTCGACATTATAGCTAAATATTGTAATGAATATTGGGTACTAAATTTTGCTTTGTAAAATAATTCTTAGCAAATCTGGCAATTATCAAAACTTTCCCAACAAATTAGGTGAGTATACATGAATAAGGAAACATCTAATTGGATAGAAAAATACTAAATGTGTAAATGAATAAAGCATACAGTATTCTCTCTACGGTATGAATCACTTGCACCAGTATACTTGAAACTTGAGATGTTTTATTGAATAAGATTGGGACAGCGCGGCGGCACTGAGCCGCCACTGTGACAGTTCCCATGACCTTGTGCGAGTCTTGCGAAGGTGATGTTAATGAATCAAAGGCGGTGTTTTAAACTACACTATACCTGGTATTCTGAATCATTACTTTAAACTACCTATATTACAATTATAATGATGTATCTAACAGTCAGTTTTGTTGTTAAAAATCATACCATTTCATACTTTCTGTGCAGATATAATATTAAAGCTTCTAATTTTGGGTATTATTAATTGATGACAAAATTAAAAAAAAAAAATTATTGCAAAATATATATTCTTGTAAACCTTTTTTTAAGTGGTGAGGAACTGTACGCTGGCAACATAAATATGTCAGTATTTCATTAATTTATAATAATAATAATACTGGGACCTACCACACAGCGCCATCTAGACCCAAACTAAGCAAAGCTACCAGATTATGGGTACCAGACAACTGATATTCATATATAAATATTCTTTATCATATATACATACATATATAGATACTTTTACACCCAGACACGGTACAAATAGTCATGGTCTTGCACACAAATATTTGTCCAAATTTACTCTTCCTTGAGTTTCATTGTATTGCATTTTATTCATATCAAGTTCATAAATTTCTTTCACCACAGCCTCTTTTGCTTTTTATAACGAATTACTAATTTTTGTATTTTTATCTACCTGCAGGAAAATGAAAAATCGAAGTTTAGCAGGAAACTGCGGCATTGGAGTGTTCGTGATCGCGTTAGTGACAGTGGTGATAGCTTTTGCCACCCCCAGCTGGCTCGTCAGTGATTACAGGATAAGGGGGGCCAAGTTGGATAGGTGAACATTACAATTATTTTATCAACTTGCATGCATGGAAATATTTTGGTTTATACATATTAAGATTAGGATAAGACCATGATCTTATATACAATGAATTAATATTAATTATTATATTCATTTTATTCTTTATTTATATCCTGTGTAGGTTCTGGGTACAACCTCTAAATAAAATATAATTATCTTGAAATTTTCAGGTTGGGCTTATGGAGTCATTGCTTCAGATCTCTACCTGATCCCTTAGACCAATATCAGCGGCGATTTTTTGTCGGATGCCGTTGGGTATATGACCCATTTACAACTGGATATGATAGAATACGAGGATATTTATTGCCAGGTTTTTATAAATGCTTTTAATTTACGTTTTTAGTTATTGAATTTTGCTAACATTATATATTATTTCAGGGTTTATGATAGCTACACAATTTTTTTTCTCGCTCTGCCTGATTGGAGTGTTGGTGTCCGCCGTATTGGTTCTGATATTCTTTTTGTGTTGTGGACCAGATCAAAATAGATTCCTCCTTCTAATCAAATGCATTGGATATATAATGCTTGGTGCAGGTAAGACTTATACTATAAATATTTACTGTATGATTTAAATTTCCTTTTATATAAATTTATTTAATTTGGGTACAATTACAGGAATTAATGGAGCTATCGCAGTTATAGTTTTTGCTTCTTTGGGAAATACTGACAAGTGGATGCCAGATCACCCAAATAATTATTTAGGTAGGTACCTAAATTTTATAATTTTCTAAATAGGTATGCACGTTATAAATACGATAGCCGAGTGGTTGCGGCCCGCTTCTTGCTTAGAAGGCCGTGGTTCGAATACCAAGGCATGTACCAATGAGTTTTTTCTAACTTATATATTTAACTATCATTTAATGTGCCTCGGAGAGCACGTCAGCCGTCGGCCCCGGTTGCCGTGAATAGATGGCAGTTGTTAAAATACACCAACCCGGAGGAGCCCTAAGGCCCTACAGTGGGGCACTAATGGGCTGATGGTGTGGTATTATAAATAAGTAAGGTTTGAGTTGATTGCTTTTCATATTTACATAATATAACTGAATTTTAAAAAAATTACAGGATGTTCATTTGGCTTGGGTGTGGTAGGCACAGTGGCTTGCTTCGTTATTAATATTATATAATAAAACTGAATTTAAAAAAAATTACAGGATGGTCATTTGGCTTGGGTGTGGTAGGCACTGTGGCTTGCTTCGTGACGGCGACTCTCTTCCTTACTGAGGCCAACATACAGACGAAGAAACGAGACAAATTGAAAGAATCGCAAGCTCGTTTTGAAATGGAACAAGAATCTAAAGCGTAACATAATGCCAAGTGTAATTTAAATAAAATCAAACATAACAAACTCCAATTATATCACTAATATTAACATTCCGATGTAAATTTGTCTAATTAGTCATATATCTATAGTATAATTAAATTAATGGTCGTGATGTTGTAATGGCAGGTTTATATAAAGGTTTGTTTGTAAAAGTTGACAGGAAATATTAACAAAAAGTCCAAATGAAACAACGATTGTTGTGTAATATGTAACAATAATGTTAATCCATTGAACTCAGATAATATTTAAAGTCTGAGTCACAGTGCCTAAAGTTAATTGTTATTGTCTTAGAATTTAATTAAGTATTCCATTTAAATGGTTTTTATACTGCCACCTATACTTTAGCATTAAGTTTAATATAAGGAACTTATTGTAAAATTATTAACAGAATCTCTGTAATCCGTCCTTAGATATTAAACTTTAACAAAAACTTATTCGGTTAAAGTGTTTTAAAATTTTTAATCATTAAAACATGACACAACTTATTTAAAATACAATATGTTTTGCTGAATTTTATTATATGTCCTAGATTATATACTACTTATATTATAATTTTACATTTTAATTGAAATATTAAAAAAAATTGTATAATTATTTTTTATTGAACAGTAGATTGTTGTTCGGCTTAGCGATAGTACGCATTAGGTACGCGGGGGTGAGTTGAAAACCTGAATACACAGTAACAAAACTCCAAGAGTTATCTTAACATGTCAGAGTAAATTTATCACAATTAATAAGCATGTCGGAATGTTACATGTTTCTTAAATTTTTTTAAAGAAATTTTAATTAAATACTATGTCCTATCTTTTAACAAGAAAATATGTAAATATAAATTAATTATGTTGTTTATTAGCTTCGTAGAGTTAAGATCGCCTTGCAA